>OY979708.1:31553369-32250769 GCA_963855925.1 Inga laurina
CTGCCCCTGTAGTAGTTTTACCATATGAAAATGATGAGTCCAGATCAGTAAGTCCGCTAAAGGAAACTGAGAACCAAGATAAACCACAAGGAAGTCAGAATGGTGTCAAGTTCAGATAGATAGTTGTACCATGATCATGGTTGTTTATAGAATATATATAGATGTAATTTTCTGTCAATTCTTTTATAAAGCAGAGGACAACGTATATTAGCTTGACTCTCTTTGATGAAATGCTTGATATGATGAGTGTTAACGCCAGTTTTGCTCTAACATTTGAGGGGCAGAAGTTAGGTATAGTTTTTAAGTGTTACTATCCAAATTTTGCAACAAAAACATGACATGGTACAGCTCAGTAGTATACAGCTCTGTATTTTATGTTTTTATTGTAAGTTTTTGTTCAACATATAAAAAGCTTTCTTTATCTGCATGTAAAGCAATTTTGTATGGGCAACATAAGCCTTGTTGGATTTTCTCCTCTATATGATAATTCATCCAAGGTGAATCAAAATTTTATGAAGATGAATTATGCTGTGAGAGTTGAAAGTGTTTTCCCAGGAGATAAAGGATTTCTGGAGCTAACAAAATGAGGTTTTTCCCCCACCCACCTTATTGCTCCACCCCATATCTTTTCCCAGCACAATCTCATGGATGAAAGTCTCAGGCTGCAGAAATTATTCCATTAGATACAGTATGTTGCATTTTCTTTAAACGTTGCTTTTAGGGGTTGTGTCTTCTATATGTTTAGCTGACTGATAATTTTTGCATGTATGTAACTTCCCATATGAGGTATGTAGAATGTTTGGACCTAGTCTCCATTTGGCTAGTTATTATGATTGCTAATTGTTAGGATTGCTTCCTTTTCAAATATTTCTACCATATTTGCCACAGCTTGCTGTAGGAAACAAGCGGAAATTAAAAATTTGAAGCTAGCTCTGCAACTGATTGAACTACTCTTAGATTGCCAATGGCCTAGTGCCCCAATGGCTTCATGCACCTCCCTGAAAAGGGGGTTTGGTGATCAACCCTTAGGTGGGTTTGTGGTTGTGTGCGTGTTCTTCTAGGAAGGGTTGTAACAGGTGGGTGGTATAATTGTCCCTTTTTACAAAGGAGGGAAAACAATAAAGAAAGAAATAATGTTAGATATGTTTCTCGTTTCCATTCAATACCTTATCCAAGCCTTGACTAGGAGAGGAAGAAAAGAAGTGATTATAATTTAGAAATATGTATGTACATGACATGTGAACAGGTTGGAGGACATCTTCAATATATTTTGTGGGAAAAATCAAGGGAAGCAACAAGGAAATTCCAAATGAAGGGAAATAGTGAAGCTGTTCATTGAAAAGATCTTCAACATGCATGATCTGCTAAGATGCGATCCATGAATTGAACATGAAAGCCAATGGCAGCATCAGGACCCACCAGCTCTGAGGTATGGCTTTATAAGCTTTTGATGCATTACATGGACGCTGATTGTCATGGGAGGTGGGCAACGTTTGATTCCTGCATTTGACAATAATATCAGGAATTATGTATAAATCTATATTGAACTCCATTATCATTGTCTTTCTAGTTCTTGGAACATGTTATTGCGTGATAACTGCTAGAGACATTAATAATGAAAACTTTTTCGAAACTTGATATGGTATTAGTGTCTTGGTGATTGAGAGGTTTAGACTAGCATGATATTCACCTGGATCCACAGAATGTCACGACGAAATCTGCGCCGGAGCATGTATTAATACTTGTTGGATCGTCATATGCATAACTATATGCTACAGGACACACAGATTTGAAACTCTTAGAGTAGTTTGAAGGCAAGCATGTCCGTGGATCTCCATGCTGCCCTGTGCAACAATACTCATCAGTTTTGAAGACGTCGCAGGCACTCCGGCAAGCGATAACTTTTCCGTCGTCCTTCATGGCTAGCTGTGATGGGCAGTTCTGCCTCAGATCTCCATCACATCCTGCACTGCTGCAGTTCCCTGTGCCATTAACAGCCTGCACTGCTATAGGCAAGTTGAACCCATCCACAAGGCTAACATCATAGTAATCAAGTTCACCGAGAGTAAATTCGGCAAGCGTCGACGGTGGGCTTCCAGGGGCACTACAGTTCATGCCAGATCCACAACCACCTGTTTGGCACTTGCCGCTGCCATTTTTGTCGAAGTTGCAGCCTGTTCTAGCCCATATCCGGCCCTTCCATTGAGAAGGAGCGGTGAATGCTTGTGATTGGCATGATTTCAGTGTGAAGCTGCCACTAGTGAAGTTGTCATTGTTAGTTATCCCAGGCCATATTGTTTCTTTGCAGTAATTTACAAAAGTGAAAGTTTGCTTGCTTCCACCCAGTTCAGGAGCTGCAATTCAACAATTAAAATTTAAAATCACTAAGCAATAAACAAAATGCGAAGTAACTAAAACAAGTTCTATGGCTTTCCAAGGCTTTTAAGAACTTCATGTCAAGGTTCCGTTTTTACCTCTATGATTGTCTCGTACCATTAGTTTTAGGAAAATGTATTCATAGGACCCTAGACTTTAAAAATTTTACCTTTAAGGCTGAGGCAGTAATTTTTCTTAAGATTTAATACCACCTTAGGTCCTTGATATAAGATCCATTTTGTTCCAAAACTAATTATGTTGCTTTCCTTAAAATTAATTATATCGTCCAAGATTTTTTATCTTCAAATAATTACTTCAGGGTAATTTGTCCTATGGGAATGTATGGCCTGATAAAATCTAAGATACAACTTTGCATAGGCAAAACATTTAGGTACATGAATGAGTTTGGTTCAGATCTCTCTAGGACAGTACCTTAATCCAATTTAGTGACTAATGATCCCCCAAGGTGTGCCACTGAATTGGGAATTCTAAAAGAACACGTTCCAAATGGTATATATATTTAAAGAAAGAAATGTGTCAATAATGACAGTGAGAACAGACAATAACAAACTTTATCCAGCTAAATGAGATCAGCTATTGACAAAGTGTGTGTTTGTTTGACCGTTTGAACACCCAATCGATCGATTGAGTGTGCCAATCGGTCTTACACAATGATTTTGCATAAAGTGAGTGTTTGTTTCGGCGATAGATTGGCGGAAAAAAATTAGAAAAAGCTCTGATAGAAATAAGCTAGGAATTGAAGCTTATGACAGTGTTGGCTTTTGTTTTGAGGAGTATTTTCATATTTTTTGGATCAATGAGGTACTTAAAATCACTTCTAATCATAAAGCTTCTTTTATAAAAAATGTTCTAAATAATTTTCTCTTTCTTTAGATATTAATCTTCTGCTAATTAGAGAATACTTTGAGATAAGAGTTTATGCAAGTTTTGAGTTTTGTCAATATATGACTGTAGAAATGTAGAGAATAATTAATAATTAATTTTAATCAGTTTAGATTTATTATTCAGTTGTTTTATGATTTTATAATCAATTTTTTTTTATAAACATATCATAAATTAGTTTCTATATGGTGTTTTTACCCATTAAATTTAATTTAAATAATTTATTTGGATTATTGGAGGTATTATTGAGGTTTTAATTAGTTTATTTTGTTAGATTTTAAGCTATGTGAAAATATGAGTTAGGATTTAATATTTAAATTAGAGTTTGATATAATTTATAAAATTTAAACCTGAGATGTACAATAGAAAAGACTTTTGGAGTGTACCAATTTAAATTAGAGTTTGATATAATTTTATTTAAAATTGTACTGTTGCCAAATTTTCAAAGTTAGTTTTTGAGAAAATTGTGAAAAAATCCCTCAATGTGTAGATATCTCTCAGATCCCATTTGGCAATTAAATTGCCAATGAGGTCTTTTTTCACAATTATCCTTTCATTTTTTTCATTTTTCATAATTTTTACAATTTTTTCTCTTAAATAATACAAAAGCCACTTATTTAAAAGCCAAACCAAACATTATCACTTTTATATAAGTTACTTTAAGTTACTTATTCAATCGCCAATCCAAACACTCATCATTTTATTCAATCTAACTTTTTTTTTTCCAACTTTAAGATTCTATAAGTTTAAGTAAAAATAAGTTACTTATCCAATCGCCAATCAAAACACACCCAAAGTAAAGATGTCATAGACAACAAACCTTATTCGATAAAAATGCGACAGCTATCAACAAAGTAAAGATGTTAAGGAATGAGAAGGGTACCTGAGGCAACGACAACGAAGATGAAAGTGAGTTTAAGAAATGCAGCGTAAGGATGAGCCATGCTCTAACTCAGCTTCTAATTATGGGACAAGTCGAATGTTAGTGGTGAAGTTATATATGGGATTGGCTGAGATTAAAGAGTATTGAAGAATGCGTGACGAAGAGGGTGAATCTTTTGGATGCAGACACACCCAAAAAGGCTTCCTTGCTTTGCCTCACATCAAAGGTTGATACCTTACCCACCAATCCTATTCTCATTTCTTGTGTTTGTCCCCTTTATACTTTGCACTGATGCCTCATTCTTGTTAAAGTTGCAGCAACATTGTACCTGAATTAAGCACACTAATCACTTTTTTACGGCACTAGTTTAGTGAGTAGAAACAATAGTGTCTGATTTGGCTGGTGGATTAAGCGTGTTGGTCTGTTTATTTCTGTAAAACAATATTCATTAAAAAGTATAAGCACATCAGTCAATATTTAAATATTTGATATTTCAAAACCTTGAATGATTCAATGTTTCTTCACACGATTAGTATCCAAAAAATTTAGAGTTCGATAAAATTAAGATACAACTCTTATAATTATCTTAGGTGTAAGATGCAAATTTGTTTTAGAAGTTTTCACTTAGGAGCAATGTTGTCCCAAAAGTTTCAAAACTTGACAATATTGTCCCACCCAATTAAAAATTTGACATTAACTTTTAAAAAATTGATGTTAATCATTAACATTTTTAATGGTAAAGGGCAGCATTGCTCTATTTTAATATTTTTTAAGCAAACTTAAACCCAAAAAAATTTGCAAGGTAACATTGCTCGAGTGAAAGCTTTCTGAACAAGTTTACATCACTACTATAGAATATAACATATATAATACTTAATAAAAAACGTTACACGCGAATAACTGTTATGTATGTTGAGACGGAGCTTGCGCAAGGATATGTAACACTAAAGTTTAACGATTAAATATGCGCAACGTCATATATTAAGATAATAATTCATGAAAACAAAAATATAACTGTTGTAATTATTAACCGTTATGTATTTACTACAAAAAATGATGGTTTTTTTACTAAACAACTGTCATATAACACTTTTAAACAATTTGTCTTTACAACTTTATATCAACAGAAACATCTACATAATGATTATAATAATTAACCATAAAGTATGGATTTTAAATATTTGTATTTTTTAAGAGTACTTAACGGTTAAAAATGATAACAGGCATATATAAAAAGGCAGGATCTTGAAAAATGTTTATTTGATAATATTTGACAATTCTTCATAAATAACTATTATTTTTTCTTTAAGAAAACTTAAAGATTAAAAACGATGGTTGTCATATATTAAAAGGTGGGATTCTAAAAAAAAATTATTTGACAGTATTTAACAGTTCTTTACAAAGAACTGTTATGTATTTTTTAAGAATACTTAACGGTTAAAAATGATAACCGCTGTATATAAGAAGACATGATTATGAAAAATATCAAATATAAAAAGGTGAGATTCTGAAAAAATTTATTTGACAATACATTACACTTATTTACAAAGAATCATTACATTAGGTTCTTCACAAAAAACCATTAAGTATCATTTAATATAAATTAAGGCGGGATTATGAAAGATATCATATATAAGGAGGCGAGAGCCTAAAAAAATTGGATATACATTGCGGTTCTTCACAAAGAATCGTTAAATATTCTTTAATACAAGCATAGGCGAGATTCTGAAAGATATCAAATATAAGGAGGTGGGATTCTGAAATTTTTATTTGATGCAACTCTTTAAACTTCTTAAATGTTTTTTGAGCTTCTCTAGTGGGTCTCATACTCTTTCTTCCATAAGTTTTGTTCTACCATTGCGGGTCTTGTCCTCCGCCACTACCATGTGCATTCACTCCGCAACTCCTTCCTCTTATGATTCTTCCTTGTGTAAGCTTTCATTTTTTTTTCAGTTAACGTTTTTAGTTTCGTTTTATTTTTTTTATATAACGAGAGCTCGCTAGTTGATGTTCAAGGTCGCCAGTCGAGATTAGGATATCTAATTTTTGATGATGGACATTGGTTTGTGTCACCCCACCCAACAGCACAATCTACGGTCGTGGCGTGGTGATGGACTCACTAGACTATTGGCGGCCCCCTCCCACTCGCCTTTCTTTCACCTTCCCCAGCCTCAAAGACACGACCATGGGGTCATAAGTACATGCCTTATGTGAGAGCTGGTACCATTGACCTTTGTAGTGGTTACTCAATTATAATCACTACAAAGTGGATATGAAACTTTGTAGTGGTTGCAACAACAAAAACCGCTACAAAAAGGCATTTTGAAATTTGAATTTTTTTAATTCCCATCATACTGCTTTGTAGCAGTTTTTTAGTTAAATAGCTTGCAAAGTAGCTAGCCCATTTGCAGCGGTGCATCTTAAAAACCACTATAAACTGAAAATAATTTTTTTTAATTGGCCAACGGTCATGAAAGTTTGTAGTAGTTTTTTTTGTTATAACCGCTACAAAGTGTCAAACATTTGAAATTTGAATTTCATATCCCGCCAACGGTCTTGAAAATTTGTAGCGGTTTTAAAAAAAACGGCTACAAAGTGAAAATAAAATTTTTTTTAATGGCCAACGGTCAAGAAAATTTGTAGCGGTTTCCTTAAGCTAACTGCTACAAAATGATACTCAGTAGCGGATGAAACCGCTACAAAATGTTAAACGTTGTAGAAGTTCAATATAAGCTTTCAGGTATCTGTCATTCTTTATTCACTCATCTTCTTTACTAAATTTTCTTACTAACTATGGATAAGTCATGGATCAGGTTGCCACACAATTCTCCAAACTATTTGTATGGATTAAACAATTTCTTAGATTTTGTATACTCTCACGCCAGCTGTAATGGCAAGATCGTCTGTCCGTGTCGGAGATGCAAGTTCTAGAAGTGGCATACATGAAAAGTCGTTGAGGAACATTTGCTTGTGAAGCCTGTCCCAAAAGACTATACGTTCTGGGGAGTTCATGGTGAGAAGGCCAGTATGAGATATGATGATGCTCTTCCTTGAAGTTCACAAGTAGGAGTTAAATTAGATGAAGATGATCCAATTAATGATGCTGTGCATGATGCATTTGGTTTTCAAGAAGACAACTTCAACGAAGAAGTGCAGGGTTTAGAGTCGGTGTTCTTGAGGAATGAAGCAACTCAGGATTTTTTCAACTTGATGGATGAAGCAGATCGTCCTTTATATCAAGGTTGTCGAAACTCCTCTAAATTATCTTTCTTGATCAAGTTGTATCATATCAAATGCTTGTATGGAATCACAGACAAGGGAATGTCAATGTTGCTGGAATTATTACAAGATGCATTCCTGACATAGAGATTCCCACAACGTTCTATGAGGCCAAGAAGATTATTAACAAATTGGGCTTGAACTACCAAAAAATTGATGCATGCCCCAACGATTGTATGTTATATTGGGGAGACGATGCCAGCAGGAAGACTTGTAAGTGATGTCACACATCGAGGTATAAGACAATTCAAAAAGGGAAAAAGTAGAAGAAGAAACCTGCAAAGATTCTTAGGTACTTCCCTTTGAAGCCGTGCCTACAAAGATTGTTTATGCCATTCAAAACGGCAAAGCACATGAGGTGACATGACGTTGATAAGATTGAAGATGGTAAATTAAGACATTCCTGGGATGCAGACACCTAGAAAAAGCTTGACAACGGCTTTTCATCTTTCACGGCTGATCCAAAAAATGTTCGGCTTGCATTGGTGACCGACGGTTTCAATCCATTTGGAAATCTTAGCACAAGTTACAGTATTTGGCCGGTAGTCTTAGTTCCCTACAACTTACCCCTTGGATGTGTATGAAACAAAGCCCCTTCATTTTGTCGAAGATCATTTCAGGCATACAGGTATCAGGTAATGATATCAATGTGTATCTCCAACCACTTATTGCGGAATTTCTTGACTTGTGGAATGTCAGCATTGAGACATATGACGTGTACGGGAAGACATTATTAAACTTGCTACAACCTTGATGCGGACGATTAGTAATTTTCCTGGCCTTGGAACATTATCCAGGTGGAATATGCATATTGGGTTGCGTGTCCGGCTTTCAATTTTGACTCTGACGTAGTGCGCCTTCCCCACAGCCGAAAGTGGTGCTTCATGGGGCATCAAAGGTTTCTCGACAGAAGGCACACGTTTAGATTGCAACAGAATCCTTTAATGGGAAACCAGAAAAAAGAGGACCACCTCAGACTTTATTCGGTGTAGATATTTTACAGCAGCTTGAGGATGTTAAATTTGAGTTTGGTAAAAGCGACGATACAGCAAAAGCAGGGTGAAAGATAAGCAAGACTTCTGCGCCTCAACAATGGAGGAAGATAAGCATTTTCTTCACTCTTCCATATTGGAAATATAATTTATTTCGCCACAGTCTTGATGTCATGTACATTGAAAAAAATGTTTGTGACAATATGCTATATATGCTGCTTAACGAACTCGGCAAGTCAAAAGATCATCTTCAAGAGAGGAAAGATTTACGTGCCATGGGAGTACGTGAAGACGTGTGGCCAGATAAGCATGAAAAATTTCAACCAATAAAGTTCAACCTTACAAAACAGAACAAAGAAGTCTTCCTCACGAAGTTGAAGAAAATAAAAGTTATTTATGGGTATTTAGCAACATTTCTCAATGTATTGACATGCATGCTCGAAAGGTTGCTAGCTTGAAGAGTTATGACTTACATGTTCTTATGCAACAGTTACTCCAGTTGGCTATAAAGAATGCACTTCCTCCCAAAGTGTCCATCATTTTAGTAGAACTTTGTTCATTCTTTCGGAAGTTCTGTTCTGATGTTTTGATCATTGAGGAGCTCGATCAGTTATAGTCCAAAATCATTCTTGCGCTTTGTCATTTGGAGATGATCTTTCCTCCATCCTTTTTCACTGTGATGGTTCACATTATAGTCCATCTTGTTCATGAAACAAAGCTTGCTGGCCCAGTTTAATATCGTTGGATGTATCCTATTGAGAGATACTCAATTTACATATATTCTTCATTGTTAGTTCATATGTTTGCTAGTCGACCTTTTCAATATTTAGGGCCTGCTTGGTACACGGAAGATCTAGGAAGGGAAAGGAAAATGTACAAGTTCCCTCGTTTGGTACGCATTTTTGGCTTAATCTTCTTGGGAACTCAAGTTCCCGGGCCCACCCTGGGCCCACCGATGTTCCCTTATTCATGGGAAGATGAGATCCCACCAAAATTGGTGGGATCCTAACTTCCTTCAATGAAGAAAGATGCAAAAGACCAATATGCCCCTAAAATATTTAAATTAAAAGGCAGGAAATACGAATGTACTACAAAATTTGCTTATCAAATTCGAATTCTTAAGGATTCCCACCTTGCAAGTTCAAATTTCATCAATAAATTTGAACTTTTCAAGATTCCTGCCTTGCAAATTCGAATTTCATCAATAAGTTCGAATTTCTACAAAATTTGCTTATCATATAAAAAAAATAATTTCAATTTCATTAATAAATAAAATATTTTTTATTTAAATTGTAATTTATATTTTATTCATTTTATTAATTTTTAAATTATTGTACTACTAATTCTTTAATTTATGAATTAAAATATAAATTTAATTATTATATAATTATTAATTTATGTTGAAGGTAAAATGGGTATTTCTCTTTTTTTTCCCCAAGTTCCACCTTCAATTTTCTTCCTACCAAACAACTTATCTTCCCTCAACCCATATTCTATCACTCTTTACAATCTTCCTCTCCCTTCTCTAAGTTCCTTTCCCTCAAATTTTCCTCGTAACAAATAGGCCCTTAGTATCATTTTTCCCTTCTTTACTTCGTAGGTTTCTTGGGAAATTGAAATCTTACTTAAGGAATAAGGCTTGACCAGGAGGTTCTATAGCTAAAGGTTATATAGGGGATGAAGTCCTGTATTTCTGTTCAAGGTACTTTGATGACATTCAGACGGCTTTCAACTGCCCACCTCGTGTAGACGATTGTCTTGAACCTACGCCAATATCAAGAGAATTTATCCCTCATGTTGGTAAACCGGTTGGAGGAACTGAGAACTTCAAACTAACGGCAACTGAGAAGTTGCAAGCACATAGACATGTCATGATTAATTGCACTTAAGTTGAACGCTTGCTTCAATAAGATTTGTACACTCATATGTTATCCTATACCTTTCGTAACATTTTTTACTTATATTTCATGATCGCCTTCCCATGATTAATTGCAGGGAATTCAGAAGTCATGTGAAGCGTTAACTCAGGATCCGTACACAAACATCCTCCGAAGTTGACAAAAAGGTCCATAGAGAATTCCTAAGCTGGTTTGCTCACAAAATACTAAATGACCACAACCTACACTCACAAGATTTTAGAGCTCTCTCAATCGGTGCTCTTGACCATACAAAAAGGTTTACAACATACAATGTCAATGGTTTCAAGTTTTACACGGTTTCAAGAGATCAAGGATTGTAAACTCAAAATTCGGGTGTTTATTGCACCTTTGGGACAAAGAGTTAAGTGAGCAACAGTGACGCCAATATGCAGTTCAGAGGCATCCCTTACTATGGAAAGCTTCTTGATGTCGTTAAACTAAATTACTAAGATCGTTTCACCGTGATGCTGTTCAAGTGTTTGTGGGCAAATACCACTACTTCCCAGGGACTCACAATTGACGACTTAGGTATCATATCGATAAATTTCTGACGGCCAATTCACATTGGTCATTCTGAAGATGATGAATCGTGTATTCTTAACTCATAGGCACACCATGTTTATTATGTCGATCATGAGAGGTACAGGGATTGGCACATGGTAGTTCATTTAAAACCTCGAGACATGTACGACATGGGTGATGGCGATAACATCGCCTACAAGAGTGAGCCATTTCAGCCTGCCAATTTCAAAAACTTCTTCCCTGAAGGTGATGAAAATTTACCTCTAGTTTGGTGCATTTTTTTAAGTTCACATCATTTAAATTTAATTTTTTTACAAAATAATACCATACTAACAATATCTTCACACAATTTTTGTAGGGATGGCGAGGACGAATGATTAAACAAATTATGCTTTTGTTTTTATAACCCTTGGTGTATATTTTTTTTAAAAAAAATTAGGACATTATTTGTAGTGGTTCCCAAAACCACTACAAAATCACCCAAAAACTGCTACGAATAACAAACAATAACCGCTATATAATTAAATCGCTACAAAACATGTCACCTTAACTGTTACAAATACTACGCAGATCCCTATAAATACCCCACCACACCTCATTTCAAACACTCCCCCATTTCTTTCAACCATTCCTCTCTTTCGTTTTCTCTCATTTGCAAATTTTTTTCTAAGAGCTGAGGAGCTGAACAAGGTGATCAAATATGGTAAAAAGTTCTTGAATTCTTTCATTTCAATAATTTTTTCCCTCGTATAATATTTATTCTAACTTTTTTTTTTTTGCAGAAATTGAAGGACATTTTCTCACCGATTTCTATTTTCCTTATATAATGATAACCAAATGGTAGTAGACAACATAATATTTTCTTATTACCTACATATCCTAAATAATATTATTACCAATAGAAAAACTTTATACTTACCCAACTTAATTTAATCATTCTTTTTAAATAATAACTACTATCAGCTAAACTACTTAAATAATAAACTATTCAATTCAATATTATAAAAATGGAAACAGATAATTGTATAATTTTTTTAAAAAAATTTCACAATTTTTGTTGCATTTTTATGAACCACAACCGCTACAAATTTAAAAAAAAATGGGAATAAATTTTTGGCGCAACTTTTAAAATTTCATATGATATTAGTAGCAATTAGTAAACTGCTACTAATATTTGGCACCATTTTTTTAAATTAATATTTCAAATTAGTAGCGGTTTAATAACCACTACAAAAAGAGAGCCAAATTTTCATTTTTTTTATTTCCCGTCACATAAAATTGCGGTGCCAACATTTGTAGCGGTTACAAAACTGCTACAATATTGATAGATGATGTGTTATCAATATGAGAATTTGTAGTTGTTGAAATAAATCGCTACAAATATGGTAGCAGTTTTGTTGCTTGAGTATAAAAACGTTTGCAATAGTGGATTTTGTAGCGGTTTTGTAAACCGCTGCTAATGTCATTTGTAACTATTAAAACCGCTACAAATATACCATTTTAACTGTTACTAAATTACATTTTTTTGTTGTTGTGGATATAGATTATCGGATGAGTTCCTTTAAGAATATTGGTGACTATTTTTCTAACACAAGTGATAGATAAAAATTGTTTAAATTCCCGTTGTAGAAAATCATAGCTATGTATCCATATAAGAGAAACTCGAAGGCAATAAGATAAGAAAAGATGTCTCGGTGAAGAATGATTTTTTTTCATAAGAATTTAATCAAAGGCCCTGTTTGGTACGTGGTATTTGAGAACAGGGAGTGGGATTGGATCAGGGATTGAGTCAGAATGTGTCGTTTGGTATGAGGGACTATGGGTAACCAGGGATTGGGAATACCACGAAAGTGGGATTGCTGCAAAGCCACCTCCCCCCTGGTATTGTGTTTTGAATCCCGGGATTGCAAAATTGTGAAGACAAAAATATCCTTAAATAAAATATTTCTAAACAAAAATCACCCCAATCATAACCTAAAATTCCTATCAAATATTCACTATCTCTTTTTTTTTCACGTCACCATCGATGTCTCAAAGAGCACAGCAAGAAAAACAATATGCTATATATGATAGGGATTTTAGGTTGCCCCGTACTATATCAAGTTATCAACCCACATCTTTAATCTATTGCTATCTGGGTAAACCCTAGATCCGAAACAGGGCCACACATTAAATCCCTATCATATTTGATATAGTACGGGGCAACCTATATCAATGGTTGATAAATTCTTTAGGGCAAAAACCTAATTATTTTAATAGTACTGTGAGATTTTGTTAATCAGATGGATGAAGAAGAATGTTCGTTAGCTTCGCAAATGGGTTTTTATTTATTTGTTTGGTCACTTTGAATCCATAGCCTTCTGATTTTCCTGTTTTACTGGTTTCACGGCAATAAATATACCCTGTTTACTTGGTTCTTCAGAAATATATTTGAAGTTTTTACCAGGTGAACCTTTCCAATTATGACGATCGCCGCGACGATGAGTTCAACACTGATTTCCCTGAGGATTTGGTTGATCGATCAAGTTTGGGATTAGGACAGGGTATTTGAGTCTTTTTATAATTAGTACTTGTTTATTAAATAAGATTGGTAAAATCATTCCCTCCAATTAACACCTCATACCAAACATATTTTTAAAGCATCAATCCCAATCCCAATCCCAATCCTAATCCCAATCCCTATCCCTATCCCAATCCATCAAAATTCAATACCATGTACCAAACAGGGCCAAAGGAGTTCCTTAGTAACAAATGTATCCATGGGAGATGTGATGATACCCCACTTTTTTAAATTCGTGAAGAAAAATATCCCATCCAACATTATTAAAAGAAATGGGAACTTCTATAGAAGATGAGGTATATAGCCTTTCTGAGTGACGATGAATCTTCAAAAATGCTAAGGCTGAAAAAGAAAGGAGGTTGTAGATTTCCTTTATTATAGATAGAAGAGTGTAGCATTTACCATGATGTTGGGATATATTTCTTTTCCTCCAAATTACATTGAGCAGGCGAATGATTTCATAAACCAAGTGGTTTTATTTTGAATGAAGAAAATATGAAATAGTATTATTTTTATATCTAACAATTTTTCAAAAAAAAAATAGAAAAATAAATTTTAGCATGTAGTATAGTCCAAATTCTATATACTCGGTCCGTACTTTTTTCGTGTCTCAATCTACTCCATTCCATTCATTTAAATGTTTATATCGTGATATCAAATCAAATATATTATTTAGTTAATTACTATAAAAAAGCGTTATGACCTATTATTTAGTTAATTATTATTAGTTAATTGTAAAATTTCAATTCACTTTATCTCTCATATTTGTTATGTTTCCTCAAACTACCTCTATCGATCAATTGCATATACTATTATTATTGATGGATGTAATCAATGGGAGCATTTTAGGAAATCAACATACATCTTTTCATAAATAACAAACTTAACTAAATTTATTTAATTTATATAAATTAAATAAATTTAAAATAACGCAATTGCAGTTTATTTAATTGATATAAATATAAGATTACAATTCAGTCCCATATTTGTTATTTTTCCTCAAAATAAGGATCAATTGCATATACTATTATTATTGATGGATGTAATCAATGGGAGCATTTTAGGAAATCAACATACATTTTTTTTATAAATAACAAACTTAACTAAATTTATTTAATTTGTATAAATTAGCTATCTGACTCTTACCTTTAAGTAGGATCAGAATGAGCGTTATATATATATATATATATGTGTGTGTGTGTGTGTGTGTATCTACAATTACTCCATTCAATCCACATATTATAAGTCACATCTAACTATTTTACATGAACAAATAAGAGATGATAACTCATTCAATTTTTCTTAAAGAAAATTATTTTCCCAACTTTGCCATATTTAAGAGTATAGAAAATCATTTAAAAAAATTATAGAGAAACATCACATCAGCCTTCAAGTCTTCTCATAGCAAATTGTAATAAGGGTAGAAAAATCTTATAAATGACCCTTTAAGTGATTTATATTATCTGCATTAACAAAAAAAAAAAAAAAAAAGACATAAAGTTCATTTTAGAAAATGCCTTATATTTGAGATCTCGCTATTTTTTATTTTTTACAATTTATACAACTAAAAGTTGGCTTGAAACTTAGTTACCTGAAATGAAGTAAGTATTATTATGCTATACTGTTATCTGTAATGGAGTATGTATTATTCTTGTAATGTGCACTTTCCATTCAAAATATAAGATGCTGACTGTAAGGCCTCGCCTTACATACCACTTATTACCGTTATTAATCAGAATAGCGATTATGTAATTTGGTGGGCACACAAAAATAACATAAATATACTGATAATATATACATGATTACAGAAATTCCCTATAGGGATTCGTACATAATAATTACAAATAATGTAGCCGCACATGACTACTAGGGTGTCTACACCCGTTTCAGTGAAACGCAGATCCCTTCTCATCTTTGTTCCACACTGCATTTCTCTCATACGGTTCTCTTCTTTGTTCTCAGCACACATCCTGTTTTCACCTATCTAAATTGTTGGTAGGGGAGGGTAAGATTCGAGAGAATCTCAGTAGTAACAAACAATCATTCATATAAAATGCAAAAGGTAAATATGTCATACTTCATGTTATGCACAAATTAATTAACAATATAACGTCATATATACATGAGTAGGGATCAAACCCCATAATCCATACACCTTGGTTGGATTGTTACTTAACTACTAGGTAAAAGTGCACTTCTCGCACTAACTACCCCTTCTCGAAAAAACCATGTTAATTAATTGAACTATAAACGATGGTATATGTCACTCCCTTATCTTATTTTCACCTATTTCAGAGTATTTGTGGAAAATGATACACAGTTCAGTGGACAACACAGGAGTAGCATAAATATACTGATATTATATGCACGATTATGGAAACTCCCTTTAGGCTTTCGTACTTGATAATTACAATGAATTTAGCTTCACAATGCTACATGGGTGTCTAAACCTGTTCCAGGGCAAACGGAGACATCTTTCAGTCTTTGTTCCACCACAGCATTTCCCTTATACATTTCTCTTCGCTGCTCTTAGCATAGCTTCTGTCTTCACTTGTCTAAATTGTTGGTAGGAGATGGTGAGATTCGAGAGAATTTCAATAGGAAAACAATACCAATATGCATTCAAGATAAATGTTTAATGCATGATATGCTTGCATTACATAACTCATGTTCACACAATGACATATTTGCATGCTCAATGTTTCAAACAACATATGTATGGCCATAGCATAAATAGAAACGGAGCTTCAATTATTCATATACGTTTCACATAATCAAGCAAAGCAATAACATGCATTAATACACTAGCACAATTATCAAATACATGCAAGAGAGGTAAGTTCTCTACCTTAACTGCCCTTCCCTGATCCTTGAATAACGTGCCCTACGTGCCAATCCCTTGGGTTCTCTACTTGGTCCTAAAACTTCAAATGTACATTTTAGATACTTCCATAGTGTTTCTAGGTGTTATATGAGTCTATATTGAAAAATGACCAAATGCCCCCGGGAACTCGACCTGGCCCCGCCATACCCAGTCCGACCATACTTTTCCTGAAATTTTGACTAGGGCTATCCTAACGTATTTTCACCCAAGGAATCCATTTTCAAGCTCAAAATTACCAAATTCAATGTCAAATTACAAAAATACCCTTGACAGCCCCGATTTAGGGTTTTAGGGGTATTTTCATAATTAAGCTTTTACAGCCTTTTTCGAAAAAGTGACCAACTGTAACCCTACCTATTTTTTCCTACTGAATTCAATGGAACCATCTATTTCATGAAAATCTAGCTCCTTCCCTCAAAACAGTGCTGGCAAAAAGTTTTGAAAAAAAAACAGGAAAAATACTCTGTTGTGTTTTAGCTTCCAAAACTTGTACTTTTCTACTTCTAATCCTTTATTAACTCATTTAAACACATCTTAACCATGATTCAAGTAAATTTGGGCAGCATAACCCCTTAGGGTTAGGACTTTCCAAATTTACAAACTCAACCAATACATGCCAACAATCCAACCACAACAACAACGCAACCTTGAATTCAACTAAGAGAGTAAGGTTTATGAGTTTACCTTTGATTCCTCTTTCTAAACTCCAATTTCGTCCTCCCTCTCTCCTTCCTCCCCTTGATTTTCCTCTTGCTATATGTATGTTTCAAGAAGGATTAGAGGATAGAAAGAGTTTCTCATAAATTTAGAGGCAAGAACATGTGAATTTCACAACCCTTATATTTGATTTTGCTTCTTCAAGCTCCCTTGTGCTCTCAAGCTTCTCAAAACTCCAAGACACTTTCTCTCTCTTTCTATTGTGTTTAGGCGTGAAAGTGGGTGGAGAAAGATGAACCAAGAGCTTAAGAATATGTCTCATTTTCCTTTGAATTACATGATTATTTCAATTCCAAAGTTACCAGCTCCTTGACTTTTGTGTACATACGTTATGGTCTTATGTTCAATTGCATTTCTACATCATTTTCCCCTCTTGCTTGACGTGAGATGACAAGAGGAATGGTGGAGTATGGCTTCATAAAATCTCTTCTTTCATCCTATACCATTTGATCTCATCAAGGGATGTAATGGTGACACTTGTCACAACCCATACCTCATTCACATTATGGCATACTTACTCCATTAAGCTTCCTTTGGCATTGAACTAGTTTTCTTCTCCCTTGGTTGGCCTTAAGAAACCGTCCCCCCTCTTATGCTCCAACTAAACCAATTGCTTCTTCCAACTAGACCAACTCTACACTCAAGGTAATTCCAACCTTACACTCAAGATAATCCTTACCATCATCAATCATGATTGCTATGTTCATATAGCATTATTTTAATGCAATTGGACATGTGCTCATCTTCATAAATCATAACCTACTCCCCTCTTTATATGATAATGACACTTGACATCTTTAATTCCACAATTTACACAATTGCTAACACATTTTAGTTTCAATTTTCGGAATAATGCCAATTCTGGTATATTTTCTGCCTTAACTTTGAAAAATCATAACTAAATTTATAGATATCATTTTGGAGTAATTCCAAAGGCTATGGAACCTTTATTGAGTCTAGTTTCAAGGAAAAATATGAACTTTAGCCAATTGGAAGCATATCATTCCCATATTTCATTTCTTTGACCACTGCTCCAGAGACTTTCCAGATTTTCTGTACTAACTTAAATTCAAAAATTCATATCTTTTTACATTTAGCTTCAAATGATTCAAATGACTTATCAAGCTTGAGATGTCTACTTTCACCCTGTTAAATGTCATAATTTTTGGACATCATTTGATCATCAAAAATCCCAAGACAATCTTACTGTCTCGTAGGAAATCTCAATAGAAGCATAATCACATTCTCCAAAATTCACCATTTCACTTTCTTTAATACCCCAACAATATAAGAAACATTAAGGAATACATTTGAGGCTCCTGCTAAAACGAGGCTTGGTAGTCCACTTATTTTAGGCTTATTCACTAGCCTCCAATCCCAAAATTCAAGGTATTACAACATACACAAACATGTATACAATGGCATGGTGTATCAAGGATAAAGTTACTACCTTAAACCTTTTTCAGCTTGTAAAGTGTTTCTTGAAATTCGTGCCAAATGCTCGACTCTTAATCAGTTATACCATTCCAAATATACAAGAATTAAGTTAAAATTCATCCATGTACTATTTTAAACACTTCCAAAGTGTTTTTGGTGGTTATATGAGTCTATCCTACAAAATTACCAAAATGCCTCTAGGAACCCAATTTAGGCCCCTTTGTACCCGATCCGACTATACCTTTTCAGAAATTTTGACCTGGGATAGTCTTACATATTTTCACCCAAGGAATACATTTTTTACCTTGGTTTTGGTAAATTCACTGCCAAATTACAAAATTACCCCTGACAACCCCTATTTAGGATTTTTAAAGGTGTTTTGTAATTTCACTTTCTAGGGTTTTTCTAAAAAAGTGTTCAAAATTAACCTCACCTAATTTTCCCTCTTGAACACAATGGAATCGTCATATTATTGAAAATCTAGCTCCTTCCCCCTGTTTCTCTCTTGGCCGACACTTACAAGTATAAAAGGGAAACTTGAATTTTTGAATTCTAACACTGAAAGCTTGCTCCTTTTCACTCCTAATTACTTGATTAATTATTTAAACACCTAATACACAAGGTTTGAGGAAATTTGGGCAGCATAACCCCTTAGGGTTAACACCTCCCAAATTTACAAACCAGCGCAAACAAACCATAAATCAACTGATAACTTCAACAACAACAAAGATTTGAAGGTTTTGAAGTTACCTTTGTGTTTCTCCTTCTTTCTCTCTTTAATCGAACTCTCCCTCCTCAAACCTTGATATTTTTGCTTGCTAAACATACCAAACCATGGAGAAAAGAAGCTTAGAGAAGGAATTTCACAAGCTAGAAGCTAAATCACAAGAGAAAATCACACTTACCATGAGATTTTCCCTTCCTTCTCTCTAACTGTAATATCCCAACTTGTGATTAAGGGTTAATAACTTCAAAGTGATGTAATTAATGATAATTAAGCACTTTTGAAGTAAATTGTATATTGTGATGTAAAATGTGTTTGATAGATGATGATAGATGTGTCATGGCAATCAGGGGTAAAATGGTAAATTTGTCAACTGATTGGTCAGTTACTAAAGAGAAAACTCCTTAGTAATCAAGATCAATGGCTAGGATTGAAAGAACAAGAGGTGGAATCAAGTGTGTAAGATAGTATATGAATTCATAGAAGGGAGGATGAGATTGTGCCATGTGTTCAAATGTGATCCATTGGATAAGAAGTCAAAAAGTCAAATAATTTCCCTCTCTCTTCTCTTGTCAAATCAGTTGTGTGTGTGTGTGTGTGAAGGGAAGATATGCCATCATCATTCTCATCTCATTTCCTCTCTCCTCCTTCATTTTTGCTGAACTAGCCAAGAAAGAGAAAAATTAAAGGTGAGTTTTGACTTTGGAAATTATCTCTTTGGCCCAAATGTTATTTTATAAAGTTGTTCATAATAGTAAGGGCTTCTTGGCTATGATTTCAGAATTTTCTTTGGTGGTGAATTAGTGTGTTCAAATTTGAAAGTGGGGAAAATAGAGATTTGATCTTACCAAGTTAAAAAGGTAATCATTTAGTGCATTTTGGTATGAATGTTTTGGACATAGGTTTGGTTTTGGTAAATTCTGGATTTTGCCTTGATTTTCTTGTGGTTTTAGAAGATATTAATTAAGTGATGTAATGTGGTGAAATAGATGTCAAATAGTGTATAGGAGTTAATGGTTTTGGTTTGGATTTGAAAGAGGAAGTTTGGTAAATGGTGGTTTTGGGAGATCTTGTAACCTAGAGATGAGAATGTGTTGCTTGAGTAGGAATTTGGTTGTTTTAAAGTTATCAATAGGCTCCTTGTGTTAAAATAAGTGAGAACGAGTTGTGGTACAAGTCTTAGGACCATTGGTAGCAAATTGGTCAATTCTGGAAAAAACCATATCAGTTGCTGCGATTTGGCATCTGATAGGCATCACTCGAGTGAGGGAGGATCTCACTCGAGCACGACATGAAATTCTGGGAATTTCGGTTAAGTTTTTGGGCAGAAACCATGAGCACATTTTCTGACTTGCCAATGAGAAATGATCCTGCTCGAGTGAGAATGGGCATGCTCGAGTGAGGTCTTGCCTGGAAGTAGTCTGTGCTCTCGGGCAAACACTCTTGGTGTTGCACTTCTTGGTGCTCGAGTGCACTTAAGGTCATTCCTCGGGTGCAATCTCTTATGCTTGAGTGAGTGTGAGAGATATTTTGAGGATTTGCTCTCAGGCAAACACTTTCTGTGTCTCACTCACTGGGACTCGAGTACAACTGAGGGCATCACTCGAGTGAGGTGGTTGTCACTCGAGTGAGGCGGCCTAAAATTGGTGTTCTGCATCTGAAAAAGGTATCTTCTGGGTAGTTTCTTCCAACCCTTTGGGGATATGTTTAGGCCTATTATAGCCACCTAAAGAATTCCTATGAATACCAACTTAAAGTGTTATGGAATTAAGAACTTGAAAAAGAGATTGATTTATTGTCCCTATTTTGATTTATAGGATTCGATATTTGCTACCCTCAAGAGCCCATTGTGCCAGCGAACGTCAGGAAGGAACAAGGAAGTAACTTTTCTTTCGTACCATATGTGATGCATTGTATGTGCGTATGATCATTGATTTGTGATAAATTCGTATGTTGCAACATCGTGAATATGTGTAAGCACCATGATTCCGATAGTCCCTGAGTAGCTAACAACAATTCAGGTTAGGACGGTGTGCCTTCCCAGCGGAGAAAGGGGATGAGGATGAGGTGTGACTTGTGATTATGTGAAAAGCCGAAAGGCTATTTGTGAAGGCCGAAGGGCCATTTGTGAAAGCCGGATAGCTATATGAGCTACACGGCTATGTGTATGCACTGCCACGCCAACAGTCCCTGAGTAGCTAACAACGGTTCGGATTAGGCCGATGTGCCTTCCTGGTAGAAAAAGGGGATGAGGGTGGAGTGTGATTTGTGCTGCTGCTGCTGTATGATGATTTTCTTACATGATGTGTGCTTATATGTGGTATAAATGTTTTGTTACTACTGGGATTCTCTTGAATCTCATTCTTTCCTTTAACTAACCTTTCAGACAGGGCGAGTGTCTCCAAGGAGAAGCGCACAACCCGGAGTGGTTAGAACCCTATCGGGACAATTTCTTTTGGATATGTTGGTTAATCATGTTGGACAGAGATCTTGTAAATTATTTTTTGGGTTGTAATTAGTTGTTAAATATAGTTGTGTAATCCACGATATGGGAATTGTAAACCTTGGAGGGAATGAATGGAACCTGGGGGTTGCCGGGATTGCTATTGGATATTCTGATATGAATGAATGTAAATTAACTGCACATGTGATTATGTTTGACAATTGAACTTGAGACCGGGATAGGAAAGAAGTTTTGAAAATTTTATAAAGTTCCTACTACTTAGTGGGTGTTTTAATGAGTTTTGAACTATCCGACAGTCTCTAACCCCTTTTTACTATGCGTTATCGAATCTTAATTACGCTAATTAAGGTAGGGGGTTACACTAACCTTCAAGCTCTCTCTCTCTCTCTCTCTCTCTCTCTCTCTCTTGTTCTTAGTGGTGGCTGACGGTTTTGAAGCATGAAAGAGGAAGGGATAAGTTTTTAAAATATCTTGCATTTTCCCTTAATTACTTAATTACTAAAATTCCCAAAATTTTGACTTTTTGATGACACCTCTTTCTTGGGCTTATCTACATGAAATTGGCATCATAAATGTTAACACCCGTTTTTGTTTTGATAATCAAAGAGTAATAAAGACGGAATTCAATGGGCATACAGAAAAGTACAATTATACTGATAAAAATATTCGTTTACAATCCCACCGTCATTCATCAACAAAATATAGAAAATATAGCGGAAACTTAATAATTACAGAATTTTCCAAAATATCTAAACATAAACTAATTATAACCACGTTCGTGTCCTTGCCTCGCGACACGTGCCAATCACTTTCCGGTGTCTACGCCTTTGCCCTTTGACCTACTGGCACCCGCTAAGATGTTTATTTAAAAATAGAGTGAGATTCCAAAGAATCCCACTATAAACATACTATCGTTCATAGAAAATGCGAAAAGTAAATATGATATATGCCATGTATGCACAAATTAATCAAAAATATAAACATATCATCATCATGTATACATGAGTAGAGCTCAGCCCCGCAATCTACACCAGTTCAACTCCTGCAAACTCCTAGTGTAAGTGCACCTCTGGCACTAACTACCCCTCTCTAGGCAAACCATGTTGATTAATAGAGTGCATGCACAAGACAACCACACAATCACATATACTATGGCATAATGTATGAAGGATAATGTTCCTACCTCAACACTTTGTAATCCCTTTTTCCTGTGTGTCTCGTAATACGTGCCGTTCCGGCTTTCGAATCGGTCCTAAAATATTAAATGTACCATAAATAGGTCATAACCTATCCAAGTATCATTTTAGACTCTTCCATAGTGTTTCTTGTGGTTATATTAGTCTATGGTGAAAATTTACCAAAATGCCCAAGAGACCCCGACCCGGCCCCACCGTACCAGGCCCGATGGCAGTTTTCCCAAAATTTTGACTAAGGCTATTCTAACTTATTTTCGCCTAAGGAATCCATTTCCTGGCTTGAAATTATCAAATTTACTGTTAAATTACGAAAATACCCTTGACAGCCCTTATTTAAGGATTTCAGTGGCGTTTTCGTAATTATGCTTTTTTGGCCTCTACCGAAAAAGTGCCCAACTATAACCCCATCTATTTTGCCCACTGAGTCCAATAGAACCATTTATTTAATGAAAATCCAACTCCTAGTACCAGTTCTGGACCTGGCCGAAAATATGAAGAAAAATAGAAAAACTAGAGCTTTGTGTTTTAGCTTTCAAAACTTAAACTTTTTCATTTCTAATCCTTGATTAACTCATTTAAACACTTCATAATCATGATTTAAAGGATTTTGAGCAGCATAACCCCTTAGAGTTATAGCTTTTCAAATTTCATAACTCAACCAAAAATCACATAAACCAGCCAACCATTACCAACAACAACTTCATTCTAACATAAAGTTGATATTGGTATAATTACATCTTGATTCTTGGTGTTTCTCACTCTAGGACGTCCTCTCTCTCTTCTCCTTAACCTTGATATTAGCTTGCTAAACCAAGATTTCCATGAAAAATAAGAGATTAGAGGATGAACCATACAAGGTAGAAAGATCAATCACTTGAAAAACAAGCTCTTACCTTAACCTTTGCTTCCTCTTGTTCTCTAATTCTCCACAGGAACTCACAAGCTCACTCTCCCTCTCTTTTCTTTTGCTTTGAACGAAATATGTGTATGAAAGAGAAAGGAAAATGTTTTATTTACTCACTCATCTTTCTTCCTAACCCTTGATCTAATCCATGGTTGTGATTTCTCCACATTACATGCACACTACTCCTCCAACCATACCTCCCACCATACCCTCTCCTTTATGCCGTACTCCCTTAACTTTATGCCATACCTTCTTATTCCTTTTTTTAATTGGGTTTGCACTAGATTTTTCCCTTATTTTCCATGGCTGGACGAAATTAATGGGAAAGAAGAGGGAAAAAAATGTTCTTCATACATTCCACATCCATACAATTGAATTATGTATAATTCCCCCTAATTTCACAATTCTTGAATTATTTCATCAAGAATAATCCAATTATACATTTTTCTTTATTCTCCTTAATTAATTGAAATTAACTTCAATTAATTAGAAAATAATTAATCTTGGGCTAAATTGGCAAAATTATGATTTTGTTATCGCCTTTGTAATTTAATTCAATTCTTGGATTTATTTTCCCATTTCCTTATGAATATGATTCACAAGATCCAAATTCATGAATAGTCACCATTTTATTGAATTACTTAAATAATTATAATATATTTTGGGTGAATATAAAATTTGGGGTGTTACAATAAACCTCCATTGTAATTGAATCAAATTTCCCTCCTCTAGTTTGCCCATAAGTGACGTCCCAAGCCCATAAGAGAAGCAAAATTGGCTGATGTTATTTATTCCATAATTACAACATTTGCCATCACATTTTTTTCATTTTCGGATTAGTGGCAATTCTGGCAGTTTTTCTGTCCAAACTTTAAAAAATCACAACTTTATTTGTAGGCATCGAATTGAAGTAATTCTAAAGGCTATGAAACATTTATTGAGTCTAGTTTCAACAAAAAATATAGCCTTCAGCCAAATGGAAGCTAAAACTTCTCAGAATTAAAATCTTTGGACATTGTTCTAGAAAATAGCCAGTTTTCCTGGACTAACTTCAAAAATTCATAACTCCTTACATACAGCTCTAAAAATTAACCATTACTTATCAAATTAAAGCTTAGGATCTACTTTCATCCTGTAAAATATCATAATTTTTTATCATCATTTGGTCATCCAAAATCATATGACAAACTCACTATCTCACAAAAAATTTCACTGAAAACATAATCAAATTCTCTAAAATTTACCCTTTCATTTCATTAAATGCCACAAATACTTATAAGGCATATTGAGGAATAAAATTTAGAGTGTTACACTGACAGGGTGATTAATTGGCTGACAAAAAAAACAGGGTGATTAATTTTTTTTTTTTTTTTTTACCTTTTACAGAAGAGAGAGATGACATATAATAAATTTATATTTTACAAATCACATTCTTTAATATGGATAAAATAAGTAAATTTTATCAATTTAAGACAAATGAATGACTCAACTAATATTTCTTAGTTTGTATATATAAATTAATTATCAATTATTTTATAAACTAATATTTCTTAATTTATATGTGTAAATTAATTATCAACGTCTTATATTTTAAATGGGAGGAAGTACCATTCATTTGCCTCAGCAATAATGCATATGGAATGATGCATTTATGAAGTGAAGGTGGGTAGCTATGGGTATGATGCAGGGAATGAAAATTCAAAATCAACACTTTGCCCCTCATTTATAACCCTGTATGCGGGGACACAATCTCTAGATTTTTCTTTTGAAATTTGCATGCCCCATGAATACATACACTTCCTTTTGGGTAGCTTTCTTTTTGGGTTAAAGGACAATTTTGTCCTGAAAAAATTTGTGTAGGAGTAATTGTTTTTTTTTTTTTAAAAAAAAGTGTTAATTTTTTTTTGGTAGCGTTAAAAAAAAAAAAAAAGTAATGTTGCCTACCATTAAAAATGTTAATTTTGAATGTTACTATTGTTTGATAATTTTGTTAGAATGATATATGGCCTCCTCATTGCCGTCATTTTCCTCATTAAATTAATTATGTCCTGCTATTACATTTATTCCCTTCGATTTAGGAATAAAAACTAACGTAGTACTCTGTACATCAAATAAAGTGTCTCTCCAGACAAAACAAAACAAGAAAAGACAATAAAATTAAACCTCAACAACTTTAAACAATATTATGCCCTACACAATTAATAGCCGTTTACACCAAAGCTTACAGCTGGCTTTATTATTTGCAACTACATATCTTTCTGGCTTCTGCATTACTTTTACTTCTTCCTTTACTCTACATCCCATAAAATATGACAACCAACACTCCTATATATTACATTCTTTAGGATATAAACTGGTCTATAGTCTATACATCTAAGTTGCACTTTCTTTTTATCTGAAATTTTAATATATTCTCTTGTCATTTTTACTCACATGCATTTCTCATTTCTTTTTTTCACTTATTTTCTCTAATATATCTCCGCACTCATTTTTCCGCTCACTCACCGACTTTATAAATAAACATATATGTGTCTTACATAAGTATTGCTTTAAATTAATTTTAACCAATATTTTGATCACATAATTTGGTTGGTATTGTAACTTACCACTCTAGTCCCTATTGTAAGCACCTCTATACCAATTCTCACATATCAAGATATAACAATTAAGTCATCAAATACGTTTTAAACTTGCATGGTAAAGTTTTCTAGTTAAGGTTACACTTAATAAAATTTTCTTTCTGTTTACCCATTATTCTTTCATTTCTCTTCTCTTCTTCTCTCTTCTTCTCTTTTCAATAATTGAATATAGCTAAACATGGGAAGCAGTGATTATGATATCAATCACGAGAGTCCACCACAAAAGCCACTAATTAATAAGTCTTCAACATTGTGTTTGATGAAATCAAGAATATTATAAAGATGCGAGATTATTGAGACATTATCTTTGAGCATGTTTATATAAGCAGCTGACAACTCGATCCAGTGTAGACTGAATGGCCAAATTTTCTCATAGCATCCTGATGGAGTCAAAATTATAGAAACTTACATTCTTTGAAACTTGTATAACAACAACAATAAGCCTTGTCGTAATAGGTGAAATCAACTATATGGATCGCACAATATTATCATACTTTATTATCAACATCGAAATTGGTTGATGCTATTATTGTAAAAAAGAATTGTATATACATATTTGTATGTATATGCATAATACAAGATTTATAGAAGACAGTATTATAAATATGAATAATACTAATCCTCCTCCCATAATCTTCATAGAAATAGTGAGATAATACACATTTTAGTTATTAACTAAATCTGCTATCAATAACCAAATCGGTTGATGGTGTTCTTTAATTTTTTGTTCAAAATTAAATGAAATCGGTTGGCTTGATTAGATCAATAAAATATTACTCGTTGGACTAAATTTTCCTCTCATATTCTATATTTGGTCCTTAATATAAGAGCTATATAGTTGACTAATTTAGGTAAATTAAGGAAATTTGTTGTTAGTTATTTGTGACAAAAATATATTGTATCTAAAATACCATATTCATCATATCATGATTATCTTTAGATAGAAACAATATAATATATAAGGTTATTAAACCCGGACCGGCGACTGAACCAGTCAAGGTACTGGGTCAAGGGTTAGTAGGTCAGATCGAAGTCAAACCAGAGCTAACCCGGGACTAGACCGGTGAGGAAGTGAAGATTTTAAAGTTATTTATATGAAATTTTGAATAAAATTTAAAAAAAAAATGAATTAATTTATTTTTTTTAATTTTAAAAAGGTTGAATCGGTCCAACCAGTCCAACCTACTAGATTGATTGGACCACCATTGGCCGGTTTGATGCGGTTCTAATAACAATAATAATATGTGTAATCAATAGGGATAATTTTAATTTGAAAACATTATAATTGAAGGCAAAAAAATTTGGGAAAAATTATACACTTGGAAAATAAAGAGGATTGAAATCTTATATTTTGGATCAAATCCAATCCCAAACTTGTTTTTATATTAAGGATAAGAGGTAGAATATCAAACAGAATGGACAAATTTTAAATAAGAAATAACATATAAAATTCACAAAAAAAATCACATAATTGATAAGTCATAATTAACAATTGAGCTCATCACAAATCCCATTCAACAACACAGAATCTAAATTCAATTATAAAACAAAAGTATATGGTTTCTTCCAACCCCTCCAACCATAAGAATATTGCATGTGCATGTAATATATAAGTTGAAATTGACCAAATAACAATATTCCCCAAAAGAGAAAAAAACAGAAAACAGACGAATTATAAAGAAGCACATAAAACTTAAATTGACCCAATTACCTGTCATCACTACTGTACAATCCCTTTCATATACTTATCTCATAATATATTCTTTTTTTTAATAAATATGAGATGATATATATGATCACTTGGGAATACTATAAATCAAAGGCTTCATAGTTTTAAGGTTGTTGTCGCCTTTCTCCACGTCATAGTTTTTGAAGTCCATGTCCTCCACCATCATCTTCTTCGAATAGTTCGACCCATAATTCTTTTTATGGAACTCAACAAACAGAAACAAAAGCGAAGCATAGAAAACGACATTAAAGCTCCAACCCCAAACTCCGGAGCAACCCGGGCCAGAAAAGTGGAAGAACAACATGAGGCTCAAAACGACGAAGCTGGAGTAAAACTGAACGATCTGGCAGTCTGTGACGAGCTTCTTCCACTTGGGACGGACCCCAAGTGCGCACGATAAGTAGTAGGCGTACATTAGCATGTGGACGGCGGCGTTGGCCATGAGCACCAACGGGAACAGCGACTGAGACGTCTGGAGCCAAATGTAGCACATGACGACGGCGGCGGAGTGGTGGTACACGTGGAGGAACGTGAGGCGGTGGATGGAGTTTGACAAGATGATGAGGAGGGTGTCAAGGAATTCTAGAATCTTCGAGAGGTAGCAGATGTAGGCCCAGAAGAAGACGGCGCCGGAGGGAGGGGTGTTGGCCGGGAAGCAGATGATCCAGAGGAGGTGAGGCGCGTCGGAGAAGGTGGATAAGAGGCAACCAAGGGCCATGATGGAGGAGAGAACGAGGAGGACGGTGCTATGGACGGCTGTGATGGGTTTGAGGATGACCGGAGGAACCGGAGGGAGGGAGAGGCGAGTGAGGAAGAAAGTGAAACATAGGTATGACATGACGGTGAAGACGAGAAATTGAGGAGATGAAGCTAGGGTTTTGTAGGGAATCCATGTGAAGTTCTCAATGGAAGGTTGCTTCACTAGGTAGTACTCTATGGCTGAGAAAATCTGACTCATTTTTTTATGAACTACTCCGGCAACCGTCAGCGGAGGGGGGAGAGAGAGTGAAAGAGAGAGGGAGAGGGATCTTTTGAGAGGTTAAAGTGTTTGTTTGGTAGAAAGATAGTTAGGGCTCTTGGAAGTGGTGGGATTATATTAAGTAGCTAGCTAGAGAGTAGTATTATTGGAGGGGTACCTGTGTTGTGAGTGTGTTGTGCATGTATCTCTTTCAAGAACGGTCCCAACACTATTCACATCTCACATCTTGCTCCGGACTGTTGTGGGCGTATTGATTGTGCATGCATGAGAGGGAAATTAATTTCACAACTGCGTCTTTTTAAATTTTACCCAATTCGAAAATTTATTTTTCCTCGTTATTAATATCTTCTAAAAAAAAATTCTCTCTCTCTTTCTCTGTCTCAATGAGATATTGATAAAACTGTGAAAAGAGCTGTGAATGTGAAGTATGTAGATCCCAAACTGTGAGAAGATTTGTGAATGTGATGTGTGGCTATGAGCACAAGTTCAAAGTGAGAGTCCACATATATCCTAAGAGTTAATTAGCTTGGTAGATGGGAGGATCCTAAAACTGACAAGTTACCCTTTTCTTACAAGACGCCTATGTGAGACTATAGTTATATGCACCCCCTGCTTGAGAGGCAACCCCCACTTCTCTTCTCTGGTGAGGCTTTTCAGATGTAGGACTCATCTTTACGAGTAACTTCTATTCGAGGGCCAATGGCTCCACTTCGCCTCACTTGATCTCGTCCTCTTGCCCGGGAAGATTGGCCTCTCAATGAAAGTTCCGGTATTATGAGTTTAAAAAGAGAGTCTATCTTAAAAGACTGGCCTGTTAGGTGGAGGAATCCGTTTAACTTATAATTAAATTAACCCCACTTCATAAAGAAGTGACATGGTATGAATGAGAAAAATTCAGAAGCACTTCATGAATGTGACGGTATAAATTAATAACTCAACAGTTCATATATAGTATCATATAACAGTGCCGCATGATTTTATTTTTGTACATACGGGACTGTTACGTTCTTCACCTCACTTATTTACTACTACCTCCAGTCCTAAATATAAGATAAAATTGACTTTTTTTGGAAGAGATTAAGGAAGCTAAATAAGTTACTTAATCATATCATATACTATGTATCGTTAGATTACATATTAATTTATTAGTCAAACTAATTAGTTAGAAGAAAAAATAAAAATACTCTAAAGTAATTTAATTAGCTTCCTTAATTTCTCTAAAAAAAGTTAGCTTTATCTTATAATTAGGACTGGAAGGAATAATAACAATTAGTTCACATGATTCCAAACCTTGTCTCTTTAATAAGTTCTTCATTAATTTCAAGTCTTGAGAATATATTAAAGAAAACCACCAAGAAGTTTCAAACTCATAATCTAACTCAAATTAATTAATAAATTGACTTAATTATTGAAAAATTTAATAGTATTATTCAAAAAATTATCTCTCAATTTTGTTTTTTTTTTGCAATCAATATTATGTTTCGCTTGAATTGATATATATATATATATATCGACCTTCTAGTAAGTTCTACATGTTTTTCTGTTAACCGTTAAAACATGGAATCTTAAAGCATGATTGCAAGATTCTTATGCCACATGTATATGTAAAACATCATGTGTAATATCTTAAAGCATGAATTCGTTCAGCTAGCTAGCTTGTCAATATCTTTTGTCATTTGAATTGATATAATAATTTTGGTGTTATAAATGTACACACAATAAATAAGTGGTCGGGAGTGTGGGAAGATACAGAAATATATTATGTATATGGCAAAAAGGCCAAGACAGATGAGTCGTATTCGTAGGAGTCAATGGACATTGATGAGCATGTGATGCCCTATGGCCTCCGCCACACATATATGGGTGAGATATTAAAAACCACTCTCTATGTATGTACGGGGCATCATTTTAGTCTAGCATCTTTCTCCTTACCCTTAAAAAATGTTTATAGATAACTAGTGGTAGGATATAAAATATAAGAGTTAAATAACTAATTTATATTATATATACTCCTTCAGTTCTTTATATAAGACATCTTTACCTAATTTGATTAGATTAAAAAAATTAGTTAATATAATATGTATCTTCTAAAATACCTTAGTCATGTTTTTTAATTCCCTCATTCCATCTCCTCCTTAATTATTATTAAGAGATCATCCATATGAGTAAATTAGAAAAAGATTGATAAATAAGAAAATCATATTTTATATTTAGGAACAAGATTAACTTCTGAAATATGTCTTATATTAAGGACCGGTGGGAGTATATATTAAGAAAATTAATTATGTTAGTTATTCATAAAAATATGTATTTGTTTCTCTAAAATATCTCCTTTAATCATTATCACATTGAAAAGTACCATAAAACTCTCATATAATATGGGCAATCAACAAAATAAAAAACACTATAGGAAAAAATTATAAATTTGGGAAGCCAGTGGATTGAAGTCTTATGGCACGTTTGGTTCAATTACATATATAAAGATTACATGTGTTTAGTTAGCACAATAAAGTAATCTAATGTAATCCTCATCACAACATATACGCCAAATCAAGAGCCTTATTATATAACTTTGACTATGTAATCTGGATTTAACCTTAAATGAATCTATACATATATAAACATTTGTACGCTCTATGAATTAACATTTAGACATTTATAACCTTAATTAATTTTTGTTTTTATGGAGTTAAGCATTTCATATTTACTTTTTAACTAAGGTATAAACTTAATTCCATAATTTCTTAATTGCATACCCAACAAATGTTCCGTAATCATCATTTTATTACATTCCCTACAATTCTTTAAACCAAACGGGCATTTACATTTAATATCAACGAAAACATCTCAAGTAGTTTAGAACTGGAAAGGGAATAGAACAAATTAATCGTATTAATAATATGTTTTTTTTGAAAAAAAGACGAATAAATACCACTTAAACTTCAAAATCTCCAATAAGTGATCTTCCAAAAACTTTAGTTTTCAATTGCTATACTTTTTTGTCAATCCCATTACTTTTATTGTCAATAAAACCAATTTGGGATTTTGAAGTTCAAGTGGTATTTAAGTGTCTTTTTCCCATGTTTTTTCCTTATTTTTTATAAAAATTTTAAATTCTCATGTGGGTTTGGTATTGAAAATTGTTTTTAAAGGACGTGAAATAGATAATATATATATATAATGAGGGAGGAACAAGGGGAAAATCCCATAAAAATACAAATAAAACTGGGAAAAGACAAATATGTGTTGCCAATATATGAAATCCCACCTCAAACCATGTGAGGAATATCTGAGATTAACAAGTGTCTCCAAAAAACCTTTGTGCCCCTGGGATTAACAAATGTTAGATCTCTCTATCAATCAATCTTCTCCCCCCCCCCTCTCTCTCTCTCATTCTCTCTTATCGTCTACACCTACCATTGCCTCCTCCTCCGCCCACCCATCCAAAGCGTCGACCCCTGTCACACCTTCAATCATTCCACCACCTCCACCTCCACTCACCCATCCACAGCAAAGTCCTTTTCTTGGAACCGAGACATCAGGAGTGGCAGGAACATCACCAGAGACATCATCAACAAGCATAAGCTGCCAATATTTCAGTCAGATCCTTTAGGGATGGCCGTCAACTATAGCCCTAAACCTAATGTTCTTCTCTATGTTCTTCATCCTCCTCCTGCTCTCAGTTTTAGCCCATAGCAGCTGCCACGACAATGATGGAAACTTCGGCAGAGACGATGATCATGCAGTTGGATCTGGAGAAGACCATCACTATCTGCGATCATGACCCTTGATTTTGGCTAAAATTTGGTGTTTGATTGTAATATTCTTTGCCACTTTCATCTCTAGGTTTTTCCGTATGTGTTGAAATGCAATGAGGGGTTTTTGGTTTTGAGGACTTAGTTTGCTGGTGGTGTGTTTTTTGGTATTGCAATGATGCATTTTTTGAGTGACACCATTAGAGGAATATCCCTTTGCCTTCATGTTGGCTTGTTCGGGCAATTTGATCACTATGATAGCTAATTAACAACATGAGAATTTAGAATAACAACTTCAGTATCATGTTTCACAACTTCATATCCTAAAAACCAATACTTATACCCAGAAATAATTTTCAAGGCACAAGTTTCAAGGGTCGTAACAACATCTTTATAGATATTTAGATTTGTAATATCCCAAATTTTGGGGTTAGAGGCTTGAGAATAAGTCTGAATTAAGTGGACTGCTAAGCCCCGGTTTAACAAGAGTCCTAGAAATGAGGAATTACTACAAGGGTATTTTTTCAGCATGACAGTCTTCTTGTAGCGTATTTTTAAATAGGCAAATAAAGTCCAAAAATTGTGACATTTTATAGGATAAAAGTAAACATCCTAAGCTTTAATTTGATGGGTAATGGGTAATTTTTGGACTTGTATACTAAGAGTTATGAATTTTTGAAGTTTACCCAGTGAAACTGGCCAATTTCTAGGACAGTGTACAAAGATTTAAATTCTGAGAACGTTGAGCTTCTATTTGGCTAAAGGTCATATTTTTCCTTAAAACTAGACTTAATAAGGGTTTCATAGCCTTTAGAATCACTCCAATTGAAGTTCTACAAATAAAGTTATGATTTTTCAAAGTTTAGTCAGAAAATTTGTCTGAATTGCCAACTATTGTGAATTTGGTAAACAAATGTAATGGCAATTTTGTAAATTATGGAATAAAATTAAAAGCCCATATTTTTCCTTATTCTTATGGTTGGGACGTCCAAATGAGGGAACATGAAGGGAATAAATATTTGAGATAAATATCCAAGAGTTGAAGCAATTTTGACTAAGCAAATTGAAGTTTGAAAGATCAAAAATTGTAGGCAAAATAATTACAATTACGTAATATTATTTGAGGAGGCAATTTGTAATAATTCAACAAGCTATTTCCTCTTTAAAAAGAGAAACATTCGTATGACACAATCAAGAAAGAGGAAAGGATGAAAACTTGGTTAAACATTGCAACTAAAAGTAAAATTTAGTATAAAATAATATATTTATGCCATGGGATGTATTAATTGAATGAACCAAATTGGGTTAGGTAGCTTTTGGAAGCACCTCAATTGAATGTCTACAAAAATATATATAAATTTCAAAGTTGGATGAAAATGGTGCCAGTTTTGAGTGAAAATTACAAAATGTATGGATAAAATAGTAATTTGTTATATTAAGCTAAAGAAAATTATTTTCTTCAGCACACACACTCATTTTCATTTAAATGGGCTGAAAATAAAGGGAAAAATAATTTTTTGATATTTATGATCATATTTAGATAAATGTTGAAAAGTCAAAAATGTGGAATTTCCATAAAATATTATATATGGTGTAATTAGTTGGGATAAATGGGGAAAGCCCAATTTGGTTCATGGAGGACCAAGAGAGGTGTATTTTTGGGCTTGAAAAAGAGGAAGGAATTGGTCCAAAATTAATGAAATGTTTATGACACCATTAGGAAGGGATAAGGCCAAAGAAAAAAAAAATGTCATAAACTATTAAATTAATATTTCTTAAAGTAGGTGGAGATATTATTAAAGCACATCATCATCTTTCTTCATCTTCATTCATGTCTAGCACCACTGTGTGTGTGTGAGTGAGAGAGTGAGAGAGAGAGAGAGAGAGAGAGAGAGAGAGAGAGAGAGAGAGAGAGAGAGAGAGAGAGATATTTGGAGGTGGTGAGCTCAAGAATAAAGAGGTTAGGGTTCAAGCAAAAATCCAAGGTAAGTACTTGTGATTTCAAGTGTTTTTCCCTTCTAACTTGTGTAAAACCTCTTTTAATCTCTTCTCCTCCATGAATATCATGGTTAGCAAGCAAGATTCCAAGGGAGGAGAGAAAGGGGAAGATACTCTAGAGAGAGAAAGCTTGAGAAATCAAAGGTAACTTCAAAAACCTCAATCCTTTTGGTGTTATGGTGTTGTTGTTGTGGTTCTTGACTTGATTTGTGGATTGTTTGGTTGTTTTGTAAATTTGGGATGTTGAAACCCTAAAGGGTTATGCTGCCTAAATTTCCTCAAATCATATTTAATAATTTTTTAAGAGGTTCAATAAGGGATTAGGAGTAAAAAGGAATGAGCTTTAAGGGTTAAATCAAGAAAACTAATGTTACCCTTTTTCCTTTAAAGTTTCAGCTAGACCTGAAACCAAGGGAAGGAGCTGGAACTTCATTAATTTAATGGTTTCATTGTGTTTAAGAGGGAAAATTGTATAGGGTTGATGCTGATCATGAAGTGTGAAAAGCCTTGGAATGTGAAATGGCAAAACTACCCTTAAAACCTTAAAATAGGGGTTGTCAAGAGCATTTTTATCCTTTGGCAATGAATTTGTTAATTCTAAGGTCAAAAATGGATTCCTTGGGCAAAATTATGTAGGAATAGCCTATGTCATAATTTTTGGAAAAGTATAGTTGAACTGGGTACGAGGGACTTAAACTGGGTCCCTTGGGGTATTTTGGTCATTTTGCAGTTTTAAGCTAAGATAACCAACAAAATAAGTTTAAAAGAGTTTAGAGTAGTGCATGAATGAGTATTAACCTAATTCTTGTACATTTGAAATTTTAGGATCGGATTGGTAACCCGAGCCGTCGGAACAAAATTCAAGGAACGATTTACGAATAAAAGGGGTTTAAGATAGTAACTCTATTCTTCATATATTATGTCAATATTTATATCTTTGTGTATGCCATTTTCTGTAATATATATGATACACAGTGCCTACGGGTGCATTAAACTGAGTGCCTATGGGTACACTGAACATGACTTAGCATAATGCCTACGAGTACACTGAACATGACTGAGTATAGTGCCTACGGGTATACTGAATATAGTGCCTACAATACACTGAACATACTACCTATAGATACACTGATATGCCCAATTGGTGGCCTCAAGCCCAGCTGAGGTACGAAACGAGTAGGGGTTACAACAGTGGTTGGCTCTGAACATTTCTGATTAAACTAAATTATGTGTTATTATAATATTGTTGTATGTGGTACTTAGCATATTTATTATTGCATTTTCTATAATCGATTGTCTGTTACTACTAATATTCATTTCAATCTCACCCTTTTTCAAATTAAAAAATATTCCAGCAGAAGCTAGCGGCTCTAAGGGCAAAATGGTAAATACTGGCAACGGAGGTGTAAGGGTCAAGAGAATAGAGCTGTTGGTTATTATTAGTTTGTTTTTGACTAATTTTGTGTTTATATTTCAAACCCTACGGGGTAAACCTATAATGTAATCAAGTACCTTGTATCAATATATCAGTAAATTTACACTATTTCTGTGTTGCTCACCGAACTGCACTCAAGGACTCTGAAAAATGCAGAAATAAGATTAGGCATTACAAGATTAATGATTTCAGTATCATGTTTCATAGCTTCATATCCAAAAAAAAACTAATATACCAGGTATAATTTTTAGGACACAAGTTTCTAGGGTCAATAACAACATCGATATAGAGATTAACAAAATGAGAATTTATATTAACAGCTTTAGTATCATATTTCACAACTTCATACCCTAAAACCAACACATACCCAGGTATAATTTTCAAGGCACAAGTTTTAGGGGCCAATAATAACTTCTATATGTAGAAGAATTTATATTAACGACTTCACTTGTGTGCTTCTATGTTGTCTTCATCTACCACATAACTCAAGGCAATTTGGTCATTTGGTGAAATTTGAAAATCCCATATTCCTCCGTCAATTTTGACGTGAGATTTCATATATTGGCAACACTTATTTATTGTTTGCTTATTTTAATTGCATTTTTTTGGGATTTTTTCGAGGAAAAATGTTTGATATGTAATAATAATTAAATGAAATGCTGCTATACTTTTTATTTGATACATGTATTTATTTAATCAAAAGAATTAAAATATCCTCAATTAAATCAAAAAAAAATTTAAGCACCGCCTCTTCTGTTGAAGACTCTAAAACAGAAACTTACAAATCTCCTTTATCCGTTGATTGTATCTTAAAATCTAGCAAATTTGAAAGATTTGAATTGGTTTATCTATTTTTTTTCAATTATTGGCTTTTGTTGTCAATAAGGTCATATAGTTGCTGGATTTGAGCAGTTTGGTCTTTGTCTAGAAGGGGTATACATTGTGGTTGGATACCAAAAGAGAAAATTATCAATAGATTTTAGATAAGAGAATTAAATACATAAAATCCCTAAAAATTCATATTTACAAGTTTAATTAACTTGCATATTTATAAGTCAAATTTAACAAATTATGTTTACAAGTCAGACTTATTTTTTGTTTTGTTTGTTTTTTTTTTTTTTTTGCATATTTATCACCTCTTGTGCCCATGCATATTTATCATCTTCATCTCCTTACCATCATTATCATCCTCATTAGCTCTTCATCATCCTCATCATCATCATCCTCATCCTCATCCTCATTTCATCATTTCCTAATCATCATCATCATCCTCATTAGCATTTTATTGTCGTTATCATTATCATCATTCTCATTAGGATTTTCTCATAACTATCATCTTTAACATACTATATATCTAGGGCAACACATGATTAATGTCATGATATCGCCACCATTACTATTGCTATTTAATTTACACGACTACTTCATCTTTATTATTGTGTTCACCATTCTCATTAGAATTTCATCATCACTACCATCATTATTATCAGTGTTATCACCTTCATTATGATCATCTTCACCATTATCATAATCTCCTCATTGTCATGGCTATCATCATCCTCTTCTTAATCATTGTTGTGATCCTCATTAGGATGTCATTATCACTACCATCATCATTATCAGTGTCATCACCTTCATCATGATTATCTTCACCATTATCATAATCTCCTCGTAATAATGGCTATCATCGTCCTCTTCATCATCATTGCTATCATAGATGTCATTATCATGTTTGGGGGCACCACGTGCCTAGTGTCACATCACGACCACCATTGTCATCAGCATTTATGACCTCCTTATTAGAACTTAATCTTCATCAATATTTTCACCATCATATAAAACCTCATTATATAGGGCATCACAAGCTTAGTGCCATATCATGACTATCATCATCATCATTCATGACATCATTATGAATACTTCTTCATCATCTTATCACTATCATCATCATTATTAGTGTCATCATTGTTATTGGCATTATCATAATTACTACTCCAAGGGGCATCACATGTTTATAGCACTCTCTCAAAGCCCTGTATCGACAAGCACCCTTAAAGCCTAGTAACGATTGGCACCCTCTGAAAGCCCTGTATTGGCAAGCGAACTCAAAGCCCAGTAACGGCTGGCACCCTCTAAAAGCCTATATCGACAGCCACTCTTAAAGCCCAGTAATGGCTGGCACCCTTTTAAAACCTGTATTGGCAATCACCCTTTCAAGCCCAGTAAAAGCTGACACCTTTTCAAAGCCTTATATCGGCAAGCATACTTAAAGCCTAGTAACGTCTGGTACCCTTTTCCAAGCCTTATATCGACAAGCACCCTTAAAGCTCAATAACAGCTAGCACCCTTTGCAAAGCCCTATAACGGTAGGCACTCTCAAAGCCCAGGAATGGCTAGTACCCTTTTCAAATCCCTGTACTAGCAGGCACCCTCAAAGCCCAGTAACGACTGGCACAATTCTTTTAAAGCCCAATAACAGTTGGCACAATTCTTTTAAAAGTCCTATAATGGTAGGCGCTATTCTTTCAAAGGCCTATATCTGCAGGTACCCCTTAAAGCCCAGTAACGGCTAGCACAATTCTTTCAAACCCCTATTTTGCTAAACACTATTCTTTGAAAGCCCTATTCCAACAAGTACTACTTCTTTTCAAGCCCAGTGATGACTGTCATAATTCTTTTACATCCCACCCAAAGTCCTATGTAATTATGCGCTTTATTTCCATTTCATGTGATCATCTAGCTACACTGGCATTCTTCTCCCTTATGAACCAAGTAAAGAGGGGCACAAGCACTGTATTTTGTCCAAATCCTCTTTGATTCCAAAGGGAACTATATTCTATTTGGCAAGATAAAATACGTGTTCTTATCTTTATTTGCATCATTGGCAAGAATCTCACTTTTCTCAGCATGAAACAAGTAAAGAGGGGTAATTGTAAACACCCTATTTTGTCCGGGCCCAACTCAAAGATAATAAAAAAAAGAAAAAAAAGAAAATACCCTCCTTAATCCTGGCACATCTAAATTTATAAGTAAATGACATTGATGGTAACTGGATTGTAATTGGAATTTGAAAAATGATCATCATTAATGGTGATTGTCTTGAAATTGAGGTTTTATAGTAAATGGAAATAAATTTTAAAATAATTCATCTCATTGATGTTATTTGATATTTGAATTAGGAAATTTAGTGTGAAGTCATTGTAAAGGAGAAAAAAATAGAAATTAAAAAATACAAAAAATATCTGTTATTCATGTTGATAGGTATAAATTAGGAAATTGCTTGTAGGGAAAATATAAAAATAAATAAATAAATGAAAAATAAAAATATCTCTCATTTATGTTGATTGGGTCAAGTTAGAAAGTTTTATTAACATAAAATATTAAAAAAAAAATTAAAAATGAAAATTCAAAAAAGAAGGAGTATTTATGAAAAAAACTCTACCTTAAGACTATAAATAAGGAAGGAAGGGTTGAAGCAAGACACAAAAATTTGGGAGAGCAAAGACACAAGAAAGTAGAGAGAGAAAAGAGGCAATGAATGGTTAAATGTGTCTAAAAATAAGAGTGAATTATTAAGTGTGTTCATCTTTTTATCTTCTTCTTCTTCATACCTAAAGACAGCCTATATCTTCATGGTTGTGGCCACATATGTGAGCCTCAATACTGATGGCTAGAGGGTGGAATTCACCATGATTTGGATTAATCTATTCTTTTTCTTTTCATTTGTTTTTCTCTCTCCCTTCCTTTTCTTCTTATAACTTGGCGACATATGCTTTTGCTTGTTGAATTCTAATCTCTCGTGATCAATTGTTAAATATTGTGTGACTTTAAGATTGATGTGAAATGATTTTTGATTGTCATGCCCATGTTATGTCTCACATGCATACTTGTTACCTTGATTTAATCACTCTGGTCTTATTTTTCAATTTCCTAGAGGCATGGGCACAAGAAGTGAGCGCTCATCTTTTATCTCCTTGAACTATTCTGAATATCATTGTTGCCTCCAATATGTTCTTTGTCATCATCTTAATGTCATAAACATGCAAGCACCTTTTTGTCTTCTTCTTGAAAATTCATTTTCCTTCTTATGGTTCAACTTTCATGAATAACCAAGGTTTCAAAACCCACATCGGTCACAAGACCGGTCGGGGTACTGGGTTTGTAAGATTCCGTCTTACATACCACTTACTATTGATATGAATTAGAGTATTAGAGCGCAGTTTGATGAACAACACAGAAATAGCGTAATTATACTAATATACAGTATATGATTACATTACAAGAATCCCCCATCTTACATACCACTTAGCATTGATATTAATCAGAGTACTAGAGCACAGTACGGTGAGCAACACAGAAATAACGTAATTATACTAATATATAGGGCATGATTACATTACAAGAATCCCTGTAGGGTTTGATAATATATTCAATCTTGTACCAGAATTTTGAAATAAACTAACTATAACCAACAGGTCCATTCTCTCAATCCCACGCACCACAACCGCCAATATTAAACGTTTTTCCCTTGGAGCCGCTAGCTTCCGCTAGAATACTTTGATTTTGAAAAAAGGTGAGATTCAAACGAATCTCAGTAGCAATATACTATCGTTTATGTAAAATACGAAAAGTAAATATGTTATGCACCATGTATGCATAAATTAATGAACAATATAAAACATCAACATGTATACATGTGTAGGGCTTTCACCCCACTATTCTTACACCGGTTGTATTAACACCCAACCCGCAGGTGTAAGTGCATTTATTGCACTAATTGCCCCTTTCGGCAGATTGCCCCTTCTGGGCAAACCATGTTGATTAATTAAGCAAAACAATGGAAACTAAAAACATATGAACTATGGCATCATACATAAAGGATATAGTCACTACCTTAAACCTTTTCTCCTTGAAATGTGTGCCTCGATTTGCGTACCAGTACCCCAAGCTCTTAACTCGGTCCTAAAATGTCAAATATATAAGAATTAGGTTTAAACTCATTCATGTACTATTCTAGGCACTTCCATAGTGTTTTTAGTGGTTATATGAGTCTATTGTGAAAATTTACCAAAATGGCCCCGAGGACCCGACCCGGTCTCGACTTACCTGGTTCGACTATACTTTTCTCGAAATTTTGACATGGGCTATTCTAATATATTTTTGCCCAAGGAATCCATTTCTAGACTTGGAATTACCAAATTCACTACCAAAAGACTAAAATGCCCTTGGCAGCCCCTATGTCAAGGTTTCAGGGGCATTTTCGTAATTATGCTTTTTCAGGCTTTTTCTAAAAAAGTGATCAACTGTAATCCCACCTAATTTTCCCTCTTAAACTCAATGGAATCATCAGAATATCAAAAATCCAACTCTAACCTCTTAAACCAATACTGGCCAAAACTCACAATTTTTTAAGGAAAATTGGGGTTTTTGAAATCTGACTCCGCAGACTTACTCTTTTATACAACTAACCACTTTATTAACTATTTAATTATGTTAAAACCACCATTTAGACTCAATTTGGGCAGCATAATGTTTAGCGCACAACTTTTCCCAAATTTATAATCAGAGCAAATCCAGCAGAAATTCACCGATTAAATTACTCATAGCAACTAGTACAACCAATATTTGAAGTTTTGGAAGTTACCTTTGCTTCCTCTGGCTTTTCCCAAATTTTACAATCAGAGCCTAATCTGTCCTCTGTCACTTGTTTCTCCTTTGAACCGCTTGCCCTGTATGAAATGTTAGTCAATGGATAGAATGAGATTCAAAAAAATCACAATAGTAACAAATCACTTATACCACACATAATCACATAGCATGCAAGCATATCATCATGCAGCACAGTAGCACAAATAGCCTTTCGGCTCATATAGTCAATCCCCCATAAACTACTGCCCCAGCAGGACGGTCCTCCACCATGGAACCCCCCCATGTGGCTGCAGGTGAAAGACACACAAATACACAAGATTCACAACATCCGCAACATCACACATAATGATGACACATACATACATTGCATTTACACATAGTATAAGGGAAGAGTCACTACCTTGTTCTTTCCACGTGTGCTTCGGCACAAGTAGATCACAATCAGGGCAAACACCGAATCCTGACAATCAAATCAAGGACATAGGGTTATTTCCTTTTCCAATTCCTTAACTTTAAACACTTAAAATTGGTTATCATTTGACATCTCTAGGCGGCCACTAGAAGCCTAAACACATGCCTTAAGGATTGGGAGAACTTGACCAAAGATCCCCTTTCAAAAGCAAAAGCATTAATTTTAGCTTATGCACTCGAGTGATGGATGACTTGCACTCGAGTGAGGACGGCTCACTCGTGCTAGTGATTGATAGAGAGCAACGATAGAAACAGAAGGTGATCACTGCACTTGAGTCACAAACTCAGCACTCGAGTGATGGCCTCACACTTACTCAAGTCTTACAGGGTGAAGCACAGAAAGTGACTACCCGAGAGCAACGGAAACCCTGAAGTAGAGAGTGCACTTGAGTGACGACCTTGAACACTCGAGTAATGACCTTGAACACTCAAGTGACAAAATCACATTCTAGGTACAAGTTTTATCTTGAACACCACATTACCACACATTACCCAATTTTACTACTTTTTGCTCCCAATGTTCCAATTCAATTATATTGTTCCAAAGACACAATATAACACCAGTTCAACTACAACATACTAAATAATTCATCTATTCAAACATCACACTAAATCAGGGCAAAATTCTACAATTCTCAAAACTCAACCAAAAGTCACAATAAATAGATCAAAAGGAAGCTCTTGCTCACCTCTTCCTCTCTCCCAAGCTAGTTTCTTGATTCTACATCTTTCCAATTTTCCCCAAGCACTCAAACACCTCCTTTCAAGAATCTAAAACCACAGAAATGAAGCTCTCATCACTATAAACAACATTATAAAAGAGTGTTTAAGCATTAGAGGACAACAGTAAAGCTAAATCTCACATTTTTCCTTTCTCTTTCCTCCTTTGCTTGGAAGAACATGGAGCATGGAAGAGAGAGAGATGAGATAAAGAAAGAAACATATTTTTGGCCCTTTAAATGGCCGTTGGCCGACCTAAGACAAAGAAGAGAGAAGGAAAAGTGTTTGAACCTTTTGACCCAATCTATGGTTCACAAGATGCCAAGTGTCAAGATATTGGAACATCCTCCATGAGCTCACTTAAACCCATATACACATGATTCCACCCCTTGATCTCTTGCACATTCCATCACAACCATTGATCTTCAAGTTACCAATGAGTTTCCTCTTCGGTAACTAACCAATTGGCCGGTAACTTTCCCATTTTGCCCTGATTATGGTAATTGCTCTTAAATCACCACCAAACACATTTTTCTCATTCCTGTTAGATCTCATGTTTTGATGATAACAAAAGAATGGTTTGAAAAGGAAATGATTAATAAACAAGTTTGAACTAAGGAATAACAGGGGTAAGCATCACTTGAAGTAAGCATTGGAGTAATGAAGAAAGGCCAAGAGAAAAAGCTGAGAAACTTGATCAGAAGCAAGTTTTCTAAGGCATTACTCGAGGCGGTACTCGAGTAATGAGTCAAAACTTGAAGTAACCAGAGGCACCTTCTAGTAACCTGCCAACGTTACTCGAGTAAGTACTCGAGTAATAGTGTAAGTATTTTCAAGTTGCTCTCGGCCTGCCAATGTTACTCGAGTAGTTACTCGAGTAACCAGGTAAATACTTGGAGTTGCTCTCGGCCTGCCAATGTTACTCGAGGCGCTACTCGAGTAACCATGTGAAAAACTTCCTGTTGCTTTCAAGTTGTCAATGATACTTGAGTAAGTACTCGAGTAACTCTGTTTCTGAAAATGTGTTGCTCTCGGCACTTTGTACTACTGCCAATGTTACTCGAGTAGGTACTCGAGTAACCCTCTGAAGAAAGTGAAAACTTGAAGATGGTACCCGATTAACTTGATATCATTCTATCTCATTTTCCTCGAGTAATTACTCTAGTATGCAAGTATTTAATGTTCTATTTTAAGTGGATTCCTCGAGTAGGTACCCGAGTATGCAGAGATTTTTCAAGGAAAACCTCAAGTCATTACCCGGGTAAGTCAAGCACAAAAAGTATATTTACTCGAGGTGGTACCCGAGTAACTTATGCAAAAATGAATGCATTACTCGAGTCCGTATCCGAGTAACAAGGTAAGTGCTCTCGGCCTTGAAATCCTGCAACATTACTGGAGTAAAGCATCGAGTAACCAAAATTTTTTGTAAAGATTTACTCGAGTTGGTACCCGAGTAACTCATAAAGTTGTGAGTGCATTACTCGAGTAAGTACCCGAGTAAACATATATTTTCAAAGGTTTAAGAATTGGTTATTCCATGCACTACCCGAGTAATCTTGTATTTATTCATTGACTTGCAGTTGATCAAAGATTTCCCGATGATACTCGAGTAAGTACTCGAGTAAACTTCAAGGGATACTCGAGTAGCTACTCGAGTAAGAAAACCCAGAATTTTAGAAATCATTCAAACGTTCATTGATTTGTTTCCTATATGATTAATATTTCATTGTATTAGCATTCTTAGTCTATTTACAGATAAATAATGAAGAGATCTTACCAAATAAGGAAAGTCAAAAGCAACGCTCAAATGTCACCGACCGTCACCTACCACAACGTATGTTTTTCAAAAATTGGAAAAGTCAATAATGGCTGCGCACGCTCCAACAGACATGAAGAAATATGTTCCAGCAATCATTACCAACGTATCTATATATATGTGAACATCTGAACAGAGAAATACACAAGAACACACTCACGAACGTATCATCAAGTTCATTACTCTGTTTTTCATTGTACTTGTGATTCTATGCTTCAGTGATTCTTATTCACTCTGTGAGAGAGATATTTCATTCAAACTCAATATTTGTTATTGAGGTAACTTAAGGTTGTGGAACCTTGAGTTGGGATTGGATTACAATTTGTAAGGGGGAGCGAGTGTCCAGGTGTAGGAACTTGCTTGTACTGAGGTGCCAAGAACCCACTGAATCTTGGAAGATATAGTGAAACTCTCAGAGAAGCTCTGAGGACTGGACGTAGGTCAAAGTGGTTATGGCCGAACCAGTATAACTCCCGGTGTACACTTCGGTGATATTTTTCCTTACTCTTTCCTGTTTTAATTTCAACGTCAAATTTTATATTTGCAACGAAATTTTTAAGATCACCCAATTCACCCCCCCTCTTGGGTGAAACGCTTGCTCTAACAATTCCATCACACCAATCATGCACCCTCCCCATCTCTTTAATGCATTTTAAGTTTTGTCACACAATAAGCTTAAATACAGGGTTTGGGCATTGGTCATAACTAATGTTATGTAACCCGGACCAGACCGGTCGATCCAGCCCAGAAACGATGAACCGGCCAGTAAACCGGTCCGGTCCGGGTTACTATTTTTTTGGGAAAATGTCAGCTAGGTCCCAAGGTACAGAAAAATGCCAAAAAAATCCCTTTGAAAAGTCAATGGTCAGAAAATTCCCTAGGGACTTTTCTAACATGAATTCCCAATGGCCAATTACAAAAATACCCCCACTAAAATAAAAAAAGAAAACGCACAGAGGAGGAAGACAGATGCACGTTTTTGTGATCAAGCCATTAAGGAGAAGGAGAAAAATGAACGGACGAAGGGCGTAGGAGGTGCAACATTGAAGAGATACAAAGTGGCGTTAATGTGCTTGGGAATCTCGTCTTCTTCATCATCCATGTACGGGTAGCAAGGTACAGAAGCGAACTGGAATTTTTTTTTCCGTGTGAAAATTAGTTAGATTGAGATTAAGGGGTTGGTTAAAGGTTGGATCTTGGGCTCAAAAATGGAGTAAGTGGTAGGTGGTAGACAAGAAATGCTAAGAATTTGGTAGAAAAATGAGCTTGATCATTGAAATTGGGGTTTCACCTTGGGTGAGTTGTGTTTATGTTAGAGTGCTCTATTTTTATGGCATGGTAACAGAGGAGCTTATGTATTTAAAGTGAGAATGGTGATTGTAATTGGTATTCTTTGCTGGAAAAACGCTGAAATGAACACAAAAAATTGTTGTAAATTTGTGCATATGAAGTTGTAAATATTGCTGTGAAAGTTGTTAATACATACCGAACTTGTGTTCTGTTTTTGAGCAAGCAAACAGAGGTTTAGCCTTGTTTTTAGTGTGTTTGGTGTTAATAGGAAAAGCATATGTGCAGGAATAAAATGTGTAGTTAATGTGTTGTAAATTTGTGTAGATGCAGTTGTAAATATTGCTGTATAAGTTATTAATACGAAGTTTGTCCCTGTGCTCTGTTTTTGGGGAAGCAAACAGAGGTGTGAGTATGGTTTATGTTATTAGAAAATGCTGATATGATGAAAAAAAGTGTTGTTAACGTGTTGTAAATTTGTGCATATGTAGTTGTAAATATTGTTGTGGAAGTTGTTAATACGAAGTTTGTCCCTGTGCTCTATTTTTGGGGAAGCAAACAGAGATATGAGTGTGGTTTGTGTTATTAGAATATGCTTAAATGATAAAAAAAAGTGTTGTTAACGTGTTGTAAATTTGTGCATATGCAGTTGTAAATATTGCTGTGGAAGTTGTTAATATGAAGTTTGTCCCTATGCTCTGTTTTTGGGGAAGCAAATAGAGGTGTGAGTGTGGTTTGTGTTATTAGAAAATGCTGATATGATTAAAAAAAAAGTGTTGTTAACGTGTTGTAAATTTATGCATATATAGTTGTAAATATTGCTATAGAAGTTGTTAATACTTACAGAACCTGTGCTCTATTTTAAGGAAATTAAACAGAGAGAATACTCTATTTTTGGGGAAGCAAATAGAGATGTGATGTCCATTCTCATTGGCAACAAACAAATGAAGAGGAAGAAAGACATGTAGCATTTGAGATGTTATTTTGTGGTATAGGCTAGTTGTTGTGTACATTGACAACATATTGTGTATATGTTCACAACATGTTTTTTGGTGGTTTAATCAGGTTGTTTGACAGGTGAAAGGGCCAACGTATTTAGACAACAATGTCCCCAAATTGGTTTTTTTTTATGGTTTACCAGTGGATATGCATGTTTTCACAGCAGTTGATGTCATTTTAACAACTGTTTGATGTTTTTGTGTTTTCACAAAGGTCATTGGATGCGTGCTTGTCCCATCAACTCTCAAAATCTCAAATAGCGTTTACAACATATTCAGTTACTTTTACAACATGTACACAACGTGGTATGCTGTCATTGTTCAAAACGTGATATGCTGTATTTACAACATCATAAGTCTATTAACAACGTATTTAGTTACATTTACAGCATGTAAAAGGAATACGAGCTTGTGCATTGTTTACAACACATATTGCTACGTTTACAACACGTTAAGTTATTTTTACAAGTCTTTAAGCTAATTTTACAACTATTTTTACCAGTAACACCAGGGGCAGTAGCTTGTGCAAGAAGCTACAACATACACACCACTTTTTTGGCACTTCTCTCATCGTTTACAACATGTTATGCTATATATTCAACATCATAAGTCATATTAACAACGTATTAAGTTACGTTTACAACATGTAAGAAAAAAAGTGTGCTTCTGCAATGTTTACAACATATTCTACTATGTTTACAACACTTAAAGTCATTTTAACAAGTCTTTAAGCTATGTTTACAACTATTTCCAGCTGTTGCACCAGGGCAATTGTAATACCCCGAATTTTGAGACTCGAGGCTAGAGAATAAGCCTGAGATTAGTGAATTGATAAGCCTCAGTTTAGCAAGATCCCAAATTGTGATTAAGGGTTAATGACTCTAAAAGTGGATGTGGTTAGTGATAAATAACCCTTTTGGAGAATATGATGTGATTTGGCACTCGAATATGATTCGTGTGTGTTGTGAGCAGTGCCGAAACCTTGTATTTGAGTTCAATTGTGGATTAACATCCAAATTGACTTAGAATAGAGGGAAGAATTGAATGGGGTATTGTGTTGGAAATGGTGTCATAGTGTGTTTTGAGGTCATTGAAATTGGTTTGGAACTTTGGAATGGAAATGTTGCAATGTTAGGTTTTGAAATGTGAATTGTGTTAACATGTTGAGATTGTTGTGAAAACATGTCAATGAGATGTGAATTTGATTTATTTGGTGTTTCCAATGGATTCCTTGTAAAAATTTATGTGGGAATGATGTTTGGTATGAAAATGGAACCATTGGAAGCAAAGATGCAAAATCTGAAATTCTGTCCAGTGAAACTCTATTCTGGGCAGTCTTCTCGTGTGGATGTTTTGACAAGGCAAATGATGTAAGAAAATTATGAAACTTTCCGGTCTTAAATTTCACATCCCAAGCTTCAAAATGGACATATAATTTGTGCCATTTCGTTTTGGGAACTGGGAGATATGACTGTCCAAATTTTGAGGTCAAAAATGGACTCTGTTTTGGGACAGTGATGAAGTTTGTGTAATTCTGGAATTTTTTGGTGATTTATGGTAATAGATCATATTTTTCCAATGAATAGGACTTAAATACCTTTCATTTGGCTTTAGAATCATCTCATTTCAACTTTTCTAGAATTAGTTATGATTTTTCAAAGTTTAGGCAGAAAATCTGCCAGAAAATCCGAAAATGGGAATTATGACATCATCTCAAAAAAAGATGACATCGGCATGGAATTAAATATTTTCTCATCTTCTTCAGCTCTCATTTCGTGCTGAACCAGCTAAAACTAGTGAGAGAAAGTTGAGAGCTCTTAGAGAGAGAAAGAGGAGAAATCTCGCAAGGTAAGCCGATTTCTCCGACGATCTAGCTCCTAACACGTATAACCTTGCTTCTAAGCTTCTCTTTCATGTTCTTTAAGGTGTTGGAAGCTTAATTTTCATGGTTTAAAAGGGGCTAGGGTTCAGGCATATTGAGTAAAAGCTAGAGGGAGCTTGAGGTAACTTCTGAAACTTCAATCTTTGATTGTTCTGGCTGCTATGGTTGATTTAATCGGTGAAATTTCACCGGATTATCTTTGTTTGTAAATTTGGAAAATGGGTTGGCCTAGGTGTTATGCTGCCCAAATTGATACTAAATGATAGTTCTAACCCAATGTAATGGTCAATAAAGTGGTTAGGAGTAGAAAGGAACGCGTTTACGGAGCCGAAACCGAAAAACCCCAATTTTTCCCAGGCAATTGAGAATTTCGGCCAAGCCTAGTTTGGAGGGGTTAAAGATGAATTTTCAATGACTTGATGATTCCATTGAGTTCAGGAGCAAAAATTAGGTGGGGTTACAGTTGGTCACTTTTTCGGAAAATGACGAAAAAGCATAATTACAAAAACGCCCTTGAAACCCTTAAAGTGGGGCTGCCAAGGGTAAATTTGTAAATTGACATTGAATTTGATAATTCCAAGTTTGGAAATAGATTCCTTGGGCGAAAATATGTCAGAATAGCCCATGTCAAAATTTCAAGAAAAGTACAGCCGAACCGGGTACGACGAGGCCAAGCCGAGTCCCCGGGGGTATTTTAGTAAATTTTCAATATAGCCTCATATAACCCCCCAAAAACACTATAGAAGTGTCTAAATAGTACATTTGACATTATAGGATTGAATGTGAAGCCCCAAGTTGCTGGCACGCAAATCGAGGAGAAAAGACTGAAAGTAGGGGACTTACCTTACTTGCATATATTGATATCTTTGCTTATGTAATGATGTATGTGATTGCTTTACTTGATTGTGTAGAGCATATTTGAATAAATGAAGCTCTGTTTCTGTTTTACTGTGGCCATAGTTTTGTTATATGAAATTTTGAGCATGCAAAAATATCATTATGGGGCATGCATCTAGATAAAGCTAACATGTCATACACATAGCATCTATCATGCATGCATTATGGTATCTGTTTCCTACTGAGATTCTCTCAAATCTCACTCTCCCCTACCAACAATTTAGACAGGGCAAGTGGCTCGTGGAAGGAGCGGCTTGAACTCCTTCGAGATGAGATTGTATAATCCTCATTTGAAGAATTGTAATGGGCAATTGTACCCTGTGTATCTTTAGCGAAGGTATGTACCCGGGATTGTCGGAATGATTATGTTGTGCACTCTGATATTTATATGAATGTGATTTATCTTTGTATAGTAATTGTATTCGAAATGTGAATATGAGACCAAGTATATAAATGATTTCGAAAGGTGTTTTTGAAAACCCCATCATGTGATGGGTTAGTAAATGTTATTTGATTATTATTGGTCTCTATTTCATTTTAATCGCGTATTTCGGATATAATTACAGAGGGGGTTACAGTAGTAGCTTGTGCAAGAAACTACAACATACACACCACTTTTTTTGCACTTCTCTCATTGTTTACAACATACATAACACTTTGGTGGCACTTCTATGATTGTTGACAATATGTTATGCTATATTTACGCATATGTTGTGCCTTCCTTTACGCATCTTGTTCTTACTAAACCACCAACATATTGCATTTTATCTTCTCCACCATTTAAAAAATCCCCCCACATGAAAGAAACAAAATAGATTCTTCCCTGAACAACTTCCAATTTTTCATGACAATCTGCAACACAAACTTCGTATTAACAACTTTCAAAGCAATATTTACAACTTCATATGCACATATTAACAACACGTTAACTACACGTTTTTTTCCTACACATGTGCTTTTTCTAATAACACAAAACATACTAACATTCAATCATACCCACTTAAAACAAGGCCAAACCTCTATTTGCTTCCCTAAAAACAGAGCACGGGTTTGGTACGTATTAACAACTTCCAAAGCAATATTTACAACTTCATATGCACATATTAACAACACGTTAACTACACGTTTTATTCCTACACATGTGCTTTTTCTAAGAACACCAAACACACTAAAAACAAGGCCAAACCTCTGTTTGCTTCCCCAAAAATAGAGCACAGCTACGGTACGTATTAACAACTTTCAAAGCAATATTTACAACTTCATATGCACATATTAACAACACGTTAACTACACTTTTTTTCTACACATGTGCTTTTTCTAATAACACCAAACACACTAAAAATAAGGCCAAACCTTTGTTTGCTTCCCCAAAAATAGAGCACAGTTACGGTACGTATTAACAACTTCCAAAGCAATATTTACAACTTCATATGCACATATTAACAACACGTTAACTACACTTTTTTCTACACATGTGCTTTTTCTAATAACACCAAACACACTAAAAATAAGGTCAAACCTTTGTTTGCTTCCCCAAAAACAGAGCACAACTACGGTACGTATTAACAACTTCCACAACAATATTTACAACTTCATATGCACAAATTTACAACACTTTTTTGTGTTCATTTCTGCGTTTTTCTAGCAAAGAATACCAATTACATTCACCATTCTCACTTTAAACACATCAAATCCTTTGTTACCATGCCACAAAAACAGAGCACTCTAATATAAATACAACCCACCCAAGGTGAAACCCCAACTTCAATGATCAAGCTTATTTGTCTACCAAATTCTTAGCATTTCTTGTCTACCACCTACCACTTACTCCATTTTTTAGCTCAAGATCCAACCTTTCATCAACCCCTCACTCTCAATCTAACCAACTTTCACACACAAAAAAACAAAATTTTCCAGTTCATTTCTATACGTTGCTACAAGTACCTGGATGATGATGAAGACGATGTTCCCAGTCACATTAACGCCACTTTGTATCCATTCAATCTTGCACCACCTACGCCCTTCGTCTGTGTGCGTTTTTCTCTTTTTCCTTAATACCTTAATCACAAAAACATGCTTCACTCATCTCCTCTGTGCGTTTTCTTTTCTTATTTGAGTGGGGGTTATTTTTGTAATTGCTCATAGGGAATTCATGTCAGAAAAGTCCCTAGGGACTTTTTCTGACCTTTAACTTTTCAAAAGGAGTTTTTTGAGATTATTTGTGTACCTTGGGACCTAGCTGATATTTTCCCATTTTTTTAAAAAAATATTAATTTTTCCTTTAGAATTTCATACTATGAGTCTAAAATTTTCAATTTCTCACCGGTTTAGTCCTGGTTTAGCTCCGGTTTAGCCCCGGTCTAACCCACTGACCCTTAACCCAGTACCCCGACCGGTTCAATACCCGGTCCGGGTTTTAATACCTTGGTCATAACACATTCAAATCACAACTTATATCATACTCTCCAAAAGTGTTGGTTTAACAATAATCACATTCACTTTTGAAGTTGTGATCCCTTAATCAAATTTTGGGATATTACATTTCTCCCCCCGTTTAATAAATTTCGTCCTCAAAATTTGTCACACCACTTAAACCATAAACTCATATGGCTTTTCATTGCAGCTTCCGTTTCAAAAATTATTCCTCATTGGGACAGTCCCTTCTAAACCACCCACACAATCGATGTGCCACAAATTTGATTCTCGCAAGAATCTTTAACAAACTAATGTGTCATGCTCGGTTTCTTTCCAAGCATACAAACACTCAGAATTCTCATAATCACCGCACAATTCTACTATCACCCTATATAGGTATAGCGCCATATCCCTAGCATAAACACAGATGCAACACAGTTGCCATGAAACCACAATCAGCCCATTATACAATTGCCACACAAACACATTCACCACACAATTACTAAACAAATGCAATGGCCTCCACATACAATTGCCACCAAATCCATCATCACATAACCACAATCATCGCAAGCCCCCAAATCACAAGTGGGCTAACGCATTTCACAAGACCTCAGTAGTTGGGAGGCATATGGCACCACCCTGCTCGATCTAGTCACCCCTTCCGGAAGTAACTTAAAACACCACAAGTTCACACCACATAAACGACAGCACTCATGGCTGTACACATAATACAACAGCTTCTGCTGTAATCATAATAACGACAGCTTACGCTATATTCACATATACCTCAGCTTTCGCTGTTTGCAAATTCACAACATTACCCGCACCCGTACACCCACCAGTGACTCCGCTAGTGGTAATCGAGCCTTTTGGGCATTTACAACAACATCATTAAGCCACTTCAGAATCTCAATCTCTTCTATCCAGGCAGCCTACCGGGACTCTTAATCTTCCAACACCACCTTCATCCTCGTTCACCACCGGGGATGCACACAGCACTCACCCGAACCATTGTTAGCTACCAAAGGACTATTGGTTAGTAATACACATTGTCACACTCCGTAATCCCACCACCCTTTGGAATCCCCGCATGCATGGTCCTCCCAAACCCGGGGCTACAAGTGTAACTCACCATAAACTCACAACAGATTCTAATTTTATGCACCGCCTTTCACCCTGGGGTCAAACCGGTGTAACCAGTCTGGCGGCTAGCCATGCTGGCCATGCCGGGGTAAGTGCCCACACAAATGAGAACCCCCAATCATGTAGTCGAATTCGCCAACAACTGAACTAGCTCTACTCTATAGCCACAACCACACAGCTTGTTCACAATTGTCACACCCCACCCTCATCCTCTTTCTCCGTCGGGGATGCACACTACAATCATCCGAACCATTGTTAGCTACTCAAGGACTATTGGTATGGAAATACACATTGTTACACCCCACCCTCATCCTCTTTCTCTGCCGCGGATGCACACTGTAATCACCCAAACCGTTGTTAGCTACTCAAGGACTATTTGAATCAAAATTCACATTGTTACACCCTACCCTCATCCTCTTTCTCCACCGGGGATGTATACTGCAATCACCTGAACCATTGTTAGCTACTCGAGGACTATTGGTGTAGAAGTGTAACTTACAAAGCGTACACATCACAGGTTAAGCTGGGTAGGGCACACCTTAACCCCTGCTTATTCACATCATATCACAAAACAACCACATCAACTTGGAACCGGGTATATTCGTCATCAATGCCTTTGACACTTCATCTTCAGCACCATAACTCTTTTCACTATACTGGGATCCTTTAAGACCCCTTCTCACAAGATCACTTAGCCCCAAAGTTTTTCCTACAGAAGCCATAACTGACACATTGCACTTTCTGCCTCGAGCTCTTACTCAATGCAATTCTCAAACATATCACATTCACTATGCTTCTGTTGTGCACTCTGAGGTCTATCTCCTCATCTGTGCTTTAAGAATGTCAAGTTGAGTTAATAGGAATTCCAAAGGAATCTCCTGACTACAACTGACAGCATTCACAATCGGTGTTCATCTGTGCCCGACCCTGGCCCAACTCAACTTGAATCATTTAGGGCTATATGAATTCTTATCTCAAGAAAACTCATTAAATGTGGGATTCATCACAATCCACCATCATTGAGAGCCAACATTTTCGTAGTGCTATTTTACGATTCAACATCACAATGGTTGCACTCCATAGTTCGTTGTCAAGGCGGCTGTACTCTAGGGTTTATCGTCATGGCGGCTCCACACTAGGGTTTGTTGTCGCGGTGGCTCTACTCTACGGTACCGGAACTCTCCGTAAGTAACCCTTTACAATTAGATTCCCTCGTAGGTAGACCTCTCTGATCAAAACTTTCTATAGGTAGCCCTCTCCTATTAGAACTCTCCGCAAATAACCCTTTCCAATCCGAATCCTCTGTAGATAGCTCTTCCCGGTTGATTGTCTCTAACCAAAGGTTCCATTGTAACGAGAACTCAGAAGCCATTTACACATTCCATTCTCTGTTTTAACCTTGAGACCATATCTCTTAACTATTCATAGTTCCATCCAGAACCATCCTTAGGTCAGTGGCACATCCCAATTTTGTAACGTTAGGGCGATATTCCGCCACCAACGATCAGCACCCCACTAGCTTGTGTACAACTAGTCATGCTTCAACCTTAGTTCTATTCTTCAAATTCTCGGGTGGACCATTGGATTCTTTATCCCCACAATGATTCATCACGTCAATATCACAAATAATGTATACACATAGCCCTTAAACTTATATATCCACAAATAACAGGGACATTAATGTGTATACCACAAACAAACAAAACCATCCTCTATGACTTAAGGCAACAACTACTACCACTATCCTAGTAAATCCTATCTTTGCCAAGAACTGCAGCTTTGATACCACAAATATAACCCCCTTCCATAATTATTATTCGAAATACATAATTAAGATGAATTAGAGACCGATGGACAAACAAAACTTAATTTCAATCCCATCTTTACGATAGGACTTTCACAAATATCTTTCAAAATTCCTTTCACCTAGTCTCACATTCACATCTCGAATACAATTACCTCATACAGATAAATCACATTCATAAATATCAGAGTACAAAACATAATTCCCAGCCAACCCCAGGTTCCATTCATTAACTCAAGCTTTACAAGGCGTATACGCCTATTACAGCTTCTCATATAGGGGACTACATAATACATTTCCAAAATTTCCATCCCAAATCCAAATACGGATACAAATTATACAATACTCCCAACTATGATAACCAACTATCTATTAATACTCCATGTTAGGAGCCTTATCCGTCCTCTATCACTTATTTCTCCTTCGGACGGCTTACCTTATCTGAAAGATTAGTCAATAGAAAGAATGAGATTCAAAAGAATCCCAGTAGTAACAAATCACTTATACCACATATAATCACAGCATGCAAGCATATCATCATGCAGCACAGCAGCACAAATAGACTTCGGCTCACATAGTCAATCCCCCGTAAACTACCGCCCTAGTGGGACGGTCCTCCGCCATAGGAACTCCCCCATGCGGCCGCAGGTGAAAGACACACAAATACACAAGCTTTACAGCATCCGTAACATCACAAATAATAATGACACATACATACATGCATTTACATATAGTATAAGGGAAGAGTCACTACCTTGTTCTTTCCACATGTGCTATGGCACAAGTAGATTACAATCAGGGTAAACACCGAATCCTGACAATCAAATCAAAGACATAGGGTTATTTCCTTTTCCAATTACTTAAATTTAAACACTTAAAATTGGTTATCATTTGACATATCTATGCGTCCACTAGAAGCCTAAACACATGCCTAAAGGATTGGGAGAACTTGACCAAAGATCCCCTTTCAAAAGCAAAAGCACTAATTTTAGCTTATGCACTCGAGTAATGGATGACTTGCATTTGAGTGAGGACAGTTCACTCATGCGAGTGCTTGATAGAGAGCAATGATAGAAACAGAAGGTGATCACTGTACGCAAGTCACAAACTCAGCACTCAAGTGAAGGCCTCACACTCACTTGAGTCTTACAGGGTGAAGCACAGAAAGTGACTACCCGAGAGCAACTGAAACCCTGAAGTAGAGAGTATACTCGAGTGACGACCTTGAACACTCAAGTAACAATTTAAAACTTGCGAGTGCTAACACACACTCTTGCCAAATGAACTACGAGTGCTTTCCAGAGACGCAGCTCTTAGTACAAAATACATATACACTCGAATGAGACACCTCGCACTCGAGTGAGAACCTACTTCACTTGCAGGTGAGGAAATACACTCTTGCTTTTTGGCATGGAAGTGAAACTAAAAAATGAAGGGAAAGAAGAAGCTTAGTGCTGCACTCGAGTGAGGCTCTATCAGAAGCCAAAACGCAGCAGATGACAGAATTTTCCCTAACTTCCAACATGTGTTTCCAGTGGTCCCAAAATTCTAACCCAAGTTACTTTTACATAATTGTACACAAGTAACCCATTGGAAAACTCAAAACACCCAAAATGACATTCTAGGTACAAGTTTTATCTTGAACACCACATTACCCAATTTCACTACTTTTGCTCCCAATGTTCCAATTCAATTATATTGTTCCAAAGACACAATATAACACCAGTTCAACCACAACACACTAAACAATTCCTCTATTCATACATCACACTAAATTAGGGCAAAATTTCACAATTCTCAAAACTCAACCAAAAGTCACAATAAATAGATCAAAAGGAAGCTCTTACTTACTTCTTCCTCTCTCCCAAAATAGTTTCTTGATTCTACATCTTTCCAATTTTCCCCAAGCACTCAAACACCTCCTTTCAAGAATCTAAAACTAGAGAGATGAAGCTCTCATCACTATAAACAACATTATAAAAGAGTGTTTAAGTATTAGAGGACAACAACAAATCTAAATCTCACCTGTTGGGGATAAGATCGCGCTTATGTGAGACTCTGGTACCATTGGACACCAAAGCGCTTGGTCACACTAGTTTTACTGCCCAGGAAATCATCCCCATGCCATTAGCATTTTAGGACTTGCAGCCTCAGCTACAATTGGGTACAGTCTGAATGTTCTATCAGCTTTAAGACATACCTTGGACACATTGATCCAATGTCATCACACTAGGCATCAACTACAGTGCCAAGCACATAGGTCTTCTAATATAGGGACACTGTCCTATGCAAATGTGCACATTGTTCTTACAGCCTCAAGCTTTTGCTAGGTAAAATTTTCAAATACATCACATTCTGTCAGCCTAAAAACTTACTAGTCCATCAGGTCTTATGGCCTAAGCATATATAGTTCATCATCTTTTCTGAATACGTATTGAGATTAACTACCCAGAACAAATCATTAGTGCCCACATACATCAACTATGCTTCTGCTTCCCACTCTAAGGTTTATCTCCTCATATGAGCTTTAATAATGTCAGGATGATTTAATAAGAGTCCTACAAGAACCTGCCATGACACCTAACGTCACCCACAATTTATGTTCATCTATACCAGCTCTTGGCCCATTTCAACTCAAATCATTTTGGGCCATTTCATATGGACTTCCACTATAAGTCTAACTTCAAGCATATTCACAAACTCTACTTCCCTTAACGAGGTACTCTACCCATGTTATACAGGGAATCTGAAAGTCACTCGTACATTCTATTCTCTATCTTAACCGTGAGAACATATCTCGTGGCTAATCTTTGTTTTATCAAGAACTATTCCCATTCAATAAGGGAATATTCTATTATCAAGATCTTTCCCTATGCTAGATTAGTAACCAGTAACCAGTAACCAGTAACCTCAAGAAACCTCACACATATTTTAATACATTCTAGTACCATGTTCAGTACCTCAGACCATCCAGGTTAATTTAAATTCCTAAAGAATCAGTTCAACTATTGAGTCTAATTCTTGGATCACAATTCAACTCTTAGAATCTCAACATTAGCTGAGCCGGAAAATCACTTTCCTTAATTCTATGGATCATCACTAGCCCAACACAATTCTGAATAAATTCACCACCTAAGGACATACTGGCCCACTAGGTCTTAGGGCCTTTGGACACGCAAGTCCATTACAACATATCCGGCATGTAAGGTTTTATAGCCTAGGGTCCCTAACCTAACTTTTAGATTCATCGTGAAATCTAGAACCTCAACATTACATAAATTGGAAATCATTTTCCTCAATTATACCTAATAGGTTTGCTAAGAATCAGGATCTGTAGCACCTATTCTAAACTTCACAATATTTGGGTAATATCCTCAAAATATTACTGAAGGTTGAACACTATCTACAAGGTTCACAAGGTTCAAACTTCCATCATGGAACAGAACCATAGTGCAACCAATTCACATTTCGACCTACGCACTATTTCAGGTTAGATCTGATTCAAGCCTATCCTAACCTTTAGTATCATCAGTTCGGATCCTTTAAGATCGATATACGACATAATCACCACTAATTATGCATCACCGTACAGCATATCTGCATACCTTTAACACCACAGTGTTACTAAGGATCATCACTTGGCATGGAAAAATCTCAAAACATTTACTATACCTCAAATTTTCATAACCCCATCAATTGGACCTTTCTGGGCAGTATTCACTGCGACAAAAATATCCCAATTTAAAATCAATACTTACATCATCATTATCTCTATGCGTCTAAGCACTCCTTAAATCATCTAACCCAAATGATCATTAGTCATAAAGAAACCTTAAGACAATTATTATTTCTCAAGTCTCCATTACCTTGCCAACTTAACTTCCCAAGGAGTCACCCATCCTAAGATTTCCCTGGGTTGAACACGCTTAAATTTCGTATGCCCATGCCAAAATGGAAATACTTGCTCTATCTACTCCTGATCACTAGTACCATGAGACTACCCTTGTCTCAAACATTGTGCCCATTGATACCACTGATACCATCCTGATACCATTGGTTCCTGATACCACTGATACAATTACTTCCCGGATATCATTCTCAGACCAGTATTGTACCACTTATTACCCTTCAATATTCCCTAATCTTTCTAGGTTGATTTACAGAAAAGGGGTAATTCACTTTCCTAATGCCTTATTATGTGTGTATTTCCTTTTGCCATATATTAAGACTTTTCAATATACTATCCTGTTGCCAGAACCGCTACTCTGCCAGAACCGCTTTGGGCTCTATAGGGTCAAGGGTCAGTGGGTCAAACCGGAGTCAAACGGGAGCTAACCCGAGGCCAAACCAGTGAGAAATTGAATATTTTAGGCTTATTAATATGAAATCCTAAAGAAAAAATTAAAAATCAATTTTTTAAAAAAATTTAAAAAAAATATTGAACCAATCCGGTTCATGAACCGGATCGGACCGGTTCCATGCCTAGTTCCAGAGCCGGTTTAGTACGAGTTTCAAAACACTATGAATAACAATTAACTTTTTTTTAAAAGAAAAGGGTATTTCATGCTTTGATGATATTACATGGCCAACATATTTTCCTTGCTTTCCTTACTTTGTCTCTTTTGTAGTAAGGCTCAAAGCACCGGAGGTACATGCTATCACCATGTTTTTATTGATTTTTTTGCCATCTTGGACTTTCTACAATGAATGATATATAGAGAATGCAATTTCTTGTTGGCTTGATGAAATTTTTTTTCTTTTGCAAATAAAAAGATCCAAAACAAAAAAAAAGAGGTTTTTTCTTAAAATAAATGAATTTGGTTTCATATGAGAAAATAAAGAAAATGCTTTTTTAAAAAAATAAATAACACAAACCAAAAAAAAATTATTTTTCTCAATTAAATTAAAGAAACATTTTTTTCTAAAAAATACCAACAAAATGACATGCATTTCTACCCCAAACTACGTGGGTTTTGATCCTTCTAAAGGGTACATATGCCCTAGCTCTCTTCCTAGGTCAAGTCCAACTTTGTAAATAAACAATTTTTTATTTATTAATTTTTTATTTTTTTGTAAATATTATCTTAATTTCTTTTCTTTTTTAGGTAATTATAATAAATTAAAGGCCATATTCATTTTTAAATAATTGACTTAGGGTAACTATTCTTATGAACAGGTGTTGTGGGGTGCCTAACACCTTCCACATGCACAATCAACTCCCGAACCTTATCTGATTTTCATTTTTCAAGAAAGGTTCCAAAGTCATCATTTTTTAAAATTTTGGTGGCGGCTCCATATTTTTCAAATTTCAGGCGCTACAGCTTGGCAACTCCACTTGAAAGAGTTTGAGAGTCAAGCTCATTTAAGTTAAGTGTTTAAAAATAATGTGGCCTTAATTTTATTTTAATTACCCTTTTTCTTTTTTTGATTATTTTTTTTCATTTATTAAATTATTTATTCATTATTCTTGAATCTTTTTCTCCATTTATATGGTGATTTGCTTAGCAAATAAGGGTTGAGTAGAACCTAGGCCCACAGGTTGGTATGTTCTCCACACATACTAAATACATACACTATTCTCCTCACATGCATTTTAGGCCCTATACTTGGGTCTATGAGTTCATTAGGTGAGTAGAAGTTTCTAGTAGTCTCCCTGTGGGGTTTTCAGAACCCCCTGAAGGTCAATTTTGTCAGATGGGGTTTTCATCTTCACGATAGGGGCAATTAGGAGACCTTTTTCTATGAGAATTAGAACCATCTTAAAACTATAGCACATATTAGTAGCAATTATTGACATGCCCAATTAATTAGTACCTGCCTTTTTTAAGATAGATATCCCCCAACCTAAGGTTATTCCTAAAATAAGACATTGGAAGGCATTTATTTATTGTTGACAATATTATTTATCATCCAAGCATAATTAAGGAAAACCCTAGGATCAAGCAGCTAATTGTTGCTTTATATGAGTATGTATCTAACATCACTCCACATATAGATATATCACAAGGGCGGTGTATGCATTAAATAGCAAACTTTAGTATAAGGGTTTATAACCCGAAAAGACCATGGGCTCATTACATCTATCATGGTAGAAAATATCTCAATAAGAGATAACCTTTTTCAGGCTCATGAGGCATCATTACATCATTCATAGGCCTTTTAGCTTCATTTGATTTGGGTCTTGGACATAATCATTATTTTTAAAACCCTTAGCTGCGTTGGAAGTTTTATTAACATAAAATACAAAAAAATTTAAAAAAAATGGAAATTCAAAAAAGAAGGAGCACTTATGAAGAAAATCTTACCTTAAGACTATAAAAAGCAAGAGTGTTCATGAAGCCCGGGTGCTGGTGTGCCCACTATAGCTTAAAAAAATTGCCTTGCTCGGCCAAAAAAAAAAAGCAACCCAAAAAAAATTGGGCAAAATCGAGTTGGGCTTTTTTGTGGGCAGAGCGAAGCATCAAGCAAGGTATGCCACCCTGACCATTTAGACCTGCCCGGTAGGTATATAATTATATATATTAATATATGTGATGTAAATATTTTTTATATGTTTTATTAGGTTGTTTCTTACTTAACCCTTTGTTTGTTCTGTTTCTCACTTTCTCAATTCTCATCTTTGTTGTTTGCCCTAGCAGCGAGTCCTCAACCTTAAACCAGGTCAATAGCTGCTACTGCTGCTCACTTTTTGCTCTGGTGCTCCTCCTCGTCTCTCAATCTCTCCACGATACCTCATCTTTGTTCACCTTATTCGTTGATCGAAGATCAGCCAGAAGCTCATTTCCAGAGGTTATGATTTTCTTTTTTCTTTTTTCAGAAGTTGGTTCTGACTTTTTTTTTCTGAACTTGGTTCTGTTTTTCTTTCTTTGTCTAGATCCTTTCTTCCTCAACTTGGTCTAGATCCTTAGGGTTCAAGGGTACAGTTTGGTATGGTTTTTTAGAACATGGTTCTGATTTTCTTTTTCTTTTTTTTTTTAGCTTGGTTCTATTTTTTTTCATGGACAACAAAATATCGAGGGTTTTGAGCATATTCATAATTTCACTCATTTTGCTTTGTGGAGATGCCCGTTTGATTATGAGGTTGTATTTGTGCTATTGAGTAAGCTGCATAGATAGATGGGATAACATTTGGCTTACAATATTAGAATCTTCAGATTGAGTAAGCTGCATAGGTAGATGGGATAACATTTGGCTTACAATATTGGAATCTTCATATTGAAGCTTGCTAAGGGTAAGAGAGATGGAAATAAACTAGAGAAGTTCCCAAATTTTCTGATTCTTGTTTCCATCTCAAGTTGATTTAGTTCCTTTGGTTTCCCTATTGGACCTAACATTGGAGAAAATTGTCACAATAGAACTCTACATTATTTTATCATTTATACTTTTGTGAAAAAAAGGAGAACTTTGATAATGGTGAAGATCCATTGTTTCAACTCTTACTAGCTTATGTTAACCTATTATATTCCCCATTTTTCCCTGTTATCATAGGTAAAGAAAATAGTAATAGGAATGATGAGCTGCACAGATAGCCAAAATGTGAAGCAAAGAGTACTGAACACTTATCTAGCCCTCTACCTGCAAAATAATTATTTATGTTTTAGTTAAATAGATGAGAAGGGAATTCATAATAGAAATTTTATTTTCTTGGCCTAATCTTTGTGATTTTAGTTACATCGGTTCAAAGCACGTTATAGTAACTTTTAAACTTAAATGATGCTCAAAACTTCACTCTTAAATAAGAAGTTATGAATATTCTCAAAACTTCACTCTTAAATAAGAAGTTATGAATATTCTCAAAACTTCACTCTTAAATAAGAAGTGCATATTTTAATAAATGAAAATGGAGTTGAATGCATTATTCATTATACTCCCAGGTGCAATTTGTTTTTCACTTGAGACCTTGCTCAGCTGTACAAGTCATTGAATTTTCTTCTGGTTGCCAATCTTATGTTATTTATCATTCTTGTTATTTTATATGGATTTTTCTTAAGCTTAGAATCTACTTGCTGGCCAATATAAGTATTTTAATATCTTCACAGTCCTTTGTATGTTAATCTTTTGCCCAAAATGTTGTATTTGTCTTCCAATTCTAACTTTTCCTGAAATTACAAGTTCAATGGACAATTGGGATTCTATTACATCACCATCTCCTATTGAAATATATCATGGAGCTTCAACTCCTATTCAAACACCAATCCCTACAGGACCGAGTCAAACAACAACTTCTAATCCTAATGGACCTAGTGAAGCTCCTTCCCATAGCCCTACTCTTCCTCCTCTTGCTCCACATCTTGTTTAAAGTGTCCATCCCTCCCCCTTCCCCCTCTTCCTCCTCCAAATCCCACACAAACATTGATTGAACCTATCACCCAAGTTACAAATGTTGAAAGTAGGGATACCAAGAGAAAAGAAAGAGAACCCAAGCACACATAAGATATGTGGGACTGTTTTATCAAAATGCCAATTGAAGAAAATAGTAGGGAGCACTTAGTAGCTTGCAAGTATTGTCATAAGACTTATAAAGCTTATCTAAATTGTCGTGGAACAAATTCTATGTTGAGGAATATCCTAAAGTGTCGAGAGAATCCACATAAGGCCACTGCAAATAAAAAAAAAGCCATGTTAAATATGTTTTTTGGTTGGACAAGTGGGCAGGGAAGATCTTTAATCCCACATAAATATGATGAGAAGCAATGCAAAAGAGTTTTGGCTGAATTCATTATATGTGACGAGCAACCGTTCAAAATTGTCAAAAAGCCTTCATTTAGGAAGTTGCTAAATCAGTTTGAACCTCGCTTTCCAATCCCTTCAAGTATAACAATTGCAAGGGATGTGTGGCAGTGTTATCTTGGAGAAGTTAAAGTATTGAAGACATTCTTGAAGAAAAGCTCTAAACGTGTTTGTCTCACTATGGATTGTTAGACATTGAACCAAGCTTTCAACTAGCTATGCTTGACAACACATTTGTTGATGAAGATTGGAAACTGCATAAGAGGATTTTAATTTTTGTTATGGTAGACTAGAAGCTTTGTGAGTTTGATAATTTTGATGAGACCGAAAATACCATTCAGCTTGCAAGTAAGCTTTAATTCTGAAGCTTATAATTTCATATATACACACACCTGAACATAAAGATATTACTTCATAATTTGTAATGTAATTGTTGTTTTATTTTTTTTCCCTAGATGCTGCACTAGGAGAAGGGAGAATGTAATGGGTATGGTTGACTAATAGTGATTGAAGGATAATTTTACAAGAATGAGTTGCCAAGCAGGTAATTTGCAACATTTAAAAATTTAATTGTAAATGTAAATTTCCTTGTACATAATTACATGCTTTCTTCTTTGCTTACTTGTAGGTAATTCCAGCTGCTTTATCCTTTTGTCAATCTTGGGGGATTGATGCAACCACTTGCACAACTACAAGGGTTTAATTACAATTTTTTGATGCCTTGTTTTAATGGATTATGGATATTATTTAATTCTTTAAGTATGGGTATTTGACTATTTGTTAAGACATATGGTAGTCTTTACTCTTTTTGACTCCAAGACTTAAAGTTATAGACTTATTTTGGAATGTTCCAAGTGTAGAATTATGGTTGTGCCCCCCTTTGATGTAGAATGGGAGCTGTTAGCTTTGAAATTGGTAACAATTTGACTTTTGCTTTGATTGTTATGGAAATTTGTTTTCTACTAAGGTTGCTATATCTTAGAGACCCTTTCTTGATACATCTTTAAACACAAGAAATGCAATCAAGCATAAAGCTCAATTATGAACCTATTTATGCTCTCTTGAAGAGTGGCTTCAAAGTTGGGTTGATAAATGTTAGGCAGGGCAAAACCAGCCTTGCGCAGCCCAAAAATGTGTGGGCTTCTATTGGGCAGGGTTGGCCCTGCCCAGCCCTACCCATGAATACCCCTAATAACTAGGAAAGTAAAGGTTGAAGCAAGACATACAAAATTGGGAGAGCAAAGACGCAAGAAAATAGGGAGAGAAAAGATGCAATAAATGGTTAGAGGTGTCTAAAAATAAGAGTGAATTATTGATTATGTTCATCTTTTTATCTTCTTCTTCTTAATACCTAAGGAAAGCCTATATCTTCATGGTTGTGGTCACATATGTGAGCCTCAAAACTAATAGCTAGAGGGTGAAATTCAACATGATTTGGATTAATCTATTCTTCCTCTTTTCATTTGTTTTTCTCTCTCCCCTCCTTGCCTTTTAATAACTTCGCCACATACGCTTTTGCTTGTTGAATTCTAATATTTCATGATCAATTGTTAAATATTGTGTGGCTTTATGATTGGTGTGAAATGATTTTTGATTTTCATGCCCATGTTATGTCTCATATGCATAATTGTTACCTTGATTTAATCACTCTAGTCTTATTTTTCAATTCCCAAAGGCATGGGCACAAGAGGTGAGCGCTCATCTTTTATCTCCTTGAACTATTTTGAGTATTATTGTTGCCTCCAATATGTTCTTTGTCATCATCTTAATGTCATAATCATGCAAGCACCTTTTTGTCTTCTTCTTGAAAGTTCATTTGCCTTCTTATGGTTCAATTTTCATGAATAACAATTAAGTTTTTTTAAAAATAAAATGGTATTCTCATGCTTTGATGATATTACATGGCCAACATATTTTTCTTAGTTTCCTCATTTTGTCTCTTTTATAGCAAGGCTCAAAGCACCGGAGTACATGCTCTCACCATGTCTTTATTGATTTTCTTGCAACCTTGGACTTTCTACAATGAATGATATGTAGAGAATGCAATTCCTTGTTAGCTTGATGAAATTTTGTATTTTTTATTTTGCGAAAAAAAGTTTTAAAATAAAAAAAGAGGTTCTTTTCTCAAAATAAATGAATTTGGTTTCATATGAAGAAATAAAGAAAATGTTTTTTTTAAAAAAATAAAAAACACAAACCAAACAAAAAAAATATTTTTCTCAAATAAATTAAATAAACATTTTTTTTCTAAAAAATACCAACAAAGTGACACACATTTCTACTCTGAATTATGTGGATTTTGATTTCTCTAAAGGGTACGTAGGCCCTGAGCTTTCTTCCTAGGTCAAGTCAAATTTTGTAAATAAAAAAATTTTCCTTTATTAATTTCTTATTTTTTTTGTAAATATGTTCTTAATTTCTTTTCTTCTTTGATAATTATAATAAAATTAAAGGTCATATTCATTTTTAAATAATTGACTTAGGGCAACTGTTCTTATGAACAGGTGATGTAGGGTGCCTAACACCTTTCCCACGCACAATCAACTCCCAAACATTATCTCGTTTTCATTTTTCAAAAAGGTTTCCAAAGTTGTCATTTTTTAAAATTTTGATAGCAACTCCATATTTTCTAAATTTCGAGCGCTACAAGTATCTTGATATGTGCCATTCAATTCGCCACGGCCTAAATTAGTTTTTTCACTTTTATTTTTTAGCATATTATGTTAATAGATATAAAATAAAAAAATATAAACAATATCTTAACTGTTAATTTCTTAGAAATGATTTTTATTTAAAAATTAAATTACCCCCTAAAAATGTTAAATTTGTTATAAAAGTATATGTGATAAGAGAGAAGATTGATAGGATTCAGAGAGAAAATTGATGGAATTTCTAGAGAGAAGTTAGAGAGAAGTTCTCACTCAGTTCAACTGAAACAATCGATTACAGGCCTTTATATAGAGTCAGAAATCTAACCCTGGTTGCATGACCATGGTTATATTTAACCCCGGTTGCATGACCATGGTTACTTTATATCTTCTTTATGTCATTGTCTTCTTTTGCTTTTGCTTTGTGTCAAGTCTTCTTTTCTTCTTTATGTCAAGTTGACTGGAAGAGTAGTCAATGGACATCTACATATTTAATATTCATAACACTACCCATTGATGTCCATTATAAATGTGCCTCATTAAAAACTTTAACTAGGAAAAACCCAATGGGATAAAAACCTAGCCAAAGAAAAGAATACATCATTCATTGATATACCGTTGAGTGCTACCTCATTAAAAACCTTTCTAGGAAAACCCAATGGGACAAAACCTAGATAAGGAAAAAAAGAGTACATCGTGTATCGACTCCCCCTCTTGATAATATCAATTAAAATCTTTGAATCTCCGAAGACCAATATCATGAACAAGTTTTTCAAAGATTGTACCTGGGAGTGACTTGGTAAATAAATCTGCTAGATTTTCACTTGAACTGATTAGCTGGATATATATTTCACCATCTTTTTGAAGGTCGCGAGTGAAGAAGAATTTTGGTGAAATATGCTTTGTTCTATCGCCCTTGATATAGCCTTCTTTAAGTTGAGCAATACATGCAGCATTATCCTCATATAGGATTGTTTGGATCATTTTGCCGAAATATAAATGACAAGTTGTACGTATATGATGTATCACTGACCTCAACCACATACATTCTCGACTTGCTTCATGTATTGCTAGAATTTCTGCATGATTAGATGATGTAGCTGATATAGTCTGTTTCATATATCGCCATGAAATAGCTGCACCTCCACATGTAAATAGATAGCCCGTTTGTGATTTACCATCATGTGGATCAGACAAAAATCTGGCATTTGCCTAACCAACTAGTGCATGCTTGGATACATTTGAGTAGTATAACCCCATGTCTGTAGTACCTCTGAGATAATGAAGAATGTGCTTTATTCCATTCCAATGCCTTCGTGTTGGTGAAGAACTATATCTTGCTAGTAAATTAACAGCAAATGATATATCAGGATGTGTGTGATTAGCAAGATACATTAGTGCTCCAATAGCACTAAAATATGGTACTTCTGGACCAAGTAGTTCTTCATCACCTTCTTCACTAATTTCTTAGGGTCGGAATGGGTCTTTATCCACCTTCAAAGATCTTACAACCATTGGGGTACATAATGGATGAGATTTATCCATGTAAAATCGCTCTAAGACCTTCTTCACATAAGTTTCTTGATATACAAATATCCCTTTCTTAAAGTACTCGATCTGTAATCCAAGACAGAATTTTGTTCTTCCCAAGTCTTTCATTTCAAATTCTTTCTCAAACAATTAATTGCCTTTTAACGCTCTTCAGGAGTTCCAATGATGTTGATATCATCAACATAAACAGCAATTATAGCAAACTCACTATTAGATCTTTTCATAAAGATGCATGGGCATATCGGATCAGTTTTGTATCCTTCTTTCAACAAATATTCATTAAGACGATTATACCACATGCGCCCTGATTGCTTCAGGCCATACAGGGACTTATTTAACTTAACTGAGTATTGTTCTCGAGAACTTGAATTGGATGCTTCTAGCATCTTAAGTCCTTCAAGGACTTTCATATAAATATCATTGTCAAGTGATCCATATAAATAGGCAGTCACAACATCCATTAGATGTAAATCAAGTCCTGCATCTACTGCTAGACTAATTAAATAACGAAAAGTAGTCGCATCCACTACTGGTGAATACGTTTCTTCAAAATCAATGCCAGGTTTTTTTGTAAAACCTTGGGCTACAAGACATGCCTTATATCTAGTTATTTTTCCCTTTTCATTTCTTTTTGGTACAAAAACCCATTTGCATCCAACTGGTTTTACATCTTCAGGTGTAAGGACTACAGGTCCAAATACTTTTCGTTTAGCCAATGATTTTAGTTCTGCATTAATGGCATCTTTCCATAGGGGCCAATCTTTTCTATGTTGGCTCTCGCTAATGGATTTTTGCTCATGATCCTCATTATCATTCATTACACATATGCTATATGATAAGCAAAAATATCGTCAGCGTTGACTTCATTTTAATCCCATCGGATTCCATTCATGACATAATTTATTGAGATCTCATTATTTTCATATATATCAAGTACCTGGGTCTCTTCTGGGACTACAACATTCTCTTCTGGAGATAATATCTCTTCAGGAGATGGCTCTTCTGGAGCTACTAATTTTTCTTCATTATCCTCGACCTGACCATCTATATTCTTTGCTCCTTTTCTTTTTCGAGGATTTTTATCTTTAGAACCGATGGGCCTGCCACGCTTCAAGCGTGCTTTAAATTCATTCATAGCATGTTGTCCTTCAAGGACATCAATTTTAATAGGAGCATTAGCAGCTGGGGCATGTGACTTTGTCACTTTCTTTAGGCCAGTAAATGCTTCTGGCATTTGATTAGCTAAATTCTGTAAATGAATTATCTTTTGAACTTCCAGTTCACACTGTTTTGTACGAGGATCAAAATGAGCCAATGATAATTCATTCCAACTAATTTCTTTACCCAGCTGTTTGTTTTCTCCCCCTAATATTGGGAAAAGTGATTCATCAAAATGACAATCGGCAAATCATGCCGTAAATAAATCTCCTGTGGATGGTTCTAAACATTTTATAATTGATGGAGATTCATACCCAATATATATTCTCATCCTTCTTTGAGGACCCATTTTGGTGCGTTGTGGTAGTGCTACAGGCACATATACCGCACACCCAAAAGTTCTTATATGGGATATATTAGGTTCCTGACCAAAAACCATTTGTAAGGGGGAAACATTTAGATAACTTGTTGGCCTAATGCAAATTAATATTGTTGCATGCAAAATGGCATGACCCCAAGCAGAAATTGGGAGATTAAATTTCATAAGTAAAGGTCTTGCAATTAGTTGCAACCTTTTAACCAATGATTCTGCAAGTCCATTTTGAGTATGAACATAAGCTACAGGATGTTCAACATCAATTCCAAGGGACATACAATATTCATTAAAAGCTTGTGATGTAAATTCACCAGCATTATCAAGATGCGTTTTCTTGATAGGATAATCAGGGTAATGTTTTCTTAATCTAATCAATTGAGCAAATAATCTCACAAATGCCAGGTTGTGAGAAGATAATAAGCAAACATGCGACCATTTAGTTGATAAATCAATTAAAACCATATAGTACCTAAATGGTCCACTTGGTGGGTGTATTGGCCCACAAATATCTCCCTGTATCTGTTCTAGAAATGTGAGACTCACTTTCTACTTTCCTTGGTGAGGGGTGAATAATTAACTTTCCCTTGGACCATGCAGCACATGAGAAATCATGGGATTGTGGTATTTGTTTACACTTCAGGGTATGTCCACATGAATTCCCAATTATTTGTCGCATCATGATTGAACCGAGATGGCCTAACCAATCATGCCAAACAATAAATTCATTAGTAAACTTCTGGTTTACATTATCAAACTGCTGGTTTGAATTGGCAAACTTCTGGTCTGCATTAGTGAACTTCTGGTTCTCAATAGCATATGTTTCAATTGTGCTTATACACTGTAATACAAACTAGAAGAAAAACTAGGAAAACTTTCTAATATGAATTTTCTACCAGCAACTATATTTGTTATGACAAAATATTTCTTATTATTTTTAGTTGTTGTTTCTAAATGATATCCGTTTCTGCGGATATCTTTGAAACTCAGTAAGTTTCTTTTAGACTTGGTAGAATAAAATGCATTATCAATGCATAATTTTGTTCCTTCAGGTAACAAAATATTAGCTCTTCCGGAGCCTTCAATTAAATTTATACTACCAGATATAGTCTGAACATTGGCTTCTCGTATTACCAAGGAAGAAAAATATTTATCATGCATGAGTATGGTATGGGTTGTTGCACTATCAACGAGACATAAATCTTCAGGATTGATGCCAATAGGATTCATTCTTCATAAAAACATAATTAAAATTAATACATATGATAGAAACAACTTTATATAAAATATAACAGTTAAAATTATATTAAGAAATCTGCAACATCCAAATAATTATTATCTATATCGCCATACTCAGAATTCTCGCCCTGATCAACATGATTAACTTCAATATTTGATCTTTTACCAATATTTTTAATTGATTCTTGGTAAAGATCAACTATGTGCCTTGGTGTACGACAGGTACGAGACCAATGGCCCTTGCCACCATAGCAATAACATGAATTATCAGCATATTTATTATGCCTACTGCTTTCCCCTTTTTGGTTCTTATCAGTCTTTTCCCACTTCTGGTAGGAATTTGAACCACCATGATATCGACCACGGCCACGCCCATGGCTGTAGCCACGCCCACGTCCACGTCCACAGCCACGGCCACGGCCACAATAAAATTCATTTGTTACTACATTCACTTCAGGGAATGGAGTTGAGCCTGTTGGACGGGATTCATGGTTTTTCAATAAAAACTCATCATTTTGTTCAGCCACAAGGAGACAAGAAATTAACTCAGCATATTTCTTGAAACCTTGTTCACGATATTGCTGCTGCAAGAGCAAATTAGATGCATGAAATGTGGAGAATGTCTTTTCTAACATATCATCATTAGTAACATTTTCTCCACATAATTTCAATTTAGAAGTAATTCTGAACATAGTTGAGTTATATTCACTTATAGATTTAAAATCTTGCAAGCGCAAATGCATCCAGTCAAAATGAGCTTTTGGAAGAATGACCATCTTCTGGTGATCATACATTTCTTTCAAATTGTTCCAAAGGACAAGTGGGTCCATTACTGCTAAATATTCAATTTTTAAATCCTCATGTAAATGGTGACGAAGAAAAATCATAGATTTGGCTTTATCTTGGTTGGATGCATGATTCCCTTCTTTGATTGTGTCTTCCAAACTTTTAGCATTCAGGTGAATTTTCGCATCCAATTTCTAAGATAAATAATTTTTCCTAGTAATATCAAGTGCCATAATTTCAAGTTTTGCTAGATTTGCCATGGTTTAAACTAATTAAAGAAATAAATGAAAATAATTAAAATATGAAATGTAAATATGCAATATAATAACTGTAAATTCATAAAGATAATAAATAATTCATAAGGCAAGATAAGAAAATTAAAACATATATGGCTTCAGGCCATTTAATCTCATGACTTCAGGCCATGTATGGCTTCGGACCATTTAATCTCAAGATGAGGAATTAACTATTATCTTCAAGATAAAAGTTGTACATGACTTCTGGCCATACAATAAGATAAAGGATGAAAATATATATAGCTTCTGGCCATATAATAAGAAAAGAGATATGGCTTCTGGCCGTATAAGATAAAAAAAAATGTATATAGCTTCTAGCCATATTATAAGAAATTAAAACATTATGACTTCTGGTCATAATTTCAAGAATTAGATGTGTATAGCTTGAGGCCATAATAATAATAGTAATAATAATAATAATAATATAAAAGAACTTTACAATGATATATAAATTATCTAAAAATAATGACGATCTCCAATCTTAGCCATGGAGCTTGATGTTATATAACAATCGGTAAAAGTATCTCTCTAATTCCATATAATGGCTCAGATTATCCCAGATCTATAAAATAAAACAAGGTATATATAATTATTAAAGAAACCATAAGAAGATCATACCTTCTTTTAGAGCTTCGTGCTGATAACGTGTTATAAAAGTATATGTGATAAGAGAGAAGATTGATAGGATTCAGAGAGAAAATTGATGGAATTTCTAAAGAGAAGTTCACATTCAGTTCAATTGAAACAATCGATTACAGGCCTTTATATAGAGTCAAAAATCTAACCCTGGTTGCATGACCATGGTTATATTTAACCCTGGTTACATGACCATGGTTACTTTATATCTTCTTTATGTCATTGTCTTCTTTTGCTTTTGCTTTGTGTCAAGTCTTCTTTTCTTCTTTATGTCAAGTTGACTAGAAGAGTAATATGAGTCAATAGACATCCACATATTTAATATTCATAACAAAATTTAAATTGTTGAAATTGTTTTTGAATAGTGCAAATCTCACCATAGGCTCATCAAAACCGATTCTGACAAATATGGTGATGGTATATATATGGAATCTCAAACCTGCATTAGACGAAATGTTCCTTGATGTTGATGAACTAGATAATGCCCCTTTGTTCCACTCTCTTCATAGGAACAACATCTACTCCACTTGGTAAAATAATGTGAGGCCAATAAGATAAAGGAATGGCCTTTAGAAGACGGGGTATACTAGAATGTTTATGGTCCATCGTCAAACCAGCCATGATTTGAACTCAAAATGGAAGTTTAGATGAGTTGGGTATAGGGCTTGTAGCGCCCGAAATTTGAAAAATAAGGAGCCGCTACCAAAATTTAAAAAAAAAGATAATTTTGGAATTTTTTTTTTAAAATGAAACTGGTCTACAAAAACCATTTAGGATTTGGGAGTCGATTGTGTATGAGGAAGGTATTAGGCACCCCACAACACCCATTAATAAGAATGGTTACCCTTAGTTAATTATTTAAAAATAAATATGGCCTTTAGTCTTAAGATAATTACCCAAATAAAAAGAAAATATTTACAAAAATAAATGAAATGAAAACTAAAAAAAATGAACATTTATTTACAAAAAGAAAATAAGAAAAAAATATATTTATTTACAAAGTTGGACTTGACCCAAGAAGATAGCCTAATTTAAACCTATGAGATGACTTTGTAAATAAATATATTTTTTTCTTATTTTCTTTTTGTAAATAAATGTTCATTTTTTATTAGTTTTCATTTCATTTATTTTTGTAAATATTTTATTTTTATTTGGGTAATTATCTTAAGACTAAAGGCCATATTTATTTTTAAATAACAAATTTCCCTTAAGACTAAAGGCTCATAACTCTCATAGGTTGTGAAATCTTAGACGATTTGTTTATTATTTTTTACTTTTTCTTTTAATGATGATTGCCAATTTGAATACCAATCATCATCAATAGGAGGATTTTCTTTTATTTTTCATTTTTTATTTTTTTTTCCTTTTAATGATGATCACCAATTTGAATACCAATCATCATCAATAGGAGGATTTTCTTTTATTTTTCGTTTTTATTTTTTCTTTTAATAATGATTGCCAATTTAAATATCAATCATCATCAATGAGAGGAATTTTATTTTATTTTTGTTTTTTATTAGTTTTTTAATTTTTGAGTGAGGTCCGAATAAAATAGGGTGTTCACATGGCTCATTAAGGTCAAAGTATGCTTCTGGGTGCAAAGAAGGCTAATAGAGGCACTTAAAAATCACCCACCAACAATATATGATTCTCATATCGACAATATGATTTGAATTCACAACCTTAAGAGTTATGAGCTGACTTCTTAACTGCTCGGCCAATCATCTAAGATTTCCCTTCAATAGTGCAATAGGACATCTCAGTTTCGGTCCAAGCCCCTTTGGCCAAAGCATTTTGGGCTAAACCATTCGATATGGGGACACTAGTAGAAAAATGGCTTTTTAGACTGGTTTTGGATCTGGTCTTGATACAGCCGGTCTAAAAGTATGTCATTTTTAAAACCGGTTTCGTAACCGGTCTTAAAAGTCTCACTTTTAAGATCGGTTGTATTAATAACCAGTCTAAACTTAACAATCTTAAAACAGGTTGTCATGAGCACCGGTCTTAAAAGACCTCTAGTGGAAGGCGTTTTAGAGAAATTTTTAAGACCCGTTATAAAAATAACCGGTCTTAAAAGTATTATATTTTGTTTTTTTTTAAATGTGTGTGATTAGGTTTTTACCAGAACGCATCCTTGAATTGCTATCTCTAATGTCATACTTGTTAAGTGTCATATGGTGTTCAGTTTGCTTCTACTTACAATGTCCTTTTGCTTTAACCTTCCACTTACCAATTCCACTTACAATGTTTAGTAGGCATAAATGAATTCAACCATGTCATATATATCATGCAACCAACAAGTGAATTCATCAAAATATACAAAAATCATCTTAAAACCAATAAACATGTCAAATCATGCAACCAACAATATTTGCAACCAACCATCATGTCAATTCATCAATATACACAAAACAATTCCTCAGTTTTACAAGAACTCACTGTTGTAAAAATTCATAAATGAATTCAGCTCAACATTTGCGAATGTGCTCAATATCTTCTTCTGGAAAAGGGTCAACAAGTTCAAACATCTTAAACATCAAAGCCAAGCAAAACATTAAATTCACTTTAAAAAAATAATAGTATAAAATTTTTGAAATATATATATATACATTTACCTCTTCAGTAAGTTCTGTCGTGCCTAGGGTAATAATATTATACATGTGCCTCAGAATATACATCCCACACAAGTTGGACCCCGGTGGTTACATACGGGTCTGAAAAATAATATGATATCGTTAAAACAAGTATAAAATTAAAGCATGACATATTATTGAATACATTCTTAAAACAAACCAATATGTAACTAACCTTAGGCAAGATCCATTTACGGTCTTTTACCTCACACATAGGCCTACCACAAGTAGTGTGTTGGAATGTCCGCATAGCCTTATATCATCAAAATCACAAAGGTTACTTATTTTACACAAATTCCATAAATTTTGCATACGAAAGGTAATTAATAATGCAAGAAAACTTACAAGTTCAAGCTCTTCTTCAATTCACTAGTTGGCTTGCTGAGGTGGAGGGAGCATAAGAGGATGACAGAATAACTCCTCTTGCACAAAATAGCCAATTGCCAATTATCACTAAAAAAAGGGAAAACTTTTAAGCAAATATAAAATATTATGTATAGTATGAAATATAAATTTGTCTTACCCATGCAAATATGGAGCCAAGAAACACTCAATTGAGGTTTCACTAAGCCTGTGCGATAAGTATGTGTGTCTGATAGAAGAAGTAGTCCCTTTGTCGTAGAGTTGAACTGGGCATAGGAGTCCAAATTTATCTGTTTTGCCAGAGTCAACCAACCTACGATGCATCCACTTACAATAATTCAAGCAGGGACATTAAATCAAAGTTTAACGGCGTAATTTGTAAAATATTAACTTCCAATTTGAGAAGATACTTACATCAAAAAGAGCTGGACAATCGAAATTGTAAGCTGTTGTAGAGTAGCTACCAGGGACATTAAATCATCCCTCTCAAGATAGCAATGTGCCCCTGACTTGCCAACAGCTGACTCAGTAGCCCAATTTCTTGTTGCAAAGGATGTATCATATGCCATCAGAATCACTTGCTGCATGACATTCAATAGAGGCCGTGAAACATCTTGAGTGGAGGGAGGTGGAGGTGGAGGTGGAGGTGGAGGCGGAGGCGGCGGGGATTCCTCAGCTCGATCAGAAATAAGGTTCTTTGGCCACAAGATGAAAGAGTTGATGACATTGCCCACAACGTTGAAGTCATCAACAGGGATAGGGAAAGGTTCATCTGCAACGATCACCTCTTCAACTGCCACTCTGACTTGATCATCCTTTATTTCTTGGTGGTGGACAGTTGATCCCAAGTTGTACACGCTCCCTTGTGCAACCAATCGTCTCAGAGGATCCTCCACAAACAAGTTACAAGGCTCACCAATTTGGCCACCAGGACCCTCTGATGACTAACCAATGTAACTCCCTTTAGTGCTCTATTTAGGGTTTAGGGAATGAGCCTAGGGAGCACTGGTATCTGCTTGTCTTGTGCTCGTCATGATCATCCATTCCTCCTTCATCTTGCTGAACCTTTCTTCAAATTGTGCATCAAATGATGCTTCTGCCTCGGCCCTAGCTTCCACCCTCATAGTAGCCAATATACGCTCCATCTCCTCCCTAGTCACTATACCACTTGAGGAACGATGTGAGGGTGCTCCAAATAATCCCTTATGCCTACCCCTCATCCAATCCCCCAAACACGACCGGGATGCTCAGGTTTTCCTATAGCTACGATCAGGATGTCATTCCTCCCATCCAACCTAAACGATCCCTCGGCTTATTTGTTTTTTTAAGATCCTCCTATAAGACACAGATGACAAATGTTAGTAATAAAATTTGTTTACTAAATAATTAATAACAACAAGACAACAACAATACTTACATTTTCTCACCGACCACACAAGATTGTTCACTCGTATAAGACTCGCTCCTCTTTTGGTAAGCGAACAACCACTTCTCTTCTCGACGTATCAGAGATGGTGGATAAAGAAGAACAGAAGGATCGGATTGAGCTACTTCTTCCAATCTCTTCCATTTACTCGTCAACAAGTCTTTTTCGGCCTTCGCATACCCCACGAGACATTATATGGGGGTAATAATTCTTTCTACCACTCTCATAGGCCTTTTTCCTTTTTTCCTGCGAATAAGAAATCAAAATTAAGTCATTGTAAATCAATAAAGACAATTCATAATTCATAAGCAAATCAATTGCAAAATAAGTCAACTCACCAATGCTTCTGGAGTAGTCCAAAGCCGTCTAAATTCTTGCCAAGTCTGTTCGTCAATCAAAGAATACTGATCGCACGGATTAGAAAGAGGCTGACCTTCTTCTACCTCGATATGCATGTAATTGTTGCCTAGATTTGTCTTAAACTTCCTCCAGCGTTCATAACAATACGTCATTGTCTTGTCATACAAGACTTCACTCTCAAGAATGTCGTAAGTGAGCTGGATAGTTTCCCAAATATGTCGCTTCACACCTCTATCAATATTTCTCCACTGCTCTATCAAGATGCTAGGCTTGTTGCATGCTAGGAGGCTGACAAAACTCCTATATCGTTGGGCATTAGGCCTGATTGGTTTCCAATATCTATCAAACTCAATCGGAATCTTTTCCCCGGTATTCCGATTGAGAGGAATGTCTCTTAATCGGGTGACTCTCCTACCCCTTCGTCTAGGCCGATTACGTGGCTCATTGTGCTCCTGGCTCAGAGCATTGCTAGGCTCGCTCTAATTTGGATTAGTTGGATCGAGAGTACCCTCACTATCATGACTCATTGTCTAAAAACACTTTAAGAACACTATTTAAAGCAATTTTGCTACACTGTGCTTATTGTTATAACACGGCACTATATACAAAGGCATCGTTCAAAAGCAATTTCCAAGTTATGCAAACATAAACAAATAATTACAATCCACAAGTTGAAGGAGGAATGATTAATTGCAATTGCAAAAGCAATTCCCTAAAGCAAGTTTTCATATTGGTAAAGATTTTAAATTCAAATCGCATGGTAGAATCAAAAGAAGGAAACCAGAAGCTACAAAATCAATATAACAGAAGCAACAAGCTTAAACCAAACAAAACAATATAACAGAAGCTACACCACTAGAAGCAACAAGCTTAAACTATAGTCTTCAACGTATTAGGATCAAAATCATCACTTTCAAATGGAATAATTAACTCAGGTCCACTAGAAATAACAAGCTTAAACTATAGTCTGTAATGCAAATGGAAAACCACCAAAATAAACCCACGTCCACAATTTTAGAATAATTAAGCTGTACCTTAAACCTTTGCTTGAGGATCCTCTTCTTCCTCTGGATTTGAACAATCCTTGGCCACTTGCTGCAGGAATCGAACAAAGAAAATGGGGGATAAGTAATCTCACAATTTCAATGAAAAACCCAAAAACGAAATGGAAACACAAACCTGACAATAAAAACGAGGTTGAGAATAAAACCAATCGGAGGGAACAAACGACGATAGCCTTCCGACAATGTATTCAACAGTAAATCTCTGTTGACAGCAGCGAAGTGAAGGACGAAGAAGAGAAGGGGAAAGGAGGAGCTGCCGCGAACAGACGCAGGAGTTTCGCTGATGTGCTTAAGTCTTGAAATGAAATTTTAGAGCTAAAATTAGGCGGTTTTTGAAATCCAGGTCAGTTTTAAGACCGGTTGTCAATTACAACCGGTCTTAAAAGCAATATTTAAGATCGGTTCTATTTTAAAACCGGTCTTAAAATATATATTTAAGACCGATTATTAATAAATAATCGATCTTAAAATTGAAACTTTTTAAGACAGGTTATTAATTTACAACCGGTCTTAAAAATAATAAACATTTTATTTTTATAATTGTCTTTAATTCAGATAATATTTTCTAGACCGGTTATTTTTAAAACCGGTTTAGAAAATATATTACATATATTTATTTTTTAAAATTGTATATATTTTAAGACTAGTTTTTGTTATAACCGGTCTTAAAATTATTTTCAAGACCGGTTTTTACTATAACCGGTCTTTAAAGTATTTTTAAGACCGATTTTTACTATAACCGGTTTAATATTTCATCATAATTATAAAAATGTCACCGGTCATATTTTTAAGACCTTATCCAATATAATAGGTATAAATGTTCCGGTCTAAAAACCCTTTTCTCTACTAGTGGGATCATTCATTTTAAACTTTTAGTTTAATAGTAGCAGTAAAAACGTACCATATAATGTACCCAAAAAAAACGTGTTATATAATCATTATAAAAAAGTCGATCAATTAAAAATAAAATTCAATGTTTATAGTTAGGATTAATACTATCTTTGGTCCTTAAATTTATCCTCATTTTAATTTTGGTCAATTAAGTTTTAAACCATTGGTTTTAGTTCCTCTAAAAGTAAAATGGTTTATGTTTTTAGTGAGTTATAGGGACTAATATTTTAAATTAAATGAAACTTGAGGGACCAAAACCAAAATAAGAGCAAACTTGAGAGACCAAAGATTATATTAACCCTTATATTTAAATTATATTTATGTGTGGCCATTAGAAACATCATACATGAATATTAAAAATTTATCATTTATTTTGTTTAGGCCTAAACATTTCTTTAAATCTTTATTAAGTATGAGGTTTATGGGTTTAAATGTTATGATGCGTGTGTGAATTCATTTTCTTAAGTGAAGGATAAAAACATTTATTTTATTTGTTTATCAATAATTACAAAAATATCTCGTGCATTACATTGTGCAATTTTACATATATAAATTTTAGTTATTTTACGAGGTTGGTTTCTTTAATACTAAAAACAGCTCGTACAAGAGTTCAAAATCTAGCTTAACTAAGTTGATTACACTATGTAAAGTTTGACATGAAATGGTAGTTTATTTTGCTTTTCTTCCCTTAATAAATATATAGGGTATGTTTGGTTCGATTTCATTACACCCTATAGTATAATGGTAATGCAATGTAATATTAATTATAGGGTAAAGTTTGGTTTGATTTTTAAGTAAGGTGCAATGAGTTAATATTTTAACAATTATTTAAAATTAATATATTACACAAAATCTATTTAACCCTTAATATAATCTTTGTGAAAAAATAGTTAAGATCTGATGGCAGCGGGGATGGAGGAGGAGGAGATAGTGGTTGCGGCAACGATGGGGGTGGAGGGAGTGGCAGCAGAGGAGGAGGTAGTGGTGGCGGCGGTAGGTAGCTGCGGAGGTGGTTGAGGTGGATTAAATTGTGCATGTATTCACAAAATCATCTAGATTAACATTGTATTTACCTTTTTATTTTAGGAAGAATTTCAGTTAACTCCATACATACAATTGTATTTTAAATAAACACTAAAAAATTATGAAATTACATTGCAGCATCAAAAGATTAAAGTGAAATTATATTTTGATGATAAATTATCAAAATATTATTCGTTCATACGAACCCTTGTTATTTTGTTATTACTTATTGTTAAAATGCTCATGCAAACTTCTAAATTTATCTTTGCACAATTATAAATTTCGTATCAACTATTGTGAATAAGGGGTTATAAATTTAATATATAAACTCATAAATATTGCTATTATTAATTATTAAAATGTACATGAGACTTGGGAAAAAATAAATAAAGGGTAATTATTAATTTCAGAATTTTCAGTGCTTATTTTAAAAAAAATCAAATAAGTGGCTTAATTGAAATTATGTACTTCTTTCGATCCCTAATATATGACATTTTAACTAATTCACAGGAAATAAGAAATAACAGTTAACTTATTAAGTATGTCACAAATTGAAAAAAAAAAAATTCACTTTTATCCTTATTGAAAAAATGTGTTTGAAAATTTAATGAGTGGGTAAAATAGGAAATGAACATGGGAAAATTGTCATAAAAGACCTCATTAGCCTAATATTTGCTGAATGGGACCTGACCTAATCTGTCATTAATTTCACATAAGTAAAAGATTGAAATGCCCTTAATGAGAAAAGAGAGGGAAATGAAAGGAAACAGAACAGAACCAGTGAATTGCCCACGTAATAAACAGATCAAGTGTTTGATGTCCTCCCTAGCTTCTTCTCCTTAGCTGTGCATAGAAAAACATCCTCCCTTCTGGCCGTCATTCACAGTGGATGCTGCCAGAGGTTTGATGTATCAGTAAAGGGGAGATGAGTTGTGTCAAGACCCTTATTCTAGAGCTAGGTTTTTGGTGGAGCTGATGATTTGCATTTGCTTTAAAGCTCGGTTTTTGCATTGTTGTTTTACTGAGTGAGGAAGTAGTAAATAAATTAAATTGTGGCTTCATTAGGTTTTCTAATTTTCTCCATAATCATCAAGGTTTCATTTACTTTGTAGTAGATAGATTTGTATCCAATGTTGAGTTGTTTACAGAGTAGCGTATTATGTCTTATTTGAATGATTTGAAGAGTTGTTTTGCACATAGGGGAGAGTTCTTGCACATAAGGGAAAAGTGCTTGGACATAGGGAAGAGTTCTTGCACATGAGGGAAGATCTTTCGCACTTGGTTCAGTGGCACTTGTGAGGACTAGATGAACATAAGTGGAAGAGACATTGAACAAATAGAACATGTCTTGCACATAGGGGAGAGTTCTTGCACATAGGGAAGAGTTCTTGCACATAAGGGAAGAGTGCTTGCACATAGGGAAGAGTTTTTGCACATAAGGGAAGATCTTTCGCACATGGTTCAATGGCACTTGTGAGGACTAGATGAACCTAAGTGGAAGAGACATTGAACAAACGGAACATGTTTTGCACATAAGGAAGAGTTGTTGCACATAGGAGAGAGTTCTTGCACATAGAGAAGAGTTCTTGCACATAAGGAAAGAGTTCTTGCACATGAGGGAATATCTTTCGCACATGGTTCAATGGCACTTGTGAGGACTAGATGAACCTAAGTGGAAGAGACATTGAACAAACGGAACATGTTTTGCATATAGGGAAGAGTTGTTGCACATAGGGGAGATGCGTTGAACATGGGGGAAGATCTTTCGCACATGGTTCGGTGGCACATGTGAGCACTAAAGGAACCCAAGTGGAAGAGACATTAAACTAACGGAGCATGTTTTGCACATAGGGAAGAGTTCTTGCACATGGTGGGAGATCTTAGAAATGAAAATGAATCCAAGTGGGAGATCTTTCACACACAGAAGAAGAAGTTTTGCACATAGGGGAAGATCGTTGCACATTCCTCCACATCTTGCACACATGGAAGAGTTTTTGCACAGATGGAAGAGTTTATTACATGTAGGGGAAGAGTTTTTGCAAGTAAGGAATAAGTGGTGCACGTAGGGGAAGAGTGTGTTTGCAGACCACACATAATATACAAAACAAGTACTAATGTACCACAGTTGTGTATAAATAATTGAGTTTCATTTACATTACAACAAAAAATGACGACAAACTTCAATATGAATAGAATAAATACAACGTCAACTACTTTCTCCTTATTTTCCCAGGCTTCCAACCTTCAATGGTACGCATGACCATGTCCCGATGTTTATTCTTTTCATGGGCTACTAGCCACCAAACCATATCAACCCGCTTTTGATCCATGTCTTCCTGCACAAACACGTTTGCAATAAAAAAAAAGTGCAATTGTAACAAGTAATATACCAATATACGCACATTAGGCATAGTGAAACATTCCACTCGGGCTTTCTAATATTTTCCCAGCTTTGCAACCAAGAGATTACATACATTCCACAGTCCCATCCACACAAAAATGAAATAGCAAAACATAAAAATGTCATCCATTCATGCATACATTAATGATTAATGCTAAACCCATTGCAACTAACTCACCCATTATTCTGCTGTTGAACAAGACCAAATCTAAACTCAATGTAAGGGTTGTATCCATAGATGTCACGATTAAGGTATGCAAGTAATTCACCAAAATATTTACTCTGTCAAAATGAAAAGTTCAATGACCATAGCTTGTGGTTCACATGTAAACAATTTGAAGTTTTAACAGAATATGACTGAAAATGAGATAAAGTATGGAAGATGATGATGGAAAGTGAAGCTACAAGATTTTATATATTAGGCTTGCTCAGAAATTAAAGTTAGGCGAGAAAGGAAAGCATACTACCATTTGTCATCAGCACATGGTATATCTCCATACTGAAGCAGTGAAGCCATTTGTGGTGGGGGTGTTTGAGTGGATTGGTGATGAGGAAAGAAGCCGCCAAAAGTGGTGGGGAATAAGGGTTCAACAGGGAGGCATGGATTGATAGCAACTCTCCCTAACAAATTACTGGCCAACAAAGGAAGTGCGAGGATTGATGATGTGGGATGAAGATGGATGATAGAAAAGTTTAATGCCTTGAAAAAATGAAATGAACAAAAGGCATGATGACAAAGAAGCAATAAGACCACAAAATTTCAGAAAGTCCAATATGGAAAGTTGGAAACACATTGTTACACAAGTGATGATAAGGAAATGATGGCATCCTAATAGGACCAATGAGGTTAATGATGGTGACTTAACATTCACGTCCACAAATGTAATTAAATTTGAAAACGCATATTGCAAGTGATGACAGGAATTCCAGGGCACCCTGAGAGAAAAGGCAGATTACAACCTCTTGATAAAAAAGATTTTAAAGGCAATCTTAGCTTGCACCAGAAGTAATGACAGTCAAATGATGCCATCAAAATACCACATAAGAGGATCATGAGGGTGACTTAACAATGACTTCCATATGTGTTGCATTTAGCACACATGAGGTGTCACTATATTGGACAGTAGAGTTCATAATATAAGGAAAAGACATATGCAAAAGTCATAAACATACCATGTTTATATCAATTTTAGTGACAGGGTAGCTATGTCATGCATGCTACTAATAAGGATGGAAAAAAAGAGGGGGGTTGCTAATGCAGACATGTTTGAAATTAGAATAGTGGAATGTGACATGTTTTGAACATATTGCAAATTAAATATAACTACTAATAAACTACTTCCCTCCAATGACAGCTTCTAAACATATTGTAGATTAACAAAACACCAACACACCTTTGCTAAAAACATGAAAACTGTGTCTTAGCAATGTTAGACAGATATAAAGAAGTAAGCACTGAGAAAAGTGATAAAAGGTAGGAATACTCGAAGCTCTTCCTTTGTAGGCAAAGACAAATTCTACATAATTTGGTGATGAGCATTAGAAACTTGCATAAAGTGGTAAATCACTTTGGTTAAACAATTTGGTAATTCATGCAATCAAATGTGTATGTAAAAGCATGTTACATTAATATAATTCGACAATTGCCTATGAGACAAAGTTAGCAAAATAGAGGTAGTCAATATACTTGGTGCATACAATCATGCAAAGAGGTTTTTTCACACATCACCAATCATACTAATAGAAATAAGAAGGTAAATTCAGCATATTGAAAAGGCAAAATAGGAAATATGAGAACAAAACAGCATCCATTCCCATGATAGCAGAGTCCTTGATGAAATAGTGAGTAGCATAAATAGCATAGAGATATGCACAGACATGAAAATCGATAGCAATAGGTCTAATGAGGCTAATGAGAGTGACTTAACATTCACGTCCACATATGCAATTGTCATATCATGTAAAATTGCCAGTATACAGGGTACAACATTTTTGCAAAAGTAGAGAAAAGCCTTCCTACCTCCAGGCACTCAAAGTTATAAAAGAAATGTCATGTGCATGCATAGAGTGCTCCACCTAGTACAGGTACCTGGAAGAATCAGACAACATCTGAATAACAACTTGTCTCGACCTTATAGTGAAGAATAAAGACATCGTCCAAATGAGAATGGAGATGTCAAAATCCAAAAGAACCGATAAAGGTAGATGAGGGAAGGAAATATTTGAATAGATAAAAAATTATTTATATTACATGAGATAATTGCTAGGCGAAAACAAACAGAATAATGTCGAGCTTGATTTTCTAAACATACAAGTCTAAATCTTTTTTTCAAAGCAACGCAAGTAAAATAACTTGCTCATTGGAGGAAGAGTACTTAAAATGAATGTCTAAATCAATGATATAAAAATATCATTTGGTCTTTAAATGCAAGAGAAGTTATTTATAAAAACCAGGGAAAAAGAACAAACGGGAATAATGGTGATGATAAAATGAAGAAAGTGAAAAACAAGACCATAAACCTTGGATCTTGGGTGTTCTTCATAGTGCTACTACTTGGAGAGGCCGCCGCCGCTGCCACCATGCCTAATACCTTCTCGGCGCCGCAAAGAGCAACACACCGCCCCACCACCGCAACAACCCTAAGACCTCACCTTGTTGCCACAGCAAAGACCAATCTTACACCACCGCCTCTAAGACGCACACTCCGCCATCCCACACTCTCGTCCAATTTTCTCCACTGAGTTCGCCCCTTCCCTCTTCAACTTCGCTTGCCTTCAAAATCAAAAACATTCGCTGGTTCTGTTTTGGCCAATTCGACAGTTCTGTTTCCTTTTTCTTTCATTTTCCCTCTCTTTTCTCATAGGGGCATTTCAGTCTTTTACTCCTACGAAATTAATGACATATTAGGTCAGGTCCCATTCAGCAAATATTAGGCTAATGAGGTTTTTTATGGCAATTTTCCCAATGAACATTAGTTACAAAGACAAAACTTTAAAATAAGTATTAATTAATTTACAAGTGACATTTTCAAGAAGCATCCTATACTGTGGACCAAAGAGAGTCACTAAGGAGGTCTTGAGTCTTGTTACCGATATGCGGATTTTTTTAGTAGAATCCAGGTGATATTCCTCGGCTGATAGCTAAAGACTTTAGTGCTCGTTTGGAATAGCTTATTTTTGGGTAATAAGTGCTTATAATTCGTGATTCATGGTATACGAGATAAGTATGTGAGAGGAGTTTTATCTCGACTTCCGTAATAAGGACTTATTGTCCAACAACAAGTGATACCAAACACAGGCTAACACTTTTGAGATGTAGAAATCACCAAAATGAGTTTTACCTTTCCTAATAAAAATTTTTTCATATGCATCGGCGATTTGAACCCAAAATATCATGTTTAAAAGTGACCAGCCATCTTTGATCCAAAAAAAAAAGTGACCAGCCATCTATGCAAAAAAAATTTTGGTACCGATGCGGATTTTGTTAGCAAACCATTTGTAAATAACTCTCTGAGGCTATGTTTAGTACGAAGTAACAGGGGTAGGGATAGGGATTGGATCAGGGATTAAGTTAAAATATATAGTTTGGTACCAGAGATTATGAATAATCAGGGATTAGGAATGCCACGAAAGAGGGATTGCTGCAAAGCCACCTCCCCCTGGTTTTGCGTTTTCAATCCCTGGATTCCAAAATTGTAGAGACAAAATTACCCTTGATTTAAATTTTTTCAGACAAAAATACCCTGATTTTAACCTAATCAATCTCTCTCACAATCACTCCCTCTTCAATTTTTCCTTACCAGCGGCGTAAAAACCATCACTCTGAACCATACCATCGTCGCCCTGCACAGCCGCCCTCACCGCCGCTCACACCGTCGACAACTCCATCGGCCTCACCACCGAGCGCCTTTCTCCTTTATCTCTGTCGCCTTCAGCCCCACCCACACAGTCGCGGACTCCATCGGCCTCACCATCGGAAGGTTTCCATCGGCTCTCACCATCGCGCACAGTCTCTCTCAGCATCGGAAACTTTTCCCCTTTCTCTCCATCAACCTCACCGTCGGTCACTCAATCAGCCTCACCACCGATCATCTTCACCCAGATTTTTTTCCCAAAGAACAATCGCCAATTTGAGGTATTGTCTCCTCTTTTCCTTTTCTTCTTTAACTGTGTTATGATCAAGTCTTTAAGCCCAAAATTATAGTAATGAAAAGGTCACATTTAGGATTAAAATTCACTTCCAAACTAAAGCTTACATTTAGGATTGGAGGAGTTTCATAGTTTATTCTCATTGGCTGTAATTAAACTCCACAAGGAAAAGGAGGGGCTAGCCGTAGCACAGGGTAAGTGCCACCCAAGAGGTTAGACTAGAAAGCATCGTAGTAATAGCTAGCTAAAGGCATTATATTATGAGTCTCGAAATTAATGGTGCATGGAATCAAGGAAATTTAAACTTCTCTGTTTTTTTGCAACCATGAGTTTTGATGTTGGAAACTAATGTGAGCTTAGTGTTTTATGCTTCCAAATAATGAATAATCGTTGGGGTTACATGTCTTATTTGGGGTTGCATCTATATGCGACTACCACAATTCATAACCTTAATAAGTTTTACAAGATGCAAATGAATGAAAGCTTTCTTCTAAGGGCCAATTTTACACCGAAAATCCAGTAAGTCTTCAGATCAAGTATGGCTTAAGAATGGTCTTCCTTTCTACTTAGTAAAGTGACATCATTGGCTAATTCAGAAGGAAAAACATAGAATGGAAATTGGAATGTTTCTCATTATCATTTCTAAATGTTTTGGAGATGTAACCATTCCCTTTTGAACAGCACTAGATCCACAATTAGTTTTATCAGATACAATACCTGATTTTCCATCCTTCTTCAACAATTGCTTCTCAAGTTCAAGAGCATGTAGCATCTTCTCGACATGCATATTTCTCTCGTTTCTATATTAGCATCCCCTAGGAGGATTCAGCCCTTTCTATACAATCATCAAATTCACCACATCGGAATGCCTTCACGCGCTTGGATTTTTCCAAATTGTACCAATCCCTGCTAAGAAATGCCAACATGGGAACTATTACACTATTAACAGTAAATGATGCTAAAGAATAGACACATTGGTGCACCTAATATTTATAACATGTATATATAACTTATGAATTTAAATATCGATATATTTTTGCCTCTGAAGTCCTAGAATTTTGCTGCGTTGAATCTAACTGCAACTTTAACCAACAACAAAAGGGAACAATCCTTAACCAAATTAGTTGCCACTAGCCACCAAACCAGTGAGGTTGGACCAAAAAGCAGTGATATTTAACATTAAGCTGAGCTTCTTTTGAAGGAGAAAACAATTTCCAGAACGTATTTCTACACGAACCAGTAGCATGGCGCCAAACTACTGGATCGAAAACCGGATATGAATTGTTCAACTTTTAATTCAAAACATCATACTAATGATTAAATGGCAAAGAAAGAAACTTACACGCTCGCATCTTCCCTACCAAGAAGCTTAACGGGAGTTCCTGATCGAGGAGATGTGAGATGTGAAGACGAGAGCTCTTCTGGCCCCAGTATTTGACCAGGCCACCACGACCCATTCCTCCTTCGCACCCATACAATCGATCCCACGCCGCAATCAACCGAACCAGACCCCGGACTATCCATCTCTTCCACCCGCTCTTCCTCTTTCCCTTTCTTTCGCACACTCTCTCTCTGTCTCTCTCACAAGTTGAAATAGTAATGGTGGCTCAGCCGCTGGCGAAGATAAACAATGGACGAAGGATCCCGGAATCGTCGTAAGTGGAGGGTCCGGTCGTTTACTGCAATATGTACTGAAATTTCGCTAGGTTCTCTCCCATCTCTTTCGCTGTCAGTATGTTTTCACGATGACGATGAGAAGACTAAATCGGTTTGGGTTGGAAAATTGAGAGATGGAGAGGAAGGGAAGGTGTGGGGTTTTGAGAGATTGGGAAGAAGAGGAGGGTGATGATGAAAGAGATGAAATGGCAAAAGCTGCAGGAATTGCAGAAGCAGCTATTGCAATTGTGGTTGTTGCGACATACCTTCGATCGATTGTTTGGGATTTTGGATAGGGTATTGGTGTCATTTTATAATTAATACATGTTTATTAAATAATATTAGTAAAATCATTCCATCCAATTACCACCTCATACCAAACATATTTTTAAAGCATCAATTCCAATCCCAATCTCAATCTCAATCTCAATCTCAATCTCAATCTCAATCTCAATCCATCAAAATTTAATACCACATACCAAACATAGGCTGAGTGTTTTCTTGAAACCGGATGGTACGTCCTGATTCGGAACCCAAGATGCAACTCACATGTACTTTTTGTAATTTAAAAAAAAAAAAAACAGAAGAAGTAAATTCTGTAACCCCGAACGGCCAAACATACCTCCCTCACTTCCTTTGCTACCTCCGTCACGCCCATGAACTTCGTCTCCGTCTAATCTCAGTCTTCATCTGTCCCTCACAGCCTCCCCACGACTCCGTCTGTCGCGACTCATCCAGAAAGGCAGCAATATCGCATAATCGCAGTCTCAGATTCTTGTGACTCATAGGCAGAAAAAGCAGAAATCTCCATTAGGTCTTCAATCGTGTAAGTGTCATGGCATAATCTCAGTCTCTGTTTTTGCAGCTATGCTTCCTCTCCACTTTCTTCTGCTAGACTGTATTGTAGTATTAGGCAAAATTAGATACTTTTAGCTGTTCTTGTCTTCTAGATTTATGTCTACATAGACTATAATGCCTCTTTGTTTTAGCTTTTCAGAACTGACCCTTTTTCTTCGAATGAGTGAATTGACTATATTACTTTGGAGTTTGGTCTTTAAAGAGGAAAAATTCAATTAAGATTGAATATTTTGTTGATTTAGCTTTAAACTTTGAACCTGGTTACCTTCAAATTGGAGCTATGAGTTACCAGCAGAATCTTAGCTTTCAAATTGGGACGACGCAGCCTTTTAAATTGGCTGGGTCGTTTTGAGGCCTAAGGAAAGATTATTAGGAGTGATGGTTAGTCTATTCAATTGATTTACTCTGTAACATAGTTCATTTCAATTAGGATTTAAACAACGAACTATGATTGGATTCTGCTTTTGCTCTTTATATGTCCCAAAGTATGGTTCAGCTTTTGGGCTTTGTGTATGCCAAAATTTGGTGCAGCTTTTGCGCTTTTGTAATTGCCAAAATCATGTTCACTTTTTGGGCTAAATTTTAAAAAATTAAAGAAAAATTTTATGGTAGTCCTAAATGTGCTCCAACCATGACTGGTCTGGATGGATTTGGTCTTGTTCTGGATTTGTCAGGACATGAACGGAACCCAAGCTCAGTTAGAGGTGGGCATTGGGTTGATTGTCAACCCAGCTATGCTCCATTTGTGGTCATCCTCATACATTTGTAAAAATAAAAATAAAAACTGATCCAAGTTGTTCTCTCTGAAAAATATTATCAAAACAACATTTTACCCCAAGAAAAATAAAGAATTTTAAATCTGAGTTGTTGAAAGTGGAAACAAATTTGTGCCTCTGAAATCTCAATAACATGCTATCATTTTAGAAATTTGGAATCCTAATCCAACTCTCCTGTTGAGAATTGGATCTTTGTAATCCCAAATAAAAATTGCAATCTTGCAACTATATAGCTGCATGTACTAGATTGTCCCCATTATTCCGGTTGATTTGAATTGTCTTCAATACTTTCTAGCAAACCAAGTAGTGCTAGTGCCAATAGAGTGTCGTGCAGTGATTTCAGGTGAGATATGATTTTTACACTTAGCTGAAATAGCAGTTATCTTTTATTTTTTTCTCCGATGTTTGGTTGCTTGGAAATCTTGGTGAAACAACCAGAGTGGCTGACGATCCTAGAAGTGAGGACCCATCATTCTGTTATGATGCGCAATCATAACCTTACTCTATAGTCATACAAGGCCCTGACATTTTTTTTTTTTGTTTCAGGTAGAATCAGGTATCACAATGCCTGATGTTCAGCCCCTTGTTAATGGTTTCTTGAGTCAGCTTAAGAAACGGTAAATTTACTATCACTGATAGAGTTGAATGAGTAAAGTGTTGGATGCCATCATGTGAGATTGAGAACTAATTTTTGTTTTTTTTTTATATGTGGTGTAGTAAAATTGAAGGTTCCCAGGCCACAGCAAAGCAGACAGCAGAAGTGCTTCGGTCTGTGATTTCTCAACAGCGTGTGCCCCATACAAATCAGGCTGGTGCTCTGATTGATGCAGTAAGAGCCGTGGGGGAGCAGCTCATTGCTGCAAATCCTGTTGGTATGTGATATAGTTTCTTCCTTTGACCACATTTTTTATTTCAGATGAGTATGCATTGGGTCCATTTTCTACTTGATTGCTTGTTTAAGTTGGAGCATGTCTTCTAGATGCTTTGTTAGACCATCATATTGTGAATGTGCTGTGTTTATGAATATTTTGTAATTAAGGTAAGTTGTTATTTTTGGATTACCCCAGGGGTGGTAATAGACAGTCATCATCCTTGGCATGTTCTGTTAATTGACTCCAGCTGTGTGGTTAACATGTGGCTGGTCTTCATTTGGCTTGTACGAACTTATATATGTTCTACAGAATACATCACTGGCTATCAATCAATTGAGGATAGTCGAGCTTATGCATTTTCTAAACTTTTTGGTAGCTGAGCCATCTTGCATGGTTCAATGCCTTGAATTCCCAAGATAGTGATTGCCCTGAACCCACTTCTTCCAACAAGCTTGTTTCTGAAAGCCATAGTCTTTCAACCATTGCTGTTTTGAAAATTATCCCATCACTCCATTCCTGTAGTGATGTTTTTTTAATAATAATAATGTATTATATTTTTAATTTTGGATATTTATATTAGTTTTCCTTATATGTTATGTTTGTAATTGCAGAGATAGCTGTGGGTAATATAGTAAGGCGGGTTTTGCACATTATAAGGGAGGAAGATCTTTCCCTTGCAACAGATGCTATTGCTGGTTTGGGAATATCAGCAGGAAGCGATGATGAGGATGATGTGGAGCGAGATGATCATCCTGTTCTATCTGCAGCTGCGGTAGCTGCTGCTGCAAGAAGCACTTTGCGTCCACCATCCTTGCAAACTCTTCTAGAGGATATGCCTGATTCAGCTGCTGTTCCACTCACTTCTTCTTCGGGGGGTGAATCTGAAGGAAAAAGTAGATGTGAGATGACAGACTATGAGAATGTTATTATCCTTACTTAGTTATTGAGTCTATCATGATATAAGAATGCTATAACTTGGACCCACACTTTATCTGCCTGTAACAGAAGTCACTGGCACTGATTTGACTGAGACTGATCCCATGCCATCATGTGTCATTTTATACTGAAATGCCGCTGTTGTCCTGGAGTTCAGTTTCCTGTGTCTTTTATTCAATTTTTTTAATTTATTTTCAATTCTCTTACAGCAGCTGACAAAGGTTCCCGAGGCCGGAAGCTGAAGCATGATGTCATTGAAGCTGTCAATGATCTTATTCAAGATATTTCTACTTGCCATGAACAGATAGCTGAACAAGCTGTAGAACACATACATCATAAGTACTTATTCTCCTAATGCTCTAAGAGGATGTTGTTAATACTTTTAGATTTTCTTGCTATTCTCGAAGTCCATGTTGCCTGGAAACATATTAGTTGGAGCAACATTTGCTTCCCTCAAGCTCTAATTAGCTGAGGAAAAATACATTGACTGTTTTTCAGATAGTCGAAGGTCTAAGTTATAGATTGAATGTGCCAGTGTCATATATTAGAATTAAAATAAAAAATTTGTGTTAATACATTCTGTTATAAATTCTTTTTTTGCGCCTGATATATGTTAAAGAAGAAAAGTGAATGGCAAATTCAATTGATTCGTCTTGATGTTAGGGTCTGTAATGGATATTTAAGAGCCAAAAGCATATCAATTAATAACGGAAAGTTTAAACTAGTAGAGGTGGTTATTGATATATGGGTGGAGTGAAGTTATTTAAATCCCCCCACCTCTTAATTGTAAATATTAAAAATGTAATTATTTTTGTTTTTAATTCGTTCAAGATTAAAATAATATTGACATGTCAAGTCATTAGTGGGTTTTTTTTCGGTGAAATAGCAAGTCATTTGTTTTTCTTATTCCTTTATACCGCTGGTTGCATGTTTTTCAGTGAGGTAATATTAACACTAGGAAGTTCAAGAACAGTGCTGGAATTTCTATGTGCTGCGAAGGAGAAGAAGAGATCATTTCGGGTCTTTGTTGCCGAGGGTGCCCCAAGGTTGGTACCAGTTGCTAACTAACATTTGCAAGGAATGCCACTTTCTATTTTAGCAATAGCAATTTGTATGTAGTCTTTAGAAGATGAAATAATGTTGAATGTGTGTGTAATCAGATACCAGGGGCATCTACTTGCAAAAGATTTGGCAGCAAGAGGCTTACAGGCCACAGTAATAACTGATTCTGCAGTTTTTGCCATGATATCCCGAGTAAACATGGTACTTGAAAGTTCTTTTTCTGTGTCTGGAATAGAATCTTTTACTATAAATTTAAACTGATGTTGAATTTAAAATTATGCAGGTTATAGTTGGAGCTCATGCTGTGATGGCTAATGGGGGAGTTATTGCCCCTGTTGGGTTGAATATGGTTGCACTTGCAGCTCAAAGGCATGCTGTTCCTTTTGTTGTGCTTGCTGGGAGTCACAAGGTGAATTAATAGAATATCATATCGATATTCTTTGCATCTGTGATACTAAAGCAAATATAATTCTAATGACTTTTCGCTTTTGATGTTTGTTTATATTTCTTGTCTTTCTCAGTTAAATATTTGAATATGAGTACATTTGACCGTCTTACCACAGAATAAGGGACATATATGTGAATCATTGTTTACTCAAAGACTTTGAATTGGGATAATAATTTTATGAACACTCTTAAGAATACTCTTTTTCTGTCACCTCTACTGAAGCTTGAAATAGTTTGTAGGCATTTATTGTAACTGGGTTGTAATAGCCATACTATAATTTTTCCAAATCATATCTAGATTGTTTTCTTTTGGAAACAAGTTCAATTTCTGGCTTTTCAAGCGTTTTTGTTCTGCTGATGGGGTATGTATGGATTTGTAATTTCCTTTTCTATGTGGCAAGAGTGCTGGTGTGGGGTTACTGTTTTAATTTTAAGATTTAAATGCTTATGCTAATGTATACTGCCCAATATCACCAAAAATAAATAAATAAATAAAGTATACTGCCCAACTGGTTAATGTGATTGTTAGCACTTGCACGTTTACAAATAGACCAGTATAACAGCTTCCTGTTTTAATATTAATGTTGTAGAAAAATATTAATTGATGTTTGCCGCTATTTTCACACTATTTTGTCTAAATAGTCTGTGGCCATTAGCAGTTCTGGTCATTTTCCATCACACACTGGTCATCATCATCTGGACTCGTAAGATGACTTAATGCTCAATGTATGACTGATCAGGAAGACAAACAATAAATAACTTGTGATTTTGGAGTCTCTATAATCACAAAAAGTTTAGGTTGGCCAGAAAAGAAATTGGAAGTTCGGATTGGGAATGATTAGCTGGCTTGATGATAAAATGCTAATACAATTGCTTCATAGTTTTGGTGATTGAAAACTGCTCTCTCATTTTGACAGTTGTGCCCTTTGTATCCACACAACCCTGAGGTCTTGCTGAATGAGCTGAGGTCTCCCTCTGAATTGCTCGACTTTGGGGAATTTTCAGATTGCATGGATTCTGCAAGTGGCACTGGTTCTCTCCATGTCGTTAATCCGACATTTGATTATGTGCCGCCGAAGCTTGTTAGTCTCTTCATTACTGACACGTAAGTTGAACTGGATTTCAGTAAAGAATCCTTAGCTTTCTGCTTTCCTTTATCATCAAATTTTTGAAAACTATTATACTCAGTTTCCTTATGCATTTTTCTCAACTTTTCAGAGGTGGCCACAACCCATCATACGTGTACCGGCTTATAGCTGATTATTACTCTGCTGATGATTTGGTGGTGAAAGGACGAACTCCTGGAGGGAGTTGAGTTTTGATCCCTTAAATTTGTCTTACACTGGTAAGTAGTTAATACAGTTCTGCAGATTTTAGTCTGAGAGGTGGTTGTACTAGTGAAGCATAGTACACATTTTTTAAAAGTGAGATTTCTGTGAAGTTGGTGTTTTGTTCAATCATCGATACTACTATTTAACCCATTATTACCGTATGGAAAGGTGGCCTGCTCTTGGAAGGTGCTGGTTGATAATTAGTTTTATTATTAAGTTTAAACCGGGGATGTAACTTCTTTTGTTTGTTGAGTCTATTCATATGGCTTTTGCCAATCAAGTCATAAAATTTTTGTTTTCTTTTATTTACTTTTTTGAAGTAAAAGCAATTTATTTAGAATCGAGATGTACAATCACAATTGGCATACAGGAAAAATTGTAAAATTACTACTCCCTTTGGTCTTAAATGTAGGAGCTAGCAAGGGGGTTTACTTTGATCCTAAATATAAGATCCCAATTCACTTTGTCTTTTAAATTTATAATCCCCCCCCCCCCCCCCCAAAAATCTATCTCTATTGTTTGCATATATTAAGAGGATTTCCATCAAGGGATAATTTCAATGCAAATAATTAAAAATGATATTTTAGATAGACCAACACATTTATTCCAAATAACTAAACTAATTTTTTTTTAGTATCTGCAAATTAGTTATCTAGCTCCTATATTAAGGACCAAATCCCTCACTGCTTTCTGATGTGAGTGGGAGATCACATGGAAAAATATTTCTGAGAGATATAAACTGTGTCCACGAGTAAAAATAGCAATATAGGATTTGTATTGTAGGATGTAAAGCTGTTTTCTTGTAATATTTTTTATGAGTCAGTTTCATATGCGTTCCCTTTCCCAGTTTTAATTGGAACATCCCATTCTCATCTTCATGAAATGATTGGCTTTTTCATATTTGATTACCGGTCAGCTTTTAGGGCTACTGATATAAGTCATGGGCTTGAGAGAAAGTTAAAGATGAGTTGTGTGAAAGACAACGTAGCTTGTGAAAACAATACAAAGGATAATATAAGACTGTGATGGACAATATCCAGTCAAAATAGAAATCCGGGTTTGTTTGATACTACTTCGGGTCCTAAATATAGGATATAGTTTGTAGTGTAAATTGCACTACAAACTATGTCCTATATTTAGGACCGGAGGGAGTAGTATTTTTAAAACAGTTTAAAAAAAAAACTAAAAAACTTGTTTGTAAATTGGTTTTCCAGTACGTCGTTTTTAAAAACTAAAAAACAAAAATAATGTTTAGGTGTTTTTTTGTTTTTCTATTTGTTATCTTTTGATACTACTATCAATCTTCTATTGACATCATACTATTGGCAGCAACTATCATCATGTCACCGCCAGCAACGGATGCCTCAGGCAACACATCATGCTAGTTAACCTAAGATTTAAAATTGAAATAGACTCCGTCAAGAGAATCAGTCTAGGCTGACCGCTAGTCTATGGTGGGGTTAATTTAGTAATTTCAAATTTTGTAATGTTAGTTTCTTGGCAAGGATGCATAGAACTAAATTCAGATTTACAGTTATGATAGGGTCATAAGAGAAAGATCTGTATTTTGATGATGATATTTGACGAGACTTGCGTTCACATATTGACAAGTTTGCAAAATGACGTGTGTATATGTAAATCACATGTTTGTTACTATGCATTTATATCCTACTCCTTCTCATCCTTAATGTAAAATTTATTTACCTAATTTAATCTAATTAAGGAAGTTAGTTAATATGATCTATGTTTTCTCTAAAACATCCTAATCATCTTCATTTATTCCTCAATCTCGTTTTCTCTCTTACTTGATTATTGTTGAGGAATTATTAATAAGGGTAAATTAAAAAAAAGATAAATAATTATGAGAAATATATCTTGTATTAAGGACCAATATCAACTCCACAATTAAGTCATACATTAAGGATAGGAGGGAGTATGATTTTGACACGAGATTATTGACAAATATAGGCCTATACATTTACAAATTACAAGATGTTAGTGTGTGTGTGTGTGTTTCTTCTATCGGATGTCTCGGAAGGGACGAGTTTCATTGTGTTTTAACAAACACCCAATACGAAAATACTCCTTTCGGTCCTAATTATAGGATATAGTTACCTAACTTTGGAGAAATTAAGAATAGTAGTTAAATTAGTTAATTTTATTTATTTTTCAAAAATGCACTTATTTAATAGGGGCGATTTAGGAATACTACATGAGTCTATCATGAGGCAATCCAACCATTATATAAATCAATATTCTCTCTCCACCTCTCTATGTTTACTTTCATGGTATTTTATTTGGTGTATGTTTGATACTTCATGGTACCGCATGTCAGACGAGGCAATCCAACCATTATCTAAAGCAATAGGGATACTTTGGGAAGAAATTGACAAAAATTAAAATTTTGTCCTATAATTAGAACAAAGATCAACTTTCAAACGTTATATTATATTTAGGACCGGAGGGAGTAATAAATTTTGCATTGAGAAACATATAAGAGATTGAAGGTGAGAGAAATGTAGAAGACAAGAGAAAATAAGAGGAGAAATGAACATAGTTCTCATTCATTTTAAGGTTTACAATCACTGAGGACATGTACACTATTTATAGGTCACAAGTCCTTCAATTACATTTCACAAGAGTTAAACAAACGAATAAATCTACATAATTATAAAATATGTTTATATTGGGAGGTTATATGTATTAATCATAAGAAACTTCTAAGAAGCTATTTATTTATATGTTTTATTGATTTAATTGGAGAACTTTAAAAGATACTCTTATAAGGCTATGGACATTTACCTAAATATAACAATATTTATAGCAGATTTGCATTTTTTTTTTATGTGTTTTGACAAGTCTATTAATTATTGATTAGAATAGTTTAAGAAATTGACAAGTCAAATTACAGTTTTAACTTTTTATCAGCATTAATAACTTAACTATCATTTTGTTTGTAGGGTTATTTCGATCATTTTATTATTTTACAATTCCTTTTCCCTCAATCTCAAAATCTTACAGTGTATTTTTCACAATTCTTTGAGCCTAATTGATAAATGGAAAATTTTAAATTAAATCTAGTTGAAATACAAAAATTTAAATTAAGGTCTAAACTTTTAATGAACTTCTAACAAGGCCTTATGAAAAAATTTTGAATATTGCTAAAAAACCATATGTCCCTTTGTAGTTAAAAAGGATTGGCAATATAAAATATTTAGAGGGTTAAAATGTTAATCGAATAGAAGGATCACCAGATAACTATCAATTATTTGATATTAATTACAACTATTTAAAATTTGTATAAGATGGAATGGGATTTTGATTGTGTTTATACATAAAAGTTGACTTTATATGATAAATTAGTGGCATCTCACGAGTATATATTCAATATTTTAAGTTATATTTTCATGTTTACTACTATTTCACACCATGCGAAAAATATCTTTATAACTTTCTCAACAAAAAAAAAAATAAGGAGAGAGAAAAAGACTTGAGTATCGGGATGAATTTAAGTTTAGATTCGAGTCAAAGTATATGGTAGGAGAAAAGAGATTTTCAAAAGATTTAATGGTAGGGTTGAAGGCTTGAAGCTAATTGGGAGGCAAATGCTATTTATAAAGAGATTGTCAGAAGATTTAATGACAGGATTGAAGCTAACTAAGAGGCACATGCTATGTATAGAGATTTGGGGAGACTATCATTTAGGAAGTAATGTGCACCCTGAGGAGATTAATTCTTGATTAATCTCCTAATATATAATAACTTGTTTATCAATTAACAAATCCATAAGTAATATTAATTTATTTCTTAATATTTGATAAAGCTACTTGTTTCTTAATTAAATAGGGCAAACCTAGAATCAAAGTCCAACACTTTCTATCCTTGTTTTGCATATTCATATAAATATCTTAATCATATTTTCCTGATTTATTTACTATCCAAATAATTTAAATATCACAAATACATTATGCTAATATTTAACGAGTTTATAATAAATCTATCACAATTAATATTTATTTATTTTTGATAAATATCAAATGCATTAATAGGAAAAAGATTACATATAAGTACTTAACAGAACACTAAGAAACTTAAAATGATTCAGTAAAAAAGATATATCCCTGCAGCACACATTAGCATGGGTGTAATTTGTTCCCTCCTTTGGCAGAAACTGCTTCTTGATATAGCAATGAATATTTTTTTATTTTAAATATTCCTCTACCATCCTTATAAATAGGGTTCCTTTCATCAACTGTGGGAATTTTGTCTCTCTCTCCTCTTAAGATTCTCTCTCCTTGGTATGTCCTTTGAAGTACATTACTACCCTCTCCTCCTTATACTATCTTTTGATTTAAATATAATACATATTTTTTTATATTTATCAATTTTTTTCCAATTTACCTCTACTGATGCTCTCTCAATAATGATTAAGGGGAATAGTGAATGAGGGAATTAAGAAAGATAATTAGAGTGTTTTAGAAAATACATGTAGTATTAATAACTTAACGTGGGAATTATATAATAAAACCCAAAAAATATAAAAATGATTTCAGAAGAATTGATCAGACTCTTACAAAAAGAAACTTCCTAACCCTAATTTGACTCAATTAAAAAACCGAGAATATCATTTAAGTCTCAAACAAGAAAAATAATATATTGACAAATCCTATAACTTGTCAATAGTACATCGTTTACTTGTCAATTGAGGCTTTTTTTATATTATTTTTCATGGTTGGGACCTCAATGATATTTTTCCATTAAAAAAAACTCAAATCAAGGATATAATAATAAGATATTAAATAATATCCTTGAGATTTCTAGTTGAAAACTCATATATCTAGAATAATATCCTAAAAGAAAACTACTAATAACTAATAAATTTAAAAGATTCTTAGGATAATTTAAAATATATATCAAATTTTCCTAATAATCTAGGAAGTACAAAATGACTCTTTCCAATAATAAAATTAATAAATAAGAAAATAATTAGTCTTCTTGGTTGTTGGTGGATCCCCTTTAGTCATTGGATCTCCATCATAAATTAACTAATTTTATTAATTTAATTAAATTGGGTAGATATATCTCATATTAAGATATGAAGGAAGTACTAAATTTCTACTAATTTGAGTTAAAAAGAAATATCATAAAAATGGCCCAGGTCTTTCAATAAGTACTCAAGGAGTTGGATACTGTCGAACTTAAATTTTCGAAAAGCATTAAATTAAGATGTTTCCAAGAGCTAAAATACGTACACTTGGAATTTCTTTATCACAAGAATAGCCATAACTGCACACTACACAACCTGTAACTGTGATTATTCATGTCTTTATATATATATATATATATAGACACATATATGTTAAAGAGAAAATGGATGAATGTTTATTGGAGATGTTGATAGGACTAGCTCCTTTCTTGTTAATTATTATAGATTGAATATTAACTACCAAGTTTCTGGATAATTTATCCTGATAATTATGGCTGTTTTGTACAGGAAAATGAATATTAATATATTTTTGTAACATCCTTTGACATTTTGATTAATAAATGTATCTTATCGATCATTTATTCTAAAATGAGATATATTACTTGTTTTTTTGGGTATAGCATCTGTGTCATCATTTGTACTTTGTTCTTCTGGTCAGAAACAACTCGAATAAATCAAGGATATGGCCACATCAACGAAATCGGTACATGGATATTGTAATAATTAAAAGGTAGAACCATGGACTTCGAGGAATCAACGAATTGATCCACTTAGCGATAATGCATTGAAGAAAAAAATGTGCAAACTTATAAATAATCTTGAGAACTCTCGATTTTTTCATAATTTTCGAGACGAGGTGCAAATTTCACCCATTTTGAACATCTAGAGAGGGTTTTAGGATCAGAGTCAAAGATGCCAATGGTAATTTATAGTATCAGTAGTATTCGATTGAATGTCAATTCTTTTTTTTATTTTTTGAGTGGTTATGCATTTGACCATATCTGGCCTTCAATAGACCCACGTCACAGGTATCCAGCGTTAACCTGAAGGCTAACGTCAGATTTATTAGCATGGGCCCCCGACAACTAATTAGCCCTGTTCACCCCCAATCTTATAGGCCTGAAAGGTTACGCCACCTTTGGTGGTACCCTAGGGAAGAGAGTTCCCAACGGAAATCTTTTACATCTTCCGTTTCCTGGGATCAAACTCAGGAATGGATTGGTGTGGCGCAAGTGCCTATCCATTTGCGCCAACTTCCGTTGGTATTGAATGTCAATTCTAAGTGACAATTTATTCTTGCAATACTAATGAAAAAAGATTTCACTTGGATAGCAGACGTGGAAGCATTCAATCCCATTCTCTCAGGCAACTGAAATCCAAGTTTTGAAATATTTTGGTTGTTCCGTCTTAGGCATCGATGAACATTGAAGGAAGCAAGTCTTGAAACTATTATCCTTAATTTCTCTAAAATTAGGTAAATATATCCTATAATTAGAACCGGAGGAAGTATATTCTTCATGCCATTCTGTGATATAAGATTATACAACAACCTCGTAGAAGCAAATTGGAAACTAGACTTATTAAGTAATATTATCGTATTCGGTAACAGCCTTGATCTCCATATCAACCACATTCAAATGGTTAAGGAACCTGCAAAGATGCTCATCCCTTCAAGTGATCCAATAATAGAAAGGAAAAGAAAATTAGGTGATTGGCGATTGATGGGTTATATTTTGGCTGCCGAAACATTTACAAATGAGTTCAAAATGAGAACAATTTCTTATGACAATGAAAGGCTCCTGCAAGAGGATTGTGAGTATATTCCTTTTTCACTTTAAGTTGGCATTTTTTTCAGCCCTCTCACAGAAATATTTATGCAATTGATGAGAGAGTATATGCTCGTTTGAAATAGCTTATTTTTGGGTAATAAGTGTTTATAAATCGTGATTTACGGTATACGAAGTAAGTATGTGAGAAAAGTTTTATTTCAAATTGCATAATAAGCACTTATATTTATACTGAAAAGAAATACGATGTTGTATTGCCTGAGAAGGAAGAGATCAATTTGGCTGCTATCAACCCATCTCTAAAGGAGTATTGTTTCCGGAAACCAATTCCGGTGATCTACCGTTGGCCACCGCCGTCACACAACTTTGGCACTCCATTATATTGTAGTTGTCAAATACTTGAATATATTCAAACTCATCTTATCCTAAATGTAAGACCATTTTTGTATAATTTTCTTGATTGATACATTTGTTAAACATTCAATATTAGTTAACTTAACCTAACAATTTTCGCACAATTTTGAAAACTTTATATGTTGTTTTACTCCCAAAGAAAACTTATGGTATCCAATACCCATGTCGAAATATTTCATGAGTGAATTTGCACGTTAACCCTATCCAATTTTTTAAAATTTTTCAAGATGCATAAAAATTGTTTCTCAGTGACAAACTCCGTTCTTTTTTCCATGAGCACCACACAATTGTCTGTGGTCAACAAAATCATATTTTGTAATTTCTATCAAGACTTATAAGTTCTAATTTAATTAGTTATGTTTGTTTGGGCGTTACGATTGCTTATAAGTTGCTTTTTACGTAAATCGAGACACAACCCCTCTCACATACTTACTTCGTATACCGTAAATCACTATTAAAAAGTAACTTATAAGCAATCGAATCGCTAAACCAAACAGGCACTCGAACACCGAATTATATCCAATGAAAGTCACTAGTCTCTCATGATACAGCAAACCAAGATTTGAATAATCACTAGTCATTAGGAGATCCGATTTGACCACCTTTAATACCTGGTAATATCTCGGAAAGAATTATTTTTAATAAGAAAATATTTATACCCTAGTGAAAAAAAATCCACCCGTAAACAGAACATTTTCCATTCAATGAAAATTTTATACCGTTCATTTGAGCTCGAAAGTTTTTTTTTTTTTTTGGGATCCTAAACCAATAAAAAGATTGAACAAGTTAGTTTATTTGGTGAGAAAACAATAATGTTGTTGAGGAATCATTATTAGGATTTAGGACCCTTTAATCTTTATGCCTACGAGGTTGTTGCGTCTTGTTCCTATTCGCATAACTCTTGGCATGAAAGTCAACAAAAAGAGCCAAGAGAGAGGCATTAAATACCGCGTTGAAGCACCAACCCGAGAACCCTGAACATCCGGATCCTCCGAAATGGTAATACAGCATCAAACCCGACACCGCGAAGCTGAACAAAAACTGCACGATCTGGCAATCCGTCACAACCCGCTTCCACCTGGGTCGGATCCCCAAGGCGCTCAACAAGTAGTACCCGTACATGAGCACGTGCACGCACGTGTTCGTCACGAGGGCCACCGGGAACAAGGACTGAGAGGTCTGGAGCCACAGGTGGCACATGATCAGGACCGTCGCGTGGTGGTAGACGTGGAGGAATGTGAGCCGTCGGATGGAGTTCCCGACGATGATGAGGAAAGTGTCGACGAGCTCGAGAATCTTCGAGAGGTAGAAGATGTAGGCCCAGAAGAAGAGAGGTCCTGAGGGAGGGGTTTTGGGCGGGAAGCAGATGATCCAGTGGAGGTGAGGCGTATGGGAGATAATGGTGAGGATACATCCAAGGGCCATGGTGAAGGAGAGGAGGAGGAGGAGGAGATTGTGGATGACGGACATTGATCCGAGAATGTGAGGTTTCAGGGGAGGGAGAGGAAGGAGAGGGAGGAGGAAGGTGAGGGAGAGGTAGGAGAGAAGAGTGAGAGAGAGGAAGAGAGGGGAAGAGCCTAGGGTTTGGCCTGGGATCCATGAGAAGTTGAGAATCGATGGGTGGTTCACTAACCAGTATTGGAGGCTCGTTGCTATGGAATTCATTCTCGCCTTCATGCGCCGCCGTGTACGGTGGTATATGTCTTGAGTTATCGAGCAGGAGAGATGTGATAAGTGGAAATGAAAGAGTTAACTTCTCCGAGGAACGCCAGACTGTGAAGAGGGGGTTATCTGTTGAACGTTATCTTCGCTGGGTGGGCCCAGCCAACCATGGATTGGCCACATGGCTTAACATTCTTTTTAGGGAAAATCACTGTCAAGTGCTAAGGAAACAAAATATTATCAGAAAAGTCTCAAGAAAAACTGAAATATCTGAAAAATCTTTAGGGACTTTTCTGATATTATTTTCTAAAGTCAAATTACACACATGCCCCTCTTCTATTTCTCTCTCTCTCACGTTTTCAGCTCACTCTCTCTAACGTTTTCAGATCGCAAATCTCTTCTTATAATCTACAAATTCAGTTTTTGCAATGGTGGAGGGTGAAGCTTTGAGGTGGTTAAAGATTTGTGGGATGAGAAGTAAGATAGAAGGAAGAAGAAGATGGAAGGAAGGTGGTGGAATTTTTTTGATCTCAAGCTTCCGCCATTTTTAAAGAAGGAAGGGATGAAGGTGATGATGATGATGAATAGTGTAACACCCCACCGCCGTCTCACCCCACCGGGCCACAACGGTTGGTGCCCTCTCCCACCACACGGTGCGGAGCAGGATGGGTCAAGTCCGTTAGACCCACTACTCACAAGAGTCCCCCGCCCCCCTGGCGGGATTTTTCGCCTCCGTGGGAATCGAAGCCACTACCTGGGGGTAAGTAGCGCCTCAATGCATTCCCACTACCACTTGAGCTAGTAAATGTAACCCCCTGCCGTAATTAATATCCGGATTATCCGATTAACGTGAAATAGAGACCAATAAGACAAAACAACCTTTATAAACCCATCAACCAGACGGGGTTTTCACAAATACTTTTCGAAATCATTTACAACACGGTCTCATATTTACACTCCGAATATAATTACTATGCGAAGATAAATTACATTTATACAATTATCAGAGTACGCAATATAAATTCCCGAAAACTCACGGGATCATATCTTCGCTCAATAAACATAGGGCGAATTAGCCCATACAACTCAAATAACAGGGATTACACAACTTATCCTAATACATTCTCAAATATTGATCCATACAATCAAATACATAATCCCATTTGCACAATGATAACCAACTACTAAGCTCTCACCCAAAACGAGTCTTCTTCGTCCTTGGATGCTTGCTTCATCCTCAATCTTCCTTCCCTGTCTAAAATGTTGATAGGGGAGGGTGAGATTCTGAGGAATCTCAGTAGGAAACACATACCAATATGCATGCAAGATAAGTATTTAATGCATGACATGCTTGCATCACAATAACTCATGTTCACATCATGATATATCCGCATGCTCAATGTTCACATAACATACTCATGGCCATAGTAGAACTAGAAACAGAACTACAATCATTCTCATATGTTTCACATAATCATGCAAAGCAATAACATGCATCAATACACAAATACAATTATCAATACATGCAGGAGAGGTAAGTTCCCTACCCTCTTTCCACGTAAGCTCCAGCTCCGGCTGCTCACGTTCAAGGAAATCATCAAGTCCTATAACCAAAACCAAGGATATAGGATTAATCCCTTTTTCCAATTCCTTAACTTTTAGACACTTAAGTTGGTTATCATTATTGCCCTTTAAGTGCCCTCAAACACCTCAATCCATAGCTCTAAAGGGTTGGAAGACTATCCCCAAAGATCCCCTTTTGAACACTTAAACTTGATATTTTTCACTGCTTCACTCGAGCACAGAAGCTCTCACTCGAGCACAAGTACGGACATCACTCGAGCACAAGTGCGAGTAAGACCGCGAGCACTTGCCCGAGAGCACAAACCCACTCCAGAAGCACAAGCTCACTCGAAGCACAAGAGGCTCACTCGAGCACGCTGCCCATACCCGCGAGCACAAGAGAAAGTGAGACCGCAAGTGAGCACCCGAGAGCTCCCAACGCTCTCCAAGCACTGGATCACTCAAACACACCACTCACTCGCGAGCACACCCGCGAGCACACACCTCTCACCCGCGAGCACACACGGCTCACTCGAGCAGATGCCCTCCACCCGCGAGTGAGAAGGCACACTTCTTGCACCTTGCCCGCAAGTGAAGACCAGAAAGCAACCCTTCACTCTGGACTCCCACTATCACTCGAGCAGACCATGCTCCCTCGAGCATGTTCTTCGCTCACTCGAGCACACCCCTGTCTGCTCGAGTGAATCTATCAGATTCCAGAAAACGCAGCAAAACTTACCACATTTCCTAACTCTTGCCCAATTGATCCAAATGGACCCAAAACCTCTACCAAAGCCACTCCCACACAAAATCACTCACTGAATTCAATGGAATCAACAGAATTACCCAATTCCCATTCCATTAACAAGCTTTGGTCTAGGGCAATATAATCATTCATTTTCCAAAATCATTAACCTTACACTTTTCATCCCCAAATCCATTCTATCTATTCAAAACTCATACCAATATACCATTTCCATAACCATAACATGCCAAACTACCCATTGACCCATATTTTCGAAATTAGGGCAATAATTCCAGAAATTCCAAACATAATCATTTGGCATGAAACATAGATAGAAGGATTGGTTTCACATACCTTAACAACTTTCTCAAGAACACTTCTTGATTCTCCATACTTCATATTTTCGTGATCTTCAAATCACCACCAAATGGAGAAGCTACAACCATCAAAACAAAGCTCTCAACTCAAGGATTAACATTGGAGAAGAGAGTTTGAGCTAAAGAGGTCATTTGCTTACCTCAAAATCCAATTTTCCTTTCCCCCTCCAAAGCTTCATGGCTACCGAAACAAGAGAGAGAAACCGAGAGGAAGAGAAGAGAGAGCACGAAAGAGAGAAGAGAGGAGATGAGAATGATGATGATGTGTCATCACTTATCTCATCCTAGGGCTCACCATATGCCACTTGTCACCATCTCCCTTCAACTCACATGGGCTCACATGCACACACATACACTTGATTATGCCCCATGCTCAACTACACCAATTGATCCTAGCCATTGATCATTTAATCATATATCTCATTTTCTCTTAGCTAGTAATTAATTTCTCTATTAATCACTAACTAATTCCCAACAATTTCACTATTCCAATTTCCAATAATCATGGCATATTAATTAATATTGCCATAAACCACATAATTATTCTCAATAATTATCATTAGTCCTTAGTCAAAAATCGGGATGTTACATTATTGTAACACCCCACCGCCGTCTCACCCCACCGGGCCACAACGGTTGGTGCCCTCTCCCACCACACGGTGCGGAGCAGGATGGGTCAAGTCCGTTAGACCCACTACTCACAAGAGTCCCTCGCTCCCCAAGCGAGATTTTTCGCCTCCGTGGGAATCGAAGCCACTACCTGGGGGTAAGTAGCGCCTCAATGCATTCCCACTACCACTTGAGCTAGTAGCTCAAGTGGTAGTGGGAATGCATTGAGGCGCTACTTACCCCCAGGTAGTGGCTTCGATTCCCACGGAGGCGAAAAATCTCGCTTGGGGAGCGAGGGACTCTTGTGAGTAGTGGGTCTAACGGACTTGACCCATCCTGCTCCGCACCGTGTGGTGGGAGAGGGCACCAACCGTTGTGGCCCGGTGGGGTGAGACGGCGGTGGGGTGTTACAAATAGTCCAACCTCATTGTGCTGTGAAAACGCTGAAATGGGAAAAAATTAAGTTGTTGTTAATTTCCGCAGTAGTAGTTGTTAATATAACTCTAGTAGTTGTTAATACGAAAAATGAGGTTTGAGCGCCATTTTGCTTTGTTTTTGGGAAAGAAAACAGAGGAAGTGGTGTGTTTTACGTGGTTGGGTGCTATGAAAACGTTGATATGGAAGAAAAATAAGTTGTTGTTAATTCGCACAGTGGAGGTTGTTAATATAACAGTAGTAGTTGTTAATAAGGAAAATGACGTTGGACCCCATGGTGCTCTATTTTTGGGAGAGGAAACAGAGGAAGTGGTGTGTTTGAGGTGGTGGGGTGCTATGAAAATGATGATATGGAAGAAAAATAAGTTGTTGTTAATTTGCACAGTGGAGGTTGTTAATATAACAGTAGTAGTTGTTAATACGGAAAACGACGTTGGACACCATGGTGCTCTGTTTTTGGGAGAGGAAACAGAGGAAGTGGTGTGTTTGAGGTGATGGGGTGCTATGAAAAGGATGATATGGAAGAAAAATAAATTGTTGTTAATTCGCACAGTGGAGGTTGTTAATATAACAGTAGTAGTTGTTAATACGGAAAACGACGTTGGACGCCATGGTGCTCTGTTTTTGGGAGAGGAACTAGAGGAAGTGGTGTGTTTGAGGTGGTGGGGTGCTATGAAAAGGATGGTATGGAAGAAAAATAAGTTGTTGCTAATTCGCACAGTGGAGGTTGTTAATATAACAGTAGTAGTTGTTAATACAACAAATGAGGTTGAGTGTTATGGGTGCTCTGTTTTTGGGAAAGGAAACAGAGGAAGTGCTTTGTAAATTGCTCAATTGGTCATATTTAACGTAAGGCAATATAGTGTCAGAGAGAAAGTCATTGGAGGTTGTGAACACAACTCAAAAGGTTGTTAATACACGTTTTATGAGTTGTAAATAGATCAATTTGTCATACTTAATTTGAGGAACAATAGTGTCAGATAGAAAGGTGTTGGAGGTTGAGAAACAAACCGAACAGGTTGTTATTACACGCTATACGAGTTGTAAATAGCTCAATTTGTCATACTTAACGTGAGGAAACATAGTGTCAGCGAGAAACGTGTGGGACGTTGTGAAACGAAATCAAAAGATTGTTAATACACGCTTTATGAGTTGTAAATACACGGTTTATGCATTGTAAAAAGGTGATCTCGGTTTTGTTTCGCTGTGGCATACTGAAAGCGAACACGGTCAGAAGAGGCCATTTTTTACATCATTTTGCTTTTGTTTCGCTATGGCAAAGCAAAAGCAACTGGCCACACCGTCAAGTTGTTCCGTATTAACAACTACTACTGTTATATTAACAACCTCCACTGTGCAAATTAACAACAACTTATTTTTCTTCCATATCATCATTTTCATAGCACCCCACCACCTCAAACACACCACTTCCTCTGTTTCCTCTCCCAAAAACAGAGCACCATGGTGTCCAACGTCGTTTTCCGTATTAACAACTACTACTATTATATTAACAACCTCCACTGTGCGAATTAACAACAACTTATTTTTCTTCCATATCATCCTTTTCATAGCACCCCACCACCTCAAACACACCACTTCCTCTGTTTCCTCTCCCAAAAACAGAGCATCATGGTGTCCAACGTTGTTTTCCGTATTAACAACTACTACTGTTATATTAACAACCTCCACTGTGCGAATTAACAACAACTTATTTTTCTTCCATATCATCATTTTCATAGCACCCCACCACCTCAAACACACCACTTCCTCTGTTTCCTCTCCCAAAAACAGAGCACCATGGCGTCCAATGTCATTTTCCGTATTAACAACTACTGTTATATTAACAACCTCCACTGTGCGAATTAACAACAACCTATTTTTCTTCCATATCAGCATTTTCATAGCACCCAACCACTTAAAACACACCACTTCCTCTGTTTTCTTTCCCAAAAACAGAGCAAAATGGCGCCCAAACCTCATTTTTCGTATTAACAACTACTAGAGTTATATTAACAACTACTACTGCGGAAATTAACAACAACTTAATTTTTTTCCCATTTCAGCGTTTTCACAGCACAATGAGGTTGGACTATTCATCATCATCATCACCTTCATCCCTTCCTTCTTTAAAAATGGCGGAAGCTTGAGATCAAAAAAATCCCACCACCTTCCTTCCATCTTCTTCTTCTTTCTATCTTACTTCTCATCCCACAAATCTTTCACCACCTCAAAGTTTCACCCTCCACCATTGCAAAAACTGAATCTGCAGATTATAAGAAGAGATTTGCGATCTGAAAACGTTAGAGAGAGTGAGCTGAAAATGTGAGAGAGAGAGAGAGAGAGAAATAGAAGAGGGGCATGTGTGTAATTTGACTTTAGAAAATAATATCAGAAAAGTCCCTAGGGACTTTTCAGATATTTCAGTTTTTCTTGGGACTTTTCTGACAATATTTTGCTTCTTTGGGACCTGACAGTGATTTTCCCTTCTTTTTATGTTTGTTTTAGAAATTAAACATAGTATAATTCCTATTTACAAATGTTGGTGCTAGTTGCCTGGTTATGAAGTTTGTTTTCACCTAAATATATAGAGTATCAATCCATTTCTGTTTTCTAAATTTGCATTGATGGCATATATTAAGGAAATTTTTATGAGAAATATTTCGGATGAAAATTATTAAAAAGAATATTTTAAAAATTTTTTTAAATGAAAATTAGTTATTTATCTTAAATATTTAACTTAACTACTTTTTTTAATTTAAAAAAATAGTTATTTATCTCCTAAGTTAAGAATTGGAAAGATTAATTTTGGGGAAAAAAAAAATATCACTTGAATTTCAAAATCTCAAATCAATGATTTTCCAAAAACTTGAGTTGTTAATTGCTATATTTTTTTTTTGTCAATCTCATTCCTCTTATTGTCAACAAAATCAATTTAAGATTTTGAAGTTCAAATGGTATTTAAATTTATTTTTTTCATTAATTTTTAAAATAATGTTGTCTTTTTTAAATGAAAATATTTTACAATTAGTGTATAACACAATACTTTGACACTAAATGTGAGCATTTCTTCCCTCAAAACTTGGGTTCTCATGTTATGAGGTCCAATCCATGTTCTTGAACCCAGACTGGACCGGCAGGTCTGGCCGGTGGACCAGTCCGGTCTGGGTTCCAATTTAAAAAAAATTATTTTTTCTTTAGAATTTTATACTAATAAGCCTAAAATCTTTAATTTCTCACCGGTTTGGCCTCGGTTTAACTCCGATATGGTCCCGATTTGACCCACTGACCCTTAATCTAGTACCCCAACCGATTCAATACCCGATCCGGACTTTAATACCTTGGGTCCAATTAAGACATCAAATAAAATAAGCCTACCATTTTAGCCCATAAAAAATAATGCTTTTAGGCAAATATTAGTAAATACCGACATATTGTTAACGATTTCTTTTATTTAATTTGGTGCATTACCTTGAACAGATTCTTGCATCCATATGTTTCTTAAAAAAATGTTTATTTTTTTGCTAAAAAAAAACAGGTTTATAAGTACAAAAGGATTCTAAAATCCAGACATAATGCCTAGGAATCGAAACTGTCCAATATAAGAGAGGTGGTTTGATGAGCTTAGAAGGCGAGAACACACATTGCATTAAGTCAGGATAAAGAAACAGACATAGAGGTGATGGAAGTTCATAATTATTAAGTTTGAAAAAAAAAAAATTAGAGCAAAGTTGACTAAAAACCCATGAAAAATTGTTATATATATAAATATATTCTTTTAGGTGGCACCATGTTATTTTTACTGTGATTAAAAAAACCGGAGCTCATATATAGAACAAGCATACTTACAAGACTTCTATAGAATTAAATTCCTATTGAGATGAATAATAGTGAAGGCTAGAGGGTAAACATATTCAAGTTTTTTGCTTAAAAGATCACTTATGTACATTTTTTACCTCACAACATCCTAATTACAAAGCATGCTTCATTTTCTGTCAAGTGACTTCAATTCATGAAACATTGCTAAATTTCAGCAACTAAGTATCTTGCTTAGGCTTGCAGCTCAATTCGGAGTAATGGCAGCCCATTAGTTGCAGAATCCCACCTCACAGATTTTTAGAGGAATCTGTGGTAGCTCCACAAAGTAAACTTGAGCTACAAGCAGCCACATACCAATAATCTGACTCAATCTTCTTTCTCAACTAATCCAACTACCATCTTGCATGGCACACGAAGAATCTGAAATCCCATGGCTTCAGTACTTTGATGATAACTCCAAAAGACCCTGTGGCTACAAGTACATAGCTAGTCTCAGGTACCGGAATCAAAGGTAGCACTTTTTCATTACTTCTTACATGTGCACCAATTATACATTGTGGATTCTTCAAAAAGAGATATTAGTAATTCAACATGTCAGCAAGAGAAGTGGATAATAGAAACTTCTAGCTTTAGATAAGTTTAATAAGAGGACATGTAAAATCAAGTAGTAGCTTCAGCCAATTAATTTCCCACCAAATTGATGGCATTACAGGAAATGAATGAAAAAGGCATCATCTCACAATTGTGGTGCATGTTTCTATGACAGGCACCAAGAACAAGGAAATCACTGTATCCTTTGAAGCATGGAGAACCTGATAATGTGGAATGCTCTAGTTAACTATTGAGCTATCTACTACTCAATCAAAAAAATGCAATCATTTTATATTCTAATTTCTAAGCATGTATTTTTTTTGAAACTAAAATCTCCTTAACCAAAAGAAAAAGGGGAGAATAACATCTAGGTACAATTAAAATAGGCATATGATAGAATGACCTCATGAAATGGGATTTTCCCAGTAGTAGCGTTGTCTTATAGATTCTTACAACCTAGGGATCTCATTCTAAATATGAGAAAACTCAGTCTTAAAAGTTCAAAGTGTTTCTTTACCAAGATTCTATGGTAGCTGCTATCATATGGCATAAAAGAGATGATGGATGCACTTCTCTTGAGGTTATTCCTAAACAATAACACACTAGCTAATACAATCTCCTTGAACTCAACCAAATAAATATTTATATCAAGCACTCAAGTGACAAAATCTAATCCAATCATATAGTTTCAATCCACAAAGATAATCAAATGAAATCTCAGTCTTAATTAATACAAATAGCATCCTAGAACTAGAAAATAAAAAATATACAATTGAGAAATTGAATTGAACTAGATAACTCCGCTCCGCTATGTAGGCTATTGAGCTCAAGCACAAGTCTCCACTACCAAGAAGCAAGAAAACTAGCTACTCATAGCCATTAGAGAACCCACACAATCTGCAATTTGTTGAAGCATTACACAGGAGTGACCACCAAATATGGGAATGAAGAAAGAAGATGGAAATTATGGAGGAGATGATAATGGTAGTAAAGATGAATTTGTCAGGTCTGTGGTGAAGATGAAATGGGAATTTCGGGCGGTGAAGTAGAGAGAGAGTGAGGTTGATGGTGAAATGAAAGGAGATGACACTCAGTGGGTCATAATGAAGAATAGAGGAGGCAGCTAACTGTGTCAATGGTGTTACAGTGGTGAAGAAGTAGGACCGATGGCAGTAGTGATGTTGTGAAGAATGGAGGTTGTCCAAAATGAGGAAGAGGATTGCCGGAAACTGGAGGATGGTCGCCGGAAACTGGGTAACTCGGCCGAAGTGCTCAAAGAAGGAAATGGTGATATGAGCTCTTGCGACGCACGCTTTGTCTTCTGGGATAGTGTTCACTACTCCTCCTCTGTTCTGGTCTGGTGCGGCGTTGGAGAGAGTGTCGAAAGAAGAGGAAGAAAATGGTGTGGTGAGAGAGGAAAGGTCCGGCCCTATTCTGACTAAAAGCTCTTTCTTCGACGGTAAGAAAGAAGAATCCGATAGTAGAGTGGAGGTGAGATTCTATGGCCTCCCTCCCTCCTTCCACTGTTCCGATCGTGCCTCGAGCTCTCTAAGACGTAGCTGTGGCTGGCAGTGGCGATGAATGGTGTAGCACAGAGGTGATGCGATGGTGAGAGGGTGAAGGTGGAGGAAGGTAGGCCGATCCCCTTTGCCCCCAAGCTTTGGTTCTACTTCGTGGCGTCTCAAGCTCTCCCTTCTCACTGCTGCAACTCCGACCGGTAGTGTGAGGAAGATGGTAGGCGAAGCTCGCCTTTTCCGCAGCGCTTCCCCTTGTGCTTTCCCAACTCTCTGTTTAGCGTCTCCCCCCAAATCTCAACTCACCGGTCCTGAATAAACACGTGGGTTATTTTTTGTGATTTTTCTTAAGTCCTTTTCTTCATAGTTTTATAATTTTTAAAGATTTAAAGGCTTTTTCTGTAGTTTCCTAATTATTAATTCTGAAACCCCAAAATCTCTAAATTTCCTTTCAAAATATCTAGTATCAAAAATTCAAGAAATCATTTATATGAATAATTAATAAAATTTTTAATCATTTTTTCTTTAATTATAATTAATTTAATATAAATATTTCTAACTCAAATTAATACTTAATCATATAATAATGTCTCCAAAAATATATTAAAAATTTTAATTTAATTTTAAAATATCATATAAAAATATGATTCAATTAAAATAGCTGAACAAAGAAGAACAAAGAAAGAAATGCTTAAAAGTGATGAAGGAAAAAAAAAAGAAAGAAAGAAAGGGTCAAAAGTGATGAAGAGTAAAAAGTTACCATGAAATAAGAAATCTAAAGTTTTTTATTTCTTCATCCAGTTGAAAAAAAAAAAAATTCATTCGTCACTTTTGGGTTTCTCCAACTAGTTGAAGGTAGGGGTGAGCAACGGGCGGGCGGGTCTGACTCGTGGGTCAACCCGTGACCCGCCCGTTTAAGTTTTACGGGTACGGGTTGCCCCGTACCCGTGCCTTAACCCGTTTAACCCGTATCCAAACGGGTACGGGTTAAACGGGTTCTGGTTAAATGGGTCCAGGGAACCCGTTTAACCAAAAAACCACAGGACAAGAGAAAGGAAGCAGATCCAAATGGGAGACTCACCCAAAGCAGATTCACATTAACAGATTCACAATAAAACACAATGCTAGCTCAAAATAGATTCACATTGCTACCCCAAAGCAGATAAAAAACACAATGCTAGATCAAAACACAAAAGATAAAAATCAGATATCAAAACACGACGGCTAGATCAAAACACGACGGTGAGACCTTGAAGGGAGGGACGAGCGACGAGGGCGAGACCTCGGTCAGCAGCAGGCCTTGACGAGCAACGATAATGACGAGCCGAGGAGAGGACAGCGATTGGGGTTTTTGGGGGACTGGGGTCTGCGGCTGCGGGACTGGCCGCCGAGTGACGACTCGACGAGGCGAGGCGCCGAGATGAGCGATCTGACTCTGAGAGACGAGAATGAGTGCTCACTGGCCGCCGATTGACGACTCGACGAGGCGAGGCGCCGAGAAGAGCGATCTGACGCTGAGAGACGAGAATGAGTGCTCACTGGCCGCCGATTGACGACTCGACGAGGCGAGGCGCCGAGAAGAGCGATCTAACTTTGAGAGACGAGAATGAGTGCTCACTGGAGTCACTGCTCAGTGCTGGTCTGCTGGACGAGAACGAGACTAGATTCAGAGTTTCAGATATTCAGTGTTGAGAGTCTCGGACGGTGGTGGGCCAGAAGAAAGAATGAGTCACGGACACTACATAATGGGCGAGAATGAGTGGGTGACACTGACAGTGAGTCCTCACGGGTATTAAACGGGTAACGGGTAACCCGTTGGTTAACCCGTTACCTGCCCGTTTTTAATAAACGGGTACGGGTTTCCCGTACCCGTTACGGGCCCAATTCTGGGCGGGTCCAAACGGGAAAAATTAGACGGGTTGCGGGCGGGCGGGCGGGTCGCGGGTATTTTGCTCACCCCTAGTTGAAGGAAAAGCCTCAAGAAGTGGTAGAATAGCTCCGTCGGATACCATTGCTAGAAATAAAGAGAAGAGTTTTTTTTGTTTTTTTAACCTTATGAGAAGAGAGGTTAACCCTGAGAAGAAGAAGAAGAAACTAGTAATGAGGCTTTGTGCAGAGTGTAGGTGTGACTGCATAGCTCAGAACCTCTGAGAGCATAGGTCTAAAAGTGTGTGCCGTCACTACCGTGTGATTCTTGCCTTAGTATCATTTTTTTAATTAAAAAATTAATAGGTGCCTTGGAAGTTGGAATTCGAAGCAACATGTGATACAAATCTATTGTGTATACTTTCCCAACACCAATTAATTATGCTTAATTATCAATTATTACTATTTTTTTGCCACAATCAATTATTAATACTAATCATATAGTTTTTTAGTTAAATATTTGAAGTAATAGATGACAAAATTTAAAATTTCTTTATATCAAATTTTTAGTTTTTTTTATCTTTCTTCAAATAATTTTTAGGATTAAAGATCATTTTTGCCCTGAAAGTTCTTCCTTATGATCAATTTTACCCCGGAAGTTTTTTCTGGTTCAATTCACCCTGAAAGTTTTAAATTGGAGCAATTACGCACTCAGTTAACGGAGACATAATGATTACCATCAAATTAGACAAGTTGGCATATGGAAAAATACGTTGGCATAACACTTGTGTGCCATGTGCATTTGTGGCAATGGCATGGCCTAAAAGAGTAAATCAATTTATGCCATACGTAAATCGATTTATTTATGACATCAAAATTTATGAAGCATAATAAGCAAAACATAATATACGCAACAGTGGATTTAACTCAGTCCAAGAAATGCACATGAGGCAAATCTATTTATGAGACATTAGAAGCAAAATATAACGTACCAGACAGTGGGTCTAACTCGGTCTAAGAAGTGCACATGAGGCAAATCGATTTATGATGCATTATAAGTAAATCATAATGCACTTGATAGTGGGTTTAACTCAGTCTAAGAAGTGCACATAGGATCAACGATGCCGCAATGACATATCATCTTCGACTCCTCGCTTTCAACCTCTCGAACTCCATCGCTTCTGCTTTCTACTCCAAACCTCCGAATGCTTGTCGTCAATTGCCACCTGTGGAGTTTAAAGCTTCAAGCTTTAATGTCTCATACCTAACACACTAAACACGAAGATGCACTCTCCCACAGATTGGTCTAATCACATTGAATAGGGAGATGGACTCCCACATGTCTTCAACTCTCTCCAACCTGGACTACTACCTTGCATCTCCTCCAATGTGACACACGTCTGTTGTGCTTTGACTTAACTGAGGGCAAAATTGCTCCAATTTAAAACTTTCAAGATGTAATTGAGCCACAAAAAACTTTCAGGGCAAAAATGGTCTTTAACCTTAATTTTTATCATAAATGTTATTTCAGTAAAAAACATCATATATACTATATGTAATTATTTATTATGCATTTATCAAGTTTATACATATATATTACTATATATGCAAATATTTTCTTATTAAATTCTTGTTTAATTATTATATCATTGGTCTGACTGAACAACTTAACCGATCTGACCGTTTAAATCATAACCCGCTGATCACTCCCACTTGATGTCTGATCCTACTTTTACAACATTGGTTATCACATCACCTTGAATGTTTAGGACAACCCTTCTATTTCAACTAGTTCGTATGTTTGCTTTCCAATATGTGAGTTATTAAGCCTGAACCGTACACAATTTTTTGGAATGTTGAGGCCAAAACTCTTAGTAGAAGATTGGCATTTACATATTTATTTACCGTGGGATCGAGCTGCAATTTGAGCAGTAGGCTTGTGACATTCAATGCATTACATTCAATGGTTGGACAAATGATTTAACACCTATAACCCATAAAACTGATGTTGAGCACGAGATAGCATATTTGGTCTCATTTTGGTAACAACTTTGTGAGTATTTGGGAACTGTATTTTCATTATAATTGCTTTTAATTTATATTGTAAATTACATTATGGGTTATTTTGTTAAAACTTGTCTGGTGAGACTCATATTGTGAACCATGATTATATTCTGAGATAAATTATGGGTGATGTGATGGCATATGTTTTTGTAATATTATGTTTTAATCTGACAAGTACGAGCATATTTGTCTCAAGAACACATTATAATATGCCAAGAGTCGTATTATGAATTGCTATATTGTAAAGTCTTGGTTCTATGAAGTGTGGATTGTGAAGGTGTTGGGATCTAATTGGGAGGTGTGTTCCAGTCCACACCACACAATCGGTGAGCTTGTTGAATGACCAATGATATGAGTATAATTTAGGTTGAGGGTTTCATCAACAAAAATAATGCAGTTCGGTTGGATTGATGGGAGAGTTCTAAGTACCATGATTATGTGTGTGTGATATACCATTTGTTTTTCATAATTATAATTGTAAATATTTGTGTATTGTTTGTTATGTAATTGTCCCCACCTAACACCTCACAAGCAAGTGCTGATGTGTATGGTAGGTAGGACATTTAGTTACTAAGATAGTGGTCTCATTCTGAAGGAGTGAAGTTACGTCAACAATGTATAGCGCCTCCACCTTTACGAGTTACATGTTTATTTTTGAATATTAAAACTTTTAGAACATTTTTTGCATTTATTTTTATGATTCAATTATTGCAAATTTATGGGCTATTGGGGAGAATTGGGTAAGGTTATAGTGCAAATATGTTCCGAAAGTATTCGAGAAATCTTAATATCACCCCTGAGTTAACAACCCAATCAATCAAACGTAAGTTGACTCTATTATGTTTATATGGCATGCCCATGTGGTATCCACCTCCCTTTCTTTAAACCCAAGTTTCCAAGATAGATTTGTATCCCCATCTTCTTCCTTCCCCAACTTCACCGTCGTTGATAATCATAGCCACATCCAAAAAAAATCCACCATTCAAAAATCACAAAGCAACTTCCAAATATGGGGATAGAACAGAGCAACATTCAAAAATCATGGCAAATCCATAAGTTTAAAACACCATTCTATGAGATCTATCAAAATCTAGGGATAGGACAATGAGAAATCCAACAAAAAATACCCATAAGCTACCCACTAAAACAGAGCAACATCCAACCTAGAAGTTATAAATTACAAAAGAAACATGAATGGCGGCAATACATTCAGTGGTAATATTTAAGTTCAAGCAAAATTTGTACCCGTTTCTCCCTCAGCAAGCTTCTCCAACATGACATCGACCAAACACAGCTCATAAACTCTGCCAACTTTTAGCTTGAATATCACCTAAAGAGGAGGATTTATTTTGGTGAACGACCTAAGGAAAAGGAATTCGTGAAATACAAACAAGCCAAAAAAAGGGGTGTTGCACAGATAAGGGGTGAGAATGAACAATATGTTATACAACTTTGTACCTGGCAATGTTCCCAATTCCCAACAGAGGCCTGATCTAATGCATTTGCTACGACCATCCATGGATGGCACTAACATCCAAGGAAAAGAAAACAAAGAAAATAAACCAAAACAAATTAAAGAAATCAGAAGTGATTCTCCCCTGGCAAGTTCTTACTATGTGCCTTTGGGGCTGGGTAATTGGATTAGGGATTGGGTTATGTAATACCTCGCTCTTATCGAAATGATTCTCCCTCCATGCTTGTCAATGCCATCGCCAGCGGTGGTCTCTGGATCAGGATCAGGAAGATGTTGGGGTCAATGGAAGAGGAGGAGGAGGATGGCAGCGGAGTAAATGAAGGAGCAAGGGGTTCACAACAAGTAGGAGTGAAGGGAAGGATGGTGATGCCAACGTGTCATAGATGCATTATATCTTATGTGGCAAGGCCACCTCGACCTAATGAGGTCAACTAAGGTTTGACCGTTTGGCCTGTTAACTTAAAAGTAACATTGCACATTATGTGCTCATTTGGAATAACTTATTTTTGGATAATAAGTGCTTATAAATCGTGATTCACGGTATACGAGGTAAGTATGTGAGAGGAGTTTTATCTCGGTTTGCGTAATAAGGACTTATTGTCCAAAAATAAGCCCTACCAAACACACACTATGTTTTGAAACTTCCACAACGACATTGAGACAAAAACAACTATCAGGGCACCATTGAGATTTCACAAATAATTCTGGAGTGGATTTACATGTTAACCCCATTGGGTATTATGATTTTAAGTTTTTTAACATTAATATATTGATTACTATGAATTATTAGTTATGAATAACTAAACTTTAGAGTGATTTATTTTAATTAAATAATATTTTGATTAATTGATTAATAGTGTAAGATCATTTTTATAACCATGGTAGCATATTGCATGATTACTTGAGTTCTTTTTCTACCATCGTTAGTTTTTCAAATATATTCTTTAAAACAAGTTTAAAAATCGTTAGATTATCAATAGTTTTAGAAAGAACGTTACATAAACATTAATTATATAGGTAAAATTGATAAATAAGTATTAATTGTTCTTCAAATAACTTATATTATGGATTAAGTCATTCTTCTAAAAGTGACTTATATTGTGGACCGGAGGGGTAGAATATACTCCCTCTTGTCCACAATATAAATCATGTGTAAAAGGATTTTTAAATCAACAATATAAGTCACTTGCAAAATACCAATTAATGCTTAGTTGACAATTTGGTCTATGTAATTAATATGTATGTGTGACTAATGTATTTTTTCTCTCCTTCTAAAATCTCATTTAATTAATATGGATAAAGTTAAAATTTTTCAATTTAATATAATTAAGATAAATTTAATAAGTTAACTGTCATTTCTTAATTCGTAAATAAGTTGGAAGTAACTTATATTTTACTTCGGATGAAATATATATATGTATATGGGATTTGAAAAAAAATTCATTGTCAAAATTGTCAAGTTTGTCTACAAAAAGTGTCTTTTTTTTTTTTTTTTGATAAATCAGTGCAAATTACATAAGTTCATGGGACCATATTCAATGTGAAAGTTAGGCCAGTATTCAATTATAAGAGAAGTGATTTGATGATCGTAGATGGCGACTAGAACTTACATGGCATTAGGGGGGGCTGTGGTGTTACTTTTCCCCTGATTAACAGAACTTAATCTTATATATATATATATATATATATATATATATATATATATGGAACAAGCGCACTTGCAAAACTCCTATAGAGTAACCTTCCTATCCAAATGAACGGCAGTGAAGGATTGAGGATTAAAAACTTAATCTTAGGCTGATTTGCTTATATCTATTAATTAGATCAAGTTATCTAGTTACACGTACTTCTTATCTAAGTATTATCAATAAGCTTTATTCTTGAACACTTATAATACTTAGTTCCATAAAAATTGGGTCAGATCCATCTATCATTAAATACCCATCTTAATCATTATTTTATAATATTTTTTAATTTTATTTATTTATTTTTCATATTTGATTGGTTAATAAATTATATTTGGAAATGATTTGATAATTTTTACATTCCATAATTTTCTTTATTTTATAAATTCCTTCATTTGAACAAAATAAAACCTTCCTAAAAAAGGGCAATATAAATGCGGAAATTATCTTTTCATTAATGACATTACATTCCCATTCCCATAAACAATGATGATTGTGTCTTTTCCATCCCCATAAATTATGTCCTAATTACAATGATTTGATTAATAGTAATTCCGTTTTTTTCTAGCAGCTTATATTTAATCTCTTGATAATCTTCAAATATTTTCTAACAACAATGTTTCGTAATACATAATTATAACATTCTAAATTTCTAGACAAAATCTTAGATTATTAAGGACAATTATCAAAATTTTAATGATATTTAATGGATTGCTAAAAATTTACAGAGACATTTTAGAAATTCATCAAACTTGTAATAATAATTTATGGATTGATAGAAATCTGAAGAGATTTTTTAATACTGTATTTAATCATATTTAATTGATTTTTTAAATTTGCAGAAATTGTATTTTCAAAATGCTTCCAATGTTATTAAATATCATTATTCTCTTATTTCCTTTATTTATATGCCACAATCATGAATAATCCCCTTCCATGTCAATAGTGATAGCGATAATAAGTTCTCTTCTAATTTTTTTTCAAGAGTTATTTTGTTGAGGTCCGACAACATGTATCCTTATACCGGGTTAAATATGGTTCATGGTGTGTTCTTGATCATTCACCCATTTCCTTATTAAATCTTTCAGGCATTGAGTGACAGAAAATAGTGGGGGAAAAGATCATTCTGTGAAGATTTCAAACTCAGTTGAATGGAGAAAGCAAAACTAGTTGATGGAAAAGTGCCGGGGAAGAAGAGGAAGTGAACAAATAGTGGTTTCAGGTAATCTTCTTATTTGGAACTTGGATTAGTATAGTATTCAACAGTGCTTCAACCTAAAGATGAAGAATATCTCTGTTTCGGGGGGGCATTTGTCATGTGGTATTTATCTATTTATCTCTTTTCTTGTGTGTATATGTGAATAAAAATTTTAATCATTTTAATTAAACAGTATTGAGAAATCACTATATAGTCAAAAAAATGAGTTGGTTGCACCAGTTGATAGCAGAAGCATGTAGGCCTGTGGTGAAGAGCATTGGAATTTGGTTGTTGGTGAGAGCGATGGCAAGAAGGTATAATTATCTAATGGGGTTGATTATATTTACACCTTGCAATATTACTTAGTTTCCATTTGTGTTAGATAAATTCCAAACCAGGCTTTTATACAACTGAGCATTCAATAGAAGGATTCAGATACAACAAATGCTTCCACATGGTAAGAATAAGTAATACAAAATTGAATTGGCAAGATTAAATATTAGAGTAGGACGTTATGTAAGATGAATTTAGAAATATAGATAGGTTATAGTTGCAAAATATCCCTTTATTTTTAAATTTTATGTAATATTATAATATAATTTTATAAGATATTCATAGTTCAATTTTTAAACTAAAGTGAAGATAGGATGAGGAGAAAAAGATGAGGAGGGTATCCAAATCCATATCTAAATCAAGTTTTGAAGACCTTTTTTTTTTTTTTGTGGGGGTGGGGGTCCAATTTGATATTTAAGTTGTCCAAATTGGGATTGTGCGTTCCCATCTGATCCTTAATATAAGATATATTTTATGAGTTATTTTTAAACTTCAACGCCATATGATGCTTCTCTTCTCAACATTCTTTCATTAAGCATACTCCCTAATTAAATTTTGTTCATTTTTGCCCAATTCAAATAGAACAAGCGTGGGAAAACACTTCTCGTATGATGTACGGGAGATATAGTTTATTGTAATAAAACATTTGTGTTAACATTGAAAATTGGTCAATTACGTTGACTAAAACTTGTCATTTAGACCATTAAGTAATGCATGAATCTGGATATTTAACGCGTTAATACGGTTAACTAGTTGAATCCTTATCTTGTTGTAATCTTATTAACATACATTAACCTCAAAGCCTACATATTAATTTCCTTGTTTTTTACATAACAGTCATCTATAGCTTCATTAGCGTGTTAACTAAAACGCATTAACCATGTCCTTGGTTTTGACCAGAAAAACAATGTCCTAGGCACCTTATCTTAATTTTCGCAGTGCTCTTATTGACGCATGTTAACAAAATTTTGGATAATTATTTTACTTCTTTGATTTTACCAACACATTAGTCATCCTCCCTTAACGTATCAACTATACTTCAGAAGATTCAAGTTTGCTTCAGTAAGAAACTTAACACATCGAGTTCCATAGTCGAAAGGATTAACGTTGTTTCTCGAGACTTCAAGTTCGGCTCTGCCTGAACAGAACTGGTTCAACCTGTTATTAACTTGTTCCAACGTGTGAACTCGTATTGTTTCTTCTAGAGCTCAAATGCACATGTACAAGAATTGATTTAACAACTAAGGGAACTTTTGTACAGTTAATTCAGAACATAATCTATAATCAAGTCTGGAAAGAACATAGACAAGTGACTCTGCTTAATCAAGTCTGGAAAGAACATACACAAGTGACTGTGCTTAAGTGTTCAGACTTGAACTTGACATAACTACTTGTAAAACACAGCATACAACACACACACTAATTATAGGATTCATATATGTTGCAAAAGTCACAGGACCTCAACCGCAGATATAGACTTTGCATCCCTTAGTCTTTACCTTTGCAAGGTTAGCGATTTTGGAAGAGTGAGATTATGAAAATCCCAGAGGCAACATTCTTCCATATAAAACCATGCTAACTTGCCTTTAGGGTGCCATTGGTAGGCATGCACCATCCACAAACTCTTTTTTTCGCATATTGATTCAAATTTATCCCCTTATATATGTCAAGCATCTTCTTATATACAGTTTGATGAAATCCAGGCATAGAACTCTTCTGTTGTCTTCAAAACTTTCTGGAACTTGTTCAACATTAGCGGAAGTTGCATTTTCTTGCAGCTGAAATTCTGGAATCCAAACGTGAACTAACATTATCTTAAATACAATTTGAGGAAAGGGAAAATCCCTAATAAAGAACACTAAAAATCCTAAAAGTCCAAAAAATATTTGGAATATTCATAATTTCAGAGAGATGTTAGGATCAATTTAATTTTTTTAAAATTAAAAGGAAATGATCAAAACAACCAAAGGAAATATATATTTTTTAAAACATTACCCCCACCGGCTGCAGCCGTTGGAGCTCTAGCCGCCGGCAACTAGCCCTTGCCGGAGGCCAGCGACCACTCCCTGTTGGTGGTCGGAACTCTGGTGGGCGTGAGGCTAGCCGCCGAACAGGAATTAATATTCCCAAAGTGATGGAGATGGGGCTTGAATCTCCATGACTTGGTTTGCCTAAAACGTTGATGGCCTGATGGCTTTCAACATATTATATGCATATAAATATATATTTGTTAACTTTGGATCCTTAACCCAAGCCTTTTCAAGTGTTTTTTTGTTAAGGAATTTATAACATTTCATTTGGTTTTAACTTTTGTTTTCTCAAAAAAAAAAAAAAAATCACACTATTAGATCATTTACAAAGTTTGTTAAGGAATTCATGACATTTCATTAGGTTTTAACAACTTTCATTTACCAAATAAAAAATTCACATCATCAGGTCATTCACAAGTTTTATTAAAAAATTTATGACATTTCATTAGGTTTTAACAACTTTCATTTTTCCAGAAAAAAAATTCACACTCTCAAGTCATTTACAAGTTTTGTTAAAGAATTTATGACATTTTATTAGGTTTTAACAACTTTCATTTTTCAGAAAAAAAATTCGAATTATCAATTCATTCACAAATTTTAAATTTTATTGAGGAATTCACAATATTTTATTATAATTTCACTATAGAGAATTAATGAAAATAAAATTTGTTAACCTATTATAACATGTCTATGTTATTGTTTTAACTGTGATGAGATACATACTAAATATTTCTAAAATGATCTAACGGTAATTATTTGCCTGAGCATATATCTGAATTTTGTTTTTACATTGCCAATTGGATCTTATGATCGTTTTAAATAATAAAATCATGCATCAAAGACATCTGACCATACAAAATTCAGCAAATTAATGTTTATATTACTATAACAATATTCAACTGATGAAAACTACTAAATAAATAAAAACTTTGAACTCAAACTTCAAGCCCAAGTCTAACAAAAATACTACTTGGGGGTATATTTGTGTGCTTCTCAGTACAGACTCTTTTCAAGTTATATAATGCAATTAAATATGAATTATACATAATAAAGTTTTTAACAAGGAAGTGTTATCATATTCTTCAGTGATAAGAAAAATTTGAAATGAGATTTAATAATAAATAAGAGAAGAATAAAGCAACTTAAAGAAGTTGATTGATTATAAATTAGAGAGAGGAATGCTAAGAGATTATTACCATTGTTATCATTACTTAAATTTGTATCAACAACACCATCATCTTTATCCTATGAGATCTGTGGGATTTCATCACTCTTATCATCCTCTGAGATCTCTGTGATTTCATCACTCTCATCATCATCTGAGATCTCTCTGATTTCATCATCATCTGAGGTGTCTGTGATATATCATAGTATATACTATTAATTTAAGAAAAAAAGAAGTTATGGCACATTGAAATAAGTGATATATCAAAAGTTGTATGCATATAAAAATTGGTGAAACTTGTAGTATATTGAAGGTATTGGGTTGAATATAGTGTACCTTGATTGATTGGGCATATAGTTGACCTCTGCAAGTTAATTGTCGTTATAAATTAAACATGATTAATAAGAAAGGCCACCAACGCAATATATATCAAGTATTTTGCAGAACATAAAACAATATGGACTTACTGAGGCAAAATTGTCATCCCCCATCAACCTTCTTTTTTCATCAAGTGCTCCTTTTTTCTCCTTCATCCTCCTATCAAGTTGTTCTGTTGAGAGAAACATAATTGTTTTGTTCCAAATCATACGTATTAGTGCTTGCTTCACTATAGGGAATTAATCAAAATAAAATTTCCTTACCTGTCTTAACATGTCTATGTTCTTTTCATTGACTGTTATGACATATAAACAGAAATATTTCTTGAAATGATTCAAAGGATAATTATTCACCTAAACATGAGTTCTGTTTTGACATTTCCAATTGGACCTTATGATCACTTAAAATAATAAAATCATGCAACAAATACATCTGTTTATTTTTTTGGTGATTAAATACTGTTTATTTTACTATGACGATATACTGATGAAAACTATAAATAAAAACCTTGAATGCTAACTGCAAGACGAAGTCCAATTGTTGGCCTATTCGACTCAATAAGGTGCAACAAACAAAAATATTACTTGTGGGCATATTTGTGTGCTTTGTAGTATTGACTTTTTTTAATTTGTTATATAATTCAATTATCAAATATGAATTATATCACCTATAAATAAAGCTTTTTAACAAGGAAATGTTATCATATTCTTCAATGATAATAAAATATTAAATCACATTTAATATTTTATTAAATGTTACCTTGGTCAGCACAACTGGAATCCAATGTTTGATAAGGATTCTGATATGTAATATCTTCCATCTCACAGAGTTGTTTGATCACATAGATTCCGCTCTCTTCTACAACCTTGGCGGCATCTTGTGGAGATATATATGCACGAACCTGTACATGATTCCACTTATTTTCCCCCCCAAGTCCTTCTATCTTATAATCTATCTTATAATCACGTTTTAGATTGTACACAACTAAATTATCATAATTTAGATCGTCCAAATACAAAAAACAACGCTTATCATCTACTCGTTCATCATTGATGTATACTGAAGCGTCCAGAGAAACACGGAAACGTTTTGTATAAACAACACCATCCATTAGTTTAAGAAGAACACAAAGGCATAGAGCAGGTGGGAAGGAGTTACGAAACCAAAAAGAGATAGAAGCTCCTTTGCTTCTGTGATCAAACCACTTTGGTATGCTTTTACTCGGCACACAAAAGAGCACTTCACGGTAGACAGGGTATCTGCCTGGATCCCCATGTAATTCCTGTGAATCAAAAAAAGTATTACTCTAAGTACGCTTACTCAATATCAGGACTAAAAATGGAAGAGAGGAATTGAACACAACCTCACTCAATATTAAGCTTTTGGACTTTAAACTCAATGACACGCAGTTCCTTGCTTCTAAACTTCTTATGTTTGGTGGCATCTCTTCAACTTCTCTCAGATGCTTGCAATCATTTAATTTAAGTGTCTCCAAAAAATGACACTCTTTCATCCATGCGGGCAAAATTGTGAAATCATTACCCGATAAGTCCAAATTCCTCACATTCGTAAATCGACTAAGACATGTTCTAAGAACATCATCTGATATATTACATCTTAGGAGATGAAACTCAACTCTGTTGGGACATTGCTGGGACCAAATTGCCTCTTCTTGGGCTTCTATATAATTACATGATATCTTCACCTTCCCAGTATTAGTCACTATGATCTTTTCTATTTTCGGCAATAGAAAAATACTACTCGGGATCTCAATGGCCTGCCCATTCGTAAAACGATTCCCGTGTACAATATGTAACAGCGTAATCTCAGAAAGATTGCAAATCGACCAAGGCAATTTTCTTATTCCTGTTTCAGATAAATGAAACTGTGTTATTTTCCCGTTTTCAAGTATTTCCAGAAAGTACTTTAGTCTTCTGCAGTCATCAAAATTGAGGCTTTTAAGAGAAGGTAACTTGATGGCACATGGAAAGGTCTTAAGCCGGATACATTGAAATACATCTAAGACCTCAAGTTTTGGTAAATAGCCAACTGAATCATGAATTCCAATCAAATTCTTGCAATTCAAAAGGATTAATTCCTTCAAATTTCTGAGATTCGATAGATCAGGTATCTCTTTAATATAGTTACAACCCCCAAGATTCAAAATGCCCAAGTTGTCTGCAGTCTGCAATAACCAAATCATCTAAATAGTTTAATTAAAATAAATAAATTAATTAAAAGAAAAAGAAAGCTAACAACAAATGTTTATAAGATATATAGGGATCTTGCCTTAGTTATTGTTTCCAGCGAACTCAAATAACTATAACCCATGTCAAGCACAAGAAGCTTCTTTGGAATAATATTAGAAGACAAACATGAAAAAGGATACCGTCTCCACTTCAGCACTTTTAAGCTCTTAGGAAGATATTTGGGATCTTCTGAAAATTTCACATTCTCAAAAATGAGAACTTTTAAGACTTTCATACTCTTAAAGGCTTCTCCGTCCCAGTTTACTTCTATGCATTTGGACCAATTGTCTTGAACTATCATCCTCACTTTATTTGTACCCTTTCAAGCCAACAATAATAAATGAAAGTCCTCAAGAAAATGTCAGAAATTTGAAGTATATGTAATAATAGATAGAAAACTTTTTTCCACAAACTCAAAATAGTGACATACTTTGGCATATATATACAACCTCGCAACCCAGTAAATGGACCAAAAATGTCTTCAACCAACTCAGCCTCAACATATATATGCATATAAATCTCTTAACAATCGAACATTAACTTCAGTTAGTGATGAGTCAATGGCTCAAATATCTTAAATTATCTCAAAAGTATTTAATCATTAATTGAAATCGGAATATTTATTTAATTTATACTTAAGGAATCTGCTAACAGCAATCTGAGTCGACTGAATCAAGATAAGTTGGTTGTGTCTACTTCTCAACTCTTCCTCTTTCAACCATCTATGTTTAAACATACACGTGCTCTCAAACTTGTTTCCTTATACATAAAGTTTATTCATTTACTAAATACTTAGTAGGTTCTTCAACTGAGATTTCAACAATATAATAGCATAAATATAAAAGTCTTTTTATTATTTATTTATTTATAAATAATCTTAATTATTCTAGGTTTTTATATAATGAATTTAAACATTCATTTATTTTGTATAAAATTTGAAGTGACTGTATTTTTTCAGATTATACCTAGCAAAATCAAATTAAATCTAATTGATAATATAAACTATCATCGTTTATTATGTAATTGAAAATTGAATTTTATATGTTTTTTTAAGAAAATTGAACTTTTCCTGACGATTAATTTACTGATTATACATTTACCTTTTTTTTTTTAACTGTGCCCTTACTAGGCTATATATTTACCCTTGAATGATGTAAAATATTTCAATGATTTTTATATAACTTTATATGATTTTTTTAATAGGAACTTCTTTTCTAATACAAAACTCTTTACTTTTAAAAAATATGATAAAAATAAAAGATGAACACTTAAAATAATATATCCATATATTATTTATTTATTTATTTGAATGGGCAAAAATTTCACCCTAAATCTCTAAAATCAGTTCCAAAAATCCAACAGTTCATGCACCATTAGAAAGTTTTCTAACCTTATCAAAAACTAGTTCAACCTATTCATTCATTAAATAAATTCCATGCATTGAATTTATGAGTGAGACAAAAGGACTTAACAACTATGCATAGATTAAAAAATAAACATAAGGAATGCCAACCAAGAAATTGTGAAAATAAGAATAAAATTACAACCCAAAAAAGTAAATAAATAAATAAATCATCCCAATTAGTGTTACTTACTGTATTATCTTCCAAAACATCAACAATATCTCGATGGAACCATAATCTGCTCCGTTCTCCTGGATTGTTTGGTGATTCTTCGCGAACAATTTTTCTCCCCATATCTCGTATCAAATCATGCATTTCAATATGATTATAACACTTTTCAATCTTTATAAGGCGTTTATCAACCAACACCCCAATAGAATAACTTAAATTATTAGAGTCATAAACTGCTTCAACTATATATTTGACATATTCCAATTCTTCCCCGTTGAAGGCAAAAGCAATATCAAGGAATATTTCTTTTTCAACTTCTTCTAGGTCCTCATAACTCACCCTCAATACTTGTTGAATGTCTTTATGGGGACTTAATTTATATACTTGAAGCGCAGATTCCCATTCATCTATAGTCTTTCCATACAAGTTAGAGCCTATTACTTCAAGGGCAAGTGGAAGGCCTTGTGCATAAGTTATTGCGCGATTCAAAACATCCTTGTAATGTGGATCTACTTTGGGATTTCTAAAAGCATTCCAACCTAACAATTCAAGAGATTCTTTTGCATTGAAAGCCTCCACGTTGTATATACTTTCAACCCCATGCCTGACAAGTAAATGCTTGTCCCTTGTCGTTATAATGATCCTACTCCCACTACTAAACCAATTGCAACCACCAGCCAATTTTTTCAATTGCTTATGATTGTCAACATTATCAAGAATCAAAAGAATTTTCTTTTTTTTGAATCTCTTTTTTATCACTTGAACTCCTTCATCAACATCTTGTATTTTGACGTCCACTCCTACAATCATTGAAAGAATTGTCTCTTGAATTCTTTCTAGGCCAAGTTTCTTTGATTTTTCTTTTACATCATGGAGAAAGCACAAACCTTCAAAACTATCAGCAATTGAATTATACAGAGCACGTGCTATTGTTGTTTTACCCAGTCCCCCCATTCCACAAATTCCTACCATGATGACCTTATCATTTGACCCAATTTGTAATAGAGAGGTTATTTCTTTCACCCGAGGCTCTAACCCGACCGGATATTCAGAAACATGTAAAGGAACCCTATTAATTTTACTAGAGATTTCTTTCACAATCCTTTCAATAAATTGATATTCATAATCTTGCCTGAAAAGTTGCAAAAGAAAAAATATATCAATTCTAATTGAATTCACCCTAACAAATAAATTTAAGTTTATTTACTTATAAACTAAGTTGAAGCTAGAAAAGGAGAAATATCAAAGTAAAAACACAAGATGAAAGTTTCGAATTACCTTGGATTAAAATGGTCTCCAGAAATATTTGCCACTTCTTGCAATGCATGCTTCCAACTTTGTATTTTGTCCTCATCAGCCCTTTGCTTTTTGATATGCATAGATAATGATTGTTCATAATTACCTTTTTGATGTCGCACTACTGAAGGCTCTACATCATAAAAAATTGGCCAAACCAACCGACCCTTTCTTTTAATGCACTCATGGATATGAACAAGTTCATTGAGACAAAATGTGGAGGAAGCATAGTTCTTAGAAAACACGGAAATGGCCATTCTAGAATTTTCAATTGCATTGAGAAGTGTTGGTGTAATTTCATCCCCTCTTCTTAATTCCTCATCATCAAGGAAGGTGCAAACTCCCGCCTTTTCTAAAGCATTATACAAATTTCCTGTAAAACCATGACGAGTATCTTTGCCTCTAAAATTGATGAAAACATCATAAGTCCATTGGTAACTAATGGAAGAAGAGTCTGGTGCTAACCCTGTCATGATGACTTCTGGTAGAAACGAAAGAACCAATGTTAATTTAACTTACAAAAATTATGGAGTGTGATTATATATAAGGGGATGATGATAAGCTTATTACATACCAACAAAACTGAAATTGTCGATGACGAAGTAGCTGTGGGCATTGACAATAAAGCAATGGGAACTAACAAAAAGAAAAACTAACAAAAAGAAAGATGAAGGCTTCAATTGCCTTTCTTGAACTCAAATCAAAATGTAAAAATAAGTATTAAGGTTGAGTCTCAAAGGAGATATTTGTATTAGGAGGGGCAGCTATGAACTTTGAACCAGATACCGGATGATAATATCAAAAAATAAAATAAAATAAAATAAAGCATTGAGTTTGACGCAACTGGTTGATTAATAAACTAGTCTCTGTCAAGAGGGTACTTGATAAATCACAGTAATATTTATATATTTTATCGCACAATCATCTAAGTTTTTAATGATAATTTTGAGTTTAATTAGGTATTTTAAATAAAGAGTAATAATGTCACGAAAGTGTGAAATAGAATTGTATAAATAATTACGAGTGAATAATTATAACAATAATATATTCTTATTTTCCGAGCATTTCTTTTTAATAATTAGAATATAGAAATAATCAATAACGAGTTTATATAAGAATTATAAACAACAACTTGTATTATTTTAGAATTCATCATCCTAGCTATCTGTAAATATATACCACATTTTATTTTATTCAGGAATGGGTATAGAAGCTACACTTTGGGGGCCAAAGTGCAAAACTACTTGAAAGTAGGGGGCTAAATTTAATTGTAACATTCTTACAAATGAAAATAAACCAATTTTAATACAAATTTTGTAGGATGGGGAGGGGACTGATGCCCCAATCCTTTCTGATGTTAGTATATAAATAAGTTTTTACAACCAAGTTGAAGATTTCAAACACGCTTTCCTTTAGAATTTGTTTCTTTTTTTTTTTAATAAGAAGAATTTGTGTCTTATATACGGTATAAATAGGTTTTCTTTGATAAAAAACAAATTGTATAAATAACTTGTTTTTTTAAAAATTCGTTTCCCCATCATATTAAAAAATATATAAAAAATAATTTGTTTTATTCATATTCAAATTATTTTAGAATATACGGCCTCTTGCTTATTAAGAATTAAGAATATATAAACAACTACTTGTTTGATTATCACACATATCACTATTATTTTTAATTTGTGATCTCAATGTAAATTAAAATTTAAACTTGTTTTAGTTTAGAATTTATTTTCATTTGCATATAAATAACCTATTATTTTATTTTGTTTTAAAATTAAAAATAAAAGTATTTTTTATGCAATTTTTTATATAATCAATAAAAACGATTTTACAAAGTTTATAGTACATGTACTTAACTACTTATAAAATAAAATAAAAAATCATAGGACAGTTATCCATAGAATTGAAAAGATGAGTACGTGGGAGGAGAATAAACCACACGAACAGAAGTGCATGCAAAGGATCTAAATAAGATGAGGATATTCTGTTTGATGATGTATTTTAGTTTATTAAGACGAATAAACTGCTTCTTCAAGGAAAAGCCCTCCAGATTATCTTTTCTGACTGAGGATAAAATTTCAGATTTGATGATACATCCAACATATGCTAGGACGCAAATACATGATAAATTATTAAAATAGTTTATAATACGTAGGGTTTATGAAGAAATAAATTATAAAATAAAATATGCACATGGTGCTCTCTCCTATGCTTAATATAAAATATATTTATCTAATTTGATTAGATTAAATAAGTTAGTTAATATGACATGTTTTCTTTAAAACACTCAAGTAATCTTCCTTAGTTCTCTGCATCCATTCGCTCTCCTCATTTGATTATTGTTAAATGAGCAATGGTAAATTAGGAAAGGAATAACAAATATAAAAAATATGTCTTATATTTAAGACCAATATCATCTCTTCAAATAGATATCTTGAACCGAATACCAAAATAACAAATTGTGATAGATTACAATAACTTATATTATACGGGATACTTAGTCCACATTTGGCACTATATTAGACTGAATTTTAAGTGAATGAGAATGAGATTACAATCTCCGAAAAAAAAGAGAATGAGATTAAAATCGAGGTTGCGATTGAGTTTGAGATTAGAAGTAAGTTTTTAAACCATGTTTAGCATGTCGTCAAAATTGGAAAAAATTAAAGAAGACTCAACTAAAAAAAAAAAAAAAAAGAGGAGAAATTTAGATAAAGTTCTATTAAAAATTTTATATGTCTAAAGATTTGATTTTCTCATGTAACCGACTTTGCCTAGTGGACAAGGCTTTATTGTTGTTGTGAGAATGACTTAAATCTGAGTGTCTATAAAAATTTATCAACTCCTACTCACTAACAATTTCTTTTCCCCCATTGTTTCTTAGAAAATTGAGAAAAAGATCCTATTATTATTCCCTTCTTCATCCAAAGATCAAACAAATCATGGAGGAGAACACAAATGAAATATTCATATTGGAACAAGGAAATGAAATATAAATTCAGAACAAGCACGAATGAAAATCACAGGTTGGAGCTCACCGGATGTGGACCAAGGAGGGCGAACGTGGTCTCTCGATCTACTGAAGACGGAGATGACAGAGGGAGACGCTGCCGTAAGTGGCTTCGCACGGCCGAGGGATGATGAAGGAGACGATGACAACGTGATAGATAGATAGATAGAGAGAGAGAGAGAGAGAGAGAGAGAGAGAGAGAGAGAGGAGTGAGAATTAAAGGCTCAGGAAGAGATAGAAGCAATGGGTAGACTGACTTATAAAAATCAAAGCTATTGAAAAGCGGATCACACATTTAATTGGTTGAGGGATTAGGTTAAAGATCAATAATTTAGATTGGAGTTAATTTGGGGGATAGATTGGGATAAATTAAAAAAATATATAATTTAAATATTTATGTATGCTATTCAAAAAAATTATATAAAAGTTTTTTTTTAACCAATAGTCCAATATAACCTCTTGAACCTAATATCTATAAAAGTATCATTAAGTATATAAGGATTTTTCTCTAACTAATGTAAAACAGCAAAAATATTTCACAATTCTTTCAAAACTCCTTACAAATCAAAAAATTTTAAAGAAATAATTTTAAAATAAGCTAAAATGACATCGTTTGGGGTATAAAAAAATTAAAAATAAAAAGGAAGGGCAAACCGATTCACAACAGGTCATCCTAGTTCACCCCAGGTTAGATCAGATCAGTTATCCCCGGTTTTCTGACCCCAATCAAACCAATCTAACATTTGATTCAGCGATTTTTAATCTGAACTGATCGATCTGGTTCGGTTTTTAATACACCGATAAAAATGAGTCTCTTTTTCCTATACGCGTTAGCACAAACATAGGGAGGCTCCGCAATCACATGGGAGCCAGCTTGGTGAAAGTGATGGATGGATGCAACGTCTTTTCCCTGTGATACAATTTATCTTCTCTAACTTTTCTTCTTTTTGATAAAACTTTTTTTCAGTTCTGTAACAAATCTTTAAAACATTTGCATATAATTGAACACGGTTAAGGGATAGTTGCACCTATTGAAAGTCAATAGTTCCGCTAAGAACATGAATCCGTAGTTATCTGAGCTATAAATTTTGTAACGAGAGACTTCTCATCAAATTTCTCAAAAGTTTATTCACCGTTTTTTCATCACAATTTGGAACTCCAGAGCAAAAATTATTGTGTACTACTTTTTACAAGAAACTCTTGTTCATTTTCTCAAATTCTTAAGTGTTAAGAGAGTTTTTATTTATGTCTAAAAATATATATATTAATTATGGTTCATAATATAAACAGCTTCTAAAAGGATTTTTTATCCACAATACAAGTCACTTTCAGAATAAATAATGCATGTTTAACAATTTTGTCCCTATAATTTATGCTGAAATGTGACTTCTTTTAATTTTTTTTTCTTTTTCAAAAAACCTCATTTGATATAGGTTAAATTGAAAAAAAAAATCAATTTAAAACAGATTTAACGATTAAAAAAAATATTTACGAGCTCCCTGTCAATTTTTAGTTTTGATCAATTAGTTGTAAATGACTTATGTATATGGGATTTGAAAAAAAAAAAAAAAGGAAATAATTTTTTGTACATAAAAAGAAAGAAATCAGTTAAATTGTCAACTTTTTTTTTTTTGATAAATAAATGCAAATTACAAGAGTCCATTAAGACCACGGTGTCTCTTTAGTCTGTATTTCAATTGAATGTGAACGTGAGATCAAGTAAACCCATGAAAAATTGTTATATATATATATATAGTGTGTGTTTGGGATAGCGGTAGGAAAAATGACTTATTATGATTCTGACTTATTAAAAATGACTTAATAGAAAAGTTAGTTTTTATAATGTGATTTATGTTTGGATAAGCGATTGAATAAGTGATTTTTCATAAGTCAAAACTTGTTTGGATTAGCGATTGTATAAGTGCATTTTTAAAAGTAAAAACTTGTTTGGATTGGTGATTATATAAGTGTTTTTTTAAAAGTAAAAACTTGTTTAGATTGGCAATTACATTAGTGCTTTTGTGTTTATTATAACAAAACAAGATATTTAAAATTAAAAATTAGTGAAAAAATTGAAGTTAGAAAATGTGATGCCAAAATACATAATTTCACATAAAAATATTACATAACTAATTGGATCACATGTTTCGTACAAGTCAATCTCTAATCATATCACGAATGCGATTCATATGGGTTGAAGATTATTCTATTTTTAAAGGTAATGGATAATATTATTCTATTTTAACACTTTCAGGGTACTTTGAACCAAAAAAAAAATTTAAGACAACATTATTCCTAATTAAAAACTTACTAAATATATTTGCACCTTAACTCAAAATTTAATGATATAGTCAATATTTAAATTTTTTTTTCATACAAAAACGGTGTGGAATGAAATGGGAGAAGATGTGCGTGCGGAGGGGGGATAACATGGAGGCACGCGGGTGGGGCCCAAAAGGCCACGCAAGTAAGGTGGACCAAAAAAATAAGCTGATGGTTTTTCAAAAATAAGCTAGCAGTTGGAGCTTATTCAAAAAGGCTTTAAAATCGGGCTTATAATTTTTCTCAAAATGCTCAGCCAAACACTGCAATAGTTGGGCTGAAAAAACATGATGGCCTGCATAGAAGCCAGCCGAATAGGTTTACCCTTGCCCTATCCAACTCAGCCACTAAGCAAGAAAGCCCGCCAGGCCCAGGTCCATCTCACTAGGCCTATTTTAAAATAAATTAAAAAAATTGCTTAACTTACCTTTTGGTTTTAATGTAGCCATTAAAATTTATTCACACCATGGCCTTAACATAAAAGTTACCTATAAGTGGGAAATTATGAGTTCGATTCTATTTGTAAATTTTAGCAATTTAGCGCCTGCCCCTCTTATCAAACAAAAATTCTATTATCTCTTATCTTTAATATAATATTTATTTAACTAATTTAGGAGATTAAAGAAATTAGTTCAATCAGTTACTTGTATTGGTTGAAAATGTGAGTTAATTTTTATAAAATACTCTTTTAAATAATCCTTTAAAATTGATTGAGCTATAATATTTAGGAAAAAAATCCAACCTTCAACTAGTTATTATATTAGGGTCGGTGGTTGTATTACTTTATTTTCTTGGTTACAAGGAGATTTAGGGATTTTTATATGGCTGCGACCATTGACCATCTTGGGGTCTAGTAACCATCGTTAATCCTAGCCGACTATCACTATGTATGACGGAGGAGGGGTCTCTTCATTTTCCTTATCATCCACTTTCTTCCATTTCTTTATTTACACTGTTAGATTAACTTTAAAGATTGAGATTTAATATTCTATAAAAAGTAAAAAAGAATATATAGAATACTTTAATAAAATATAAAATATGAACTATTTAGATTAAATTTTAATGATTTAAATTTATTTATTTACATTTTTTGTTATTTAATATTATAATAATATTTTATAGGATATTAAATCTCAACCATTAAAGTTGATCCAACAGTGTAAATAAAGAAATTGAGAGAAATGAGCGGTAAAGGAAATGAAGAGACCCATTTCCCCTATATGACACCACAATTAATCACAGTGGGCCACAAACATTGGTCAATTTTGTAAACTCTACAACTGTTTTTTATACATTAATCAAATATTTTTTATTTAAAAAATATATTTTTAAAAGGTGAATACAAAATCGTTTATACAAATAAAAAATGGGAACAAAATCAAACAACACAATAAACTACAATTCCAATTTATCGTTGTGAGGAGTATCCATAGTTATTACGGTCGGTAAAACAAGTTGGAGCACATAGGCCCAACCCATCAGCCTGCCAAAAGTGGCGGGCTTTAGCCAACCCACACAGGCCGCCCCGTTCAGCCCGTTGGTTGGCCCACTTAAAATTCTTTTTTTATTTTTTTTGTTTTTCTTATAAATAAATTAAAATACCTTTATTGCCTTTTTTTTATACTGTATTTAACTACTTCCTCATACTTTTTATTTGACATTTTTATTTTCATACTATATTTATTTATTCTACTATTGTTAAATTTAAAATATATGTGTTTATATATTTTTGTAACGTGAGTAAATAAAACAAAAAAGGGAAGTGAGAATGAAATTGGCTTTTTAGCACAAACATATAAATTAAAAGAAGTGTGATGTAAATGGATGAAAGAAAAAGGGAGTGAGAATTAAAAAAAAAGAAGTGAAATATTTTTTTTTTAAAAAAAAAATTAATAGGCGAGCTAATCCATCAGCCACCAAGGGGCAAGTTACACTAACCCAACTCATTTAGCCTGCGGGTTGAGGCGAGCTAGCTTAAATTGCCAACTCTAATAGTTATCAACAGTATTAACCGTGATTCAAACAAAATTATTTCTATTAGAAGGATGCTTACATGGGGGTAGTAAACTAGCTATATCAAATGATGATATGTTCCATTTTATTTTGTGTAATATGAGCAACTTAATTTTAGGTCAATTTAGTCTCTTAACTTTTTTTTTTTTTGGTAAAAAGAAAATTTGTCTCTTGACTTTATTTAAAGTTTAAGTCTTATCCACCAATAGCTCCTTTATAAGTATGAGGTCACGAGTTTAATTGTATCTATAACCTCAAATCGTAAGTGCTTGGGTCTCTTGTTTTGAAAAAATAAGGTTTAAGTCTTATCCCTTACATAAAAGACATTTTAAAAGTTGAAATAAATTTTTTTAGCTTTTGGTTTTTGTCTTTTTTTTTTATATTTAAATTTTCTAAAACTTTTTTTTTTCAATATATCATTCAAACAAATTTTCATCTAATTGTTAGTTAATTTTTATTCTAAATCTAAAGTAACTTTTTGCAAACGTTGATAGAAAGAGCCCAAATTAATATTAATTTGGATAAACTCTTTTAAATTTTAATTCTATTTTCTGTAATTTGATAATTGTATATTGGTTACTCAATTATCGTTATTGACATATTGTTATTGTCCTTCTTCGAACAAGCAAGCTCTTGCGAAGTTCCAAGAACTTTGCTTCCTTTTTCTTCCAGGAACTTGTTTCTTTTTTCCTTTTATTTTCTATATTTTCTGTAAACTCGCAGAACTTGCCAAACTTGGATTGAGTGGTGGCCAGTGCATCGTCTATACGTCTTTGTCTCCATCTTTGACCCTGTAACGATCATGTTAGGTTCGGCTGCTCCTTACCCTTTCCGGTTACCGGTGGGCGACGCGGGTGCTTGTCCGCTTGATCTCATCGCCTCCGCGACCTCCCTCCACTTCGGTCACCTTCTCCGCCGCCGCCTCAGCCAAAATTTCCACCGTCGCTTTCTTCTCCAGTCCTGTTTCAAGGTCCCTTTAATTTGAAAAGTTTGTTTTCTCCTTCAGTTCAGTGTCCATTTTATGACAATGTGTTTTCAATTGCAACAAGTTGGAGATAATTTTGCCCATTCTTTTGGTGGTTACTTGTCATGACTATTCCTTTCTTTAGGCGATTTTTTTTTCCCCTTAGTGATTGGTTTCTTGCTAAAGACTTCGATGATAAATTATGTACTGCTGAAGTTTGCTCGAGCCTTCCAGAGTGGCATGGTAGTTTAGTTTCTTGATAGATGGGATGTTCGGTGATCATCGTGTTACTGGGTTCATGTTGCTTGTGATACTGTGAAAGGGAATGCCATTTTTTTGAAGAAAGGGAAAAGGGAATGTCATTGCTGTTTATTTGCCTATCGGGTCCTTGGTTAAGGAAATAGCCATTTTGTCGGTTGCCAACCATTTGACCAGTTTTATGATACAATTTCATGGTTGGGAATTCAAGTTCCCCATTGGAAAGTATGGAGTTCTTATTTTGGATTTATTCGGACCTTCGTTTACTTAACCCCATGCGCTATTTTTTTGGGTTTGGCTCTTCCTAAGGCACATATCTATGGAATCAGAGCCTTGCACTTCCCTCCACTCTATTCCTGTCTTTTTTTCCCCTCCCCCAAGGTATGGGATGCTTTAGGTATGACCCTTGGGTGTCAACATTGGAAGCATGGGATTTTAGTGTATAGTTTTTATGAATCCTGGTTTCTACAATTTCACAAGCTAGCTTTTAATCTTAGAGTATAGCTCTCCCAAAGTCCATATCAACTGACATGCGGTAAAAAGCTGCCTCTTTATAGCCTGTTGATCTTTTTGCATGTCTTGGCATTTGAAACTAAGATGTTGCATCTTTTCTTTCGGTTCTCTGGTTGCATTCTAATTCTGTTCTCTCTCTCTCTCTCTCTGTGTTCTTGCAGAAACTCCCTCCCTTGAATCATTTTTTCGGATGGAAGGATATATGGTGTGAAAGAGCCCTCCAGTTTATCAATATCAATTTTCTTCAACTATCAAATGATGTTTTAAGTTCCACTTGCTCAAGTAGTTTCTCTTTCTTTAATGGGGGAAAACATAGAGCACACTTGGGAAATGATGGGATGTCTAAGTCCAAGATGTCCAGCCAAAGGCCATTCAATGGAAGGAAATGGACTAATATTCTTCTTGCCGCCAATATCTTGTGAGTATTAGCTCGTTTGCTTGAATGGTTGTTGTTTCTAAACAAAATTTATATGTCCATTTTGTGCATATAGCTGGCAATAGCAACTCCACTGTGGATTATTGTTTATTGTTTTTAATATTACTATTGTAATTTCCTAGCTACTTATCTCGTACACTTGTTTTTACCAAATTTACATATAAGTTATTCTAGTGACTTATTGTATAAACCATTATCTCAGAGTTTATATTGCACAAGTTGCAACACAAGGAAAGCTTTTATTCTGGGGAGCTAAGGTAAAATTGTCATTATATATTTGAACGTACATCCTTAATATTGTTACATATTTACTTGTTGACTGTTTGTTACTAGATTAACAGTCTAATTGACAAGGGACAATTGTGGAGGCTTGCCACTTCTTCCTTTTTGCATGCAAATGTCGGGCACCTTATGGTCTGGTTTGGATTTTCTTGCCTGAATATTGCTTGTGATTATGCCTTGTTTGTCTGTACCTTAAATTTTTTTTACATATTTCCTGCAGGTTAATTGTTACTCCTTAAATTCAGTTGGTCCCACTGTGGAAAGTTTCAGTGGCCCTAGGAGATATCTTGCACTTTACTTGGTCTCAGCAATTGCAAGTAATGGCTTATATTCTTTCTTCAAAAAGTCAAAAACCAATAAGTGCTTACCTTCAAGTATTCTGATTCCATACTTTCTAGAAACTCAGGTTCAGCAATGAGTTATTGGTTCTGCAGAAAGCCCTCTGTAGGTGCATCAGGGGCAATTTTTGGACTAGTAAGTAGTTTGAAATATTATTTTGTGGTCCAAATCAAATATTAATTTTTAACTGTATGGATGGTGGACTTAATATATCTGTATTTTTATTTTTTGCCCTGGCTCAATTGTTGGGGCTGATTCCATTTGTAATTTTGCATTTCACAAGATAAGAACTATTTTGAATTTTATCTTTTGCAGTGGCACTGAAGTTATGAATATCTGTATTTTTATTTTTTTGCCCTGGCTCAATTGTTGGGGCTGATTCCATTTGTAATTGTGCATTTCACAACATAAAAACTATTTTGAAGTTTATCTTTTGCAGTGGCACTGAAGTTATGTGTTTATATCTCAATGTTAATGCCCTTGTATGGTATAGTGTATATCTTTATCTCCAACAACCATCAACTTTGAATAATGGCTCATGAGTGAAGGCACTGAATGTTTCCACCGGAAAAGGTTTAGACTATAATGATGGCGTCGACATACAAATTAACAGCACAGAATGACATAGAACATTGAGATAAAAATGCTGGTTCCTGTGAAGGCTTTAAACTCTTAAGATGCAGAATCCAGAGGATGGGATAGAATCAAGGAACGTTGCCTTCTAACAATCAATTATTGACCATACACCTATCCTGAGATTTTGGACTTTGCAAAGCATGGATTTAACAATTCACTTTCATCTGTCTTGTACAAATAAAAAAGTGATGGAAGAAAAGAAGCTTAGACAAAGGATGATTAGGGTAGGATTAGTACAATTCGTTAGGTACCTAAAGACAGTCACGCTCACTAGCATCTGCTAATTTTTTATGATCCTTTACTGTGGACCAAAAACAGGAAAATAATATGAGGTAGAGAAATGATGTGTCAAGGTATTATTGGTGATGCTGGGAAAAACTTACCTCATTTCTTCCCCCTTTTTCTTCAAAATTTGTTCACTTTTGCATCTGTCCCAAATGACTTTAATGGTTTAACTCCATAATTATGAGTAGCTATAAAAGAGATATGTTTGTTTTCTCTTCTTTATTCTCTATTTCTGATCAGCTATACATGATTTAGGTTGGATCAGTTGCTGTGTTTGTGTTGAGGCACAGAGAACTGGTAGGAGGAGGCAAAGAAGATTTACAGCAAATAGCACATGTAATTGTCCTAAATATGGTAAGTGTCTTTTCCCCTGTGTTGGACATCAGACATCTTTTATTTTCCAAGTTTTTGATGTCATATCTTGAAGGTCCACTATATTGAGTCATCAGTTTAGTAACTTGGGATTTGTTTTCTAAAGCTGCTCAGCTCCTTTTGTGTTGGCTACCTTTTTCTGTAGATTAGTTAATAATTCACGTACCTGATTATATCCCTGGATCAAATATAACATTTGCTAGAATGATGTGTTTGAATCTCTCATATATTTACTAACATTATACACTTTACTAGGAAATGCATTTTGTGCATGTTTTTGAAAGTTATTTTTGTTTCATTATGAGTATATGGGGAACATTTCTTGCATAAGTTGATGCTTGATGGTCCGGGACCCTGTTTTCTTGCATCTTTTGACTTGGTGATCGTTTTTTGCAGGTCATTGGGCTAATATCAAATGGCATTGACAATTGGGGTCATGTAAGTATCACATTGCCCTATCTTTCTTTGTTTTTTTTTTAATTAAAAAAGAAGTTAGAGGCCAACAGTAACGTTATCTTATAATGTAATCTCCCGCATTGTATTGAGTTCTTTTGATGATAACAATTTGTAGCTCTCTCAAATGCCCTGTTCCCAGTTGATCACCAATTTATAAATGTTGAAATTTCAATGGAAAATAAGAGGGCTTACCATTTGATCATTAAAGCTTGGATTTGTAGTCGGCTAGTTGTGTGATTTCAGTGACATTAACCCCATCTCATAACCATTTCATTTGCAAAATAAAATGGGATGGAACAGAGAATTTTGTGAATAAGAAATGATATTTTATGTCTTATATAATAAAGAGAAGGTTAAAAGCAGCACTATCTTTTAGTAATGACAATACGAGTGTAGTAGATATCACATTTTCATTATATGTGAAGGAAATGGAATGTTTTTCCTATAAACAAGCCAAACGGCCCCTCTTATAATAAACAGCATGTTAAATAGAAGCAGTAATACTTCCTCACATCGGTAGGGGGATTTGACATTGCAGCCTCATGAGTTATAAGCTAACTCCTTAACGACTGGACCAATCTTTGTTGGCATAATAATTACTACTTCTTGGCTTATTTATAAGAAACAAGTTATAGTTATAATTGAACTATCGCACATGGAGGTAGTATTTCATTTGGAAATTCGGCATAATCAGATGCAGTTAGTTATTCTGGTTTGTATTCATATATACTTAAACTTCATGTTGTAGTGATTTTGATGTTCAATTTGTCAATGTTCTATCAGTTAGGAGGCTTGATTGGTGGAGCTGCTGCATCTTGGTTGATTGGACCAGCATGGAAGCATGAATCTACAACTAGGGATGGAAGAAAAGTGTTCATTGATAGGGCTCCAATGTACAATATCTTCCAAATTAAGAGATTACCTGGGCAACGGAAATAGATACACACAACTGATTCGTATTCTGTTCACATTTATAGTCTCTATCCTACACTCTGAAAATGAAAAAGAAAAATAAATAAAAAAATATGTACAAGTTGATTGTAGAAATCGCTTTTACATGAATTCATTTTGTAACTTTTGTTATAAGTGTAAATGATGGAAGGAAGCTTGAATCAAAGACCTTATCTGACTTCTCAGCTGACGCAAAAAAATGTTGCTTCGGCCTTTAGTTGCCTTAAGTAAAAAGCTATTCATGGAAATCATTATTTGAAGTTTGATATATTTTTAGTAGGAAAATAACAGCAAAATGTGGTGTTAAATAATCTCTTAATATTTATTAAACAAATAAAAAAAATGTAGGAGTTAGATAATTAATTTGTAGAGATTGAGAAAATTATTTATAAAAATTGTACATTGATTTATTTAAAAATATCTTTTTTAATTATTTGTATTAAAAACTACTTCTTAACGAAAATGTTCTTACATGTGGAATTAATATGGACAGCTTGGAGAAAAATTACAAATTTGATCCCTAGGGTGGATGTCAAGGCTTGGGTTTAATCCACTTCAAAGTATCAGTCCTAGTTCCCTAGCTTTAAATTTTGAAGTTACCTTGTAATTCTTTGCTTTTAGATATAATTGAAGCACCAAACACTAAAAAAAAAAATAAAAAAAAAAATATTCTGCCTATCGTGCTTATGAGCTCCAATTATACGATGGGGCAGTCTAACTGCACCACCAAACACTCCGATAACTAATTGATTGTTGTTTGATTGAACACATGACTTGGAGCTTGTTATTTGAGGTTTAATTCAATGATCAATGGGCTTGAAAATTCTTTTACCCACTGATTCCTCTATGTAATTGTGAGTTTTACTATGTTAACTTGAAAGTGGTGATTATGCATTGTTAATTTGGTTTAAATGGTCCTATAAATAGGAGGTAATCCGATTGGCTAAGCTTCTGAAGACTGATAGAACCATTGTAATTAAAATCATCGCACATTAGGTGGAACTTAAAGTATCAATTTGATCCCTTTTATAAATTACTTGTCACTCATTCTCATACATCAATAAATGATATTTAAGTAATTAAATTATGCTAAATTGATGAAATTCTTCAAAGCTGCCCTTATCAAAATTTTTTTAGTATGTTTCATTATACAATATCCATTATCCAATATCTTAATATACAATATACATTTAGTTAGAAATATACTTTAAAAAGAATAAAAAATTAACATCGAAAAAATTCATGTAGAAAATAATAGCTAAGGGGCCTTTAATATAGTAAAAACTCATTATATTATTTTCATATGTCAAAATTGTTACTACCTCCGGTCCTAAATATATGATATAGTTTGTAGTACAATTTATACTATAAACTATGTTCTATATTTAGGACCGGAGGGAGTATCCTCTTTATTAGATAAAAACCCATCCCCTTCTTCTGCTGGCTAAGAAGGGAGGTAGAGAAAGTTATTCCCGCCAATGCTATACACTAATATTTTTTTAACCAAATAATGAGAACGTCAGTCTTATACGCAATTCTTCACTCGCTTCTAACTATACTATATACATAATTATTTATTACAATAATAAATCATACATATATTAAACATCAATAATTCTATGATAAATTATATATAAGGTTAAGTGTAAATTTACCTAAAAAATTTTCACTCAAGAACAATGTCGCTGTTGAAAATGTTATTGGTCAATATTAATTTTTTAATAGAGTGGGCCAACATTACTATATTTAAAAACTTTTGGGATGACATTGAATTAAAAAAAAAAAAAATTCAGAGCAATATTGCTATTGAGTGAAAACTTTTATATATATTGAATATTTAGTATATACTACCTTCGGTCATAAATATTACACCTAGTTGACTTTTTGAAAAGTTTAAAAAAGCTAATTTTTAAAGTATTTTTATTTTTATTTTTTTTCCTTCAAACTAATTTATCTGATTTATAAATTGATATATAATATAAAAAAATTTAAATAAAGGGTTAATATAACTTTTGATCCCTGAAGTTTGATCTAATTTTGGTTTTGGTCCCTCAAGTTTGAAATCGGTGGTTTTGGTCCTTGAAGTTTCACCCAATTTTGGTTTTAATCCCTCAAGTTTGAAATCGGTGGTTTTGGTCCCTGAAGTTTTACCCGATTTTGGTTTTGGTCCCTCAAATTTGAAAAGGACTTGGTTTTTTCCGGGTCGGGTCGGGTTTCAAAAACGGGTCGCCAAAGTCCTTTTCAAACTTGAGGGACCAAAACCAAAATCGGGTAAAACTTCAGGTACCAAAACCACCGATTTCAAACTTGAGGGACTAAAACCAAAATTGAGTGAAACTTTAGGGACCTAAACCACCGATTTCAAACTTAAGGGACCAAAACCAAAATTGGATCAAACTTCAGGGACCAAAAGTTATATTAAATATTAACCCTTAAATAAATCTTATATTTAGTATGGGTGAGAATATTATTAAACACTTATATAAAAAATAAATAATATGGTTATCCATCTATTATGCTGATGAGAATTCCTCGCACTGACTTTCATACAATTCAAATTCAAATCAAGGTGACCGTACCATCTATTAGACCAACTGGATCGCAGCGGTTCATTTGGAGCCCAATGGTGTTCGTGATCACTGATCAGATGCGAGCAAGCCCACACAAAGGCCCCAAACACGTTCATTGAACCACGTGCGACGTGCGTGCGGTGTGAGAGAGAGGGAATGAAAGAGAGAGGGACGTATCTGTTTGAACGGTCACAAAATTTCAAAATGCTTCAAAAAGAGAGCGGGCTTAATTTTCATTTCACCCTATCCAGCTTTTCTTTCTTTTCTTCTTCTTCTTCTTCTTCTTTTTTTTATTTTTATTTTTATTTTTTCCCTCAACGTCGCTGGTACCTGCCGGGTACAAAAATTATCAAGTTTTATCAGTCTTCGCTTCGTTTTAAATTTCGAAATAGGAGCCAACACACAAAACCCCGTAAAACAAAGCTTAAATCTTGCTCTCTCTCTTTCTTACTTTATGTGTGACACACTACCTTCGACGGCGGGAGGGAGAACTTGGAAATCAAAGATCTGAGCTTAAATCTGAGCTTCTGGGTTCTTCACCATAGGTTTTCCTCGATTCCGATATTGAAATTTCTCAATTTTATGCTGTCTCTTTTGTTCTTTTCCTCGATACTTCAGCTGGATTTGGTCTGATTATCTGATAGTAGCATGCTTCCTTGCAAATTGGATTCACTTGTTCTTTTAATTGGTGGGAACTGGGTGGGGTGATCCGGTCATTTTCTGGGTTTATGATGAAATTGTTCAGATCTTACTCGGGTTTGTGTAATTATGCTTAAAAAAGTAAGGTTTGAATGGTAAAGATTTCGACATTTCCCATCTCAGATTTGATTTTATCGCTGGAGTGTATCTCATTGTATTGTTTCTTGCCCATCTGAGATTTGATTTTATCGGAGGAGTGTACCTCATTGCATTGTTTCCTATCTGTTTTGTTTCTTCCCCTTTCTATATACCACTGTGCTGCTTAATGAGCAGCCACATGTAGATTTTGAAAGATTTTACTATGTGTAACATTGCTTTTAGTTATATTATGCTTAACTGCTTCGAATGCCTTATTCGTTGATAATTCATATGTTTATATAGTGTTATTACTGGCCATTCGTTGATTCATTTTATGTGGTCAATGATGCTGATAAATTTTACATGTTCTAATTTATTTTGGAATAAGAACTTGACTATAGACTATGGGCTATGCATCACAGTTTGAAGATGAGCCACACCTTTTATAGCTTATGAATAATGTGATTTTCTACAGATTTTTACATTATATATTAATGTATAGATACATATATCCTTTGACATAGAGGTTAACGTCCCGAAAATCACCACAGCTATAAGAAAAGGAAGGATTGGATGAGTAATGATTGCAGAACAGCAAGAAGTTATACCTCTTAGTTCATTTAGATGCATCAAAGTGAGGTGTTATAGTAATATAATGTTCAATGTTCCCAACTCCCAAGTAATTTGCAAGTATTAATAATTTCAATGGGATCAGAATCCTCAGTCCATTAGAAATAAACTATTAGGAGATTGTGAAAGACACTTTTGGGGAATGGCATTCAACTAGGTCGTGAGAGTAAGGTAGATTTTGGTCTATTAATATTTTATACCTGCTTTGCAAGATGCATGCAATTTTGTCTAATAGTAGTCTTCTTCATTCGATTTTTGTATTGTTCATACACCAATTAAGAAAGATGTTTATTATCCTATAAGGAAGACGACTGGCATCTATCTCTGTACTGACAATGTTTCAATTCCATTCTTGTCTACAGCAATGGAGTCTCTTCCGGATGCTATGCTTCAATTCATTCTGTCCCATATCAATAGTGCCCGAGATGTAGCAGCCTGCAATTGTGTTTCTAAGAGATGGAAGGACTCGCTGCCTTATATCAAAACCCTTTATTTTCCTCGCAATTCATTTGACAACAATTCTGGTGGGGAAACACCTGACAACATTGTAAGGAGAATGGTATCACAAATTGTGCAATTGGAAGAGCTAGTTGTGTATAGCCCTTTCTCTGGTGCTGGTCTTGCGTCATGGCTATCACTTGTAGGTCTATCTCTTCGCCAGCTTGAGCTCCGAATGGACAACATTCTTGACACTCAGGCTTTGAATGAGAACCCATCAAAGTTGGACTGTGTGGGTACAGCTAGGAATTTGGAATCTCTAAAACTATGGGGCGTATTAATGGTCAATTCCCCAAAATGGGATGTCTTCCAAAGCCTCAAGAACCTTGAAATAATTGGCGCAAGGTTGGAGGATCCTGTGCTGTGCGTGGTGCTTCGGTCATGTCCCTATCTGACCAGGCTTTTACTGCTTGGTTGTGAAGGAGTTAGATCAGTCTCAATTGATTTGCCATATTTAGAGGAATGTAAAATGGATTTTTATGGTTTGGGGAACATTTCTCTTAGTCTAAAATCCCCAAAGATTGAATCCCTTGAGGTACAAGGCTGTAGTTGGATCCGGGTACCTGAAACCAATCATTTGAGGAATCTTTCAATTTCTAACAATGCAGGTAGTACATTGTTGTGTTGTTCTTACTTTTTCCTTATATTTGTCCTTTTGCATTGTCACTCATCTTATGCTTCTTTACATTGTAACTATTTCCAGGAAGAGTATACATGGTTGACTTTGGAAAACTCACAGCTCTAGAGTCCTTGACTATGAGAGGGGTTCAGTGGTGCTGGGATGCCATATGCAAAATGCTGAAACTGTCAAGTGACGTGAAGCATCTCTACATGAAGGTCGAATTCACCGGTGATTTTGAGGCTCTTCAGCCATTCCCAGAGATTGATTTTGTTGACTTCTTCAATAGCCATCCCAAACTGCGCAAATTTGACATTCATGGAGCCATGTTTGCAGCACTTTGTCAGAAAAACAGTCTGAGACATGTAATTTCTGAAAACATTCTGATACCTCTTTTACTGCTCAGCCTCACATTGATTCTTAAAATATATCTTCACAGTTCATAGTTTTATTAGAGAACATTTTATTGGATTCTACAACATTTTAACTAATGACGATGCTTACTGATACATTCTACAGGTGGATTCTGGATTCATGATTCCATGTTTGGAGGAGGTTGTAATCACAGTGAGATCACCACTGAATGCTGAACAGAAAATGAGCACTCTTGAATCCCTTTTGAAGTATGGAAAGAATTTGAGGGCAATGGTTATAAAGATTCTTCAGATGAAAAGCAGCCATAGCAGTGCAGATGATTTTTTTGATGAAGTTTGCAAATTCACATACCAGAACCACAAGATTGTTCGAATAGAGTAAGGCTTTTTTTTTTTTTTCAGAAAAAAAATCTCTTTCTAAACCTTAATTCTTAAGAGACTTCATGTTGATTGTCATTCTTCAACTTGAATGCTGAAGAGATTCATTTAACATTGTTGTACTTGGAACCTTAACTTGGGGAATTCATTGTTTTTCTGTTGGCAAATTTGGAAAACAAAAGATGATATTTTCATCTGTGATTTAATGATATGCCATTCTTCTCCACTCCCTACGTTTTTCTTGTCCTTTCTTTTATTTTTATTTTTGGTATTTTCTGATTTTAATTTACAGGTTACAGTTTTACGTATGACAACAGAAATGCAGACAAAAGGTCTGGCTAGTGGTAGCTAGATTAAGTGTAGACAAATTGGTGAAAAAAAAGCATAATGAGATTCGGGAATACCTCAGCAGTTGCACAGCTACTAATCCAAGTTTTAATGATCAATAACTAAAATGTAAATACTTTGTTGATTTATATGAAATATAGAGGTATGGATTGATTAATATAATTCAATTCAAAAATTAAATATCAATATAAATATCATTAATCAATAACCAACTACTAATAGTATTTGAAATTCTATCATCATGTGATGACCATTAAATGATTGATAAAAACTACACAGAATATAGAAAACAAACACTAAATTAATTGCTGCAAAAAAAAAAAAAAAACAGAATATCTAAATTATGATAACTCGCAAGAAGCTAAAGAAGAATGAACTGATTAATGGGAATCCAAATTCAAATTGGGTTAGAAACCTACGCTACCATCTACAATAAAAAATAAAAAAATATATTTATTAAGAAAATTTGAACTACTTTTGAGCTTCATTGACTTGTTGCTTTTCTTCATCTTCATCATCCTCCTCCTCCTCCTCCTCAAAGCTTGACAAGTGCCATACAAAGCTTCTTGTGAACATCACGAAATGCCCAAATCTGAACAGAGTCTCCTTTTTTGAGACCATCTTTTTCAACTATTGTGTTCCAATTAGTTTTCAACACATACTGACTGCTTACTTTCTCGAGGTCTTTCTTATCTTTATGTAAATCCCATTGTCTAAGTTCCAATGATGTCTCTGTAAGAGGAAGAGACACCCCATTTCTTGATGGTGTGTGAATCAAAGGCACAGTAATGGATCTCTGCAACCTTAAATTTGTCATCTCTTCACCATCCAAGAACTTGAAACTCTCAACCCGGCTACAAGGAATTGTGACTCTACAGTGACTTTTGCTAACATCTGTTTTAGTCAAGTCCTTTTGTATGACTCTTATGATTCTTGTCCCGCCATATTCATCAATGATTTTTCTTTCGAATTCTTTCGACAAGCTTGGTGGATTTTGGCTACCCCTGTTCCTATTCTTCATCTTCTTTCTCTTCATTTCCATAGCTTCAATCCATTCTTCATTGCTTATGGTTTCTTCCAATTTTCTCTTTAGTGTATCCGTCTTCACAGAGTTCTGCACTTTTTGCCTTCGTTCTGTTTCACAGAGAAAGAAACGAATCAATCAATCAAATGAACTATAAGCAAAACTTTATAAAGACTTCATTTTTGAACCATATAATTCATCAATTCAAACTAAAGACATTACCTTTAATCAAATCTTCATGGGTTAGGCTTTCATCATGTATCTTTGAAGGGGCCTTAATTTCATGGTTGGTAAGATTTTCCTCCTCATTTCTTTGCCTCTTTATCTTAAATCTTAGAGGCGTGTTTGGTCTCGTTTCCACAATTTTTAGAGGCTGCTTCTGCTTCTTTTCAACCAACTTTTTATAATGAAGAGAGGCAACTTCTAACAATATCTCAAAAGGGGTTAAATTACGATGACTCTGTCGCATGCCTTCAAAATCTTCCATAGTCAACAAATCAGACATCCTTACTATTGCTTTTTTCTGATAAAAAAGTCCAATTTCTAATCAGCTAAAGTTTCAGATAAATATCATATTTAAAGTAACTTATCAAATTTATATCCAACTCAAGAAGCACATCAACTATATGGTAAGTGTTTCAGAGCATTAACTGCGATAAAATGAAATTACCGTGTTCAGATTGGATCATTCCAAGTATAAGCAACTTTGAGTTTACTATAAATAAAATAAAGGACACAAATAGCCACAACTATATATACACATCATCTAATATCTACTAGGCGCCATTCATTCAATAACAACTAAGGAAAGGTGATCCATTTTCACAGAATCAATTGACGTAATAATAAAAATGACGAGAAAGGCGAAATAGAAATGCTCACCAAATTTCCCCAAACGCGTGGTTTCCTTATCTGGTTGGATGCTCTGTTTCTGTGATATAAAAAGAGAGATTATTTTATTCTATTTAAAACCAATTGAATTTGGCGCCATAAGAAATTTTAAATTCACAGATATTACAATAAGAAGAAGAAGAAGAAATAGGAATGAGGAAGGCCAAATATGAATGCTCACAAATTCCCACGAAAGCGTTTGAAGAAGGTGCGTTCTTTTCTTATTTCGTCAGCTGGTTGGATGCTCTGTTTTTGTAATATGAAAACAGAGTATTATTGTATTATGATTACAACACTTGAATTTGACATCATAAGAAATTTGAACTTCGCAAAAGAAGAAGAAGAATAAGAACAAGAACTTACCCCACAAGACTGTGAGAAGTGATTGATTGTTCAGTGTGTTCATTTTCGGAATGTTGGGTGAGAGACTGATGAGTAATGGTGAACGTGAAAGGGAAAACACAGATTGATTTCAACCGGAGGAATTAGGTATGCGAATTTAATCCTAACCCAACGACTACGGTTCATAATATATCTTATTTACTTATTTTGGTGATAATGAGGCAATATATTTTAGATATTGGAAATCTCGATCATATAGACCATATATATATATTTTTTGCCAGAGAGACAATATATTTTAGATATTGGCAATCCATGAGTATATTATCTTTAATCGCAAAGATAATGGAATTACTACTTGTTCATAATCCTATCTCCCATTTTCTTTTCAGGATGTATCTCTACCCTTATATATATATATATATATAAAATAGACGGTTGTGATTTAACAATTTATAAAAATATTATTATAATATTTTATAATTTATGTTTTATTTTGTTTGCATTATATATATATATATATATAAGATTCCAACTGTTAATAGAAATTTCTACAATAAATTATGAATATTGGTACGTTTAATTTCAAAATTTTAATTTGATATATATTTAAATTGATTTGATATTATTTTTAATATCTTAATTATTTCATCATATACTTTTAATAATTATATATATTGATTGACGTAAACACTTATGATGATTCTACAATTGGATTTTGGACTATAGATTCATGATCTTGATTCCATATTTGGAGGAGTTTGTCATCACGGTGACATAAACACGGAATATTAAATTTCTTCTCTCTCCCTCTAATATCTGAGTTGTGATTTTGTATTGATTGATGATTCTTCAATATACTTTTTTTAAAAAATAATAATTAGTCATTAGTAATTGCATTTATGAAGTTACAAAGAACTTGGCCCACGAGTGTTTACTCTCCGACCGTGCGTTGCGAGATATAAATATAATTCAATGATGATAAAATTGGAAGAATATTTTGTAATCTTTCCCCTCACAAAAGGAAAATCACATAAAAAAGTAATATAGTCGAAGATAGAATAAATTACATCTCTTAAAATTGAGGATTATGTTGCTTGAAAGAAATATAATTACATGATCAGTGAATTATGAAAAAATATATAAAAAAAGAAATTATGAAATAATCAATAATAAAATGTATTAATTGATTAATGAATTCAGACCAACCCACTTTCTTATAAGGGAAAATCCTTATAAAATATCTTTGAAATAGGGAAATCCCTAATCAGTACATTAAAATCAAAAAATCCGGATTAGTCACGTGTCAATACGGATGAACATTGCGGGCGGCGCCAAAAGACGATTTTGCCCTTCAGCCCTCATTCTCACCACTTCAAAAATAACAACATGCGGTTCTTAATTAATAATTCTGGATTCTTGATTAACAACTCCGTATTCTTGATTAACAACTCCAGTTTCATCTTTTTACTTTCATAATAACAATACCGGTCTTGTTATTAGCAATTCCGAATTCTTGATTAACAACTCCGCTTTATTCTTTATTCTTGACTAGAGTTATTAAAAGAAGAATTCAGGTCCATATTTGTATATTAACAATTTGTTTTAATTTTAAACTTTTTAAAAATATAGATGCAATATCTAGTTTACTGTAAATGAAATTCAACAATTGTATTAATCTTTTAGCTTTATAAATAACAGGATTGCTAATTTCTTTTCAAAAAAATTGAAGTTGATAAAGTTTAATATCTTCTAAGTTTTAATTTAGATAATAGGTGATTGGTTATCGTTGCTGTCGTTGTTGTTCTTATTATTACTTGTACTGTAGTCTAGAGTAATTTTATTATTTGAAACTAAATTTCGTTCAGTAAATTTATGTAAATATAAATTATGAAATTATGAAGCGTCCTGCTGTATGGTTTCTAAGCCGTGATTAGCCCACTCCATCTTTCCGTGCAAAAACGCAGAATACCACCTTAAAGACTCGAAATGAGAAGCTAAAGAAAGACTTAATAATCAAAAAGTCACAATATATAATAAGTGAGCAGGAAAAGTCTATTAGTCATTTTGTGTATTAGAACTTGTCAATGCATGGTTTTTATTTGTTAAAAGACTTATGGGTGAGTAAATCTCTTTCTTAAAACCTTATAATAATTTCCCTAAATTTATTGGTATAGAAAAAGAAGAGCAAAGCCAATAATAATACTTTGTAGCCTAGTGATATAAAATCTTTTCTGTAGGTTTGAAGTTGTGAGTTTTTTTTTTTTTTTTTTTTTTGCCGTTGATTGAAGTTGTGAGTTTAATCCTGTTTATAATCATAAAACAATTTCATGTTCGTCGCTTTTTTTTTTTTTTTGCAAAAAAAAAAAACTGAGAAAAGGAAAGAAGAGCACGAAAACCATAAAAAGTGCAAAAAGGGCGAAAAAAGTTTTAGGCAACCCTTTGGCGTTCTCGTTTGGGGGTTTCCATGACTTTTCCACAACTTTATGTTATATTTTATGCGAAAGACACCTCGCTAATGCAAACCCAAAGGGCCCCGTTTTATTTGGTGACTCATAAAGTACAAACAATGGTGGAGTTTGAGTATAACTGTCTGTTTGCTTTATGACCCATTGACTCCTTTAGACTGCTTAGTTAACTTTGCTTAACGCACATACTCTTTTCTATTTTTAATATAAGATATATTTAAAAATTTGATCTTAGTTATAAATATAAGGTATAATTTCTATATTTATCACTTTTTTTTTAATTTACCCCTATTGATATTTTCTCAACAATAATTAAAGAAGAGAGGGAACAAGGGAATTAAAGATGACTAGGGTATTTTAAAAAACACAAGTTATATTAACTAAATTAACTAAATTCTTTAATCTATCAAATTAAATAAATATGTTTTATATTAAGAACACGAGACACTCTGTATTTGCTTAATTTGGTGGCTAATGGGCAAACTTGTTGGGTGTTAATAACAATAAGTCTTATCCTATTAGATATGATCATCTATATGGATTCCACGGTCCTAAAATGACAATTGTTGGTTTAAAAATTCAAATATGACACAACTAATAACAATGAAAAAAATTTAGCATAAGCATTTGCAATCTGGCATTGATTTTCAAATCTAGCAGAGAATCATAATTCATAAGGATCCGATCAATATCCGGAACATAATCCGGTCAAGGAATTTCTTCTTTCTCCCTCTAATATTTGAATTTTGATTTTTTTAGTAAAAATACTGAAATTCATTAACCCAATAAAAGATTAATACAACCAAACGACCCAAAATAGAGCCAACTCAAAAAGATCTTTCATCGACCACCGCCTGTAGACAGAGCAGGTGGTGGGTGATCAAAAATAACAAAAGTCTCAGTACTACTATGAGCTAACTTCGCAAGGCTATCAGCTTGAACGTTCTGCTCTCTAGAGATATGGCTAATAAGGACATACTAGTCTCTAGAGATCCATAATCTAGCCTCATCAATGACCTCCCTAAACGGGTGTTTGTCATCACAACCCTTAGTGATTAAATTGACAACCTCAATACAATCCGTAAAAAGAAGGATATTAGTCAAATTCCTATGCCAGCAAATTTGTAGACCCTGGATAATTGCAATGATTTAGCTATCATGGGTGGAACATGCATAAGTTTACTCACATATCCACATACCCAATCTCCATCTTCCCCTCTGATGATACCGGCATTTCCACTATGCCCCGAGTCAAGCATCAATGCATCTGCTTCCAGAGTATGAAAACCCGGTCTTCTAATGATTTGGCTTCCTCCTCCACTAGCAAGCTGAGTGTAAAAAGTGCAATGAGCGCTAAGGTCCATATCCCAACTTACCCGAAAGAGACTAGAGTTGTCATTTGATGATGAACGCCAGCTTTTTCTCCAAACAACTTCTTACATCTGTCCACCCAAATATCCCAACATACGTATCCGAACAGGGTTGCATTCGATCCACTCCATTCCCTATAAGTTAAGAAAATTATTCAACATGACAAGTTTAATTATAGATATCCACCTTTCACGGGCGTTAGTACAATCCCTCAAGAGATGCATCAAATCCTCATCCTAATCATATTGAAAAGGACAAGTTGCAGAATCAGACAGGCCCTTCCCTACTCTGAGTTGCGCTGTATGTACCCTTCATGCGTCACTAGCCACATAAAGGATTTGATCTTCTCAGGAATATCCCATCTCTATAACATTCTCCAACAGGGATCATTTGTACCTGAAGAACCTGCAGTAAGGAAATGATAAGCAGAACTAACAGAAAAACAACCATCAGAAGAAAGCCTCCAAAAGTACTTATCTGCTCCTTTCTCTTCGCACGGGGGATGCGCACATATAGCTCATCCAACAATCTGAGGATGAAACCATCTACTCATCTTGACTATATCCCATTCTCCACAGGGATTGATATAGTCACACACTTTTTCATTCATGTCGACAAAGGCCTCCTAACCTGGGATAAGCTCAATTAAGGGTTGATTCACCTCTGACCAATTGTCATACCAAAAGGAGAATTGTGATTTTGTATTGATTGTGAATTCTTCAAGATATTTTTTTAAAATAAAATAATAATTGGTAACTAGTAATTGCATTTATGAAGTCACCCCATATTTGAGGAGGAGGAGCTTGATCCAAGGCTTCTCAATTGTTTGCATTTATGGAGTCACCCCATTTGTAGTTTACCCAGTTTTATTTATATAGAACGTGAATTTGGAATTTTTAAACATTTATTTATTGTTAGTGTGGTTAATAATAGTAACAAGAGCCATAACTTAAATTTTATAACAAATTTATTGTTTTTAAATGGTACCAATAATTTATTGTTATGTGCAGTGTTTTGAAGACTGGACTGGACCGGCTGGTTTAGGCTAGAAACTGTCCAACCAATGGTCCAATCTGGTCCAGTAGGTTTGACCGGTTCAACCTTTTTAAAATTAAACAAATTAATTTAATTCATTGTTTTTATTTTATTCAAAATTTCATATAAATAATCCTAAAATATTCACTTCCTCACCGGTCTTGCCTCTGGTTAGCTTCGATTTGACTCCAATCTGACCCACTGACCTTTGAATTAGTATCTTGTCCGGTTTAGTAGCCGGTCAAGGTTTCAGAACTTGGTTGTGTGTGAATTAAAATAAGAATTGGGAAGACGAGGACAACTTGCCGTATTTACAACAACATTATGATCGCTTGAATATTTTAGAAATAGAACTTTTGTATTGATGGCATTTTTTTGACGTTATTGAATTAGCCTATTACTATTCACCATAGAGTGAACCTTTTTACGATAGATTGATGGGAAACCAAATAAGGTTGAATTTTCATTTAGGGCTCATTTGGTTTGATGCAAATGGAAAGAAGGGAAAGGAAAATGGTCATTTTCCTTCTGGCGGAGGGCGTTTGGTTTATAGAACCCGCCGGAGATCATTTTCCCCTGCCCTATTTTCACTAGTTTAAATGACAACGGGTTCCCATAAAAAATGGTGGGAACCTATTTTCTAGCACCCAGGAAATTTGGCAAAAGTCTGTTATGCCTCTGATGTGACGGTGGAAGTACATAAAGGTGAGGGCTTTTAGAGGTGAGTGAGGAGTGTGGGAGCTTCAGAAAAGTAAGGAGCTGAAGAACAAAGGCAAGGAGGGGACTACTCTGGTGACAAGTGGCAATTTTCAGGCGACAACGAGGCTTCCAACATTTCTCGCCAACAAACAGGTGGTTTCCCATGGAGCTAAAAGTGAGTAGGCCACTGCTCGGGAAAGGTGACTCCATAGTAGATGAACATGGCATAAAGTTTGGATCCTCACGGTTTTTTGAAAAGTTTGTCCTCACTTTTTTGGTTATTTTTGTTTCCTGATACATGCTCTGTAAGGGCAATCCCAAAGTTTGATTGCATTGACTTGAACCATATTTTGAATATGTAATGTAGTTTGATGTATTGAAGTAAAAAAATTTTATGTAAGTTAAGTTCCCTTTGAGGGTTGTAGCTTGTTTGTGTTGTGGAGGAGTGTTTAGAAAATTGCTTTATTCCCATCATACAAAATAGGGGCAAACAGAGCACTTTTCCTGTAGTTTCAAATGTCTTAATAGCACTTTGCTTAAGGGCATAACATGGTCAACGTGTCATGTGTATGTAGTCATTCGCCTAGTGGTTACCCCATGAGCATATGCTACTCCCACAATGATGTACTCATCACTCGTCTAAACAATGTCGTTCATGCTCTTCTCGATTCCTGTTGGAAATTAAATCTGAAATGTCTTAAACATAGGTTGCCTATGTGCATAACGTGGTCAACGTGTAATGTGAACAAAGATCATCACCTAGTGGTTACCCCTTGAGTATAATCAACCTATTTATGCTCTTCTTGTTCTGTTTAACTTTGTTATAACCATCGTTATTTTAATGTGAATGAAGAGGCCCTTGCTCACTTAAGCTAATTCGGAGTAGTGGAGGTGGTGTGCACTACATTGCTGGGAGGAATATTGATTGACTACAACCTGACCATGAAATATCCATATGGTGAGCGTGGTTAAATCTATGATATTCCATATAAGGGAAGCGGTCTTGATCCGATACGGTTGGTGGGTGTGCAATGGTTGAGAGTGAAGCTAGATAACCATGAGTCACCCATCACATACATGTGGTTAAGGTTGTTCATTTATTCATGTATAACCATAAGCGACTGGTAGGTATCTCATGATTATTGCTCTGTTACTTTATTAGGAAACATGAGCAAATAGAGTACTGATTTATTATTAGATCTACTCATTAAAACTCGAAACAAAGGGTTATTTGATCAAAAGTTCCAAATAGAAGTGAAGAAAGTAAGTTCCAAATCAGCTATTTCATCAAATGTCCTTAACTTACTTCTTTTCCCAAATCATACTTCGCCCCAATACTCTTTGCATATCCAAAGCACTTGTCTAAAGGGTGAGACAATGGAAGCTCACTACTCTACCCTCTGTCGTTTATTTTCATCTCCTTACCAAAGCATTGCCCAGTTCTCGTTAACTTTTGAATCTCTCCCTGTGCCTGTGCCTGTGCCGGTGTTTATATTATTATATATTTAAATTAAATTTAAAATATACACGCATACATATATTTCTTCATAAAAAATAAATTCAAACAAAAACATATTTTCTCGATCCCAACACATTGAATCAAACAAAAACATATTTCATCAGGTGGGTGTGTGGATAGTGATGGAACCACCAAAATGGATCAAAGCAAGTTGGAAGATTTGCTGTGAGCATCGGCGGGATGTTGGGAAAAGGAAGCTTGGGAACAATGGACAAGGCAGTGCTTGATGATGGATGTACTGTTACAGTTAAGAGACTTAAAGATGAAAACCCATATGACAAGAAAGAGTTCAAACAATAGATGGATGTGATAGGAAAGCTTAAACACCCCAATATTGTGAGACTCAATTTTTTAGGTGACGATGTTGCATCCTGAAGAATAGGTGAGTTGTTTTTTCTCCATCTTTTTGGTTGTTCCCTTTGTTGTTTGCTTTGAATGTGATACGCCGAGCGTCCTTAGTTTTTTGTGTTGAGTTAAGTGAGGATGCCATTGGCCACTGGAGTTGAGTCAGAGCAACTGGCGGTGGCAGGAACTCCATGGCTGGGAGACAACTTGGTCGAGTGAACACTAGCTATGAAGTACCCATGTGGTGAACGTGGGTTAAATATGTGATATTGCATATAAGGGAAGTGGACTTGCCCATATGTGTTTGGTGGGCGCGCAATGGTTAACAACGAAGTTATAAAACTATCCCGTAGCTATGACATTCACATTAGTTAAATTAGACCACACAAAGTGGGTGTGACCACATGCGGATGATGGGTATGTAATGGTTAAGAGTAATGAGAAGCTTGGACTATCAGGGGATGCAAATTTCCCAGGTTGTCCGATAACATTCATTTATAAGCAAATTTTGGACCCAAATAGAGGAGCGAACAAATTGTTCAAAAGCCCGATAAGTGGCAATAAGAGAGAAAAATTGGAAAGAGATAAAAGAAATCAATAAGAAAAAACTAGCATCTCCCCGCCGAGTTCACTTTCCGATGGCAGTCGACCGTCTTCCCTCCCACCAGTGGCACCTATTTCAAGCGTTATATAGTGGGTGAGCAACAGTGTAGAGGTGCGTGGGTCTTATAGCTTTTAAAATAACTTTTTTAATATAGGGGCAAGATGGTCCTTTGGTCATTTTCCCATCTCATTTTCTTCCAACCAAAAAAAAATTTTCTCATCAGCCCATTTTTTTTCCAGTGTGAACCAAACACGTTAGTGGCAAAATATTTTCCCTTCCTTTCCATTTTTTTTGTATTTTCCTTTCCATTCCTACATCTTTTATCTAAACGGGCCCGTAGTGTACCAAAGGTAATAGTAGCTCATTATTATAAAAATTTATAAATAACACATTTTTACTATCCTAAATGCATGAGCTAATTGAAAAAGATTATTTTGATCTTAAATAGAAAATTTAATCCACATTATTTACAATAAGGTTGTTTTGTAATACGAGGGATTTGGATGGAAGGATCAAGGGTGGGCAATAGAAAATTTGTTGAGTTGAATTTAAAAAAAATAGGGAATTGAGATTATAAAATTTGAAGAAAGATAAAACGTAAGATAAAATAATAAAAAAAATTAATTAAAAACATTTAACCCCACTCCACTAATTTTTTTAAATCCAATTTGTAAAAATTTTCATTTAGTGGGCAATTACTCACATATACACCAAGCGGCTGTTCCGCATGCATCGTGTACATTCAATGCCAATTTAAATAAAGCGTGACTCATATATATAGCTTCCGCTTTAGGTTAAAAAAAATCATATATATAGCGTATCTTAGTATTCATGTGTTAGGGAACATCACCGTGGGCCACTTTGATTTACGAAAATTAAATTAAATTGAGGGAAAAAGGGAAAAAAATGGATCAGCAAAATGAATGTAGTGTTACTAACATAGAGTTTGTTTATTGGTGTAAGGTTTGTTAAATCCTTCTAGGTCTCGAGTTAGAGTTTAAGAGGAGACACTTGTGTTAGAAAAGGTAGTCACAAATCCACAACTGAATACTAGTGATAATATCAAAAAAAGAAAAAAAAGCGAATGTAGTGTGTTTTTTTTTTCTGGATAAAAGATCAAAATGAATTACTAAAGTTAAAACGATGTCTAATGAAGTACTTACACAGTGACCCAAAAAAGAAGGACATGATTTAAAACTACCAACTGAACTAAGTTCAACTATATATACAACTTGAGCTTTAAAAACACTAAAAACATTTAAAAAGAAATAATATCCCTGCAGATAATGTTAGTGAATTTAGTGTGGTTAATAATAGTAACAAGAAGTTCTATATCCATTCAAACTCCCTTTTAAACTGATGAGATCAAAGAGGCTGATGTTAGGATCTTTCTTTTTTCATAAGAATTGCTGGATGGATTGTCGTAGAAAGCAGTAGTGTTTGTTGTAAAAGAAAGATAATAAATACAACAACATTTTAATATGAGTAATGAAATGGGGGCAAAATGAGAAACTCAAAAAAAAAAAAAAAATAGAGACAACGTCTAAGGGTCTCTTATAAATAGGAATAACCATACCAAAAAATAGTCTCTTGTAAAAAGTAATGGAGAGCGTACTTAATTACTAAGAACGAAGGAGATGGGATCTTACTTTTACATTTCTTGCTTCAATATTCCCTTTTTGTATGTGAAGGTCCTCCTTCTCTGATCTCTACCACATTCTACAAACTATCATCACTGAATTGAATAAAAAGCTTAGGTGAGTTGTATGTTGGGACTCATCAGGGCTAATATATACCTCTAGACTCAAAGAACATTTACCATAAAAATATATATATACAGATAACTTATAAATAGTTTTTTGATATTAATGACAACCTTATGATTTTAAGTGAACTCCTTTAAACCTTTATCAACTGAAGCAATCTTTATAGACAGTTATGATATTCTTTATTATAATATTGAAATTGCTTTGGAATTTTTGTTAAACATGTGAAAATGGTTATGAAATTCTCTACCCATTTAATATGTTCACAACATAACACATTCACTCTCTCTCACACACGTAGTTGAAGATAGTTAAATTATACATAGCTGAACAAGAATTGCACTCGGGTAAGTTCAAGTCTTTCAAACCAATGCCATTATTAAACATAAACTTTTAACCAATTTTTCATATTCGGTTACGTTATTTTTTTCAACAAAACCAGTATATCAAAATTTGGAAGATCATTCATGAATTAACGTTATAATTAGCTTTATAAGTGTTTTTTTAGTGGAAAGGAGTCTTATATTACTTTGAAGTCAGCTGTACAATGCTATATCCTCTACGGATTTACAAGGCCTCTAAATCAAAACGATTAAAATCTGAGCTTCTATGACTTACAGTGAGAGGCGTAAAAATTAAAACTACCTAAAGTATGTTTCACTATAGGTCTAATTTATGCCAGTATGCCATCAGCAGTGAACACAACTTGTTGAAAAAGTCGTAGATTCCTTGTCTCCCAGAGCTTCCAACATGTGTGATAAAGAAACCAATTCTCCAAGATGTGTCTAGTGTGGGGGCCACCAACATAGCTGTTAACCATGATTTAATATCAGTTTGGAAAAATTCAGTGCATATATCTCCTGGGAGAACCTTTTTCCAAACCGCAGTTGCTAGCGGACAAAACTTAAATACATGATTAATATCTTTTGAGCCTCCTTGACAAAGGGAGCAACTAGCAACATCAGTCATTCTTCTTCGCTGTCATTCCTCATTTGTGAGTAGTTTGCCTTTCAACAATAGCCAAGAGAATGTGCGTACTCTCTGTGCAACTGGGAGGTTCCAAATTTTTGCCCATTTGGCTTCTGTATTATTCTAATTTACTGATTCAATCGCTTGATAAGCAAACTTTGTGGTGAAATCTCCATCCGGAGTTAAATTCCTGATACACGTGGGTTCCTTTGATTCCCTGCTAATTTCTGTGTCCATTAAAGCAGCAAGAACATTCTCTGGAATGAGTTGGTCAAACAAAGATCTTTTCCAGTCACCATTTTGCATCAAGGAAATCTTGGATAGGCCTGTTGATCTCAGTATTGCGAATGGGCGATAAAGCAATGTTCTTTAAGGTCCATAGTCACCAACCTAAAAGTTTGTCCAGAATCTAATTTGTTGCCCATATGCTGGGATCCATTTTATATGGCAAGAAGCTTCCTCACATGTCTTTAGAATATTCTTCCAAAAATGCGAGCATCTCGTCCTTGTTGATTCTTCAGGTCTGCCATTGAACCCATACTTGCCACGTAGTACTTGTACCCACAGGGTTTCTGGTTGTGTGTATATCTTGTAGATTACCTTGGAGAGGAAAGCTTGGTTTTGTGATTCTAGATGAAGTAATCCACTTCCGCCATTTTTCAGTGGTTGACAAAGCTCACTCCACTTAACGAGACTAATTCCTCCACTACCCTTAGAGTAGCCCCATATGTAACTCCCTTCACGCTTATAGGCCGAGATTAGTGTTTAATAAACATAATCATGTTGAATTATAGACCATAAGATGATTTGGAACTTATTTAAAAATAAATTCCCCAAAACATGGTTTTCAAAAACTTTTCTAAATCTTTTTACAATGGTCTCATATCTATAATTCAAACATCACAAATGGCCTGTACAGAACGATTACATTCATAAATATTAGAGTACAATGTAAATTCCGTACACACTCGGGTTTTATTAATCAAATAAGGGTTTTACAAGACATACATGCTCATAAGTAGTTTTCCCTTATCTAGGGGATTACACAAAATTATCCATATACAATTGTTTCCCTAACAAAATATCCAAAATATAGAAGTATGATAACCAATTTATCCAAAATAAAACTCCTTGCCCGAAGCTTCATCCACTCTTCGTCACCCGCTTTCCTTTAGATCCTTCAGCCTTGTCTAAAAATTTGTTTTTGAGAGAATGAGATTCTAAGGAATCCCCGTAGTGTCAAATCACTCATAGTATGCACAACCACAAAGCATGAAAGCAAATCATCATACACACATAGCAATTACAACGACAGTTACAACGGCAAGGGCAGGTATGACTTGCGTCACCCTTACGTTTGCTCACGCTGAAGTGCTCATGCTGTATTGCCCATTCACATGTTCATATCGTATATATCACCATAGCTGGGATCCACATAAAATATTTCACATACACACAGCCACACTGGCCGGATAATCAAACAGGAATTCATAATTCCATAACGCATCCTTGACAATTACAATGGCAGATGCAACGGCAGGGGTATGTGTGATAACCATCAACCCCTACGACTGCTCACGCTATAATGCCCTATGGCAGATAACACATACATAAGTTCGCAATGCTTCATGTCAAAGATTTTTCACCACAATAATGATAAGTCATACATACCAAGCATCATACACAATATGAGAGAAAATCAATACCTCAGTCCTTTTGGGCGTGCTCTGACACCGATCTCTCCCGAGTAGGGCAAATGTCGAATCCTATAATTGATAATTAGAGGTGAAGTGCTATTCTCTATTCCAATACTCAAATGACTTCATATCACTTAAATTGGTTATCATTTATGTTCTTTAAGAAGCTATAAATGCCTCTAACAAAAGCCCTAAAGGGTTGGAAGAAATATCCCAAAGATCCTCTTTTGGAAGCACAAGAATAGAATTTTCACTGTTTCACTCGAGTGAAGAAGGCCTCACTCGAGTGATGATGGACTTGCACTCGGGTACAAGAAGCAACACTCGAGTGATAACTAAATGCTCACCCGAGTCCTAGGAAGTGAGGTGCAGAAAGTGCTCACCCGAGAGCAGAAAGGAATTAACTGAAACTAGAATTGCTCGCTACACTCAAGCATAAACCAAATCACTCGAGTGGTAGCCTAATGGTCACCCGAGTTTCACAAAGTAAGGGTCAGGAAGTGCTCACTTGTGAGCACAAGAAACTTTCAGAGAAGAATCACACTCAAGAAGGGATATTTCCACTCGAGTGACATCTTAGCACTTGCAAGTGCTAACGTCCACTCTTGAAAAATGGATTGCGAGTGATAACCCAAGACGCGAGTTCACAGTGTCAGATACACCTTCACTTGAGTGGAACGAGGCTCACCTGAGTGATAACCCGCAGCACTCACAAATGAGACAACGCTTTTGGATTTTGAGCATGGAAGCATAATAGAAACACTGAAGGAAAAACCAAAGTATCATGCTTTACTTGAGTGAGACCCCATATCACTCGAGTGAGCCATATCAGAATCCAAAAACGCAGAAAAACTAACAGCACTTCCAGATTTTACCCAAGTGTTTCCAATGATCCCAAAGCCTCAACCAAAGCTATCCTCACATGGAAGCATCAAATTTCTATTCCATTATCATGCTTTGGTTCTAGGCCACATTCAACACCAAAATTCCAAAATCTCTAAACATACCATTCCAATCTCAAATCAATCTATCTATCCAAAACACCCATTTCCATACTAACAACATGCCAAATACCCAATGACCCTTATTTTTGAAATCAAGGCCAAAATTTCAAAAATTCAAAGTTAAATCAAATGCCACAAGACTTATATAGAAGTATTTCTCTTACTCATCTCTATAACTTTATCAAAGAGGTTTTTTGATTCTCTAACTTCTAGATTTTCTTGATGCCACAAACTACCACCAATGGCGAATCTAGAACCATGACAATGAAGCTCTCAACCCAAGGAACAACTTTAGAAAAGAGAGTTTGAGCATTTGAGATCATTTTCTTACCTTAATCACAAGCTTTCCTCTTCTTGCTTCTTCAACAATGGCGCCAGACATGGAGAGAGAGAGAGAGAGAGAGAGAGAGAGAGAGAGAGAATAAGAGAGAAGGAGGCTTGAAGAAGGAGAAATGATGATGATACTCCCCTTATCCATGCTTGCCCAGCGAAAAAGAAGGAGGAGAGAGAGAGAGAGAAAAACATTTTTAAAATCCCTCTTTGACTTTTCTCATACTCCTCTCTCTTCACCAACTTGCCACATGTCACATCTCATTGGCTTTCCTTAAATAAGTAACTAGTTATTTACTCTAACCACTTTATTAGTCATTTAGTTACACATCTCATTTCTTCATAGTTAGTAATTAATTTTCTCATTAATCATTGACTAATTAACCAACAAGTTTCCATTCTTTCAAATTTTCCCAGATTTTGGCACATTTGCAGGGTTATTCGCCCTACTTGACTGAACCAGTCTGATTGTGTTTCCATAGTAGGCTCCTCTCATCTTTAATCATAATGGCAGCATTGTAATTTTCATCCAATATTGTTGCTTGTTGCATCTCCCTATAGTACTGGGAATGGAAGATATCACCTGGGTTATTTTTTGGAGGCAATTTGTTATTTCCCCTGTTGGGTTGGACCCCCTTTCTTGTGCTTTTTGTTCTCTACTTTTATTACTCGCTACTATGGTCTCTCCACTAAAATGGGGTCTAACATTGTCGTATACAGTTTGTCCTTCCTCTGTGCCAATTTCGTGGTCTCTTAAAACAGTATATCTGGATGTTGAGGCGAAATTTGTGCCCCTATTACCTTCATCCTTTTTGCTACCTCTGACATACGAACATCATTTCCATTGTACCTGCATCCATTCACCGAATTGGCATCGTTCCCTATCATTGGTCACCGGCAATTTTTTACACTCCGACGGCGCTTGCACTTTCTCTGGCTATATCACTTGTTGTGATTCCATTTTTTCCGGGCAAGCATTCTCCAAATGACCATATCGCCCACAGTTAAAGCAAATGGTTGGAAGACCTTTGTACTCAACATAAATCATATTCCCATCCACTTGTATATTTGAGGTTAGCGGCTTGGTTAGATCAAGAATGACTACAAGCCTTGCAAATTTGCCTCTGTTGCCTGATTCAGTACTGTAATCTATCTTTATAACCTCGCCAAAAACACTGCCAATCGACCCGATAATGGGTTTGTGGTAGTATCTAGCTGGTAGCTTAGGTAATCTAACACAGAAAATGACATGGTTCTGAGGTGTAAAAGAGGGAGTCCAAGTTTAGACAGTGAGGTAATGACAAAAAATAGTCCAAGAACCATTAATGAGCACGTTCTGGTAATCTAATTCTTCTTTGAATTTCACTAGGAAGCAGTCTTCTTCCAAATTAATAAGATGAATAGGCCCGTTTGGTTTCCATATGTTATGGAGCTGGGTTCTGAGTGGGTGATACCCTATTGGGTGTCCCAGAAGCTTAACCACTATTGCAAAGCTCATTCTCTTGTTAAGGACCTCTAGTATGTGATCTACAAAATTGATAGAGGGAATGGAGCCGTTTAGCTCAAACATCACATCTCCTTGTTGAAGGTTGAGTTCTTCTTCCTCTTCGTTATCGTTCATGTCATGCCCATCAGTATTAAGCAACATGTCTTTGAAGGTCGGGGTTGATTTCATAGTGGGTTCAACATCAATGTGCATGCTGTTAGCATCAGTCTCTGTATTCCCTTGCAAGTCAGGGACAACTTCTGTCGGGGGAGTAGGGGAGACATGAGTTTCCAGCGACTCTATCGTCGAGGAGGGGTCTTGTTCCATAGCTTCGTCAGTTTCTCCTAGCTTCAGTTTCTGTGTGTTTCGATCTTCGCATGGATGAAGGGGTGGCTCTGTTTTTAGGTTGCTATCAAACATGATGTGGTGCATAGTGGTGGTGACAATTTTCTAGAGGGAAGGCAGAGCTTCTCTCTCTAGCTTTGGATGGTTTCTTTGTGAACCTATCACTCTTATAAGTTTATTTTTTTTATTGCCCACCCGGTTCACTGACTATGTCTGGATCCGACCCGTGTCGCGCACCTGGCTATGGTGGGAGAGTCTCCCAATGGGAATTTTCTGCATACACAAGGCTCGAACTTGAGACCTTGCTTAAGCAAAACCAAACCGCTTACCACTTGGACCAACTCCCATTGGTTATAAGTGTATTTTATCACTTGAAAGAAACCACATAGTTGTAGATAATCTTTAACAAAAAAAAAGAGCATGTGAAATCTCCATATGAAGAAAAGAACATACTCTTTCGCTTGAAGAAACTCATATGGTAAATGAAATTGGTTGAAGTGATATCAATCACTATTTATTCTTTTATTTAAAAGTTTGACTCTAAGTCTTTGAAATAATGGATCAGATTATTCATAAGAACTTAAAACCAGTATTTTAAATTAGCATAATATCTAATAGGAATTAATATGAATTAGTGAGGACTAAATTACTCTGAGTTACTGACCACTTTATATTGCAAGTTGTACTACAAAATGAATATTATATTAAAGGCGAGAGATAGTAATACGTAGAAAAAAGAAAAAAGAATAAGAAAAAGGGGAGATATAAACAAAAAAAAATATGCGGTTCTTTTTTTTTAAAAAAAATAACAAAAGACTACGTGGAAATGACAAAGAGACTAGTTAAGTAAAAGAAACTTGTAATGTAACGCATGAGAAATATTCATGACAGCTCAATTACACTCATCCAGTGACCTTGGGGTAAAAACAATCAGCACAACAGTTCTTCTCTTGATGTAACCCCCTTCCGTAATTATATCCGGATTACGCAATTAAAGTGAAATAGAGACCAATAAGAAACAAAACTACATTTTATAAACCCATCTACCAGACGGGGTTTTCACAAATACCTTTCAAAATTATTCATAACCTGGTCTCACATTCACATTCCGAATACAATTACTACACAAAGATAAATCACATTTAAATATATCAGAGTTCGCAATGAAATAATTCCGGCAATTTCGGATTCCATTTATTAACTCAAGCTTTATAGGGCACATGCGCCCATTACAAGCCCTCATATGAGGATTACGCAATTCTCTTCAAATACATATACAAATAATCAAATCCTCATCCACATATATTCATCCAAATATCCAAATATACATCCCAACTAAGATAACCAACTACCAACTTTAATCCCGAAGGAGTCTTCATCGCCCTTAGCTGCTCGCTATATCCTTGATCTACTACCCTGTTTGAAAGGTTAGTAGGGGAGGGTGAGATTCTAGAGAATCTCAGTAGGATAACAATATCAATATGCACGTATGATAAATATTTAATACATGACATGCTTGCATCACACAACTCATGATAACACAATGACAATTGCAAGCTCAATGCTTCGAACAATATACCTATGGCCATAGCATAAATTGAAACATAGCTTCAAATTACACATAATTATGCAAAGCTAAGACATGCACCAACATACTAACACATATATCAAATACAAGCAGAAGAGATATGTTCCCTACACTTAGTTTTTCCACGTAAGCTCCAGCACCGCTTACCCACGACCAGGCGAATATCGAACCACGTTCAGGGCGAACATCATCCCTATAATCAAAGCAATGACATAGGGTTATTCTTTATTCCAAAACCTTACTTTCATATCACTTAAAGTTGGTTACCATTCATGACCTTTAGGAGGCTAATTAAAGCCCAAACATATGCCTAAAGGCTTGGAAAACACTTGACCAAAGATCACCTTTTAAAATTCCAAAATGCTGATTTTTGGGGGGTTGGCCGCGGCCTATAAATCCACTGGCCGTGGCCAAAAACTGCCTAGAAACATTTGGGCCGCGGCCAAGAAAATCCAGTTTCTTGGCTGAACTTCCAAAAATCATAACTAATTCCACAAAAATTGAAATGAGATGATCCCAAAGCCAAATGAAAGCTATTTAAGTCCTATACACATGAAAAATATTGGCCAATACTGGAAATCACCACATAAATACAGAATTCCTCAAAACTCAAGACTTTCCCAAAACAATGTTCATTTTCGACCTCAACCTTTGGACAGCCATAAATCCCAGTTACCAAAACGAAATGGCACAAATTATGTGCCCATTTTGAAGCTTGGGATGTGAAATTTAAGAGTGGAAAGTTTCATAATTTTTAGACTTCATTTGCCTAGTCAAAACGTCCACACAAGCAGACTATCCAGAACAGAACTTCAAGGGACAGATTTTCAGTTTTGCACCAATGATTCCAATGGTTCCCAAATTCACACCAAATACCATTCCCACATAAATTTGCACAAGAAATCCATTGGAAACACCAAATCAATCAAATTCACATTACATTGACATGTTATCACAACATGTCACACAAATCACAATTCAAACCACAACATTACAACTCTTCCAATTCAAGTTCCCAAATCAATTCCAATGACCAAATACCACAACATGGCACCATTTTCAACATAAAACACAACCCAATTCATCCAATCCAAAATCACAAGAAAATCAGGAAAAAATTTGAAATTCACTAAACTCATCCACAAATCACAAAACTTAAATCAAAAGGCTTCAAATACTCACCTCTTCCTCTTTCCCAAACAAATTCCTTGATTCTTTATCTTTCCACTTTTGCTCAAGCAACAAAACACCTCCAATCAAGAATCTAAAATCATAGAGATGAAGCTCTCATCACTATGAACAACTTTATAGAAGGGTGTTTAAGCTAAAGAGGACATTAAGCCAACCAAAAACTCACCTTTTGATTTCTCTTTCTTCCTTTTCCTTAGACGACCATGGGAGCATAAGAGAGAGAAAAAGATGAATTGATGAAGAAGGAGGGTCAGCTTTTAGGAGCCAAAACCGACCAAAAAGAAGGAGAGGAGAGAGGAATGAGGGTTGAAACATTGACCCAAGATCAAGGGTCCATGTTGAGCCACATGTCACTCTCTTGTTCCATCTTCCATTAATTCACATAAACACACACATAAACTTAATTCCACTCTTTGATCTCTTGCACAAATCAATCCTAACCATTGATCTTTGAGTTACCAAGGAGCTTCCTCTTTGGTAACCGATCAATTGGTCGGTAACTTTACCGTTTTGCCCCTGATTATGGCAATTCCTCTTGAATCACCATCAAATACATTTTCTCATTCATTTTCTTTCACAATGCGCCCTCCCCTCTATTTTAAGTCAATTTAGAGGTTAATCCATAATTGAACTTAAATACAGGGTTTCGGCGCTGCTCACAACACATACGAATCACATTCGAAACTCAATTGTCTTCTCCATAGCTGTTCTTGCGGCTAGTGTTTTTTATTCCGGAAGTCTACAAACTCTCAAATAAAACTAGGGATTTAGTATTAAGGATAAAATAGTAAATAAATTTTCTTTTTATATAAAATTTAACTAAAAAATATATTTTTGGAATCTTGTTAGAATATTCTTAACGGAGTTAATTATCTGGACTTAAATGTATATTTTTAAAATAGAAGGAAGGTCTGTGTAATTGAGGTAAAACAGAAGGGTGGTCAGAGTATTTTACTCTAAAAATTAATATAGTTTTAAAATTTAGTGTGGTTAATAATAATAATAAATTGCAAATCAGTTAAATTTTTTGATAAATTTAATGTTTTTAAATAGTACCAATAATTTATTGTTGCCTGTGAATTATGATAAGAATCGGAAAGGCTAAAGAGTACAACTTGCTGTAGTTTCCATGGTTCATGAATCCGGATTGGATCGGCCAATTCAGCTCCGAAACTGGGTAACTCGCAAGTAAACCGGTTTGGTTCACTATTTTAATTTTTTTTTATTTTCTTTAGAATTTCATATTAATGAGCCTAAAATCTTTAATTTCTCACTGATTTGGCACCAGTTTAGTCCAGATCTAGCCCACTGACCCTTAATTCAATACTCAGACTAATTTAGTGCCCAGTCCGGATTTATGAACCTTGGTATTTACAACAACAACCTGATTGCTTGAATATTTTAGAAATAAAACTTTTACTTTTGTGTTCATGAATTTTTTTTTTTGACATTATTGACTTCACCTAGCGCTGTAAGGTAAACCTTGAACAATGGAAGGATGGGAAACCAATCGAATTTTCATTTAATCTATCAAAGATAATAGCACATTATTATAAAAATTAAAAAAATAGCACATAATGACTATCCTAAACGTATAAACTAATTGAAAAGTTTACATTGATTTTAAATAAAAAGTTCAATCTACTTTATCTACTAAGAGGTTGTTTGGTATTACAAGGGATTTGGAGGGAAGTGAAGGGGATAAAAAAAAATTTTGAATTGAATTTTTAAAAAATTAGAGAAGTGTGATAATAAAATTTTAAAATAGAGGATATGGAAGATAAAAATAATAATAAAAATTAATGAAAAACATTTTACCCTACTTCACTAATTTTTTGTTTGAAATTCAATTCATAAAAATTTCCTCTGCCCTCACTCTAAATTCCTCATATCAAACAAACCTTAGTTTTTTTGCTTTTTTTTTTTTTTAAATTTGGATGGTAGGTGCGTGGTTTGAAAAGTGTGGGGATCGAACTCAGACCTGATGTTACAAAAGGGACATCTAGTACCACTAGACTAAAGGGTCTTTGTTGACCAAAAAAAGACTAAAGGGTCTTTACCAAAGAAATTTTAGTTTTAACTTGGTTAAAACTTAAGTTATGAAATATAATTTATTGTAATTCAATCTCTATAATTTTAAGGGTTAAGGTGCAAATTTACCAATGAATTTTTGTCCGAGGAGCGTCTGGCACAAATATCTTTTAGAAGGGGCAAAAATACCAATGAACAATTAAAAAGGGACATCCACCACAAAAACCGTTAAATCCGTACTAACGCCGTTAGGGGGTTTTCTTCTCTTATAATTTAACGCCGTTAGTACGGATTAACAGTTTTTGTGGTGGATGCCCATTTTTAATTGTTCATTAGTATTTTTACCCCTTCTAAAAGATATTTAAGCCAGACGCTCCTCGGACAAAACTTCGTTGGTAAATTTGCATCTTAACAGTAATTTTAACAATTTAAAATCTTAATCCAAATCATGAATATTCTTCTGCACCCCTTGCTAATAGGGGTGGAAACAGGTCAAACGGCCTATGGTTAGGTCAAGGCCTATTTAAAATACCCTCTTTAATCTATATTTACATTAGAAAATACCTTTGTTAATAAAAACCCTATTTAATTTGTGTAATCAATAGAATTATGTGGAAAAAGAATTATAAATATAGAAGCTCAAGTAAATCGAGGTCTTGTATATTTTTTACAAAAACAAACTACTCAATTAGCTCCTACGAACGATTACCTTGGGGAGATCAATAATTGACTGGACAATTCTCTAAGTTAACCGATGCAGACAAAAAAAAAAAAAGAATATCTAAGCCATGATAACTCATAAAGAAGCTAAAGAAGAATAAACTGATTTCTGCTTTCATTGCAATCAAGCAAGATTACACTGAATATAATTGAAATCCAAATTCTGACTGTCTTAAAATCTACACTACTGTCCACAATAAAAGAATTTAAAAAGTAATGATTTGTCAGAAAAATTGGAGCCACTGGATTGAATTCTTTTGTGCTTCTGTTGACTTGTTTCTTCTCATTATCATCCTCAAAGCTTGACAAGTGCCATACATAGCTTGTTGTGAACATCACGGAATACCCAAATCTGAACATGGTCTTTTTTTACCGAGACAATCTCTTTCAACTATTTTGTTCCAATTAGTTCTCAACACATACTGATAGCCTACTTTCTGAAGATCATTCTTATCTTTATGCAAATCCCACTGTCCAAATTCCAATGATGTCTCTGAAAGAGGAAGAGACACCCCATTTGCTGTTGGTGTGCGAATCAATGGCACACTAAGGGATCTCCCTAACTTTAAATTTGTCATCTGGTCATCATCCAAAAACTTGAAACTCCCAACTTGGCTACAAGGAATTGTGAATCTACTGTGTCCCTTGCTTACATCTGTTTCAGACAAGTACTTTTCAATGATTCCTATGATTCTTGTCCCACTATATTCACCGATGATCTTTCTTTCGAATTCATTTGACAAGCTTGGCAGTGGTGTTGGTGGATTTTGGCTACCCCTCTTCCTATTCTTCATCTTCTTTCTCTTCATTTCCATAGCTCCAATCCATTCTTCACTGCTTACGGTTTCTTCTAATTTTCTCTTTAGTGTGTCAGTCTTCTTTCTTGAAGAGTTGTTCATCACATATTTCTGCACCTTTTGTCCTCCTTCTGTTACACAAAGAAAGAAGCCAATCAATATATCAAATGAACTATAAACAAAACATCAAGGCTCCGGTTTTGAACCATACAACTCAAATTAAAGACAGTACCTTTAATCAAATCATCATGGGTTAGGCCTTCATCAGACTTTGTTTTCACTATATGTATCTTTGAGGTGGCCTTATTGTCATAGCTGGTGAAATTTTGCCCCTCATTTCTTTGTTTCCTTATCACAAATCTTAGATTCTTCTTCATCTTCTCTTTGACCAGTGTTTTGCTCCTTTACAAGAGACGTAATTTGTGCCCCAATTTGGCTCAATATTTTCATTATTCACATGTGCCAAATCATACATTTTAGCAGCAATAGAGGCAACTTGTAACAGTATCTCAAAAGAGCTCAAATTATGCTGACTCTATTTCAGGCCTTCAAAATCTTCCACAGTCAACAAACCAGACATTGTCACTATTGCCTTTTTCTCCATTTCTGACAAAACTTTTCAATTTCTAATCAACATTAGTTTCAGATGAATCTTCACATAAACAGTGTGGAATCGAAATTATATATAACATAAAAATCATATAATCAAGATGACATAACAAAATATAGTGCTTCATTACACTATCTACTTTAAAATATATTCCTTCTTCACATCAAATCATTTCAAGCATAAGAACATTGAACTTACTATCCTTGAAATAAAAGACACTAATAATCTCTGGAATATAATATCAATGAAATACACGAGTTAAATGTCAATCCCACACTAATAAGTTGGTTTTTATTTTAAAAAACAAAAAGGTTTGTCTCTTTCCCCCATAACTTCATGTCAGCGTTTGCGCCTTATTCGATCTCGTTTTCCTCTTCCTCTTTCCCATTCTCTTGTCTTCTTCTTGACTCTCTCGTCCCTGTGTCTCGCCGTTGGCCCGTCAAGCTCACGTTCGCTGCATTGTGTCTCTCCAAAACAAAATTCCGTTGACCTTCAGGCCTTCATTTTGGATTTGTGTGGCTCTCTCGCCGTTGGTCTCTCCTAATTTGCCCCGGATTTGAGACTTTGTGATTTGTTCGAGCTGAGGTAGATTGTTTCGGGTTTTTATGATTTGAAGCTTTGGAATACTGCCAGATTCGGTTTCGAAGCATTGGTGTTCCCCACTGACAAGAGTCCCAAGGTATTCCCATGTCCTTGCTTTAATTTCGCAGTCGGTTGGATAAATCTGAAGCTGCTAAGAAATATGATGACGTTTTTGCCAAACTTGAGTCATTGTAGATCTTCTGCTGCACTCTGTAACTAAGGAAATTGTTCCTATTTTGCTTTATGAGTACTATTGTAGCTATCTTTGTGATTATTTTCTTTTTATTGATTTTCATGTCTGCGATATATGCTAGTACTCATCTACAGAGAAAGCTAGACGTTAGTTTGTTGACCATTATGGTTATCTCCGCGTGAGTGAAGTACAAGAAATGATGCAGTTTTTTTTTTGGTTGCCGTTGTTTACTTGTGGGGTTGAAGATTAAAGTTTTTAGTTTTCTATGTTGGAGATGATGTCGATGTCTGTTCATATAGTGATTACTGATTTGTGTTTTGGATTGGCTGGCTAGGATCATGCATCGATAATCTTAAACCTGTTGGTGATTTTTCTTTTGAACTTTTTTTAATTCTGTTGGTATATTTCGGGTATCCTTTCTGGTTTTAGGCTGTCTTAAACACTATTTGTTTTTTGTATATAGCCTTGATTGCCCTCCTTTGAATGACAACGTTAAGAAGTTAAACCTTGATGCCCTCTCAAGTAGTTAATTAAACTTTAAAAAAGTCAATCATGTGATCATTGGCAAGAGATTCTTAAGAGGTTTAAAACCTAAAGATGTGTATGTAGTATGCATTTGTGGTTGCTGACTATAGTTCAGAAAAATGGTGTCATAAAATTTACTGTCAGCTACTGACATGCCTATTATTTGATCATACACCTTCTATACGTGATATATATCCTTAAAAAAAAAGGTAATATATATATATATATATATATATCCGATGGTTAAGTCCCTCAAATATAGAGTGCACTGAAGGGAGGGCTTCAAGGTAATAATGTGGGTGATAGACAAGGCAATTATTTGTGGTTGCTGACTCGAGTTCAGAAAAACTAAACAGAATAAAAATACAAACACTAAGTTAATCGATGCCAAAAAAAAAAAAAAACCTAATCCATGATAACTCACAAAGAAGCTAAAGAAGAATGAACTGATTTCTACTTTCACTGCAATCAAGCAAGATTACACTGAAAATAATTGGAATTCAAATTCTTACTGTGTTAGAAATCTACACTACCATCCATAATAAAAGAAATTAAAAAATAATCATCTGTCAGAAAAATAGGAGCCACTGAATTGAATTCTTTTGTGCTTCTGTTGACTTGTTTCTTCTCGTCGTCATCATCATCCTCCTCCTCCTCAAAGCCTTAGAAGTGCCATACATAACTTGTTGTGAACATCACGGAATGCCCAAATCTGAACATGGTCTTTTTTTTTGAGACCATCTCTTTCAACTATTTTGTTCCAATTAGTTCTCAACACATACTGATAGCTTACTTTCTCAATATCATTCTTATCTTTATGCAAATCCCACTGTCCAAATTCCAATGATGTCTTTGAAAGAGGAAGAGACACCCCATTTTCTGTTGGTGTGTGAATCAATGGCACAGTAATGGATCTCCCTAACCTTAAATTTGTCATCTGGTCATCATCCAAAAACTTGAAACTCTCAACTTGGCTACAAGGAATTGTGACTCTACTGTGTCCCTTGCTTACATCTGTTTCAGACAAGTACTTTTGTATGACTCTTATGATTCTTGTCCCGCCATATTCACTGACGATCTGTCTTTCAAACTCTTTTGACAAGCTTGGTAGTGGTTTTGGTGGATTTTGGCTACCCCTCTTCCTATTCTTCATCTTCTTTCTCTTCATTTCCATATCTCCAATCCATTCTTCATTGCTTATGGTTTCTTACAATTTTCTCTTTAGTGTATCAGTCTTCTTTCTCTAAGAGTTGTTCATCACAGATTTCTGCACCTTTTGTCCTCCTTTTGTTACTCAAAGAAAGAAACCAATCAATACATCAAATGAACTATAAAAAAAACTTCAAGACTTCATTTTTGAACCATATATAATTTATCAACCCAAATTAAAGACAGTACCTTTGATCAAATCATCATATGTTAGGCCTTCGTCAGACTCTGTTGTCACTTTATGTATCTTTGAGGTGGTGTTAATAGCATAGCTGGTGAGATTTTGCCCCTCATTTCTTTGTCTACTTATCACAATTCTTAGATTCTTCTTCATCTTCTCTCTGACCAGTGTTTGAGCTTCTTTACAAGAGACATAATTTGTGCCCGAGTTAGGCTCAATATTTTCATTATTCATATGGGCCAAACCATACTTTTTAGCAGCAACAGAGGCAACTTGTAACAGTATCTCAAAAGAGCTCAAATTGTGATGACCCTGTTTCAGGCCTTGAAAATTTTCCATGGTCAACAAATCATCCATCCTCTTTATTGCCTGTTTCTGCATTTCTGATAAATATTTCCAATTTCTAGTCAATACTAGTTTCAAACGAATCTTTACATATACAATGTGGAATGAAATTTATATACAACTTCAGAAGCATATCAACAAGACAACATAACAAAATATAGTATTTCATAGCACTAATTACACTCAAATGTATTCCTTATTCACATCAAATCATTCCAATCATAAGAACTGTGAACTTGCTGTCTTTAAAATAAAAGACACTAATAATCACTAGAATATAATATATAGATCATGTAACATCTATGAAATACTTGAGTTAAATGTCAATGCCACACTGAAATCTACAAGCGCTGCAAAAGAGGAATAAGGCAAAACAATGAAGACAGTAGTGTAGGGGAAGGGAAGAAAGACAATAAAAGAGAGTTAACTCATGAAAAGATAGACCTACGAACTTTGGAGAGTGGGGTGAGAAAAAAAGGATGTATAAGAGAAGCTTTTTAACTCGGTCTTTCACAATTTGACGTTTTCTATTAAAATATAGATACTTTTATTTTTGTCTTTTAATTATATTTTAGTTGTTTTTCAGAAAAGTAAAGCTCAAAATACAAAACTGTTGAAGAAATAGGAATGAGAAAGGCAAAATAGGAATACTCACAAATTTCCCCAAAAGTGTTTGAAGAAAGTGCGTTCTTTTCTTATTTCGTCTGGTTGAATGCTTTGTTTCTATGAAATGAAAAAAGAGTATTATTATGTTATGGTTACAACACTTGAGTTTGACATCACAACAAATTTGAAATTCACAGATATTAAAAGTAGAAGAAGAAGGAAGAAGAAAGAACTTACAAGATAGTGGGAAGTGGAAGTGTGAGAAACGAGTTGGCTTTCCGAACGTTGAATGCGAGACGGATTAATCATGAACTTGAAATGGGAGTGAAGGTAATTTCTGATTAAATAAATAGAATTAGGAAACTTGGTGGAAGAGTATTTTGGTCCTGTTGAATTAGGAAACAAACGTAGTTTCCTAATCTTTAGTTTTTCTTTTTGCAAAAAAGTAATTATGCATTGTACCGTTATATGAACCATAAGTAATATATCCCCATAGCGTTGCGCAGCGACTAATATTCCGATGGAGCGCATGTGCGGTAGCCTGTCTTTTTTCCCGCCAAAATAAGCAGTAGTCTAATAATAATTTCTCCCCCCCCCCTCCCCACTATTTTCTTAATTGTGATTTTGTTTTGATTCTGGATTATTCAAGATATTACTCCCACCGATTCTAAATATAAGGCAGTTAATTTTTTTAAGAGGTTAAGAAAGCTAAATAAGTTACTTAATTATATCATATGTTGTATATTCTTAGATTATATATCAATTTATTAATCAAATTAATTAGCTTAGAGAAAAAAATAAAATAAAAATACTCTAAAGTAATTTAATTAGTTTTTTTAATCTCTCTAAAAAAGTCAATTATGCCTAATATTTAAAATAAAGGGGGATAATTTTTTTTAAAAGATAATAATTAATCATTAGTAATTGCATTTATGAAATCATCCCCTGTTTGAGGAGGAGCTTTGATCCAAGGCTTCTCAATTCGTGTATTCATTAAAAAAAATGTTACTCTTTTCAGTCCTAATTATAAGGTAAAATTGACTTTTTTAGAGAAATTAAGAAAGTTAATTAAATTACTTTATAATATTTTTATTTTTTTTCCCTCCAAACTAATTAGTTTGACTAATAAACTGATATAACTTCTTTAATCTCTCCAAAAAAAGTCAACTTTATCTTATATTTAGGACCGGAGGTAGTACAATTTAACAGATTTTGTTTCCTTCAAATCATTATAGTTTACCTGGTTTAATTTATAAAGAACGCAATTTGGAATTCTTAAATATCTATTTGTTGTCTCAAGAACTATTTTTTTCCATATGTACCTATATTTGATAAGGATAGTAAGAGAGAGTAAAAATTAATATAATTTTAAAATTTAGTGTGGTTAATAATAATAATAATAAATTGCAAATCAGTTAAATTTTTGATAAATTTAATGTTTTTAAATAGTACCAATAATTTATTGTTGCCTGTGAATTATGATAAGAATCGGAAAGGCTAAAGAGTACAACTTGCTGTAGTTTCCATGGTTCATGAATCCGGACTGGATCGGTCAATTTAGCTCTGAAATTGGGTAACTGGCAAGTAAACCGGTCCGGTTCACTATTTTAATTTTTTTTTTATTTTCTTTAGAATTTCATATTAATAAGCTTAAAATCTTCAATTTCTCACTAATTTGGTGTCAGTACTCTTACACAAGTATTTCACTACTCACACTCTTCGGCGCCTAGCTGTGCAAATCCGTGGGCTATTAGCCACCGCAACTAATCTAGATCAAGGTGCGTTAGATAGTGAGTGTTTGAAATAGTTTATTTTTAGGAAACAAGTACTTATTATGTAAGTCGAGATAAAACTCCGTTCATATACTTACCTTGTATATCTTGAATCACGATTTATAAACATTTATTGCCCAAAAATAAGCTATCACAAACGAGCACAGTGGTTTAGCAGAACCCTTCTCCAAAATGCTTTATTTCCAAAATTGGAACCCTTGATATTACATGTAAATTTTTAGGTTTTTTGAATATTTTGTTATTCATCTTTTATATTTAATTTATAGAAAAGTTTCACTGAAAAAAATGATAATTTGTACTCACTTTGTAAGCTAGGTTATATTAAAACCAGTCTCTTTTTATAATTAGTTTAAAGTATCCCTATTTATTATATATATATTAAGTATAAGTTTCTATATGGGATAGTTTTTATAATAAATGATTAAAGGAGTACTTCATCTGGTTCATAATATAAGTCACTCTAAGAAGAACTTTTTGATCCACACCTTACAGTATAAAATAGAGTAATTAATATTTATTTATCAATTTTATCCATATCAATAATGTTTAAATACTCCTTGCAATTTTTTTTCTCTCGCTCACAACCTCATTTATATGAATAAAATTGGCCCACTTAATGGCACTACTTAAATCAATATTATATGTGGGCTTGTCAGAGCTACAGTGATAGTGTTTGCTTGACTGTTACAATCAGACAAGCATAATATGATTAAAATTGCAATTTTTTATTTTAAGAAAAAGAGAGAGAAAAAACTTTAAAATTATAAAATTTTAAATAAGGTATTTCCTTAAAAATGATTTCATCATTTTCTTATTAACTTTTGGTAACAAACATGATTTAAAATTTTATAATTTTGAAGTTTTTTTTTTTATCTTTTTCCCAAAATTTAATTACTTAATAGTCATTACTTTATTTGGATAAACTAGTTAAAAAGATTTATATTGTGGATAAAAAACAACATCATAAAGAAAATGTCACATATTTTCTAAACGAGGCACTATGAGTAAATTAAATCAAGAAAATAACGTGGGGAAAGACAAAAAAAGAAATATGCTTGTATGTTTGTTTGAAAGAGGGGAAGGGGGCGAAGGAGCCTTTCATGTAGCAATTAGAATTTGCATCTACCAACAATAGTGGCACGTAATTAATAAAAGAGAAGAAGTTTAGAACTCTACCGTAGGTAACATTATAACAAAATTTTTCAGAACCCTACTGTATTTAACATTATAACAATTTTTTCGGCAACACGTAAATTACTTCTTTTTTCTCATTTTGGTAAGATAGGGGGTGACAGTGAAAAACATTCTCTTGAAAACTATTTGATATAAGAGACTTAGAGGGAAGGGAGAGGAGAGAAAATTCTAATAGGTTGGATTTAAGAAATTAAAGTAGCGGTGTTATAAAATTTTAATAAAAAGAATATGTAAGATAAAAGAGTAAAAAAATTAATTAAAGACTTCTAACCCTACTTTACTGATATTTTTTAAGCCAACTCAACAAAATTTTTTTTTCCTTCCCCTCAGTGTCCCTCGTCAGCATTCATACCAAACAGTTAAGGTAGATCATACTCTCATGAAGGGCCTCGATAGCTCTTGCAAGCTTTTTCCAACTCAAAGTCAACTTAATTGGTATCATGTTTGAATCCCTCAAAAGTGTTTATTTATGTGAATCGAGATAAAACTCATCTTACATACTTATTTCATAAACCGTAAATCACGATCAAAAAATTATTTTTGCAGACTCCAAAAACCGGCAAAGACTGCACAAATTTGACAGTCATGGAGTTTTGTTTGTAGCACTTGATGCTCGTTTGGAATAGCTTATTTTTAGGTAATAAGTACTTATAAATCATGATTCATGGTATACGAGGTAAATATGTGAGAGAAGTTTTATCTCGGCTTGCGTAATAAGGACTTATTTTCTAAAATTAAGTGATCCCAAACACAGACTTAATCAAACAAAAATAGTCTCAGACATACGAATACAAAGTACTAATTTAACCAGTCAATTTCGCGTATGTTACTTGAGGATTGGAAGTGGTAATGAATTTTTTATATTTTCGATTTTGTTGTATTTTAACTAGACACCGTAACTAACTTATAATGTCTAGTGGATAAGCACTAAGCATTATAAATAACTTACGACATTTGTTGAATAAGTAACCGACAATGTAAATAAATAAGTCATATAAAAATTAAATTTTAAAACGGGGAGAATGCCACCTAAACATATCAACTATTTTTAAAGATAAATATATTTTAAATATTTCACGTGAAAATATAAATAATTTAGAGAATTAAAATTGAAAAGATAACAATAATATAATCACATTATAATACGATAATTTGGGTATTTATATTTACTCCCCCTGTGCCTAATTAGTGAACTAGATCAATACCTATGAAGTCCCCACACAAATAAGTAAAAGAAAATTCCCACTTATGGTGGGTGTTCCTTTTTCGAAACTGGAAGTTTTTTTGGTTTTTTAAATGTATGACGTCCGGAGATTTTATGACCAGACCCCATATAAGTTGGTTTTTATTTTAAAAAACAAAAAGGTTTTTCTCTTTCCCCCCATAACTTCATGTCAGCGTTTGCGCCTTATTCGATCTCGTTTTCCTCTTCCTCTTTCCCATTCTCTTGTCTTCTTCTTGACTCTCTCGTCCCTGTGTCTCGCCGTTGGCCCGTCAAGCTCACGTTCGCTGCATTTTGTCTCTCCAAAACAAAATTCTGTTGACCTTCAGGCCTTCATTTTGGATTTGTGTGGCTCTCTTGCCGTTGGTCTCTCCTAATTTGCCCCGGATTTGAGACTTTGTGATTTGTTCGAGCTGAGGTAGATTGTTTCGGGTTTTTATGATTTGAAGCTTTGGAATACTGCCAGATTCGGTTTCGAAGCATTGGTGTTCCCCACTGACAAGAGTCCCAAGGTATTCCCATGTCCTTGCTTTAATTTCGCAATCGGTTGGATAAATCTGAAGCTGCTAAGAAATATGATGACGTTTTTGCCAAACTTGAGTCATTGTAGATCTTCTGCTGCACTCTGTAACTAAGGAAATTGTTCCTATTTTGCTTTATGAGTACTATTGTAGCTATCTTTGTGATTATTTTCTTTTTATTGATTTTCATGTCTGCGATATATGCTAGTACTCATCTACAGAGAAAGCTAGACGTTAGTTTGTTGACCATTATGGTTATCTCCGAGTGAGTGAAGTACCAGAAATGATGCAGATTTTTTTTTGGTTGCCGTTGTTTACTTGTGGGGTTGAAGATTAAAGCTTTTAGTTTTCTATGTTGGAGATGATGTCGATGTCTGTTCATAATGTGATTACTGATTTGTGTCTTGGATTGGCTGGCTAGGATCATGCATCTATAATCTTAAACCTTTTGGTGATTTTTCTTTTGATTTTGTTTGAATTCTGTTGGTATATTTTGGGCATCCTTTCTGGTTTTAGGCTGTCTTAAACACTATTTATTTTTTGTATATAGCCTTGATTGCCCTCCCTTGAGTAACAACCTTAAGAAGTTAAAACTTGATGCCCTCTCAAGTAGTTAATTAAACTTTAAAAAAGTCAATCATATGATCATTGGCAAGAGATTCTTAAGAGGTTTAAAACCTAAAGATGTGTATGCAGTATGCCTTTGTGGTTTCTGACTATAGTTCAGAAAAATAGTGTCATAAAAGTTAGAGTCAGCTACTGACAAGCCTATTATTTGATCATACACCTTCTATACGTGATATATATCCTTAAAAAAAAAGGTAATATATATATATATATATATATATATCTCCGATAGTTAAGTCCCTCAAATATAGAGTGCACTGAAGGGAGGGCTTCAAGGTAATAATGTGGGTGATAGAAAGGCAATTATTTGTGGTTGCTGACTCGAGTTCAGAAAAACTAAACAGAATAAAAATACAAACACTAAGTTAATCGATGCAAAAAAAAAAAAAAAAAAAACTAATCCATGATAACTCACAAAGAAGCTAAAGGAGAATGAACTGATTTCTACTTTCACTGCAATCAAGCAAGATTACACTGAAAATAATTGGAATTCAAATTCTTATTGTGTTAGAAATTTACACTACCATCCATAATAAAAGAAATTAAAAAATATCCATCTGTCAGAAAAATAGGAGCCACTGAATTGAATTCTTTTGTGCTTCTGTTGGCTACCCCTCTTCCTATTCTTCATCTTCTCTCTCTTCATTTCCATAGCTCCAATCCATTCTTCATTGCTTATGGTTTCTTCCAATTTTCTCTTTAGTGTATCAGTCTTCTTTCTTGAAGAGTTGTTCATAACAGATTTATGCACCTTTTGTCTTCCTTCTGTTACACAAAGAAAGAAACCAATCAATACATCAAATGAACTATAAACAAAACTTCAAGACTTCATTTTTGAACCATATATAATTGATCAACTCAAATTAAAGACAGTACCTTTGATCAAATCATCATGGGTTAGGCCTTCGTCAAACTTTGTTGTCACTTTATGTATCTTTGAGGTGGCGTTAATAGCATAGCTGGTGAGATTTTGCCCCTCATTTCTTTGTCTCCTTATCACAGTTCGTAGATTCTTCTTCATCTTCTCTTTGACCAGTGTTTGAGCTCCTTTACAAGAGATATAATTTGTGCCCGAGTTAGGCTCAATATTTTCATTATTCATATGGGCCAAACCATACTTTTTAGCAGCAACAGAGGCAACTTGTAACAGTATCTCAAAAGAGCTCAAATTGTGATGACCCTGTTTCAGGCCTTGAAAATCTTCCATGGTCAACAAATCATCCATCCTCTTTATTGCCTGTTTCTGCATTTCTGATAAAAATTTCCAATTTCTAGTCAGTACTAGTTTCAAATGAATCTTTACATAAACAATGTGGAATGGAATTTATATACAACTTAAGAAGCATATCAACAAGACAACATAACAAAATATAGTGTTTCATGGCACTAACTACACTCAAATGTATTCCTTATTCACATCAAATCATTCCAATCATAAGAACTGTGAACTTGCTGTCTTTAAAATAAAAGACACTAATAATCACTAGAATATAATATATAGATCATGTAACATCTATGAAATACATGAGTTAAATGTCAATGCCACACTGAAATCTACAAGCGCTGCAAAAGAGGAATAAAGCAAAACAATGAAGACAGTAGTGTGGGGGAAGGGAGGAAAGACAATAAAAGAAAGTGAACTCATGAAAAGGTAGACCTACGAACTGTGGAGAGTGGGGTGAGAAAAAAAGGATGTATAAGAGAAGCTTTTTAACTGGGTCTTTCACAATTTGACGTTTTCTATTAAAAGATATATACTTTTATTTTTGTCTTTTAATTATATTTTAGTTGTTTTTCAGAAAAGTAAAGGTCAGAATACAAAACTGTTGAAGAAATAGGAATGAGAAAGGCAAAATAGGAATACTCACAAATTTCCCCAAAAGTGTTTGAAGAAGGTGTGCTCTTTTCTTGTTTCGTCAACTGGTTGGATGCTTTGTTTATGTGAAATGAAAACAGAGTATTATTATGTTATGGTTACAACAATTGAATTTGACATCACAACAAATTTGAAATTCACAGATTTTAGAAGTAGAAGAAGAAGGAAGAACTTACAAGATAGTAGGAAGTTGAAGTGTGAGAAGCGAGTTGGCTTTCCGAACGTTAAATGCGAGACGGATTAATCGTGAACTTGAAATGGGAGTGAAGGAAATTTCTGATTAAATAAATAGAATTAGGAAACGTGGTAGAAGAGTCTTTTGGTCCTGTTTGAATTAGGAAACAAACGTTGTTTCCTAATCTTTAATTTTTCTTTTTGCAAAAAAGTAATTATGCATTGTACCGTTATATGAACCATAAGTAATATATCCCCATAGCGTTGCGCAGTGACTAATATTCCGATGGAGCGCATGTGTGGTAGCCTGTCTTTTTAGTTTTTTCCCGCCAAAATAAGCAGTAGTCTAATAATAATTTCTTCCCCCCCCCCCCCCTCCTATTTTCTTAATTGTGATTTTGTTTTGATTCTAGATTCTTCAAGATATTACTCCCACCGATTCTAAATATAAGACAGTTAATTTTTTTAAGAGGTTAAGAAAGCTAAATAAGTTACTTAATTATATCATATGTTGTATATTCTTAGATTATATATCAATTTTTTAGTCAAATTAATTAGCTTAGAGAAAAAAATAAAATAAAAATACTCTAAAGTAATTTAATTAGTTTTCTTAATCTCTCTAAAAAGGTCAATTATGTTTTATATTTAGAATAAGGGGGGATAATTTTTTTTCAAAGATAATAATTAATCATTAGTAATTGCATTTATGAAATCATCCCCTGTTTGAGGAGGAGGAGCTTTGATCCAAGGCCTCTCAATTCATGTATTCATTAAAAAAAAATGATACTCTTTTCAGTCCTAATTATAAGGCCAACTTGACCTTTTTAGAGAAATTAAGAAAGTTTTACTTTAGTGTATTTATATTTATATTTTTTTTCTTCAAACTAATTAGTTTGACTAATAAATTGATATAGCTTCTTTAATCTCTCCAAAAAAAGTCAACTTTATCTTATATTTAGGACCGGAGGTAGTACAATTTAACACATTTTGTTTCCTTCAAATCATTATAGTTTACCTGGTTTTATTTATAAAGAACGCAATTTGGAATTCTTAAATATCTATTTGTTGTCTCAAGAACTATTTTTTCCATATGTACCTATATTTGATAAGGATAGTAAGAGAGAGTAAAAATTAATATAATTTTAAAATTTAGTGTGGTTAATAATAATAATAATAATAATAATAAATTTCAAATCAGTTAAATTTTTGATAAATTTAATGTTTTTAAATAGTACCAATAATTTATTGTTGCCTGTGAATTATGATAAGAATCGGAAAGGCTAAAGAGTACAACTTGTTGTAGTTTTCATGGTTTATGAATCCGGACTACATCGGCTAATTCAGCTCTGAAATTGGGTAACTGGCAAGTAAACCGGTCCGGTTCACTATTTTAATTTTCTTTTTATTTTCTTTAGAATTTCATATTAATAAGCTTAAAATCTTCAATTTCTCACTGATTTGGCCCTGGTTTAGTTCCGGTTTGGCCATGATCTGACCCACTGACTTTTAATCCAATACTCCGACTGGTTCAGTACCCGATCCGGATTCATGAACCTTGGTATTTAGTATTTACAACAACAACTTGATCGCTTGAATATTTTAGAAATAAAACTTTTACTTTTGTGTTCATGAATTTTTTTTGACATTATTGACTTCACCTAGCGCTGTAGGGTAAACCTTGAACAATGGAAGGATGGGAAACCAAGCGAATTTTCGTTTAATCTATCAAAGATAATAGCACATGATTATAAAAATTAAAAAAATAGCACATAATGACTATCCTAAACATATAAACTAATTGAAAAGTTTACTTTGATTTTAAATAAAAAGTTCAATCTACTTTATTTACTAAGAGGTTGTTTGGTAGTACGAGGGGTTTGGAGGGAAGTGAATGGGATAAAAAGATTTTTTGAATTGAATTTTTAAAATATTAAAGAAGTGAGATAATAAAATTTTAAAATAGAGGATATGTAAGATAAAAATAATAATAAAAATTAATGAAAAACAATTTACCCTACTTCACTAATTTTTTTTTTTGAAATTCAATTCATAAAAACTTCCTCTGCCCCCCACTCCAAATCCCTCATATCAAACAAACCTTAGTTTTTTTGTTTTTGTGAATTTGGATGGTAGATGCATAGTTTGAAAAGTGTGGGGGATCGAACTCAGACATGATGTTACAAAAGGAACATCTAGTACCACTAGACTAAAGGGTCTTTACCAAAGAAATGTTAGTTTTAACTTGGTTAAAACTCAAGTTATGAAATATAATTTATTGTAATTCAATCTCTATAATTTTAACAATTTAAAATCTTAATTCTAATAATGGATATCCTTCTGCACCCATTGCTAATAGGGATGGATACAAGTCAATTGGCTTATGGCTAGGTCAAGGCCTATTTAAAATACCCTCTTTAATCTATATTTGCATTAGAAAATACATTTGTTGATAAAAACCCTCTTTAGTTTGTGTAATCAATAGAATTATGGGGAAAAAGAATTATAAATATAGAAGCTCAAGTAAATTGAGGTCTTATATATTTTTTACGAAAACAAACTACTCAATTAGCTCCTACGATCAATTACCTCCGGGAGATCAATAGTTGACTGAACAATTCTCACAATTCTCTAAGTTAACCGATGCAGACAAAAAAAAATAAATATATCTAAGCCATGATAACTCATAAAGAAGCTAAAGAAGAATGGACTAATTTCTGCTTTCATTGCAATCAAGCAAGATTACACTGAATATAATTGGAATCCAAATTCTGTCTGTGTTAAAATCTACGCTACCATCCACAATAAAAGAAATTAAAAAGTAATGATTTGTCAGAAAAATTTGAGCCACTGGATTGAATTCTTTTGTGCTTCTGTTGGCTTGTTTCTTCTCACCATCATCATCATCATCCTCAAAGCTTGACAAGTGCCATACATAGCTTGTTGTGAACATCACGGAATGCCCAAATCTGAACATGGTCTTTTTTTCCTGAGACAATCTCTTTCAACTATTTTGTTCCAATTAGTTTTCAACACATACTGATAGCTTACTTTCTGAAGATCATTCTTATATTTATGCAAATCCCACTGTCCAAATGCCAATGATGTCTCTGAAACTCTCAATGGCACAATAAGGGATCTCCCTAACCTTAAATTTGTCATCTGATCATCATCCAAAAACTTGAAACTCTCAACTTGGCTACAAGGAATTGTGAATCTACTGTGTCCCTTGCTTACATCTATTTCAGACAAGTACATTTCTATGACTCTTGTGATTCTTGTCCTGCCATATTCACTGATGATCTTTCTTTCGAATTCATTTGTCAAGCTTGGCAGTGGTGTTGGTGGATTTTGGCTACCCCTCTTCTTATTCTTCATCTTCTTTCTCTTCATTTCCATAGCTCCAATCCATTCTTCACTGCTTATGGTTTCTTCCAATTTTCTCTTTAGTGTGTCAGTCTTCTTTTTTGAAGAGTTGTTCATCACAGATTTCTGCACCTTTTGTCCTCCTTCTGTTACACAAAGAAAGAAACCAATCAATACATCAAATGAACTATAAACAAAATATCAAGGCTTCGTTTTTGAACCATATATAATTGATCAACCCAAATTAAAGACAGTACCTTTAATCAAATCATCATGGGTTAGGCCTTCATCAGACTTTGTTTTCACTATATGTCTCTTTGAGGTGGCCTTTTGGTCATAGCTGGTGAGATTTTGCCCCTCATTTCTTTGTCTCCTTATCACAAATCTTAAATTCCTTTTCATCTTCTTTTTGACCAGTGTTTGATCTCTTTTACAAGAGACATAATTTATGCCCAAGTTAGACTCAATATTTTCATTATTCATATGGGCCAAATCATACATTTTAGCAGCAACAGAGGCAACTTGTAACAATATCTCAAAAGAGCTCAAATTATGCTGACTCTGTTTCAGGCCTTTAAAATCTTCCACAATCAACAAACCAGACATTATCACTATTGCCTTTTTCTGCATTTCTGACAAAAATTTTCAATTTCTAATCAACATTAATTTCAGATGAATCTTCACATAAACAGTGTGGAATCAAAATTATATATGACATAAAAATCATATAAACAAGATGACATAACAAAATTCAGTGTTTCATTACACTATCTACTTTAAAATATATTCCTTATTCACATCAAATCATTTCAAGCATAAGAACATTGAACTTACTATCCCTGAAATAAAAGACACTAATAATCTCTGGAATATAATATCAATGAAATACACGAGATATATGTCAATCCCACACTAATAAGTTGGTTTTTTTTTTAAAAAAAACAAAAAGGTTTTTCTCTTTCCCCCCATAACTTCTTGTCAGCGTTTGCGCCTTATTCGATGTCGTTTTCCTCTTCCTCTTTCCCATCCTCTTGTCTTCTTCTTGACTCTCTCGTGTGTCTCGCCGTTGGCCCGTCAAGCTCACGTTCGCTGCATTGTGTCTCTCCAAAAACAAATTCCGTTGAACTCGCCTTCATTTTGGATTTGTGTGGCTCTCTAGCCGTTGGTCTCTCCTAATTTGCCTTGGATTTGAAACTTTGTGATTTGTTCGAGCTGAGGTAGATTGTTTCGGGTTTTTATGATTTGAAGCTTTGGAACACTGCCAGATTCGGTTTCGAAGCACTGGTGTTCTCCACTGACAAGAGTCCCAAGGTATTCCTATGTCCTTGCTTTAATTTCGCAATCGGTTGGATAAATCTGAAGCTGCTAAGAAATATGATGACGTTTTTGCCAAACGTAAGTCATTGTAGATCTTCTGCTGCACTCTGTAACTAAGGAAATTGTTCCTATTTTGCTTTATGAGTACTATTGTAGCTATCTTTGTGATTATTTTCTTTTTATTGATTTTCATGTCTGCGATATATGCTAGTACTCATCTACAGAGAAAGCTAGACGTTAGTTTGTTGACCATTATGGTTATCTCTGCGTGAGTGAAGGACTAGAAATGATGCAGTTTTTTTTTTGGTTGCCGCTGTTTACTTGTGGGCTTGAAGATTAAAGTTTTTAGTTTTCAATGTTGGAGATGATGTCGATGTCTGTTCATATAGTGATTACTGATTTGTGTTTTGGATTGGCTGGCTAGGATCATGCATCGATAATCTTAAACCTGTTGGTGATTTTTCTTTTGAATTTTTTTGAATTCTGTTGGTATATTTTGGGTATCCTTTCTGGTTTTGGGCTGTCTTAAACACTATTTATTTTTTGTATATAGCCTTGATTGCCCTCCCCTGAGTGACAACCTTAAGAAGTTAAACCTTGATGCCCTCTCAAGTAGTTAATTAAACTTTAAAAAAGTCAATCATGTGATCATTGGCAAGAGATTCTTAAGAGGCTTAAAACCTAAAGATGTGTATGTATGTATTTGTGGTTGCTGACTATAGTTCAGAAAAATAGTGTCATGAAAGTTACAGTCACCTACTGATAAGCCTATTATTTGGTCATACACCTTCTATACGTGATATATATCCTTAAAAAAAGGGTAATATATATATATAGAGTGCACTGAAGGGAGGGCATCAAGGTATAGACAACGCAATTATTTGTGGTTGCTGACTCCAGTTCAGAAAACTAAACAGAATTAAAAAACAAACACTAAGTTAATCGATGCAAAAAGAAAAAAAGAAAGAATATTTATCCCATGATAACTCACAAAGAAGCTAAAGAAGAATGAACTGATTTCTACTTTCACCGCAATCAAGCAAGATTATACTGAAAATAATTGGAATCCAAATTCTTACTGTGTTAGAAATCTACGCTTCCATCCACAATAAAAGAAATTAAAAAATAATCATTTGTCAGAAAAATTTGAGCCACTGAATTGAATTCTTTTGTGCTTCTGTTGACTTGTTTCTTCTCATCATCATTATCATCATCATCCTCAAAGCTTGACAAGTGCCATACAAAGCTTGTTGTGAACATCGTGGAATGCCCAAATCTGAACATGGTCTTTTTTTTTGAGACCATCTCTTTCAACTATTTTGTTCCAATTAGTTCTCAACACATACTGATAGCTTACTTTTTGAAGATCATTCTTATCTTTATGCAAATCCCACTGTCCAAATTCTAATGATGTCTCTGAAAGAGGAAGAGGTACCCCATTTTCTGTTGGTGTGTGAATCAATGGCACGGTAATGGATCTCCCTAACCTTAAATTCGTCATCTCTTCATCATCCAAAAACTTGAAACTTTCAACTTGGCTACAAGGAATTGTGACTCTACTATGTCCCTTGCTTACGTCTGTTTCAGATAAATACTTTTGTATGACTCTTATGATTCTTGTCCCGCCATATTCAACGATGATCTTTCTTTCGAATTCTTTTGACAAGCTTGGTAGTGGTATTGGTGGATTTTGGCTACCCCTCTTCCTATTCTTCATCTTCTTTCTCTTCATTTCCATAGCTCCAATCCATTCTTCATTGCTTATGGTTTCTTCCAGTTTTCTCTTTAGTGTATCAGTCTTCTTTCTTGAAGAGTTGTTCATCACAGATTTCTGCACCTTTTTTCTTCCTTCTGTTACACAAAGAAAGAAACCAATCAATACATCAAATGAACCATAAACAAAAGCTTCAAGACTTCATTTTTGAACCATATATAATTATCAACTCAAATTAAAGACAGTACCTTTAATCAAATCATCATGGGTTAGGCCTTCATTAGACTTTGTTTTCGCTTTATGTATCTTTTTGGTTTTAATGGCATAGCTGGTGAGATTTTGGCCCTCATTTCTTTGTCTCCTTATCACAAATCTTAGATTCTTCTTCATCTTCTCTTTGACATGTGTTTGAGCTATTTTACAAGAGACATAATTTATGCCCAAGTTAGGCTCAATATTTTCATTATTCATATGGGCCAAATCATACTTTTTAGCAGCAACAGAGACAACTTGTAACAGTATCTCAAAAGAGCTCAAATTATGATGACCCTGTTTCAGGTCTTGAAAATCTTCCATGGTCAACATATCAGCCATCCTCTTTATTGTCTGTTTCTGCATTTCTGATAAAAATTTTCAATATCTAGTCAGTAGTAGTTTTAGACAAATCTTTACATAGACAATGTGGAATGAAATTTATATACAACTTAAGAAGCATATCAACTAGACAACACAACAAAATATACAGTGTTTCATAGCACTATCTACACTCAAATGTATTCCTTATTCACATCAAATCATTCCAAGCATAAGAACTGTGAACTTACTGTCATTAAAATAAAAGACACTAATAATCACTGGAATATAATATATAGATCATATACCATCTATGAAATACATGAGTTAAATGTCAATGCCACACTAAAATCTACAGGCGGTCTCAAAGAGGAATAAGACAAAACAATGAAGACACAATAAGACAGTAGTGTCGGGGGAAGGAAGAAAGACAGTAAAAGAAAGTGAACTCATGAAAAGAGAGACCTGTGGAATGTGGAGAGTGGGGTGAGAAAAAAATGATGTATAAGAGAGGGTTTTTAATTGGGTCTTTTCTATTAAAAGATCTATACTTTTATTTATGTTTTAATTATATTTTAGTTGTTTTTCAGAAAAGTAATGCTCACACAACAAACGGTTTGAAGAAATATGAATGAGAAAGGCAAAATAGAAATACTCACAAATTTCCCTAGAAGTGTTTGAAGAAGGTGCGTACTTTTGTTCTTTTGTTGTTTCGTCAGCTTCTTGAATGCTCTGTTTCTGTGAAATGAAAACAGAGTATTATTATGGCTCTATTTCTGTGAAATGAAAACAGAGTATTATTATTTTATGGTTACAACACTTGAATTTGACATTACAACAAATTTGAAATTCATAGATATTAGAAGTAGAAGAAGAAAGAAGAACTTACCCCACAAGATAGTGGGAAGTGTAAGTGTGAGAAATGAGTTGGCTTTCTGGACGTTGGATGCGAGAAGGACTTGAAGTGGGAGCACAGGTTAGTTTCTGATTAAATAAATAGAATTAGGAAACTTGGTAGAAAAGTATTTCGGTCCTGTTTGAATTAGGAAACAAATGTAGTTTCCTAATCTTTAATTTTTTTTTTCCCTTAAACAAAGTAATTACGATTGTACCGTTATATGAACCATAAGTAATATATCACCGCACTGTTTGAGCAGCGACTAATATTCCGATGCAGCGCGTAAGCAGGAGCCTTTCTTTTTTTTTTCCGCCAAAATAAGCAGTAGTCTAATAATTTTTCTTCTCTCTTCCCCTATTATCTTAATTGTGATTTTTATTGAATCTGCATTTTTCAAGATATTAGTTTTTTTTTTTTTAAAAAAAAATAATTAGTAATTACATTTATGAAATCACCCCTTGTTTGAGGAGGAGGAGGAGGTGCTTTGATCCATCCAAGGCTTCTCAATTTGTGTATTCATTAAAAAAATTGATACAGTTTAACAGATTTTGTTTTTTTTAAATCATTATAGTTTACTTAGTTTTATTTATAAAGAACTCAATTTGGAATTCTTAAATATCTGTTTATTGTTTCAAAAACTATTTTTTTCCCCATATATACGTATATTTAACCAGGATAGTAAGGAAGAGTAAAAATTAATATAATTTTAAAATTTAGTGTGGTTAATGATAATAGTAAATTGCAAATCACTTAAACTTTTGTGTTAAGGTTTATGCAGCACCCAAACTATTTTTGAATGTATAATATTGACCCTAAAATATTAAAAATGGACCAATTCTCACCTCCATGCTAACAATGTTAACTACCACCGTTTGTTCATTATATTCATCACACCATGCCTTAAGCCACTTTTGCTGACTGCTTCTTTAGTGGGTCTAAACATGGGCTGAGCTCTCTTTAAGACATCCATGGGACGTTGACGGATTTCCAGGACAAAGAAACAATCAGCAAAAGTGGCTCAAGGCATCGTGTGATGAATATAAGGAACAAACGGTGGTGGTTAACACTGTTAGTATGGAGGTGAGAGTTGCTCCATTTTTAATATTTTAGGATCAATATTACACCTTCAAAAATAGTTTAGGGTGCTGCATACCACAAAGGGCACATATAGTACAACTAGACTAAAGGGTCTTTGGCAAACAGCCCTCAGTTTTAACTTGGTTAAAACTCGAGGTACGGAATATAACTTATTGCAACTCAATTTCTATAATTTAATAATTTAAAACCTTAATTCTAATCATGGATATCCTCCTGCACCCTTGCCAATAAGGGTGGAAATAAGTCAAATGGCTTGTGGTCAGATGTGACTTGTTAGTAAAAAAGGTTAGGCCAAGGCGTATTTAAAAGCTTGTTGTGGTTAACAGACCAGGCCTAGGCTTACTAAGAAGCCTATTAGGTTTGTCAGGGCAGCTTGGGCCTGTTAATTACTCTACGCTAACAAAAAAAAAAAAGTTAATTACTCAATCCAGAAAAAAAAGGTAATTATCATATCTGAAAAAAAAGTAATTATTCTACCTAAAAAAAAGTAATTGTATGAAAAAAAAATCTACCCTCAATTTTTCTCAATGTTCATGAATCTAGACTGGCAAAAAAAATTCTTTAGAATTTTATATTAATAAGCTTAAAATCTTCAAATTTTTGCCGATTTGGCCCCATTTTAACCGAGTACCCCGACCGGTTCAGAGCTTGGTCTAGGTTCATGAACTTTGATTTTTCCTGTCCCTCATTCCTCAACACCGACAGTTACACTCTTCTTTGAAACCTAAAACCTAACCCGCGTGCTCTTAACTCCTCCTTCATCCTGGTCGCGCCACTCATCTCTTGGCTCTTCCCCGGCCTCCATTCTCCATTCGTGCTCGCCATCCCTCCTTCTTGGCTCTTCTCCAACCTGCATTCTCTATTCATTGTTGCCGTTCATGCTCTCCTTCTCATATACCATTTGGGTAATATTTGTGTGCGCTTAGAATTCTTATTTTTGTTTACTGTGAGTTATAAAGATTTGTGCGTTGCATAAATGGAAGGGACTACTAGTTAAAAATTTAGTGTGGTTAATAATGATAATAATAATCATACATTGCAAATCACTTAAATTTTTTGATAAATTTAAATTTTTTAAATAGTACCAATAATTTATTGTTGCCTGTGAATTATAAGAATTCGAAAGACTAAAGAGCAATGAACAAAAAATTGGACCGGACTGATCGGTTTGACCGAAAAATCGGTCATATGTCCGGTCAGGTTTAATGAATAAACCGGTGGAAGGGCAATCCGGAACAAACCACTTTGAACCGGAAAAATTTGGAAAAATGCACCCTGACAACGAGAGGAAGAAGCGAGAGATAATAGAGGGAGATGCCAACAATAATAGAAGGGACCTTCATATGATTATTGCTTTGTCACTTGCTCTTCCTGAGTCAGAGTACCGTTTGGAGATTCATCAAGCTTGACAAAAAGATGGAATGCTGAAAAAGAAGACACCGATTGACTGTGAAACATGCCGCTGTTGATGGAGAAGATGCGGCTGTCATAAAGGGAGCTTTACTACCTAGCTTTTCTTAGTTTGTTTGGACCTAGGCCCTATTTTCTTTTAAAAGAGTCTCAAAGAATTTAAAAGATATATAAAAGAATTAAAAATAGAAAGTCATATGTGATCCATATCCAACTAATCTGGTGATATGATCGTAAATTATTCCATAATATCCATATGATGAACGTGGTTAAATCTATGATATTTTATATAAGGGAAGCGGTCTTGACCCAATACGGTTGGTGGGTGTGCAACGGTTGAGAGTGAAGCTAGATAACCATGAGTCACCCATCACATACATGTGGTTAAGGTTGTTCATTTATTCATGTATAACCACAAGCGATTGGTATGTATCTCATGATTATTGCTCTGTTACTTTATTAGGAAATATGAGCAAATAGAGTACTGATTTCTTATTAGATCCACTCATTAAAACTCGAAACAAAGGGTTATTTGATCAAAAGTTCCAAATAGAAGTGAAGAAAGTAAGTTCCAAATCGGCTATTTCATCAAATGTCCTCAACATACTTCTTTTCCCAGCTTATACTTCGCCCCAATACTCTTTGCATATCCAAAGCTTTTGTCTAAAGGGTGAGACAATGGAATCTCACTACTCTACCCTCTGTCATTTATTTTCATCTCCCTACCAAAGCATTGCCCAGTTCTCATTAACTTTTGAATCTCTCCCTGTGCCTGTGCCGGTGTTTATATTAGTATATATTTAAATTAAATTTAAAATATACACGCATACATATATTTCTTCATAAAAAATAAATTCAAACAAAAACATATTTTCTCAATCCCAATGCATTGAATCAAACAAAAACATATTTCATCAGGTGGGTGTGTGGATAGTGATGGAACCACCAAAATGGACCGAAGCAAGCTTGTATTTTTCAATAGAAGGATCCAATTTGAGCTGGAAGATTTGCTGTGAGCGTCAGCGGAGATGTTGGGAAAAGGAAGCTTGGGAACAATGGACAAGGCAGTGCTTGACGATGGATGTACCGTCATGGTTAAGAGACTTAAAGATGCAAACCCATATGACAAGAAAGAGTTCAAACAATAGATGGATGTGATCGGAAAGCTTTAACACCCCAATATTGTGAGACTCATTTTTTTAGGTGACGATGCTGCATCCTGAAGAATAGGTGAGTTGTTTTTTCTCCATCTTTTGGTTGTTCCCTTTGTTGTTTGCTTTGAATGTGATACGCCGAGCGTCCTTGGTTTTTTGTGTTGGCTTAAGTGAGGATGCCATTGGCCACTGGAGTTGAGTTAGAGCAACTGGCGGTGGTAGGAACTCCATGGCTGGGAGACAACTTGGTCGAGTGAACACTGGCTATGAAGTACCCATGTGGTGAACGTGGGTTAAATATGTGATATTGCATATAAGGGAAGTGGACTTGCCAATATGTGTTTTGGTGGGTGCGCAATGGTTAACAACGAAGTTATAAAACTATCCCGTAGCTATGACACTCACATTAAGTAAATTAGACCACACAAAGTGGGTGTGGCCACATGCGGATGATGGGTATGTAATGGTTAAGAGTAATGAGAAGCTTGAACCATCAGGGGATGCAAATTTCCTAGGTTGTCCAATAACATTCATTCATAAGCAAATTTTAGACCCAAATAGAGGAGCAAACAAATTGTTCAAAAGCCCGATAAGTGGCAATAAGAGAGAGAAATTTGAAAGAGATAAAAGAAATCAATAAGAAAAAACTGGCATCTCCCCTCCAACATCTCCCTGCCGAGTTCACTTTTCGATGGCAGTCGACCATCTTCCCTCCCACCAGTGGCACCTATTTCAAGCGTTATACAGTGGGTAAGCAACAGTGTAGAGGTGTGTGGGTCTTGTAGCTTTTAAAATAACTTTTTTAATATAGGGGCAAGATGGTCTTTTGGTCATTTTCCCATCTCATTTTCTTCCAACCAAATAAAAATTTTCTCATCAACCCATTTTCTTTTCCAGTGTGAACCAAACACATCAGTGACAAAATATTTCCCTTCCTTTCCATTCTTTTTTTGTATTTTCTTTTCCATTTCTACCTCTTCTTTTATCTAAACGGGCCGTTAGTGTACCAAAGGTAATAGTAGCTCATTATTATAAAAATTTATAAAGAACACATTTTTACTATCCTAAATGCATGAGCTAATTGAAAAAGATTATTTTGATCTTAAATAGAAAATTTAATCCACATTATTTACTATAAGGTTTTTTTGTAATACGAAGGATCTGAAGGGAAGGAATCAAGGGTGGGCAATAGAAAATTTTTTGAGTTGAATTTAAAAAAAAATAAAGAATTTAGATTATAAAATTTGAAGAAAGAGAAAACATAAGATGAAAGAATAAAAAAAATTAATTTAAAACATTTAACCCCACTCCACTAATTTTTTTAAATCTAATTTATAAAAATTTTCAATAAGTGGGCTTCCAATTAGTCACATATACACCAAGCGGCTGTTCTGCATGCATCGTGTACATTCAATGCCGATTTAAATAAAGCGTGACTCATATATATAACTTCAGCTTCAGGTTAAAAAAAAAATCATATATATAGCATATCTTACTATTCATGTGTTAGGGAACAACACCGTGGGCCACTTTGATTTACGAAAATTAAATTAAATTGAGGGAAAAAGGAAAGAAATGAATCAACAAAATGAATGTAGTGTTACTAACATAGAGTTTGTTTATTGGTGTCAAAAAGAAATAAATCCTTATGGGTCTCCAGTTAGAGTATAAGAGGTGACACTTGTATTAGGAGAGGCAGTCACAAATCCTCAACCGAATACTAGTGATAATATATATATATATATATAAACGAATGTAGTGTGTTTTTTTTTTTTTTCTGGATAAAAGATCAAAATGAATTACTAAAGTTAAAACGGTGTCTAATGAAGTACTTACACAGTGACCCAAAAAAGAAGGACATGACTTTAAACTAGAAACTGAACTAAGTTCAACAATATATACAACTTGAGCTTTAAAAACACTAAAAACATTTAAAAAGAAATAATATCCTTGCGGATAATGTTAGTGAATTTAGTGCGGTTAATAATAGTAACAAGAAGTTCTATATCCATTTCAAACTCCCTTTTAAACTGATGAGATCAAAGAGGTTGATGTTAGGATCTTTCTTTTTTCATAAGAATTGCTGGATGGATTGTCGTAGAAAGCAGTAGTGTTTGTTGTAAAAGAAAGATAATAAATACAATAACATTTTAATATGAGTAATGAAATGGGGGCAAAATGAGAAATTCAAAAAAAAAAAAAAAAAGTAGAGACAACATCAAAGGGTCTCTTATAAATAGGAATAACCATACCAAAAAATAGTCTCTTGTAAAAAGTAATGGAGAGTGTACTTAATTACTACGAACGAAGGAGATGTGATCTTACTTTTACATTTCTTGCTTCAATATTCTCTTTTTGTATGTGAAGGTCCTCCTTCTCTGATCTCTACCATATTCTACAAACTATCATCACTGAATTGAATAAAAAGCTTAGGTGAGTTGTATGTTGGGGCTCATGGGGCCAATATATACCTCTAGACTCAAAGAGCATTTCCCATAAAAATATATATATACAGATCACTTATAAATAGGGTTTTCATGTTAATGGCATTTAAACTCACAACTTTATGATTTTAAGTGAATCCCTTTAAACCTTTATCAACTGAACCAATCTTTAGAGACAGTTATAATATTCTTTATTATAATATTGAAATTGCTTTGGAATTTTTGTTAAACATGTGAAAATGGTTATGAAATTCTCTACCCACTTAATATGTTCACAACATAACACATTCACTCTCTCTCACACACGTATATTTCTAAAACATAAGTCATTTACACATAGTTGAAGATAGTTAAATTATACATAGCTGAACAAGAATTGCACTCGCGCAAGTTCAAGTCTTTCAAACCAATATCATTATTAAACATAAACTTTTAACCAATTTTTCATATTCGGTCATGTTATTTTTTTCAACAAAGATCAAAGGAGGATACGGCATCTTTAAGATATGAAGCCACAACTAATATATTAAACGAAATTGTAGTCATCAACACAAAAATGCAGCAGCTAGCTAGGCCAATTGCATCTGTTTAATCAGTAACATTGCATGACATGATCTGGTGCAAATATAGCATGTATATAACATAAGCATGACTCTGTTTTCCCCCCATAAGATTACTCCATTTCTGATCCTAAATATATAGGAATTAGATAATAATTTACATATATTAAAAAATTAGTTACATTAGTTATTTGTAATAAGTTTCAATCTATATTTGCATTAGAAAACACCTTTTTTGATAAGAACCCTCTTTAGTTTGTGTAATCAATAGGATTATGTGGAAAAAGAATTATAAATATAGAAGACAAAGTAGATTGAAATTTTATATATTTTTGACAAAAACAAACTACTCTATTAGCTGTTATGATCAATTATATTGGAAGACATCAATGGTTGACTGAAATGAAGCCTCGTCCGAGATTCACCAAAAGGGGACCGCATAAGTAACCGAAGAAACCAAGAAATCTCGAACTAGGCTACATTTCCATCAACCCTAATCTCTGATAATTTCCAACCCACCAAGACCAGGATGTTGAAGAAGAGGGAGAGAGGTAGGGAGGGAGGGATAGGGATGCTTAGGAGTGAGGAAGCCAAGGAAGGGTTGTCACCTATATATATAAAGTATGATGGAGCATATATGGAAGAAAAGCTAATAATTAAGCTGATGATGAGTAATGAGTTGACAATAAAATTAAAAGCAACTTCACACAATCAATTACACCATCCCAAACTGATTCAATAGGAGTTTATGTTTGATCTTTAATGTTTGGTGTTAGTACTCTTACACATGTATCTCACTACTCACACTCTTTGGTGCCTAGCCGTGCAAATCCGTGGGCTATTAGGCACCGCAACTAATCTAGATCAAGGTGCGCTAGTTAGTGAGTGTTTGAAATAGTTTATTTTTGGAAAATAAGCACTTATTACGTAAGTCGAGATAAAACTTCTCTCACATACTTACCTCGTATACCGTGAATCACGATTTATAAGCACTTATTACCCAAAAATAAGCTATCTCAAATGAGCATTTAGTGGTTTAGCCGAGCCTTTCTCCAAAATGCTTTATTTCCAAAATTGGAACCCTTGATATTACATGTAAATTTTTAGGTTTTTGAATATTTTGTTATTCATTTTTTATATTTAATTTATAGAAAAGTCTCACTCAAAAATAAATGATAAATTGTACTCACTTTGTAAGCTAGGTTATATTAAAACTAGTCTCTTTTTATAATTAGTTTAAAGTATCCCTATTTATTATATATATTAAGTATAAGTTTCTATATGGGGTAGTTTTTATAATAAATGATTAAAGGAGTACTTCATCTGATTCATAATATAAATCACTCTAAGAAGAACTTTTTGATCCACACTTCACAGTATAAGATAGAGCAATTAATATTTATTTATCAATTTTACCCATATCAATAATGTTTAAAGGGAGATCCCTAAAAAATACATTTGAAATAGGAAAATCCCTATTTGGTGCAATGAAATTCGGAAATCCCTGATTAGAGCTGTGTTAGTCAGAGGAGGAATCTAGGATTTTGGAATCTCGGCCAAAAGACGTTTCTGCCCTTCAATTCTCCCTCTCTCCACTTCGGAATAACAACACTGCCTTCTTAATTAACAACACTCTATTCTACATTAACAACACCAAAATCCCACAAAAAAATCCGTACATCTCTGTTCTTCACCTTTATTTTGAGCACTTTCTTCCTCATCTCAGTTGCAGATCTCAGCCAAAAGGTAAATGTACCCTTCAGCTGTCCCCTCCTTCTCAGCTTGGAATAATAACATCTCACTCTTGATTAACAACACATCATTCTACATTAATAACTTGGACGAAGGTCGGTTGTGCGAGGTTCGATGGCGTTGCTTCACTTGTCCAAGTTAAGAGGGCTCAACCTCTCTTTCCTTTTCACCTCTCACCATATTAACAACATCGGACTCTTAATTAACAACATCACCTACTTCATTAACATCTTGCTGGGAACAAAAGTGAAAATTCACAACTTGAATGCCAATAACGACACCTCTTCCTGTATTAACAACACCCGACTATTAATTAACGACATCACCTCCTTGATTAACATCTTCTTGGGAACAAAAGTGGAAATTCACAAATTGGATGCCAAAAACAACACCTCTCCCTCTAAGAAAACCTCTTCCTTGTTTCACATCTACGTATGCAAACATTGGCAAAGTTATAAATTGGATGCCTATTAACAACACTTATCTCTATATTAACAACATAGTATTCACCATTAACGACTTGGTATCCAAGTTGTGAATTTCCACTTTTGCGTGTCTTTCATCCCATAATTTGTCGCGAACAATAATCCATCCTGTTTGGTTGTATTATTATTGAAGATTGTGCCTTTTTTATTGTTCGTGATGGATTACGGGGTGAAAGACATACACTCTATTTTCCGTGGCTTACCCCTTTTTTTCGTCGCTTTTCCTCTAGTTTCATCACTTTTTGGCACTACCTTAACTCTCTGTACTCCCACTCGCGTGCATACTCTGTTTCCTTTTTTCCTTTCACTAATATGTTGTTTTAGAGCCAAGTGTTGTTATTTGGCCTGCAACTTGTTTTTTGACACTTTTCACTGAGCCTGTCTTCGATTGTCTGTTTGATGGGAAGAAAGATCTGAAAGCTAGGATATCATGTCGTTAATGGTGAATACTGTATTGTTAATATAGAGACAAGTGTTGTTAATAGGCATCCAATTTGTAACTTTGTCAATGTTTGCATACGTAGATGTGAAACAAGGAAGAGGTCTTGTTAGAGGGAGAGGTGTTGAGGAGACGATTGGAGATTGGCACCTGTTGCTGGGAGGGAGGTGTTGGGTGGTGGTCAGATCTGGAGTCAATCGACGGTGGTGGGTGAGATCTCGTTGGGCAGTGGGCGGCCATGGGAGGTTTTGGGCGGTGGGTGAGATCGACGGGCTATAATCACAAAGTCTCAGCGGATCTTTGGTGGGTTCTTCAATGAGCTTTGAATCAGCTGTATGATCTGCAATTGAGATGACAGAGATCTGCAACTGAGACGAGGAAGAAAGCGCTCAGAACGAAGGTGAAGAATAGAGACGTACGGATTCTTTTGTGGCATTTTGGCGTTGTTAATGTAGAATTGAGTGTTGTTAATTAAGAAGTCAGTGTTGTTATTCCGAAGTGGAGAGAGGGAGAATTGAAGGGCAGAAGCGTCTTTCGGTTGATATTTCAAAATCCCAGATTCCTCTTCTGACTGACACAGTTCTGATCAAGGATTTCTGAATTTTACTGTACCAAATAAGAATTTACCTATTTCAAATGTATTTTTTTAAGGATTTTCCCATGTTTAAATGCTCCTTATAATTTTTTTTGTCTCGCTCACAACCTCGTTTATATGAATAAAATTGGCCCACTTAATGGCACTACTTTAATCAATATTATATGTGGGCTTGTCTGAGCTACAGTGACACTGTTTGCTTGACTGTTGCAATCAGACAAGCATAATATGATTAAAATTGCAATTTTTTATTTTAAGAAAAAGACAGAAAAAAATTTTTAAAATTGTAAAATTTTAAATAAGATATTTTCTTAAAATGATTTCGTTATTCCCTTATTAAATTTTGGTAACAAACCTGATTTAAAATTTTATAATTTTAAAGTTCTTTTTTTATCTTTTTCTCAAAATTTAATTACTTAATAGTCATTACTTTATTTGGATAAACTAGTTAAAATGATTTATATTGTGGATAAAAAACAAAATCATAAAGAAAATGTCACATATTTTCTAAACGAGGCACTATTAGTAAATTAAATCAAGAAAATAACTTGAGGAAAGACAAAAAAAAAAAACAAAAAGAAATATGCTTGTATGTTTGTCTGAAAGAGGGGAAGGTGGAGAAGGAGCCTTTCATGTAGCAATTAGAATTTGCATCTACCAACAATAGTGGCACGTAATTAATAAAAGAGAAGAGGTTTAGAACTCTACCGTAGGTAACATTATATAAGTTATAACAAAATCTAACATTATAACAATTTTTTCGGCAACATGTAAATTACTTCTTTTTTCTGATTTTGGTAAGATAGGGGGTGACAGTGAAAAACATCCTCTTGAAAACTATTTGATATAAGAGATTTAGATGGAAGGGAGAGGAGAGAAAATTCTAATAGGTGGGATTTAAGATATTAGAGTAGCGGTGTTATAAAATTTTAATAAAGAGAATATGTAAGATAAAATGGAAAAAAAATTAATTAAAGATTTCTAACCCTACTTCGCTGATTTTTTTTAAGGCAACTCAACAAATTTTTTTTCTTCCCCTTAGTATCCCTTGTCAGCATTCATACCAAATAGTTGAGGTAGATCATACTCTCATGAAGGGCCTCAATAGCTCTTTCAAGCTTTTTCCAATTCAAGGTCAACTTCTTTTGGATCATGTTTGAATCCCTCAAAAGTATTTATTTATGTGAATTGAAATAAAACTCATCTTACACACTTACTTCATAAACCGTAAATCACGATTAAAAAGTTATTTTTGAAGACTCTAAAAACCGGTAGTGACTGAACAAATTTGATGGTTATGGAGTTTTGTTTGTAGCACTTGGTCAAACAAAAATAGTCTCAGACATACGAAGACAAAGTACTAATTTAACCAGTCAATTTCGCGTATGTTACTTGAGGATTGGAAGTGGTAATGAATTTTTTATATTTTCGATTTTGTTGTATTTTAACTAGACACCGTAAATAACTTATAATGTCTAGTGAATAAGCACTAAGCATTATAGATAACTTACGACATTTGCTGGCAAAAAAAAAAAAAAAAAACTTACCACATTTGTTGAATAAGTAACCGGCAATGTAAATAAATAAGTCATATAAAAATTAAATTTTAAAACGGGGAGAATGCCACCTAAACATATCAACTATTTTTAAAGATAAATATATTTTAAATATTTCACGTGAAAATATAAATAATTTAGAGAATTAAAATTGAAAAGATAACAATAATATAATCACATTACAATACGATAGTTTCGGTATTTATATTTACTCTCCCTGTGCCTAATTAGTGAACTAGATCAATACCTATGAAGTCCCCACACAAATAAGTAAAAGAAAATTCCCACTTATGGTGGGTGTTCCTTTATCGAACCTGTAAGTTTTTTTGTTTTTTAAAATGTAAACGTACGGAGATTTTATGATCAAAAAGGTTTTTCTCTTTCCCCATATAAGTTGGTTTTTATTTTAAAAAACAAAAAGGTTTTTCTCTTTCCCCCCATAACTTCATTTCAGCGTTTGCGCCTTTTTCGATCTCGTCTTCCTCTTCCTCTTCCTCTTCCTCTTTCCCATTCTCTTGTCTTCTTCTTGACTCTCTCGTCCCTGTGTCTCGCCGTTGGCCCGTCAAGCTCACGTTCGCTGTATTGTGTCTCTCCACAACAAAATTCCGGTGACCTCGCCTTCATTTTGGATTTGTGTGGCTCTCTCGCCGTTGGTCTCTCCTAATTTGCCCCGGATTTGAGACTTTGTGATTTGTTCGAGTTGGGGTAGATTGTTTCTGGTTTTTATGATTTGAAGCTTTGGTATACTGCCAGGTTCGGTTTCGAAGCGCTGGTGTTCTTCACTGACAAGAGTCCCAAGGTATTCCTGTGTCCTTGCTTTAATTTCGCAATCGGTTGGATAAATCTGAAGCTGCTAAGAAATATGATGACGTTTTTGCCAAACTTGAGTCATTGTAGATCTTCTGCTGCACTCTGTAACTAAGGAAATTGTTCCTATTTTGCTTTATGAGTACTATTGTAGCTATCTTTGTGATTATTTTCTTTCTATTGATTTTCATGTCTGCGATATATGCTAGTACTCATCTACAGAGAAAGCTGGACGTTAGTTTGTTGACCATTATGGTTATCTCCGCGTGAGTGAAGTACCAGAAATGATGCAATTTTTTTTTTTTTGGTTGCCGTTGTTTACTTGTGGGCTTGAAGATTAAAGTTTAGTTTTCTATGTTGGAGATGATGTCGATGTCTGTTCATATAGTGATTACTGATTTGTGTTTTGGATTGGCTGGCTAGGATCATGCATTGATAATCTTAAACCTGTTGGTGATTTTTCTTTTGAATTCTGTTGGTATATTTTGGGTATCCTTTCTGGTTTTAGGCTGTCTTAAACACTATTTATTTTTTGTATATAGCCTTGATTGCCCTCCCTTGAGTGACAACGTTAAGAAGTTAAACATTGATGCCCTCTCAAGTAGTTAATTAGACTTTAAAAAAGTCAATCATGTGATCATTGGCAAGAGATTCTTAAGAGGTTTAAAACCTAAAGATGTGTATGTAGTATGCATTTGTGGTGGCTGACTATAGTTCAGAAAAATAGTGTCATAAAAGTTACAGTCAGCTACTGACAAGCCTATTATTTGATCATACACCTTCTATACGTGATATATATCCTTAAAAAAAAGGTAATATATATATATATATATATATATATCCGATAGTTAAGTCCCTCAAATATAGAGTGTACTGAAGGGAGGGCTTCAAGGTAATAATGTGGGTGATAGACAAGGCAATTATTTGTGGTTGCTGACTCGAGTTCAGAAAAACTAAACAGAATAAAAATACAAACACTAAGTTAATCGATGCAAAAAAAAGAAAATATCTAATCCATGATAACCCACAAAGAAACTAAAGAAGAATGAACTGATTTCTACTTTCACTGCAATCAAGCAAGATTACACTGAAAATAATTGGAATTCAAATTCTTACAGTGTTAGAAATCTACACTACCATCCATACTAAAAGAAATTAAAACATAATCATCTGTCAGAAAAATTTGAGCCACTGAATTGAATTCTTTTGTGCTTCTGTTGACTTGTTTCTTCTCGTCATCATCATCCTCCTCCTCCTCCTCAAAGCTTGACAAGTGCCATACATAGCTTGTTGTGAACATCACGGAATGCCCAATTCTGAACATGGTCTTTTTTTTTTTTTGAGACCATCTCTTTCAACTATTTTGTTCCAATTTGTTCTCAATACATGCTGATAGCTTACTTTCTGAAGATCATTCTTATCTTTATGCAAATCCCACTGTCCAAATTCCAATGTTGTCTCTAAAAGAGAAAGAGACACCCCATTTTCTGTTGGTGTGTGAATCAATGGCACAGTAATGGATCTCCCTAACCTTAAATTTGTCATCTGGTCATCATCCAAAAACTTGAAACTCTCAACTTGGCTACAAGGAATTGTGACTCTACTGTGTCCCTTGCTTACATCTATTTCAGACAAGTACTTTTGTATGACTCTTATGATTCTTGTCCCGCCATATTCACCGACGATCTGTCTTTCAAACTCTTTCGACAAGCTTGGTAGTGGTTTTGGTGGATTTTGGCTACCCCTCTTCCTATTCTTCATCTTCAATGTCTTCATTTCCATAGCTCCAATCCATTCTTCATTGCTTATGGTTTCTTCCAATTTTCTCTTTAGTGTTTCAGTCTTCTTTCTTGAAGAGTTGTTCATCACAGATTTCTGCACCTTTTGTCTTCCTTCTGTTACACAAAGAAAGAAACCAATCAATACATCAAATGAACTATAAACAAAACTTCAAGACTTCATTTTTGAACTATATATAATTGATCAACTCAAATTAAAGAGAGTACCTTTGATCAAATCATCATGGGTTAGGCCTTCGTAAGACTTTGTTGTCACTTTATGTATCTTTGAGGTGGCGTTAATAGCATAGCTGGTGAGATTTTGCCCCTCCTTTTTTTGTCTCCTTATCACAGTTCTTAGATTTTTCTTCATCTTCTCTTTGACCAGTGTTTGAGCTCCTTTACAAGAGACATAATTTGTGCCCGAGTTAGGCTCAATATTTTCATTATTTATATGGGCCAAACCATACTTTTTAGCAGCAACAGAGGCAACTTGTAACAGTATCTCAAAAGAGGTCAAATTGTGATGACCCTGTTTCAGGCCTTGAAAATCTTCCATGGTCAACAAATCATCCATCCTCTTTATTGCCTGTTTCTGCATTTCTGATAAAAATTTCCAATTTCTAGTCAGTAGTAGTTTCAGACGAATCTTTACGTAAACAATGTGGAATGGAATTTATATACAATTTAAGAAGCATATCAACAAGACAACATAACAAAATATAGTGTTTCATGGCACTAACTACACTCAAATTTATTCCTTATTCACATCAAATCATTCCAATCATAAGAGCTGTGAACTAGCTGTCTTTAAAATAAAAGACACTAATAATCACTAGAATATAATATATAGATCATGTAACATCTATGAAATACATGAGTTAAATGTCAATGCCACACTGAAATCTACAAGCGCTGCAAAAGAGGAATAAGACAAAACAATGAAGACACAAGAAGACAGTAGTGTGGGGGAAGGGAAGAAAGACAATAAAAGAAAGTGAACTCATGAAAAGAGAGACCTACGAACTGTGGAGAGTGGGGTGAGAAAAAAAGGATGTATAAGAGAAGCTTTTTAACCGGGTCTTTCACAATTTGACGTTTTCTATTAAAAGATATATACTTTTAATTTTATCTTTTAATTATATTTTAGTTGTTTTTCCGAAAAGTAAAGCTCAGACTACAAAACTGTTGAAGAAATAGGAATGAGAAAGGCAAAATAGGAATACTCACAAATTTCCCCAAATACGTTTGGAGAAGGTGCGTTCTTTTCTTGTTTCGTCAGCTGGTTGGATGCTTTGTTTCTGTGAAATGAAAACAGAGTATTATTATATTATGGTTACAACGCTTGAATTTGACATCACAACAAATTTGAAATTCACAGATATTAGAACTAGAAGAAGAAGGAAGAAGAAAGAAGAACTTACAAGACAGTGGGAAGTTGAAGTGTGAGAAATGAGTTGGTTTTCCGAACGTTGAATGGGAGACGGATTAATCGTGAACTTGAAATGGGAGTGAAGGTAATTTCTGATTAAATAAATAGAATTAGGAAACTTGGTAGAAGAGTAATTTGGTCCGGTTTGAATTAGGAAACAAACGTAGTTTCCTAATCTTTAATTTTTCTTTTTGCAAAAAAGTAATTATGCATTGTACCGTTATATGAACCATCAGTAATATATCCCCATAGGGTTACGCAGCGACTAATATTCCGATGGAGCACATGTGCGGTAGCCTGTCTTTTTTCCCGCCAAAATAAGCAGTAGTCTAAGTGCTCGTTTGGAATAGGTTATTTTTGGGTAATAAGTGCTTATAAATCGTGATTCACGGCATACGAGGTAAGTATGTGAGAGGAGTTTTATCTCGGTTTGTGTAATAAGGACTTATTATCCAAATATAAGCCTAACCAAACACACACAATAATAATTTCTTCTTTCTCTCCCCCTATTTTCTTAATTGTGATTTTGTTTTGATTCTGGATTCTTCAAGATATTACTCCCACCGATTCTAAACATAAGACAGTTAATTTTTTTAAGAGGTTAAGAAAGCTAAATAAGTTACTTAATCATATCATATGTTGTATATTCTTATATTATGTATCAGTTTATTAGTTAAATTAATTAGCTTAGAGAAAAAAATAAAATAAAAATACTCTAAAGTAATTTAATTAGTTTTCTTAATCTCTCTAAAAAATTTAATTATGTCTTATATTTAGAATAAAGGGGGATAATTTTTTTAAAAGATAATAATTAATCATTAGTAATTGCATTTATGAAATCATCCCATGTGTGAGGAGGAGGAGCTTTGATCCAAGGCTTCTCAATCCGTGTATTCATTAAAAAAATGATACTCTTTTTAGTCCTAATTATAAGATAAAATTGACTTTTTAAAAGAAATTAAGGAAGTTAATTAAATTATTTTAGAGTATTTATATATTTATTTTTTTCTCCAAACTAATTAATTTGACTAATAAATTGATATATAATATAAAGATACATAATATGTAATATCATTAAGTAACTTATTTAGTTTCTTTAATCTCTCCAAAAAAAATCAACTTTATCTTATATTTAGGACTGGAGGTAATACAATTTAACAGATTTTGTTTCCTTCAAATCATTATAGTTTACCTGGTTTTATCTATGAAGAACGCAATTTGGAATTCTTAAATATCTATTTGTTGTCTCAAGAACTATTTTTTTCCATATGTACCTATATTTGATAAGGATAGTAAGAGAGAGTAAAAATTAATATAATTTTAAAATTTAGTGTGGTTAATAATAATAATAAATTGCAAATCAGTTAAATTTTTGATAAATTTAATGTTTTTAAATAGTACCAATAATTTATTGTTGCATGTGAATTATGATAAAAATCGAAAAGGCTAAAGAGTACAACTTGCTGTAATTTCCATGGTTCATGAATCCGGATTGGATCGGCTAATTCAGCTCCGAAACTGGGTAACTGGCAAGTAAACCGGTTTGGTTCACTATTTTAATTTTTTTTTATTTTCTTTAGAATTTCATATTAATAAATTCAAAATCTTCAATTTCTCACTGATTTGGCACCGATTTAGTTCCGGTTTAATCCTGATCTGACCCACTGACCGTTAACCCAATACATAGACTAGTTCAATGCCTGGTCCGGATTCATGAAGCTTGGTATTTACAACAAAAAACTAATTGCTTGAATATTTTAGAAATAAAACTTTTACTTGTGTGTTCATGAATTTTTTTTTGACATTATTGACTTCACCTAGCGCTGTAGGGTAAACCTTGAACAACGGAAGGATGGGAAACCAATCGAATTTTCATTTAATCTATCAAAGATAATAGCACATTATTATAAAAATTAAAAAAATAGCACATAATGACTATCCTAAACGTATAAACTAATTGAAAAGTTTACTTTGATTTTAAATAAAAAGTTCAATCTACTTTATTTACTAAGAGGTTGTTTGGTAATACGAGGGATTTTGAGGGAAGTGAAGGGGATAGAAAAAATTTTTGAATTGAATTTTTAAAAGATTAAAGAAGTGAGATAATAAAATTTTAAAATAGAGGATATGTAAGATAAACATAATAATAAAAATTAATGAAAAACATTTTACCCTACTTCACTAATTTTTTTTTTTTAAAATTCAATTCATAAAAACTTCCTCTGCCCCCACTCCAAATCCCCCATATCAAGCAAACCTTAGTTTTTTTTGCTTTTTTTTTTTTTGTGTGAATTTGGATGGGAGGTGCATGGTTTGAAGAGTGTGGGGATCGAAGTGAGTCCTGATGTTACAAAAGGGACATCTAGTACCACTAGACTAAAGAGTCTTTACCAAAGAAATTTTAGTTTTAACTTGGTTAAAACCCACGTTATGAAATATAATTTATTGTAATTCAATCTCTATAATTTTAACAATTTAAAATCTTAATTCTAATCATGGATATCCTTCTGCACCCCTTGCTAATAGGTGTGAAAACAGGTCAAACGGCCTATGACTAGGTCAAGGCCTATTTAAAATACCCTCTTTAATCTATATTTGCATTAAAAAAATACATTTGTTGATAAAAACCCTCTTTAGTTTGTGTAATCAATAGAATTACATGGAAAACGAATTATAAATATAGAAGCTCAAGTAAATTGAGGTCTTATATATTTTTTACGAAAACAAACTACTCAATTAGCTCCTACGATCGATTACCTCCAGGAGATCAATAGTTGACTGGACAATTCTCACAATTCTCTATGTTAACCGATGCGGACAAAAAAAAAAGAATATCTAAGCCATCATAACACATAAAGAAGCTAAAGAAGAATGAATTGATTTCTGCTTTCATTGCAATCAAGTAAGATTACATTGAATATAATTGGAATCTAAATTCTGACTGTGTTAAAATCTACACTACCATCCACAATAAAAGAATTTAAAAAGTAATGATTTGTCAGAAAAATTTGAGCCACTGGATTGAATTCTTTGGTGCTTCTGTTAACTTGTTTCTTCTCATCATCATTATCATCATCCTCAAAGCTTGACAAGTGCCATACATAGCTTGTTGTGAACATCACGGAATGCCCAAATCCGAACATGTTCTTTTTTTCTTGAGACAATCTCTTTCAACTATTTTGTTCCAATTAGTTTTCAACACATACTGATAGCTTACTTTCTGAAGATCATTCTTATCTTTATGCAAATCCCACTGTCCAAATTCCAATGATGTCTCTGAAAGAGGAAGAGACACCCCATTTGCTGTTGGTAGGGGAATCAACGTCACACTAAGTACAGTTGGAAAAATATTTTAAGGGGTTAAAAACACCACAAAATATTTTAAAGTAATTTTTGGAGTTGAAAAAATACATTAAGGGTAAAATTGGAATCATTCTGATAACACACTGGGTGCAACTGAAAAAATATTTTAAAGGGTTAAAAGCACACAAAAAATATTGCATAACTAACTGGATCACATATTCCGTACAATATAGTGGAAAATTTGGATTATATGTCAGTTTATAAGTTGGGTAAAATAGTTTGAAAAAAATGAGATATATAAATATTTTAAAATAATTTAATTAACTTTCTTAATATTTCTAAAAAGTCAACTATATCTTATATTTAAGATTAAAATGAGTATAAATTAGTTATACATATAAATATTTTTCTATTAATTTCTCTCTCTCACATTATCCTTCTTTTTTTGATTTTTTTTTTTTGTCTCTATCTCCTTCTTCCTTTTTCCTCTCTCTTTCCCAATCCCAACTTGTAAAAGTTTCATTTCCCAACTTATTTGTTTCGTACATTTCATCACGGCCCCCAATCGCAATATCAATGAACCAAACACTCGTCAAAATTCTCTCGCTAGACAATCGCACGAAATGAAGAAAATCACACGATATGACCCCCCAATCGTGCACGAAATGAAGAAAATCACACAACATAACCCCAATCTTGCATCAAAACGCTCGCTAACTTCTCCCCAAACGCTCCACCCATTCTTTCCAGCATAAATTTAACAACAGCAAACACAATTTTTTTTTTCCTGAAACGCAAAACCATATTTTATTTGTAAATTAAAACAAGAAAATATAAGTCCAAACAAAATAAAACAAGAAAATACAAATAGAAAAAACCAGAAAAAAATAGGGAGAAATAGGAAAAAAATCCTTCGAGAATTTGTTTAGTGAGAAGTACTCTTTAGGTACAAAATTTATAGAGTACCCATACTTTCTATATATTAAAATTCATTAGGTCCTTCTTAGTTCTTACCAATGAAATTTTCAATGGGGTATTTTTTCCCAATTTTTGTGTGTTAGTGCGAGAGGGAGAGATTCATGTAGAATTTGCATCTACCAACAATAGTGGCATGTAATACACAAAGGAAGAATTGTTTTAAAACCCTACCATCGGCATCAAAATTTTTCAGCTACACGTAAACAGTAAATTTCACAGTAATGTTTCAGAAGATAACAAAGTCCATGATCTAAATCAGCTTCTTCTTCTGAAAGTATCGCTTCAAATGCCACAACTGCAAAGCTGAGACTGTAATGCAGATACCCAACGACATGATACTAAACCATGCCACCCTAGCATTTGTTTTCTCGCTCACTATCCTCATCTCAGCTTCCCTGGTAAACACAAAAAGCAAAAAGGAAAAAAAAAACATAACATTGCATCAGATAGATGATTCAAAATACTAGAAATTTATTTCTTTCTCTTTTTTTCTCTCTTTTGAGAGGAAAGGGATGTCATAGTGAATAAAAACCTGCTCTTAAGGTAGATCAAATTCTCATGGATGGCCTCAACGGCTCCTTCAAGCTTTTTCAACTCAAGTTCAACCCCCTAGACATTAATGATGCATGAAGATAGAAGTCAGAACGTAGTAGTTCAAACAAAATGTAAGGAAGACAAGAAAAAATCCACCTTATGTTCTGAAAAAAATTAAAAAAAGAATACTCCTTGGGTCCTAAATGTAGGACCTAATTTGTAGTGCAATTTGTACAGATACTACATTTAGGACTGGAAGTAGTACCTAGGAAACCACAGTGAAGGTTTAACAAAATATTAGACCCATAACTCGGCATGGACTTACGCAAACTTAGACCCCCTTGAGAGGATTAACAAATTTGAAGATGAATAAGACATTTTAGATATTTTTTTTACCTCAATCTTCTCTTTTCTTGCTACTGAATCCCAATCCTTAGCTGCAATTCCAGTTCTCCAATCAAGGTTGACACTAACGTCTTTTCCTGCTTCATTATGACCATGCGTCCAGAAGCATGCCAAGTAGTTCCCAGTCTCTTGAGTTGTAAATGCGAATTGACCGTCTGTTGCATTTTCCTTATTGTGAAGAATGTTTCCATATGGTGATGTCACCTGAACAAATCAGACTACTGTTAATAACCAGCAGAGAAATTTACAGCTACAGGACAGATAAGACTTTCGAACAAGTTGATCCCAGGTTTCTTATCTTCCCTCTGAATTAATGATATACTTGTTTCCATTTTAACAAGTTAGCCTAATGGCATGTTTTGATTAAGGATGAGAGATGACAAAATTTTGTGCTTATTTAAGATAAGGGTAAAAAATAGAGGATTATTCAATAGCCCTTGAAAAATCCCCTCATCATATTTCCATGTTCCTTTAAATCCATCATAAATTTATTATTATGGACTTCATTGAATCTTGAAATGACATATTAATAAAGTACATTATTATAATCAACCGTTTCAACAAGAGATAAATATGAAGCCAGATGAATACATAAGACAAATTAGATAGCAATTAAAATTTGAGTTAGGCAGTTGCTAAACAGGATCAGAGAACTGTTTCAGGTTATTATTGCTTAGACAATAGAAATTCCCTCAGTTTTACATGAGCATCTGATTTAATTTTTATAAACTCATACAATAAGCCACTAAGGTATTAGTTTTTCTTGCTCTGCTATCTTGGCAACACCCTAAAATAGCAAGAGTAGCACTATCTTATAATCTGAGATATTTCCATCATCCAAACAATTATGATCTCCAGAAACATATTTGATATTTCCAAATCTCTAATGCTCAATTATGGGTAAAGAAAGGGTCAATTCTAGGTTAACACCACCAAATCATCAAGCCTAGACAAACGGTGTCCACAACTCAACATCCCAAAAACGAAACAAAAAATCAGCTAAATATTTTCAAATCACCCATCCAAAACCAGGAATCGATTTCCAACAATCATACACTAAACCAAAAGATTATCCGAAATTACGATAAACAAATTCCATAAAATTCAGGACCCCAGTTTACCTCCCCTCGAATTTCACAGAAACCAAACCATAAAAGGGAAAACAAGTAATGAGCATGGAACAGACGATACCTTGACACCAAGGGTGGGATTGTGGGAGTGATCATCGGGGACGACGACATAATCAGCCAAAACGACGACGTTATTCTGGATTTCTTCGGAGACGCATTTGGTACCGGTGGGGGGTAAAGTAAGCCAAATTGCGTGACAAAAGGATGAGAAGAAGCAAAGAAGAAGAAAGAAGGGCAACAAGATAGGTCTGTTCTCCATAGCCCTTCTCTTAAGCTGTCTCTCTCTCTCTGCAGCGAAGGATTTCGTTGGGGAGGTCTTTGGAAATAACGAAGCACACGGCGCTTCGGATCTCTCTGTCCCTCGGCTCTGGTTACAGTTTTTCCTTTCCCTCTTCCAATTTGTTTTTTAGTTTTTAAAAATCTTTAATTTGTTCCTCTGTGCTTTTTTACTTAAACCAATGAGAGCTTGACATATCAGCTTAGGTGATGACGTGGCAAAAAATGGTGGTAACGGGTGACTAGGCCTACATGAAATGAAATGGGCATAAATTTTGGAAAATTCAGAAAACAACCCAGATCATTAGTTGGAACTAAGGAATGGAATTAACAATTTTTTGAGTTAATTTTTTTCATTAGTTGTATTTAATTGTTTTCATTACTTTTTTTGCCCTAGAATTGTTTTCATTACTCATATTTGATATGTTTTATTTACTATATCTTCAATATTCATCATTTTTTACGAGGCACTATCCCATATTAAACGTGGGCACAGCAATTCATACTCAATTTTAAACACACTCAATTTAATTATCATTTTCATATATTTTTTTAGCTGAATTTTCATATCTTCAATACTTAATTTTAATATTTTCAATAAATATATATAAACCTTTTTGTAGGAAAAAAATTTAAAAGTTGGTATTGAAAATATTAAAATTAGAATAAGTATTAAAAATTTTAACCATACTCAATTTAATTTTCATTTTTTATTATTTTTTTACTTGACACTCCAATATTAACACCCTAACACTTATTTGAAAGACAAGTACCCACGCTATCAAATCAGAAGTGAACATAAGTTATATGTATAAATAAACACTACTCCCTCCAGTTCTAATTATAAGACAAAGTTGACTTTTTTACAGAAATTAAGGAAGCTAATTAAATCACTTTAGAATATTTTTATTTTTATTTTTTTCTTCAAACGAATTAATTTAACTAATAAACTGATATATAATCTAAAGATACTAAAAATATAAATACTTTAAAATGATTTAATTGGCTGCCTTAATTTCTCTAAAAAAGTCAACTTTATCTTATAATTAGGACCGGAGGGAGTAACATACTATAAGAACGGCACCTTACATACATATGTGTCTGTATATATAAAAGTTATTGAGCCTAATTCTATCTAATGTGGACTCTCCACATTAGCTTAACTCTACACACTTGTACATTTTAATTTCTAACATGCTCTTAGAATTTATTCTAGTCCCAACTTTAGTAAAATTTACATTTACATTTTTTGAGCAATTTCCCCCAATTTAGCACAATATATTTTAGTGTTTACATAGATTTGATATAGTGGTAGGCTGTGGGCAAAAAAAAAAAAAAAAAAAGTATAGTGGTAGGCAAAGTAATATATTATAACCATAAGTTAATTTATATTAAACTTTTCAAACTAAAATTTTGATCTTAAAATAAAAGTATAAAGAAATTAATAGTTGGCAGTTTTTACATAAGGGTAGAAGTCACTAATAATGGATCAAGCAGAACATGCCATTTGGTTGCCTACTCTTTTGGCAAATGTCTTTTTTAATTGATTAACAAACAAAGTAGCTCTTTTTATTTAGGATTTTTATTATTTCTCAAGAGGATTTTACAAAATATTAGACTCATAATTAGACATGGATTTATGCAAACTATGAGCTCCTGAGAGAATTAACTAAGAAGTTACATATGAAATTTGAAGATGAAAAGGAAATTTTGGATAATTTTGTTTGCCCCAATCTTCTCTTTTCTTGCTACTGAATCCCAATCCTTTGCAGCAATTCCACTTCTCCAATAAAAGGTTGACACTAACGTCTTTGCTTGCTTCGTTGTGACCATCACCCCAAAAGCATGCCAATTAGTTCTATAAGCGGTATAGGATCTGCTGATCTATGATGCTATTTTGGTGCTCATTATTTGTGAGAAGCCCAAGAACTTTGTACTTCAATTTTTACAAAGCTTTGTGCATTTTTTCCCCTTCTTGGATTCCTTTTAGTGTTTAAGTAAGTGTTCGTTTGGGATAATTTATTTTTGACTTATAAGTGTTTATAATTGTGATTTACGATATATAAAATAAGTATGTGAGAGGAGTTTTATCTCAACTTACGTAATAAACACTTATATCCCAAACATAATTTAGAATGGTTTCTATATCAAACACGCAGATGGATCGGTGAGCCATACTGTATTGATGTGTTTTCTCATTTTTTTCTCTGTTATTTATTTATCTGAAGAGGATATTATATCATTTGTATTTGTATTTATCTTCTTTTGTGCTCTAGTGAAAATCTACTTCGTCTACTCTACAAGCAAAAAATGGTTGATGCTTAAATGGTGAAAAGAATACGCAAGCCTTTACTAGTAGGTATGTATCAGGATCCTAAGACATATACAATAGATGAAGTAAAATATATTACATTGCAACCTGAAAGTACTAATTTTGGATTAAATCCATGGACACAATAAGCTCCTACTGCAAAACAAAATAAAAATTTGTTTTAAATCCACAAAAAAAATGCTTATATAATTTGTCTTCTAGCATAAACAAAGAGAAGACGAACTAAAGCTTCACCCTTAAATTTAAATGAGGAAAATTTGGAGAAAAAATTATCCCACACACATACTAATACATCTTTATCGACTCAAAATCTTGGCAAAAAGCTACCCCTAGTACAATAAGAATATCCTAAGTTACTAATCATCTTCAGTTCCATATTCTTTTTATCAAATCTAATGCTTCAAAATTATCAGCAACTTTCTTTTGGAAAATCCTAATGTTCCTTTCGCCTGCTTCATCTATTGAGAATTTTTCTAGTCTTGGTCTCTTCATTGGATTTCCTTTTGGAGGCTGATAAATGTAGTCTTCCAAATCTTCATCATTTCTTCCCGATGAAGATGCAGATACTAGAAAATTTCTGGACTTGACAGTGAATATCCTTTTATCCATTTGCTCCTCTGTTCCCTCAACTTCCTATTTTATAATTCATAGTAGCATTTTTAATTTAAAATTTAACGTAGAAAAGTATATATATAATTCACACTTTCTAGAGTGACCAGACTTACTTGCTTTTGAGACAAATTGTTTATTTATTTTGGGCCAAAAATCGCATTATAATTCATTGAAACATTTTATTCATTATGTTCCACTAATAGTTGGTAGATGTCTACGTAATTTTGTTGATGAGAAGGATTTGATAAATATATTATTTATATAAGGTAAAGATCACTAATAGGGGATCAGAACGTGCCATTTGCCTATCTTACCCTTCTTCCATATGTATTTTTTTTATTAACTAACAAATGGATCAAGCAGTTGGCAACAAAAAAAAAAAAAAAAAGGATCAAGCAGAAAGCGCCATTTGGTTGCCCTGCTCTTTTGCCAAATGTTTTTCTTATTTGATTAACTAACAAAGTAATTCATTTTATTTAGGATTTTTATTCTTTCTCAAGAGGGTTTTACAAAATATTAGATTCATAATTAGACATGGATTTATGCAAACTTTGAGCCCCTGAGAGGATTAACTAAGAAATTATACATGAAATTTTGGATAATTTTGTTTACCCAATCTTCTCTTTTCTTGTCACTGAATCCCAATCCTTTGCTGCAATTCCAGTTTTCCAACAAAGGTTGACACTAACGTCTTTGCCTGCTTTGTTGTGACCATCAACCTAGGAGCATGCTAAGTAGTTCCCGGTCTCCTAAATTGTACATAGGAATTGACCATATGTTGCATTTTCCTCATTGTAAAGAATGTTTCCACGTGGTGATGTCACCTGGACAAATCAGACTACTGTTAGCTGTCGGCAGGGAAATCAGATCAAAATTTAGCAATTTTACCTCTTGAAGTTTAAAATATTAATGGTTAATGTTAACTTTTCAATAGTTAATGTTAATTTTTTTAATGATTAAGATAAATTTTCTCTTGTTTTAATACTTTCAAGCAATAAATTGCTTCTCGAAACGATTCCGAAGACCCGTGGTTACTTCCAATGACAAATTGCACCTTAGCCCATTATAATTAATAGCCTTAGGAGGTGCTTGGCTATTTCAGATAAAAAAGCAAAAAAGAAAATAAGGTGCTTAAATATTATGCTCTGCCAAATGAAATTAACACTATCATGATGTAATAAATTATTTAGATGTTTTTAAATTTTATTTACATTAAATGAATTTTTGACCCACATAAATTTTTTCTAAAATAAAAATAAATCATATAAACTTTCTTGGTTTGACATATATAATAAATTATAAAAGACCTTAAGTTTTATTAAAATTATATAATTTTATTTTAAATTAAAATTTGTGTTGATTTTAAAAAAATTATAATTTTGATAAAATTGAAAAACATGTAATTTATTTTGCATAGATACCTATGCAGGTTGTGAAAAATGAACATTGAGAAAACTTTTGTTTAGTTTTGTGAAATTAAGAATTTTTTTACTAGTTTTAAAAATAGAATGTGGCAGAAAATGTAGGAAGGAATGCAAGATTTTGTTAGGGACTTTTTAATATTTTTAATTTTATATTTTCATATTTGCTCTTTCTAAATAATTATAATTTTTATGGTCCTTCTCAATAAATATCTTTCCCTCTAGGTTCTTCATTCTAATTTTTCCTTAATTTTTTCCCTAAAATTAAATTGATTTCTAATATTATGCTTACTAACTATATTAAACTCTAATATGGTATTAATTATTACTCTTTCCATTACCTAATATGGTATTAATTATTACTCTTTCCATTATCCTTATTAAATATGAGCATACATTTAAAAAAACAAATAATTCTCTTTAAAAACAAGCATGCACCTTCTCCCAAATAGTTAACGGGGTCATCAACATTATGGCACGCCCATAAACTTCAGGTCGAGATAAAGTATTCTTTGGTATTAAATTGGCTAGTCATATCCATTTTCCTTCCCTGAGTTCTTCTAAAAAGAAGAGTAATGCTATTTAAGTTGAGCTCAAATATCCTTTTTGAAATTAAGATATTAATTTGCTATCCATTACGTCACATCTTAATTTGAAATATTAATACTCGAGGTAATGGGTCAATTTGCATGATCAATTTTCAGGTTTAAAACATTGTTGCACTCATAAGGTCACTGATACCACTTGTTTGAAAGCCTAATGCCCTTACCGAATGTTCCTGAATCTGGACCGGACTGGCCCGGAAACCGGCGAACCGGCCGGTAAACTACCAGTCCGGTCCAGGTTCACATTTTTAAAACAAATTTGTTTTTTTAAAATTTTTCCTTTAAATTTCATATTATAAGTCTAAAATTTTCAATTTCTCACCGGTTTAGTCCCGTTTTAACTCCGGTTTGACCCCGATTTGATCCACTGACCCTTAATCCAGTACCCTAACCGATTCAATATTCGGTCCGAATTTTAATACCATACCCAAACCATCACATCCCAAGTGAGCATCTTATGAGTATTTTTAGCGTAGCCCTACAATATGAAGATAGAGTTAATGGTCCTCACCCGTTTTTTTTTTTTTTTTTGTCTTGAATATGTGATTTTCATTTAACGAAACACGAGGAAACAGGACAACATCATTGCCTTACAACAGAGTACAAGCCAATACCAAGAACAACAGAGAACTGAAATTGAAAGACAAACAGCAAATAACAAAAAAAAAAAAAAAAAAAAAAAAACTGAAGGGAAACTATTCCTAGTGAAGTATTCAAATTACCATATTAATTGAAGGACGTCACATGTTAGCTCAGAAATTTCAGACGTCATTACATATGTGTGTCTATACACACACGTACACAAGTTATTAAGTCTAATTTTATCTGATTTGGATTTCCCACATTAGCTCAACTCCACGCACTTATACATTTCAAATTGTGCTCTAAGAATTTATCCCAGTCCCAATTTTGGTAGAATTTACATTTATTTTTGCCAAAAAATTCCTTTAGGCCTTTCCCCCCTAATTTAGCATAACAATATATTTAGTGTTTATATAGAGTTGTTATACTTGTAGTAGCAGGCAAAAAAAAAAAAAAAAAGAAGAAGAAGAAGATATACTTGTAGTAATATATTATAAGCATAAGTTAATTCATATCAAACTTTTCAAAATAAATTTTTATTGCTTAGTTTAAAATAAAAAATGATAAAATTATGCCTATTTTTATATAAAGGAAAAATTAATTATTTAATCCTTATAATTTCACCTCTATTCTTAAAATTTCTTATTTTATGGCGCTGACATTATTTAAAGGGAAAATTGTGCAAAAGTCCCTCATTGACAATTTATTTGTCAAATAGGACCTTCGCGTGCAGATTATCTTTTCTGGTGTACGGATGATCTTCCCTGTGTGCAAAATTCTTCCCTATATGTGTGCAGAAAATCTTCCCTTTCTGTGCAGATATCTTCCCAGGTTCCATTTGATAAATAAGTTTTCAATGAAATTTATTACATCAACTTTTCAATAGTAAACGTTAAGTTTTTTAATGATTAAGTTAAATTTGCTCTTTTTTTAACACTATCAAGCAATAATTTGCTTCTCGAAACAATTCCGAAAACCCATGGTTACTTCCGATGTCAAATTGCACCTTAACCCATTATAATTAATAGCCTTAAGAGGTGCTTAGATATTTCAGATAAAAAAGCAAAAAAGAAAATAAGGTGCTTAATTATTATGCTCTGCCAAATGAAATTAACACTATCATGATGTAATAAATTATTTAGATGTTTTTAAATTTTATTTACATTAAATGAATTTTTGACCCACATAAATTTTTTCTAAAATAAAAATAAATCATATAAACTTTCTTGGTTTGACATATATAATAAATTATAAAAGACCTTAAGTTTTATTAAAATTATATAATTTTATTTTAAATTAAAATTTGTGTTGATTTTAAAAAAATTATAATTTTGATAAAATTGAAAAACATGTATTTTTTTTTTTGCATAGATATCTATGCAGGTTGTGAAAAATGAACATTGAGAAAACTTTTGTTTAATTTTGTGAAATTAAGAATTTTTTTACTAGTTTTAAAAATAGAATGTGACAGAAAATGTAGGAAGGAATGCAAGATTTTGTTAGGGACTTTTTAATATTTTTAATTTTATATTTTCATATTTGCTCTTTCTAAATAATTATAATTTTTATGGTCCTTCTCAATAAATATCTTTCCCTCTAGGTTCTTCATTCTAATTTTTCCTTAATTTTTTTCCTAAAATTCAATTGATTTCTAATATTATGCTTACTAACTATATTAAACTCTAATATGGTATTAATTATTACTCTTTCCATTACCTAATATGGTATTAATTATTACTCTTTCCATTATCCTTATTAAATATGAGCATACATTTAAAAAAACAAATAATTCTCTTTAAAAACAAGCATGCACCTTCTCCCAAATAGTTAACGGGGTCATCAACATTATGGCACGCCCATAAACTTCAGGTCGAGATAAAGTATTCTTTGGTATTAAATTGGCTAGTCATATCCATTTTCCTTCCCTGAGTTCTTCTAAAACAAGAAGAGTAATGCTATTTAAGTTGAGCTCAAATATCCTTTTTGAAATTAAGATATTAATTTGCTATCCATTACGTCACATCTTAATTTGAAATATTAATACTCGAGGTAGAGGTAATGGGTCATTTTGCATGATCAATTTTCGGGTTTAAAACATTGTTGCACTCACAGGGTCACTGATACCACTTGTTTGAAAGCCTAGTGCCCTTACCCAATGTTCCTGAACCCGGACCGGACCGGCTCAGAAACCGGCGAACCGGCCGGTAAACTACCAGTCCGGTCCAGGTTCACATTTTTAAAACAAATTTTTTTTTTGTTAAAATTTTTCCTTTAAATTTCATATTATAAGTCTAAAATTTTCAATTTCTCATTGGTTTGGTCCCGGTTTAACTCCGGTTTGACCCCGATTTGATTCACTGACCCTTAATCCAATACCCAACCGGTTCAATGTCCAGTCCGAATTTTAATACCATACCCAAACCATCACATCACAAGTGAGCATCTTATGAGTATTTTTACCGTAGCCCTACAATATGAAGATAGAGTCAATGGTCCTCACCCTTTTTTTTTTTTTTTGTCTTGAATATGTGATTTTCATTTAACGAAACACGAGGAAACAGGACAACATCATTGCCTTACAACAGAGTACAAGCCAATACCAAGAACAACAGAGAACTGAAATTGAAAGACAAACAGCAAATAACAAAGAAAAAAAAAAACTGAAGGGAAACTATTCCTAGTGAAGTATACAAATTACCATATTAATTGAAGGATGTCACATGTTAGCTCAGAAATTTCAGACGTCATTACATATGCGTGTCTATACACACACGTACACAAGTTATTAAGTCTAATTTTATCTGATGTGGATTTCCCACATTAGCTCAACTCCACGCACTTATACATTTCAAATTGTGCTCTAAGAATTTATCCCAGTCCCAATTTTGGTAGAATTTACATTTATTTTTGCCAAAAAATTCCTTTAGGCCTTTCCCCCCCTAATTTAGCATAACAATATATTTAGTGTTTATATAGAGTTGTTATACTTGTAGTAGCAGGCAAAAAAGAAAAAAAAAGATATACTTGTAGTAATATATTATAAGCATAAGTTAATTTATATCAAACTTTTCAAAATAAATTTTTATTGCTTAGTTTAAAATAAAAAAAAAATGATAAAATTATGCCTATTTTTATATAAAGGAAAAGTGAATTATTTAATCCTTATAATTTCACCTCAATTCTTAAAATTTTTTATTTTATGGCGCTGACATTATTTAAAGGGAAAATTGTGAAAAAAATACTTCATTGGCAATTTATTTGTCAAATAGGACTTTCGCGTGCAGATGATCTTTCCTGGTGTGCAGATGATCTTCCCTGTATGTAAAGTTTTTCCCTATATGTGTGCAGAAAATCTTTCCTTCGTGTGCAGATATCTTCTCAGGTTCCATTTGACAAATAAGTTGTCAATAAAATCTTTTTTAGCAATTCTCCCCTATTTAACTTTGCTTATTTGGCATTTTTAGTTATCCCCATAAGAAAATATGTCCCTCCTCTTTCCTCCTTACCCTTTGCTGTACTCCTCACTTTCTTCTTCCCAACACACCCTTCTCAGCGGCAGGTTTTCACTGGCCCACCTTCGACACTCTAGGGCACTCCAATCTGACCTCGTTTTGCTCCAACAACCATGAGCCATGGGGCTTCAAGCATTGACAAATTCTTATTGAAGTCTACTTAGGATTAAAATAGAATTATGGACACCAAAATAGCCCCACCAGATAGAGTCCATGAACTCAAGGATTTGCAACCTTCAAGTATAAAGTCTAATTGAATTACCTCTGTTGAGAATCACCTGGGATTTTCAGGTGAAACCTTTTTTTTTTTTTAGGACAATTCTTTTATTGGTTTGCATTAATTGGATTTCTTCTTTCTGCCGCAATTTAACTATTATGGACGCTTGATTTGCTTAGGTATGGATGATCAGTTTTACATTTTTTATTCTGATTGATTTTGGCTAATATTTTGTTTTGTTTATTTTATATCCTGTTTTCACATAATAACTACTTTATAACCTTCTCTTTGACAATCCTTATGTGCCTGATAAGATCCGTTTCGATTTGGATGAAAATGATCACTCAAGCATTTGCTCAATTTCATTATTTTTCTTCTGTTTGAAATTAAAATATATGAATGGGGTGCACCTTAAGTTTCGTTCCCCATCAATCCCATTATAATTTTTTTGGCCCAAAAATCCCATTATAATTTATTAATAGCTTGTAGAAGCAAATTCTACATGAATCTCTCACATACAAACACAGGCATATTTCTTTAGGAAATCCTCCATTGAAAATTTGTTGGTGAGAAGATCTAATAAATCTATTATTTATATAAGGGTAGAGGTCACTAACAGTGGATCAAGCAGAACGTGCCATTTGTTTATCCTACCCTTCTTCCATATGTCTTTTTTTCGTTTGATTAACTAACAAATGGATCAAGCAGAAAGCGCGATTTGGTTGCCCTACTCTTTTGCCAAATGTCTTTTTTATTTGATTAACTAACAAAGTAACTATTTTAGGACTTTTATTGTTTCTCAGGAGGTTCTTACAAAATATTAGACTCATAATTAGACATGGTTTTATGCAAACTCTGAGCCCCTGAGAGGATTAACTAAGAAGTTATACATGAAATTTAAAGATAAATAAGAAATTTTAGATAATTTTGTTTACCCCAACCTGCTCTTTTCTTGCTACTGAATTCCAATCCGTTTTTTGCTAATTTTTTTTTTTTTTTGGTGCTGCAATGCTAGTTCTCTAATAAAGGTTGATACTAACGTCTTTGTTTGCTTCATTGTGACCACATCAACCCAGAGGCATGCCTAGTTGTTCCTGGTCTCGTAAGTTGTAAATGCTAATTGACCATATGTTGCATTCTCCTTATTTTGAAGAACTAGCATAAACTCCCCCGCGCTTTGCGCAGGGAGCATTTCATTAATGATACCCCATTGCAGAATTACACGCATGACTAACAATCATTTGTAGTAAACACATAATTTCACTAACTAAAGCAATTAAATGGAAATGATCGACTAAATTCACCAATTTGCTTATCCTTTGGAGGAATTAGATGGAGTTGCATCAATGTTTCTGTCTCAATTTTTTATAGAGCAGTGAAGGTGACAGACCTTAATCAAGTATGGCATTATTGTTTTCTTTTGTTGAAGCATCAGCATCAGTGTCCTCCGGTACTACAGTGGGTGGTACATCTTGTTGAAGGGAATTACTCAATAGGCCCTTTAGTTTAGAACTTTTGCGCTTGAAAACATGTTCTATAGGTTCTTGGAAGACATGTTGCAGTGTATCTAGGATTATCGTATGAAATAGCATAATATGGTGTTGCTTCACAAAATGTTGACTGAATAGTATAAGTATATTGAAGAACCTACATTTTGTCTATCAAGACTTGAAGCCGTTGCTGGTTTGTGATTTGGGCTACCATTTTACAATATAATAATAGTAAGGAATATAAAATATGGCCGAAAAATTTTAGCATGCTCATTTAAGAAAAGGGCCACTGGCTTTATGGTCTTGATTAATGTACTGCATCACATTTCTAACAAATACATGGCAGTCAACTCATATTACATCCTTTCTCCTATCATCTATTGCCAACAGCATGATGCACTAGCATAACAGTAAGGAATACCATCTATTGCCAATTGTTCTTGCTTTGTGATTTGGGCTACCATCTTTCAAATATAATAATAGTAAGGAATATAAAATCTTGTCAAAAAGTTTTAGCATGCTCATTAAGAAAAGGGTGAATTCTCTTTATGGTCTTGATTAATGTAATGCATCACATTTCTAACAATTAGGGAGTTATGATCAGACCATGCAAAGAGTCAAGTTCAGTGAATACAAGAATATTTAGATGCATCTATATGGAAAAAAGAACTGATAAACAAAAAAGGACTTCAAAAATCCAAAGTGACTTCCATTATCCATAACACAAAAACATATTGTCTAATATTTATGGTATGTTTAAAATTTCAGTGACAGATTTTCTCATATTTTTGCCATCCAAAGTACTTAATGTTTAAAATTTTAGTGCCTTTGAACCATATTGTCCCTCATCTGTCTTAGATGTGACTGAACATGGTATATATATCATTGCAACCCTCAATACTTATGGTATCTTGTAGACATTGCTTCTATAGGATGATAGAATTTTATTCCTCAAAATGGAATTAATCTTTTTTAGGTCTCCATTGATGAAGAGCCTTGCATTGAATTCCCTTGATGACACTTATCAGTTCAACATAAAGTAATAAACTAACGTTAGGCAAATTTCAACACTGGACAAAAACTACACATCAATAACCATGGATGAAGAAGCCTATTTGTCCTTGCTAACTACTTCAGGGCTGGGAATGGATCTTGGTTTTGTTAGTGGTGATACAAATTGAACCCAGGTGATTTAGGATCGTTGATTTGACTTTAATGTTTTTCCCTTTATGTTGTAAGTATGGTTTGGTGAGTAATTCCAAGTCTTAGTGCATGTTCTTGAGGAGTATTAGTAAAGTCTTAATGCATGCTCTTGAGGAGTATTAGTGATAAGCGTCATGTTTCAGGTTCAAGTTTGTCGTGTCATGTTTCAATTTGTATTTTCATCCTCTGTCATTAATGTTATCTCACATTATTAGTTTCTATCTCTATTAATATTAAGCTCTACTTATAATTTAATTATTCCAATTACAAGTTATCAAACTTTGTCCATTGATATTTTAATAGAGAATGGCATTGAAACATACACACAAGTGGGGGACCATTGAAACAATAACAATAGGTGATGATTTAGTGAGGGAGTGATTAACAGACAGTAGTAGTTGAACATCGTCAACACTCCTTGAAAATAAAGACAGAAACACAGATAAAAGACAAATACATGGCAGTCAACTCATATTACAAAGTTTGCATATGATACTCTGTTTGCATCCTTCAAAAACACTAATGAAAGATAAATACATAGTAGTCTACTCAAATACACTACACCAGCGTGTTCATCCCTGGGATAATTAACGTTGAACCCTTCAAAGATGGGCAACTCCAGAGCAAACTTCATATATCCCTCAGTACCACTTTTAATAGCAAATCTCAGAAAGCCATAAAAAGCCTTGAAAACAAACAATTATTAAGTTGTATGTTTGAAATTATGGAGAAGAATCATGTTAATATAATGAATGCTAAGAAATCCTATACTCATACATGAATTATTGCAATACCTTTTGAACCAAATTAGTGCCTTCTCTCCATGCAATTCCTTGAGCATTCCATTCTCCTCATGTTAAATTCTCAAAGGAGCTATCAAACACCTTCAAACCCTGTAAATATTATGGAGCTCAAATCTAGGTGCTTGATGCTTGAAACAAAGAAAATAGTAAGGAGGATTTGCATGCATAATAACAATTACCAAGTTACATTTTGCATTCCTTTGAATTTTTTCATTGTTAAACTACTTCAAAAAAATCAAGTCTCTTTAATTTTTTTTTTTGGAACAATGGGGCCTAAAATTTGTAACAATTCTAAGGCAATAGAATAAGTGATGACAAGAAGAGAGAAAACATGGGACATACGTGATGGAACATCCAAAGCCTATGCCGAGCAATTATACCACAGGCCACTAAGTTGGAATAAGAAAATACTCACGAAATTCAAGCAGAGGAGATTGCAAAGTGTATATTGTATATCCACTAATTGTATATTCATGCCATATTATTCTCATAGGAAAGCTTGCTCAAGTGACTTAGCTAAGAAACCTAAAATGCCATAGAGATTAGACAGAATCCTTAAGGGATCAAAATCAACATCCAGAAATCAAAACATACATAACAACCAAAGACAACTTTTCAATATATATTCCTAGATTGCAAGATACAAGCAATTTAAGATGTCAAAAAAATGAAAGAGCATATGGCCAGAGAAGAATAGTTATTAAATCATTAAGTCTATACATAGAATGCAAAATGAACAGTAATTCTTGCACTAACATAAGTGAGATTAAATATTGATTTACTTCACAAGTTCATAACTAATGACAACAGGCTATTGTAATCCAAGTGCCAGGAAATCTGATCTTGATAATGAAAACGAGACAACGAAAATAAAACCAACAGTTTTCTTAATAGGAAAAACTAACACATTTAAGAACTTACTTAATGAGTGAGATTCAAAGAGACATGATTTAAGATGAACATCCAATATCTGGTTCAAATTCAAAATTTATAGGGCTTCATTTAAAATTAGCATCTAATTGAGGCAACCATATCAGAATTGATTTAAATATCAAGAGACATGTTCCTCACCCCTTCAACTAAATCAGCAACTCCAGTGCCAAAAAGCTCAAAGATGTGATCGTAAATCAGAAAAGAATCACCAAGTGAGTCATGCAAAAGCCCAGCAAACACAATTGTGGAATTGGCACCAATCAAAGCAAGCAGAACCGCTGTTTCAACACAATACTGCAAATATGGATCACCAGAAGCTCGCATATATAGAAACACATTAAAAAACTTTCAACTCACAACAATAGACCTATCAATCATATGATCCATATGTATAAGTTTGTTATATATATCTTGGTTTATTTACCTGCCTTCTATGCGATTTCTCGGCTTCACAGAAAGCCTTAATAACGGATTCTTCACAAAATATTTTGTGATTTAACTGGGCACCCATAAGCAATTCTCTAGCGTACTGTGTAATATCCCAATTTTTGATTAAGGGATAATCATGATTATTAATGATAATTATGAATTTATTGGAATTATTATGTGTTTTATGACTATATTAATTAATGTCATAATTAGTGGAAATTGGAAATATTAGTGTATATGTGTGGTATTTAAGATCAAGGGTGGTGATTCCTTGACCGTGGGTCGGAATCCAGTGCATTTAGCTTGTGTGAGCTTATTGAGGGAATGAAGGAGATGCTGACATGTGGCATTGTGGTGGCCATTGGATGAGATCATATGAGGACAAGGGAACACTTTTTCTCTTTTCTCTCTCTCACTCCATCTCTCCATTTCTTTCTCTCTCTCGTGCTCTCTCTCTCTTTTCTCTCTCTCTGTCTCGTCAGTTTGTGCCCAAAGGAAGGAGGGAAAAGCTTGATTTTTGGGTAAGTAAATCATCTCCATTGCTCAAACACCATTCTTAAATGTTGATCCTTGAATCATGGGCTTCATTTTGGTGTGTATAATGTAGCCATTTGGTGCTGATTTGTGCTACACGAAAATTTGGAAAGTGGTGGATCAAGAACTCTCTTTAGAGAAGTTGATAGGGTGAGTGAATCTAACCCATCTATCTAAGTTTCATGCCATTTGGAATAGTTTATAAATTCTGGGAATTTTGGGCCTAATCATGAAAATGAGTACCACTGTTCATTTGGTATGTTTATGGCATGAGAATGACATTTTGGAATGAGTTTATGTTAGATAGATTGATTAGAGATTGAAATATGATGTTAGGATGAAATGGGAATTTTGATGAAATTGTTGCCCAAAACCCAAAGCATGATAATGGAGTATGATTTTGATGATTCTGAGTATTCCATTGAGTTTATTGGGTGTTTTTGTGTGGGAAGGGCTTTGGGTTAAGTTTTGTATCCATAGGAATCAATTGGGCAAAGGTTAAGGAGAGTGCCTCTGTTCTGCGTTTTCTGCTATCTGAGGGATTCACTCGAGCAGGGAGGGGTCTGCTCGAGTGAAGGATGAACATCACCCGAGCAGAGATGGGTCTGCTCGAGTGAGGGATGAATATCACCTGAGCAGAGATGGGTCTGCTCGAGTGCGGTAGTGCAATTCTCGTTTCTTGCTTTCTGTGTTCTCATTGCACTCTCTGGGTCATAGCAAGCATAGCCTCACTCGTGAGTGAGGGATGAACATCACTCGAGTGAGGATTTTGTGCTCGAGTGATGAGTGTATTTGACACCAAAGGGCTTGCTTCTCGGGTTGTCACTCGCGAGTAGGTGCGGGTGTGCCTTCTCACTCGCGGGTATGGGCACCATGCTCGAGTGAGCCGTGTGTGCTCGAGTGAGCTTGTGCTTCTAGTGTGGGATGGTGCTCTCGGGCGTGTGCTTTCTGTCTCACTTCCTTGTGCTTGAAGTGATTTCCGTACGTGTGCTCGAGTGAGGGCATTTGTGCTCGAGTGAGCCTGCTTCTGAAAACTCTCTTGTGCTCTCGGGTGTTCACTCGCTGCCTCTCACTCTCTCTTGTGCCCGAGTGATGTCCGTACCATCACTCGAGTGAAGCCGTTTTCACTCGAGTGTCCGTACATCTGTGCTCGAGCATGGTCATCTGTGCTCGAGTGAAACAGTGTAAATCTCAGTTTTGTGCTTCCAAAAGGGGATCTTTGGGATAGTTCTTCCTACCCTTTAGGAGTGTTGTTAGGGGTATTTAGCGACTCCAAAAGAGAAATAATGATAACCAATTAAGCATTATAAAGTGAATTAAGTCTTGGAATAGAGAATAACTCTTCGTCCCTAATTGTGAAAATAGGATTTGATATTTGCCTTCCTCGGGAGAGACCGGCGCTAGGACACGCCCGGAAGAACTCAGGTAGTGACTTTTCTCTCATATCTTGTATGATGTTTTGGTATGCATATCTTATCATTGAACTTGTGAAATGTGTGCCATGGTCCATTACGGCGCGAGCAGGTCAGCGTGAGCCGTATAGGGAGTGACAGTGGTCATCTCTAGTTCGGCCGTTGGACTGCCGTCGTAATCGACATGGATCTTTGTGAATCCGACCCGTGGGGGCGGCGTATGTGAAAACCAGCCGTGGGCTGTGTGTGTGTATCTTGCCTATGTGGCTTGCGAATATGATATGCTTTATATGGATCCCAGCTGTGGTGAATTATACTGTGTTGACTGTTGTGATGCAATACAGCGTGAGCAATTCAGTGTGAGCAATCGTCAGGGATGACATGTGTCATACTAACCATTGCCGCTGTAACTGCCGTTGTAGTTGCTTGTGTGGATGATGATTTGATTACATGCATTATGGTTGTACATTATATGATTGACTTGTTACTACGGGGATTCTTTAGAATCTCACTCTCCCAAAATTAAATCTTTTAGACAGGGCCGAAGGATCGAGAGGCAAGCGGGCGACGAAGAGTAGTTAGAGCTCCTGTTTAGGAGTATATTTTGGAATTTATGGTTATCATTGTATATTTTGGAATTGTATATAGTGGATTTTGCGTAATCCCCAAGTTAAGGGTATTGAATTATGGCTTTGTGCCTTGTAAATCCCTTATCTAATGAATGGAACCCGAGTGAGTCGGGAATTTATGTGCACTCTGATATTTGTAAATGGAATCCACCTGTTCGGGCCAGTATTATTTTGTATTGAGAACTTGAGACCATTGTGAATAAGTTTTGAAAAATGTTTTTGAAAAATCCGATTTTTGGGCAAAAGAGTATCTTATTAAGTCCCAATTTCATTATGGTCTCTAATTACAACTTAATTATGAGTTTAAGAACTTAATCACGGCCTAAGGTGGGAAGGGGGTTACATACTGCTTGAAAGTATCCCCACAAAAAAATCCTCCAAATTTAAGGTCAGTTCATCCGTTATGTCACCACCATGCAACTTGAAAGTTGGCGAATTGTCATCCAAGCATGAACCTAATGAATTTCTCATAAAGCCATCTAATAATCCACTGTCACTACATCGAATCGAGCTATCGCCTCCGATTTTCAAAGTTTCTCATCCTCATCTTCACTTTTTTCTTTCAGTTGAAGCATCTTCCCCCATTCATACCTTTATTTTCTGGCCCTTTTTTTTTATAGATTATCTTGTTTTGTTAGAACATAAATACTCCTTTCGATTTTATTCATAAGAGCTTAATAACCAAATTACGTAGTCTAAAAAAGTGGTTAAAATTAGTTAAGAATAATAAATATGTCCGAAAAAACTTTGTTTTTCAAGTATACCATAAGGGGTTAAAATTACGCAGTCTAAAAAAGCGGTTAAAATTAGTTAAGAATAATAAGTATGTCCGAAAAAACTTTATTTTTCAAGTATATCATAAGGGGCCAAGTAAGAGAGAGAGAGAGAGAGAGAGAGTAAATAAGTATTACCAACATTTTAATTAATGAAATAATATAATTAATGAGGGGTGAAAATGAAAAAAAAAACTCATTAAATGTTTAGACAACTCTTATCAGACTCTTATAAAAAGGGCCAGAGTGAGTACTCCTTTGGTTCTACCTATTTATAAGTTATTTCACACACACCAATAAAAACCCTAAATTTCATTAATTATGCCTAAAAATTTAACAAATTTTGAACTTTATCCCTATTATATATTATGGGAGTGTTTGGGATCACTTAATGAGCCTAATAAGCCCGTTTTCAGCACAAAAAGCCCAAATCAATATGTAACCCGTTTGCTCAGTGTTTGGTTTAGCGTTTTAAAAAAAAAAGCCCGATTCATTTAGTTTATTGATAAGCCCGAAAGTGAAGCTTATTTTTGAAATGCAGATGCGTTTTGGTGGCCTGATTATAACCGTTATTATGGGCATTTAATGCCTTGCCACTGCATCAGTTGTCTGCCATTGCATCAGTTCTCTCCCTCCTTTCTTCACTTTACCGAGCGAACGAGCGAACCATTTTGACTGGATCTCCAAAGCTCGTCCCTCTCTTGCTCGATGACCGGAACATGGTGAAGCCGTGGTGTTAGAGCAGTTGAAGCCGAGTCTAGTGGTTGTGGTGGTGTGGCTGGTCGTTGGAGTTATCGGTGAGCTTCCAATTCCAGTCTAAGGCAGACCGTTGGTGGAGGTGAGGTGCGACGGTGTCTTGCGGTGTTAGGTCGGCCAATTTGTTCACACACGGTGGTGGATCTATTGTTTCTTGGCATTTTCGGCCAGTGTAGACGGTGGTGTTGCGAAGTTGTCCTCCTATCATCCATCGACGAGTCTCGTCTGCGCACTGCTGTCGGTCCTCCCCGCATTTGCAAGGTAAGCTTCACAACTTGCATTTTAGATGAAAGCCGATCTGTATTTGATGGTAGTGGCTATGTGTGTTATGTTTTTCGTTTTGTGTGATAATAGCATTGGTTCCTGAAGTTGTCGATTGCACCCTCTGTTTCTTTTCCCTTTGTCTCGTTCGATCTGTACACGAATACATTGCTTGCTCTGCTTCCCAGTTATAAATAAGTTAGAATCCTCTTCTTGCAGATTGAAGTTTAACTTTGATATCATTATAAATAAGTCAGAATCCTGTTTCGTTGGGTTTTCATTATAATTTCTGAAAGCTTGCTCTGCTTCGACATTCTGAAGAAGCTCTGCCTCTGCTTGCCGATGTAGTGTGTGTGTGTGTGTTTTTAATTTTTTACATTAACATTATAAGTAATTTTTTCAGTTGAAGAGAATTGATGGGAACCGACGTGCGCTTCTGTTGGCTGAAATTTTTACATCATGTTCTGTTAAAGTGGAGTCATTTATCAAGTAGTGGTCTAGTGGTAGGAAGTAGTGGACAACTAGCAGTTATGTAGTTATGTTGGTTGAAGTTTTCTTCTTCTTCTTTTTTTCCATCGGCTGAGGTTAATCTTTAGGGGAGCCGGTTAAGATATAAATATGCATTGTCTTTATGTTTCAGAAAAAGGGAAAAAAGTATTTTATAGAATTATGTAGTTATGTTGGCTAAAGTTGCATGATATTGATTCTTCTATATGTCATCAACATTTATGTAATACTTGAATTCATAACTTGGATATTGAGTTGAACTGGTTGGGGGATTGTTTCCAATCTTTTGTGATGTTATGGACGGTTCTTATATAAGTTTTGAAAGTTAGGATTCATGGACGGTTTCAAACTCCAATAAGTTTCAACTATTAGTATTCGAATCTTTTTAAATGAGTTAATTGGAATAGAATCAATATTTGATCAATGTACTTTTACGGTATGAAATGATTTTGAAAATTTAGAGTTAAGGTTTATATGGAAGAGGCATTTGGTTGAAAATGATATTCATGTTAACTTAGCCAACAATTGTCACAATATCATATGTGGTAAAAATGCTTTTGATCTCACTTCATTCCTATTACACTTTTAGTTTGCCTTTATTCTACACTTGTGTGTGTCCCAAATAGACTTGTTCGTCGTGCTTTTGACAAGTTAGTGGGAGAAGACAAAATTAACATCTCCCTAAAAGTCTAACTAACAATGAATTTGATGCATGTCCATTTGTATATCATGTTCTTTTACACGGTGGTGTCATAAACTTTGTATTGCTTTTAGATGCCATAACTTCTATTGCTTCTCTTGCATTGTTGCTTCATGAAAATGCTATAAGTGACATATGTTCATAGTCTACACTGTAAAGTGAAACTTTTCCATAGAAAGATGAATGACAGAGCGTTATGGGATGATGCATCCACTGAGATATTTGTCCACGCCATGGTTGACCAAATCTTAAAAAAAGAACGACGAGGGCTGTCTTTTTCAAAAGATGGTTGGGAAGCTATTATTGCTACATTCAATGAGAAAACTAGGAAAGCGTATGACAAGAAACAGTTAAAAAATAAGTTTGATATGTTAAGGAAGGATTTAAGGACTTGGGATGCGTTAATAAAAGAGACCGGTGTGGGCCGAGAGCCTGGAACCAGAAATGTCGTTGCTTCGGCCGAGTGGTGGCAGCGCAAATGTCAGGTTAGTAATTCCTATTGAAACTTATAATGTTGCCAAATAGTAATTCAGTTGCCTCAATCAGCTTTTGTAATATAGTTAATGGCTTTGTTACTTGTCTGTATGCAGGAGAATTCGGCGTATAGAAAGTTTCGCCATTTAGCCCTCAGGAACGAAAGAGAATTGAGGCTTATATTTAAGGACGTCGTGGCAACAGGCGAGGATGGTTTTAATCCGTCGTTCATACAGACACAGACACAGAATGCAGAGGAAGAGGATGTGTACGACCTACTATGGACGAGGAGGAAGGTTCAGGGGACAGTGAGGACGAGAATTTTGGAGTTGACCCAGCACTTAGCACAGGAGTGATAGATGAGCTAGAAAGCGTTGGGTTATCCTCCTAAACCCCTCCCTTTGGTCCAGGCGCATCCTCTGTTCCAACTAATTCTGGAAGTCAGGGAAAGCGGAAACGATTTGATCACTCCGGGAAGAAAAAGAAATAGAAGATCCCAACAACAAAGCAGATTGCGAATGCGGTTAGGGTCATGGCAGAAGCATCGAAGAGTAGATCTGCAACCATCAGCGAGATTCAAGCAAGGAGTGTTGATGCCGCTATTGCAAACCTGCTTGGGATGGAAGAAGTGCAAGAAGATGAGGACTTTCAAGTCCGCTGTATCAGGCTGTTCATGGACAAGACTAGTCGGGACACTTTTTTCTCACTTGTTAAGCGGAACAAGGATAGCTTGATTGCGTGGTTGTGTTATATGCTTACGACCCTTGATTGAGTCGCTACGGATTATGTTCTTAACTATCGATATGGTTTGAATTGCATGACACCATCCTGATTTGAACTTTATGGCTAAATAGTTTAGTGTTTATTGTATACATGCTTCGTTTTTTGTTTTTACTAGACCAACAATGCAAATTTCGGATATATATTATGTATATTTTAATCCAACGGTCCTTTTATGACATATATTATAACTTTGACTAAATTATCTTTATGTTATATACGTTTGGATCCAATGCACAGGTTACATCTGCAATGGAAAATTGGATGGAGGAAGAAGATGATGACTCTCGGATACTAGCTCTTATCGATGAAGAGATAACAGAGTATGAACAATTAACTACGTTAGTGTGTCAATATTGGGTTCCTTTCATGTGTAAAGACCTCGTAAAACAAGTACACGATCCGGTCATTTCTTTGTCCAAGAAATTTTGGCAGAGCATGAAACACAATGTCATGACATGTTTAGAGTTGAAAAACATGTATTCTACCAGTTGTGCAGTAAATTAGTCGAACATGGGTTACGAGATTCTAAGAATGTTGGAGTCGAAGAAATGGTTGCAATGTTTTTGCTCACAGTTGGCCATGGTGTCGGTAATAGGATGGTCCAAGAGTTGTTTCAGCATTCAGGGGAAACTCTCAGTCGGCTATTGCACTTGGTACTACAGGCTTGTATTAGCCTAGCTCGAGAATATATCAAACCCTCTGATCCCGAATTCAAAGGATGCTACCCAAAAATCCTCGACGATCCTCGCTATTATCCCTACTTTAAGGATGTCATTGGAGCCATAGATGGAACTCATATCAAGTGTGTGATCACTGGTCCCAACCGGGAAAGATATATCGGGAGAAAAGGAGATACAACACAGAACGTAATGGCTGTATGCGATTGGGATATGTGTTTTACGTTCGTGTTGGCGGGTTGGGAAGGTTCTGCACATGACGCTCGTGTGTTTGAAGCTGCTGTCTCAAATCCAGCTCAGAATTTCCCTCATCCACCTACAGGTATATTTTCATCCCATTCAGTTTAATTACTTTCTGTGCGCACTTTGCTTAATCTAACACCTTCAAAATGATTTGAGACATTCATTAGGCAAATATTACTTAGTCGACGCTGGATATCCCACACCAGTTGGGTATCTTAGTCCCTACAGATGTCAGCGTTATCACCTGGCAGAATTTCAGCGTCGACCTGGTTTGGCAAATGCTAAAGAGACCTTCAATTACTATCATTCTATTTTGAGGTCAACTATTGAAAGGACTTTTGGTGTGTGGAAGAATAGATTTGAATTATTGCAAAAAATGCGCAAATACACCTACCAAACGCAAGTCCGCTTAGTTGTGGCAACTATGGCCATTCATAACTTTATTAGGAGAAATTCTCAGAGTGATGTTGATTTTGGCGGAGCAGAAAGTGCCAATGTAGCTCAGGAAGATAATAATACTGTAGACGATGCGGCTTCCTCGTCCAATGTTGCTGCGACATCTTCAACCAGAATGAATCGCATTCGTGACATGATTACACATCAACTTGTACAGAATTTATGATCCCAATTAGTTATGTAATAGTTTTTTGTGAAATTATGTAATTTCCTAAGTTATTTGGTTTTTTGAGCTCAACGTCACCTACGTTTGGACTTCGTACCACAATTGTGGTCATTGAAATTCGAGATTGGGAGTTATTTGCTCTAGTGGCATAATAGAGTGAATCACAATGTGTTTATGCTGTTATAATTTCTGAAATTTCATTCGTAGTTTGGACTTCATTTTACGATTTACAAGTTTGCATTTTAGATATCTTCCAGGGCTAGATGATATGTTACTGTTGGATATCGCATATATGATCAATCTAAAATTTGAAGAATATACAAATGCCCTTCAACTTTTTATTTTTAAAAACGAACTTATACAATCGCTAATCCAAACATGTTTTGACTTATGAAAAAACACGTATTCAATCGCTCATCCAAATATAAATCACGAATCAAAAATTGACTTTTCTTTTAAGTCATTTTTAATAAGTCAGAATCACAATAAGTCATTTTTCCTACCGCTATCCCAAACACACACTATAACTCATGAGAATAAAACCAACACAATAACAAATGAATGGTAAAATTGTACATTAATATAAAAAATTTAATGATATGACTTATAAAAAAACAAAAAAAATTTTTTTTCTCAGCCCTATAAATAGGACTAGTGAAGTATACGTGTTTCTTTGAGGAGACAAAAGTATAATTTAATTTTGGTTTAGTTTGGTTAGAGTGGAGGAAACGGAGTGAATTTTAGGTTCTTGAAAGTCTTCCCATTTTGAAGGGGATGCTTGGGCTCCAATGTTAGGTTTAGGTTTTTAGAAGTGATTTTATAGGTAAGTCCTTCTTATGATTTTTATTATAAGGTACTAACTATTAATTTTCATATACTAATAAAAATGGTTAAGAATATTAATTTTGACCAGAAATTCAATTGATTTCCATTATTACCCTTGATAACTATATTAAACTTTAATATGGTATTAATTATTATTCTCTCCCACTATCCTTATTATATTTGAACATACATGAAAAAATATTTAATTCTACTTAAAAACAAGCGAGCGCCTTATAAAAAAGAGTAAAAATACTTTACAGTTGATGCCTTATAATAAAGAATAGAGAATGTATACAAGTTTTCTTATAGCTTGCGGAAAAGTGTTTTTTAGGGGTTAAAACAAACAATAAATGGCGTCAAGCTTCGTAAGTCGAACAACTGATCCCTTGCTAATCCACTGCACGAGCCTTATGCCAAATGGTTAACGGGTCATCAGCATTATGGCACACCCATAAACTTTAGGTGGAGATAAAGTATCCTTTGGTATTTGCCTCCTCTGAGTTCTTCTAAAACAAATAGAGCAATGTTATGAGTGTGTTTGGATTAATTTTTGTAGAATATCTTCTAGAAAAAAAAATGATAAAAGTGATTTTAGAGAAAAGATCATGAGAGAATAAATTCTGGGAAAAAAAGTGATTTTTGTAAAATGATAGTGTTTAGGTATTGTGATTAGAATAACTCTTTTCATGATCAAATTACTAAAAAGGACATCAGCTTTTGTGATAATTACATATAAAGGATAAAATCATATTTTATGTATTATTTAACATGAAATTTTATAATAAATAACAAAAATGAAATAAAATTTTTATGTGTATGAAATTATTCCATTTCTTAATTTTTTATTCTTTTTAAATTTTTCTCTCTATATATTTTATTTTTATTTTTATTCCTTTATCATTTCCATACATGCAAAATGTTAATTTTGATTTTCTTTTTATTTCTTTCTTCCCTTTTTTATTTTTCTTTCTCTCTCCAACGCAAGCATAATTCTGCAAAACAGAATTATGGTTTTGACATTTGAGGAAAAACACAACAATTGCTGGAAAAAGGAAAGAGAAAGGGGTGGTTGGGGAAAAAACGAGGAAAAAGTATAAAAAAAAAAAAGGAGATTTTTTTAAAACCATGATTTTTAGGTCCAAAACCATGGTTTTAAAAAAACATAATAATTATGAACTTTTTTTTTTTTCATGTGTTTGGGTACCAAACCATGGTTTTCATCCCAAAAAGTGCTTTTTTTAATGATATCCAAATACACACTATGTAAGTTGAGCTCAAATATCTTTGTAAAATTAAGATACTAATTTGTTATCCTTTACAAGAGAAAAATGGGATGAGTGGCGAACATCACATCTTAATTCAAAATCTTAAGACTCGAGGTTATAGGTCATTCTGCATTATCACCAAGGGGAAGACCTTGGAATGATATCCATATTGACATGTGAGTGATGCAGAGGTAAGTGATCTGCAAATCCGGTATCCAATGAGAGAAAACGCACAAAAAACCATGTAACTTCCACACCCCAAGGTTGAGAAAAAAAAGCCCTATCAAGACTATGATAGAAGTGAGGAGGAAATGGTTATGGTGTCCTTGTATCACCGTGAAGAGTCTCGTAATTGCTAATGAATGGAAATCATTGATTGAAGTTTTGGGACATGAATATTATGGTGATGAAGCAGTCAGACAAATAAGTAATGATGGTGGCAATAGGTTAGATGATGCTTCGAACATGAGAGTAGGATAGCCATGAGAAGGCAATGTAAGCAGAAAAGAAAGATTAAAAAACACGGGACAATGAGGAGGTCTAGGTGAAGCAAAAACCAGAGCATGGGAAAGGTGAAGCATGATAGATCCGGCTTCGGTCCTTTTTTCTGAAAGGAAAATGACTGTTCTTTTCTCTCTCAGGACCGTTGGATGGAGATCTCAACAATCCAGATTTAATATATTATAAAAATATTATTATCATTATATTAATATATTAAAAATATTATTATAAAAACATATTATTCCAAGCAGGATGAAGACGAAGCTAAGGAAGAACATAGTCTAGAGAAAAAGAGCTCTCCCGTGTCCCCCAACTCTCTTTCTCTCTCAATTACAAGTTATCGTTGATTTCAAGTTAGTTTTGTTATATTTTTGAGTTTATATAGATTCGATATACTTGTAGGCCTCAAGTAATAATATTATAACCATAATTTAATTTTATATTAAATTTTTAAAAATAAAATTTTTATTGCTTAATTTAAAGGAAAAATGACTAAAATTATGTCTATTTTTAAATAAATGTTGGCTACTTAAGCCCTAGAGTCTCACTTAAAATGAAGGGAGAATTACATTTAGGTGCTAAGGAAGAAAATAAATGAAGAAATGGTCCTTATAGATTATAAAATGAAAAAATGGTCCCATGAAGTTGTCAATACATGCTCATGGAGTTGTTAATGAGACCATGTTTTCATTTTACAATTTACAGAGATCATTTCTTCTTTTTTTTTCTTCCATGGGATGTAAGTGTAATTCTCCCTAAAATGAATATTATTTCTGCCCGACATCCGCCCTGCACGTGCAACGACTCGTTTAGAGGAGAGAGGACCAGGCATCACCATCGTCTTCCTCCCCTGTCATCTTCTTCCTCCATTGTGTTGTTAGGGTTTGGACTCGGAAGAGTTACAGTATCCGTTCCTTTATCTTCACTTTTCACGGTTCAAAGTTCAGCCTAACGGCCTCGCAGGCCAACATAATACGACTTTCCGATTTAATCATTTAATCTATCCAAGGATACACTTAAATATCGCGATTCGTTGTTGTTTTATTCTGTGACTTGCGAGTTTATTCCCCTGGTTTCTGATTACCATCCATGCAAAGATCGGCAACCTTGTATCTTGCAATTTGTTTCAGCAGGTAAATCTGCTAAATTTTCTCCTTGTTGGATTTTAGAACTTCAGCTGTTTCTAACTTTATCTGTACACGCTCCTTTGTTTCCCAAAAAAGCATCAAGGAACTTTAAGGAAGTCAGATTGATGAATTAATCGAGATTAGTGATAACATAGTTTAATCTCAATCGTTTATCGATTAAATTTGTTTTCTTAGGTTGAAATTATCTTGTCGTTTGCTTGATCGGGTGGAACTTGGATGTAACTGGATTTATTCCTTAGCTTCTGAACGGCTAGATATTGATTGCTTTTTTTTTTTGAGATTTCCTTGGGATTTTCAGGTGAAACCTTGATGTTTTTTAAATATTAGTTATTTGCATATTACAGAAAAGGACAATCCTTTTATTGGTTTGCTTTAATTGGATTTCTTCTTTCTGTTGGACGTTTGATATGCTTGGGGTGTCGATGACCAGTTTCACATTTTTTTCTGTGTTTGATGACCTTGCCATTGGAACTCTTCTTGTTCTCTTTTTTTTTTTTGGTAATGTTTTGTTAACCTGATCCATTTGTGTATATATTTGTTTATTACAGTGAACCTTTTTATCATTGTCTTAAGGCTCAAAATCGAGAAATATCTTGCATATTGAAGCTCAGTTGTTAGAAGATGCCTCGAGACTTGTCCCGATCCCGATCACCATCTTATAGGCGAAGACATTCACCATCTCCAGTGGGACACAGGCATAGCAGGAGGAGCAGAAGAGACAGAAGCCGATCTCCATATTCTTCCTACTCTCATAGCAGGTGATCCCGTTTGTATTTTTGCTTTCCTTGTGCTAATATACGTTGTTTCAAGTTGGAAAGAGTGGGGGCTCATTTTGATGTCATTTGGATATAGAAAATGTTGGAGTTGATCTGTACGCATCTTAACCTTTTTACCTATCTTCTGGTTATGCTATTTTTCATGATGTAGAAATATGTTAGACTTTTTTTCAGGTTGGGATGTCCCTTGCACATACCAGGGAATTATACAAAATTTGGAATTATCAAAATACTTTTGGACTCAAGTTGGCAAGGGTTGTTGATGGCATTAATGTCCCACAAGCATAAATGTAATCATGATTAAGCATTAAGGCAGCTCAAAATAGAAAACAGTGGGTTTTGAAGGCATTTGACATATTCCACTAAGTTGATTCCTTTATTTAGAATCTAGGAAAAAAGGAATTGGAAAATTTGATTCTTGGTCGGAATGTTAGTTGAAATTGACCATTTTCTGCAGAAAAATAAATGATCCTTGCAGAACTGCAGAGTAAACTGGTATTGTATTTATATGACTAACAACTGTAGATCAAAGATGAGCTTTGCAGTTCACCATATTGATGAAATTTAATTTGAATTTAATATCTAATGATAGTTATTACTCATGATTTGGCTTCTTTGTTGCACGTGATGGAGTAGATGGTTATGGGCAATCTTGATTCGTCTTTAGTTCTGCTTGTGTGACATTCTGCTGTTCGGATTCTCATCTTCTGTTTAGCTCCTTGAGAGACTCAATGAGATGCATGCTAATGCTGGATGATTGATATTACCTTTATTCAAGTATTGGCGATCTTGTCATGGTCTGGTGATGGTGTTTCTTATGTTGCATGGCTTTTGATGGGTTTGTTTCCTCCATGGTTTTTTGTACTTGTACATGGAAGTGGAAATTTATCAATAATACATGGGGAATAACGTAGATAACATGATAGGATGTATCTTGTTCATAATAAAATTTAAGCTCAGTGTCTTCCCATAACTCGGGAAGTGAGCAGGTGATGGATGCTGATGAGTGTCCTTTCATTGCCCAAATGTGACATGCTTCTTCATGTGATAAAAGATGGAGCACACTGGTTTTTCTTAGCAATTTATGAGGTAACTCTGTATTTAGTGTGCTAGATGGCGGGCAGGCTTTACATATGTCCCTACATGATGTTTAGTAGTTATAGTGGACTGTGGCTTGTTGCTTAAGATCATCTGTATTATCATACAGGCGTAAAAGTCTTTCTAGTTCCCCAAGACGTCACAGAAGCCGTTCTACATCTCCAAGACATCATAAAAGTCGATCTCCAACCTCAAAACGATATAGAAGACATAGAAGTAGGAGTTCCTCATTGTCTCCTACTCGTGGATCTTCCAGCTCAAGTCTTGGTTTGGTAGAGTGCAAAACTGCCATTGAAAAACAGAGGAAAGAAGAAGAGAGGAAAAGGTATTAATTGCTTATTATTATGGGCTGATTCTACTCTCCTTTTTACCCCACTTTTTCCGTGTTTATTATTCAAGATAGAAACCATGATCTTCTGGTTTCATTGTTTACCAATTTGTCCTTAGTTTACATTTTCTTTAATTAGGAATAGTAGTCTCTCAGGATAACCAATATGTTACTGCTTGATCTTTAAATTTCATGATGGTCAATAACTACCTGGTGAATTTGGAGAGGAAGTTTATCATGGTAAAACCTCGGCATATGTTGCCCTGTTCTTTAGTAATTTAGGTTCAGTGTAAAATTCACCAGCCACTACGCACTATTTTGGGTATAAATATGCAGTATACACATACCCAGCTTTCCATTGGTCTAATCTAATCATGCAGTGAATCTAATAGCTTATAAGCTATGCTTTATTTTTGTGCAGATTGGGTTGAATTCATGGGCGTAGAAAATTTCTTTTAGGTTTTTGCATTTTGTTATCATTTTTTATTTTCGTTTATATAAGATCTAGACCTTGTTTGGCACAATATTTAGGCAACTCTTCAGTTTCTTACTGTTTTCTTGATGTATTTTTGCCTTTATTCTTTATTCATGTGTAAGAGGGACAATAACCTTTGAGGTTACCTGCAGTCTTTGAACTCTTTGAAGCGTGTTGTTTGTTCATTAACCTCATGGAGCTTCTTTAAGTCCTAGGAAATGCCAGATTTATTCAGTTATTAATCTTAATATTTGTTCAAGTCATTGGCCCTGCATTCTTGTGAAATGTGATCACTTGTTATATCCATCACTTTTAAGGTACTGGCTGAAGGGTATCACTGTCTCTTTACAATTAAGATTGATCTCATGAAATATAATGAACATATATAAATATTATTAATTATTAATTAGAAGAAAAGGAGGCAGTGGCTAGGATTGATTCTTATGTACTTGTGACTTGTTTTGTACTAACATCTTAGAAAGCTTAATCTGACCCATTCAGAAAGTATATCCATCATGGCTATGGGGTTGATAGTCCCTGAAATTCGATGTCTGTTAGTTATTTAGGTTGGTTTTTGTTTGAAAGCTTTCATAGCACGTGTTAGCTACCTTGTCAGTAGTTATTTAGGTATTACTTAATGCAAAGTTCTTGATTTAGAGAATTCCCCCCTCTTCTTTTTCTTTTTCCTTTATCCACAGTAAACTTGGTTTTTGTAATTGCTTAGATGTTTTAGAACCTAATTAAAAATAATAGTTAACCTGTATTTTAACTAGTTTCTTTCATCTCAAAGATGTTAGTGGAAGAATTGAAGTATTTGCCATGATTAGTTTAAAACTGCAGCAGGTTACTTGAATGTCTTCTCCACAGGCTTATCTGAAGGACGGTACTGCTATAGTTCAACTTGTTATATTTGATGAATCAAATTGGCTGCCTCATTTATCTACTGTTCACCAGTTTTGATACTCATTTGTTTGGATCAGGATTCAATAGAGGTATGACTTAAAAGCGTAAGCATTTTTTAGTGCCTGTCACCCTGAAGGTTTGTTTGCCTATGATTCTGGTTCTCTGCAAGTAGGTTAGAAAAGGATGAAAAGGGGTTGGAGTGAAGCAGATATGTCTGTTGTTCAAGTTTTTTTCGTCCATCTTATTGTTCAAGTTTAATTGTCCTAGCTATGTTGCCCATTGGCCATGACCAAAGACGTTGGATTTGCATGTGTAGCATTCTCCCTCACTTAGTGGCCACTTTCCTACTTAACATTTTATCATGTATTCACAGGCGGCAACAGGAAGCAGAATTGAAGTTAATAGAAGAAGAGACTGCCAAGAGAGTGGAAGACGCAATTCGTAGGAGAGTTGAAGAGAGCTTGAAATCTAAAGAAATTCAGGTAGAGATTCAAAGACGGTTGGAAGAGGGAAGAAAGAGACTAATTGATGAAGTTGCAGCTCAACTTGAGAAAGAAAAGGAAGCTGCTCTTATTGAGGCTAGGCGGAAGGAGGTATTAACTTAAATCTATTCTTTATACTTTGATCTGGTGTGATGGCCATGAATATTTTATTATTCTCTTTTGGTATGATAGAAGTTCAGGGCTGGTGGTGATTTTCCCCCCCTTGGTTTTTACTTGCAAATTTTAAGATTACTGTAATACTTCAATTTTAAGTAATTTGTCCATTCATTGGCAAAAAAAGAAAAAAAGAAGGTAATTTGTCCATTCAAAAAGCCTGTTACTTTTACCACTTGCAAGCTGGATAACTTACCTTGATCTGCAGGAGCAAGTTCGGAAAGAGAAAGAAGAGCTTGAAAGGATGCTTGAGGAGAACCGGAGGAAGGTTGAAGAAGCTCAGAGAAGGGAAGCTTTAGAGCAGCAGAGGAGAGAGGAGGAACGATATAGAGAGTTAGAAGAGCTCCAGAGACAAAAAGAAGAAGCCATGCGAAGGAAGAAACAGGAGGAGGAGCAAGAACGTTCGAACCAAATGAAGTTGCTGGGCAAAAACAAATCACGGCCAAAATTGTCATTTGCATTTGGATCAAAATGATTGTAGAGTACCTTGTGTCTTTTTTTTCTTTTAATTTTTAGCTGTTGAACTCTTGATTGTTTTTGACTGAATTCCATATTTGCCTCTCTTAATCGAGGGAATTATGCTTTCTCTCAATTTTCTGGGCAATGTCTTGTATCTGAATACTGTTCCCCCACTTTCACTTTGTGGTAAATTTTATTGCTTATCACTCATCAGAGTCGCTTTCATAGGTATTGGGCCAGAGTGAGCTGAGCTTGTTATAGATGATAGATGGTTATAATCCTTTCTTTTTAAAATTCTGAAACACAGAGAAATGCACAAAGGTTTATGGGCAAATGACACTTAGGTCCCAAGTCACAGAAAAAATATCAGAAAACTCCCTTTGAAAAGTCAATGGTCAAAATTCCCAATGTTCATTTACACATTTACCCCTATTGAAATAACTAGAGAAAGGCCAGGAGAGGAGAGGAGGGAAGACATGTTTTTGTGATCAAACCATGAAGGATAAAGAGAAAAAATGCACAGACGAAGAGCACAGGAGGTGGAACATTTAAGGGATACAACGTGCTGTTAATGTTGTTTGGAAATGTCTTCTTCACCGTCCATGTACAGGTAGGTAGGTACAGAAGCGAATTGGAATTTTTTTTTTTCTGTGTGAAAGGTTGTTGGATTGAGATTGAGGGGTTGGTCAAAGGTTGGATCTTGGGCTCAAAAATGGAGTAAGTGGTAGGTGGTAAACAAGAAATGCTAAGAATTTGCCACACATATGCTTTTGATAATTGAAGTTGGGGTTTAATCTTGGGTAGGTTGTGTTTATTTCAAAGTGCTCTGGTTTTGGGGCAAGAAAACAGAGGAGTTGCTGTATTTTAAGTGGGAACGGTGATGAAAGTGTGATTCTGTGCTGTGAAAATGCTGAAATGAAAAAAAACATTTGTTGTAAATTTGTGCATACGAAGTTGTTAATATGACAGTTGTAGTTGTTAATACTGAACCTGTGTTGTGCTCTGTTTTTGGGTAAGCAAATAAAGGTTTGACCTTGTTTTAAGTGGGTTTGATTGAATGTTAGTGTGGTTTGTGTTATTGGAAAAAGCTGATATACTGATAAAAAACGTGTTGCCAACGTGTTGTTAATATGTGTATATGTAGTTGTAAATATTGCTGTGTAAGTTGTTAAAACGAAGTTTGTGTTGCAGATTCTCATGAAAGATGGGAAGCTGTTCGGGGAAGAATTTATTCTGTTTCTTTCATATGGGGGGAGTTTTTAAATGGTGGAGAAGATGAAAAGCAATACATTGGTGGTTTGGTAAAAACAAGATGCGTTAGGAAGGGATAATATATGAGGAGTTGCGAAGAATCATATCATCCATAATGGGAAAAGAAAGTAATGAAATCAAAATAAAGTTCAAAGTTACCCTTGATACATCAACATTTATGGATCTTGTAGATGATGAAGGGGTGGATCATTTAATCAAATTTAATGAATAATATGGTCATGTGTATATTGAAGAGGATGGTGATAATGACAATATAGAACCAGCAATGAATGGTCAAATGGAAGAGCAAGAAGTGTAAATTTAGTTGTCCTAAGAAAAGTATTTTTTTTCCCAATGTTAATATGTGCAAGAGCACTCTGACTTGTCATTTCTTGCATGATTGATCATTTATTTGGAGGTGAAGGAGGAATGTGTATGTCCCCACATGGTTTGTTAAATGAAAATCAAGTGATCCTATCATTAACTTGTGCTACGAAAATGGTGCAAACACCCATACTGGAAATGAATCATAAAAAATGGAAGGATTTGATTATAGGAGCAAGACAGATTTTTGCGAATACTGTGAGCCTTTGTCAAACGTTATAAAAATATAGCATTGCACACAATTTTTCATACCAATTTGTCAAGAACAATCAACACAAGATAATTGTGAAGTGCAAGGTTGATGGTTGTCCTTGGTACATGGGTGCATATTCATCAGGAGAACATCCAGATACAGAGTTTATAACCATTAGAACACTAAAAAGTGAACATGTTCACCAAGCACAAGATAGCCTAATAGTTTGGCATCCACAAAGGTCAAGCTTGACATCATCAATCGTAATGGATGATTTGAGGTACAATATTAACAAGACTGCTAATGTAATTCAATAAGACATGTACAGAGAGTATGGGGTGTGGATGAACTACCGTCAAGCATATAAGGCAAAAGAAAGAGCGTGAAGGGAATTACATGGTCGAATAGAAGACTCTTACATAGTAATTCCTTGGATATGTGACAAACTAATCGAGAGTGATTTGGACACAGTTGCAAAATGGGAAGGCTCATCTAACAATAGATTTCAGAGGGTCTTTATTGCTTACGGTTGTTAAGTTAAAGGGTTTTTAGGTGGTTGTCAACCCATACTTTATGTAGATGGTTGTTATCTAAGTGGTCCTTATAAGGGAACAATGTTGTCAGCGAGTGCATATGATGCAAACAACCAGATGTTTCTCCTAGCATATGCCATTGTGAGTGATGAGACATATGAAGAATGGTCTTGGTTTCTATTGAACGTGAAAGACATAATAGGCTCAATGTTGATAACAATTGTCTCATATCGCAATAATGCGATTATTGGTGCTGTAAAAGAAATATTTGGTAGCGAGAGACATGCTTTTTGCTACCGCCATTTGAAGGAAAATTATAGTGCTGAGTTCCTGCGAATCAATAGAGGGTTGAACATCGGGGAATAGCAAGGAGAATGCACTCCTTCTTCTTGATGCAATTGCATATGCAAGGTTGGATGAAGACTTCACTATTGCAATGGGTAAATTAAGATTGTTCAATCCACAATTGGCAGATTAGGTGGAGAATCATGGGGATGTTGACAAATGGGTTCTAAGCAAGTTTCCTTTCAAATGGTAGAATAACATAAACAGTAATCTTGTAGAGTCGTTTAATGCATGGATGTTGACAAAAAGGAAGCACACCGTGTCAGTTTTAATTCATGAACATTGAGAGAAACTGGCACGAAAATTGCTTGCAAGCAAGATGACTATGGATAGTTGGAAAAACGCAGTGGGACCCAATATTAAAGGAAAATTGTTGCAACAAGTTAAACATGTTGAAAATATGGAAGCAACATATTATGGAGACAATCAGTTCTTGGTTCGAAGTAGATGTGGAAATGCCATCATTTATGTGAATGTAGATCTTGATGCAAGAAAATGCACATGTCTAGCATGGCAAATGAGTGGAGTACCTTGTGCCCATGCATGTGCAGCTATTAAGGTATTTAGTGGTAATGTGTACACATTTGTAGATGATTGGTTCAAACTGGAAGCATAGGGAAAAATATATGAAAGTTCCATGAGGCCAGTCGCAACTCATGATTGTCCACGGGTTGAGTCTTCGACGGTGAGCCATATGCTGACACAAGCATTCTTAGACCCTCCAATAACTTAAAGGCCACCAGGGAGACCGAAAAGAAAAAGAAGGGAATCTTAGTTTCAAAACAAGAAGATGTATCATTGTGGGAGATGCAATGAGGCTGGGCACACAATCAAAACTTGTAAAAATCCAAATCCAACCTAAAAACAAGGAGTACATGAATGTAGATGCTTTTGATAGTAACTTTTTTTCTATGTATATATAGATCATGAACTAGTCGCATTTGCTGACCCCTTTTTCTTGTGGAATGCGTCCCCAACTTGATATGTCTATGTAAATAGCATATCATATTAAGTGGAATGAGTAAGTGAAAACATGTACTTACTCATAGTACTTAATATTGTATTGTCTTAGTCCATATGGAAATGATAAGCTATTCAATTCTGACAGTACAGGTATTATGTTGCAACAAATGGGTATAAGATGTTGTTTAAACTTATGTTGTGTTGTTGTGACAGGGGGCACACGAAATTGTACAACCATTAGAGGGTTGGCCAATGACCTTATGAAAACAACATATATTAATGAGTTGTTAATATGCCTGATCATGTTGTAAACGTAACTTAATGTGTTGTTAATATGCCTGATCATGTTGTAAATACAACATAAGATGTTGTAAACAATGACAGAAGTGTCAGAAATGTGGTGTGTATATTGTAGCTTCTTATGCAAGCTATTGCTCTAGTGCTACAAGCTGAAACTAGTTGTAAACATAACTTAAAGACTTGTAAACACAACTTTTCGTGTTGTAAAAGTAGCAGCATAAGTTGTAAATGCTATTTGAGATTTTGAGATTTGTAAACATCAAATAAACATAGTTGTAAACAAACTTAAAGACTTGTAAAAGTAACTTTCCGTGTTGTAAAAGTAGCTGAATAAGTTGTAAACATTGAACAAGCATGCATTTTTTTACACATTGTAAACGTAACTGAAGGTGTTGTTAATATGCCTAATGATGTTGTAAATACAGCATACCATGTTGTATAAAATTACTTAAGTGCCAAAAATGTGGTTTGTATGTTGTAGCTTCTTGGGCAAGCTATTGCCCTGGTGCTACAGCAGAATCTAGTTGTAAACATAACTTAAAGACTTGTAAAACTAACTATACATGTTATAAACGTAACTGGAAATGTTGTAAACGCTATTTGAGATTGAGACTTGTAAACATCAGATGAATATAGTTGTAAACATAACTTTAAGACTTGTAAAAATAACTTTCTGTGTTGTAAAAGCAGCTTCATAAGTTGTAAACATTGCACAAGTACGCATTTTTTCACACATTGTAAACATTACAGAAATAAGTTGTAAAATTAACTGTATAAGTTGACAAATTGGCTCAAGAAGTTGTAAAATCAACGTTCGTGTTGGTCAACGTTCATCGTCAAACAATTGTTAAAATGACATCAACTATTGTGAAAACATGCATATCTACTTGTAAAAAAAACCCGGATTGGTTACCTTGTTGTCTAAATACGTTGGCCCCTTCACCTGTGAAACAACTTGATTAAACGACCAAAAAACATGTTGTACAAGCACGCATAATGTGTTGTCAATGTCCACAATTGGCAATCTTTGCAAGTAAATCATTCCATACATACATGTTGTCAAACTAATTGATTATGTTGCCAAAAACTCATAATATTGTAAACTAACTAAACATTAGTGCCTTTTGCTGCAAGAAGGCATTCCTACAAAATATCAACACAAGTACACTACAACTAGCCATATCAACAAAAGAATATGTCAAATGCTACACGTTTTTCTTCTTCTTCATTTGTTGACTTCCAGTGAGAAGGGACAACACCTTTTGAGTGTGCATGTTCTGCTCATGTGTCACTAGCCATCATAAACAATCCACCTTTAGCTGTCGAATATGATAATCAACAAGCTTAGGTATGGTGTACCCCTCTTTGTCATGTGTAGAGCCATTTTAGCTATGTAACCATGACAGAACATGAACGCCACATGAATGGATGCAAAACAAATTGCCACATACTCAGTTCCAATATTATAATAACGGAATGGTTCAAAAAAAAATAAAGTTCAGAGAGTTGGAGGAAAAAAAAGCAGTACTAACGTATTAGCCTGGACATGCACTTTTGGCCAATTAACTTCCTTTTCTATTTCTTGTCCTTTGTCATATACTTCGGGTTTAACTCGACGAAGTATGTTAACGATGCAATCTCTCTGCAAGTTGTACAAAAATTATGTCATGTCACAAAACAACTATGACGACTGAACAAAAACCATTTCAAAAATAAACACTTACACATAGCAGTGCCAGCAGTTCTTTGGCTCGAAAGTCTTCTTTTTGCTTTTTGCTCAATCTCTTGGGTTTTTTTGGATGGTCAGCCGCTGAACGTGTATCTTCTTCTACCTTTTGTGCCCTTGCATATGTTAATTGGTCAACCAACGAGTCCAGCACATAGAAGCACATTGTCTTTGTCTCCAAAACGTAACAGAACCAATGATCCAAGCGCAGTATAGGAGCAAAAATAAAATCGCAATCACCAATTTTGTATCCAATATGTTTAGGCATGATCTCCGCTGCATGCGATTTCAATGACCAGTTCTTTGCATCCGCTGCCATTTTTTGCATCATTTCTGGGGAGAATATGTGTCTAGTCACCCAACCCTCTTGTGTACTTGATCCCTTACCAACGTCCTCGCAACCATGGACATAAACTTTGCACCATTACAAAAAAGGTAAGTAATTCACAGAATTCAATTAACATAGTATGAATTTATTGTACAAATAACTTACCCTGTTACTAATCCACCCCTTTGGACAAAGACAATATAGTTCACCGCGTGTCAAGAAATAATCATACTTATCCACAAACTCCCTAATAGAGAAACAAGTGCACAAAGTTAGTTTTCGTGATTCAACTCAATTGAGATTGAAGAAGTGTAATTACTTACTCCTGCTCATCCTCTACTAAATTAGATCGTGTGGTGCACATTTGATATAAACATTCCTTATCATTGTCATCTTTTCTTCTCTTTTTACCCATTGTTGTCACCTAGGGAGAGGCAATAGCAGGTTTCTTAACCCTTGTAGATTTCCTCAATTGTGCCTTTTGCTTTCCTTTAGATTCCACTTCCTCTTTATCTCCTATTGCATCTACACCTCCTAGTTCTTCCTCTGACCCTTCTACTTCATTTATAGACTGCACTTCATCGTCTTCTCCTTTTCTTGTGTCACCCCCCTCATCTTCACTTAGTAATACAGGTTCTTCATCTTCACTTTATGACAAAGATTTTACGTCTTCCACCTTCTCATCCCCTTCATCGATGTTTCCCCTGCCCAACAGCCTCGCCTGAAGGGAAACAAGTTCCTCTTGCACCATTGACACCACCCTTGATATAATTTGATCATATGTTTTCTTGATTTCTTGCAAACTAGACATGACACAAAATTAATTCAATATTTTGGACTGAATATGCAGCTGACATCAAATTTCACATCTTACCGGGTATGTTAGCATAGTTTGTTGGTGCAATTCAGAAGAGGGAGATCCAACTACATTACTCTCAGAATGTAGCAACCCTTGGTTGCTATCCTTCTCCATTTGCACTCTACTCTTGACATTGTTATTATTCCAATATGCAATCGCAATGTCACTTGTAGAGGCGTGTAGTTGGCCCAGGGGAAAATGTTGCAAGCAAAACACCTGTATAGAAATGAAATAACAACTTACCAGCACCAGATTTCAACATATAATGCAGCAATTTACAACTAATTAAACAAAGCCAAAAAAGGTTACATAGATAAAACTTGCACTTACCATTAGAAAATATATACATCCGCCTACATTGATTTTGCTTGCATCTTTCCCTTTCATGACTTTTTTCTTGTATTGGGCAAGTGAATTTGATAGTTCATTCAACGCAAAACTTGACCAATCGTACTCCCTAAGAGCTCCTTTTGTTGCCGCCATCACCTTCAACACTCTATCACTCACTTTAATACCCGCTCCGGGACACAAGAGAGTTCCCAACGAATACATAACAAAGAGGAATTCAAATTCGGGATCATCCTCTCTCTCAATTAGCCATTTTCTGATCGTCTTGTATGACACTGTCCCGTGCAACGTCTTCAATTGTTGAAAACCTTCTTCTTAGTTATTGACTTTTTCCTCAATGTCCCCCCTCACATGGTAAGCCCATCAATTGTTGTACATCTTACCGGTGGATGTTCAGTGACCTCCCTCAAATCGAAACATTGTTAGTTGGAGGGTCAAATGCAGACATAAACTGACCACATAAATCTCGGGGGATTTGTGAGCAACATATGTTAACTAACTTGTCAAATCCAACTTTCTTTAGCCAATCCATCCTATATTCTCTATTCTTCACCCTTTTGCACACTTTCATAAACTGATTAGGAGCACAGCAAGTCAAGAATAGAATCATATATTTTGTCCCTTTTGACTCACTCCTTAAATTCTTCATCCTCACCCTATATGCCTCCTTCTCCTCATCTTTCAATGCGTCCCAAGCTTCTTTCATCGACTGTGTCTCCACTTTTAAACGCTTACACTCCTCCTTCTTGTTCTTCTTGTTCTTAAAATAGTCTTGTGTGAACAATATATACCCTGACACTTTTGTCACCCTCTCTCCCTCTCCATCTTTCCTTTCTTTGTTCTTCGGCATTTTCGGCTTAACCTTAATCGTACTTAATACTTTAATCACCCACCACCAAAAAAATAAGACATTAACCAATCATTTGTATATAACGAATGAGTAATTTATGAAGTTAATTGCATTTCCATATCAGCAATGCAGAGAATAGAGTCATCTACACAATACATATATCAATCACTAATTCATATATATCAACAATTAAGCACAAGGGTTTACTTCACATGCTTCAAAACAAAGGCTATGAAGAAAACATTTTTCTAGAACTCACTACACACAACATACATTTTTCCATATCAATAATTGCTAACTATTCTATACTGACAAGAACCAATTCTTATATTGGTCTACGCTGTACCTAACGCCAAATTAACTTCCTATACTAACCATTCTTCTACTGGAACTCCTAAAAAACAGTAATAAGCAACACAAATAGCAGCATTAATAGAACATCGATTATCAACATTAACATACTTCTAAATGCAACAATTCTAGAGGAGCACATTATCAGCCTTATACCCATTGATTCTGACCGAAACCCAATGTTAGAGGAGCACATTATCAGCAAACCACATTATAAAAGATTCCCTGGCCTTCAACATTACTCAAACACTAACATCCATACCCCCCAAAACAACAACACTGATTCAGCCATTACAGAGCAACGACACATAGACAAAGCAAAAATTGGAACACGAAAACCACCTTCCTTAACCAATGTATTTCCCCAAGTAAATTCCAAGAATCAATGATTTGCCCTAATCCCAAACTAATGGCAACCCAAGATATTCAAGGTGTCATTTCACAAAAAAAAAACCACATTCAAGGCGTGTAGACGACTAATCGTGCGGACGACTAACCGTACGGCTTTGGAGGAGCAATGGACGGACGATGGGTGTTGGGAGGAGCGATGCAACTTACGGATTTAGAGGGACGCCAGATTCTTTACAGTGGGAAGACCGACCGACACTGGCGCTATCGAGGAACAGCGGATGCTTGGCTGACAGACTGCGATGGATGCTTGGGGACCGGAGGAGCCACTGACGATGAGTTTAACGGCACCGACGCGAGACGTAGAAGCACAGCACCACGGACCGAGAAGCAGAGCGTGTGAATGGCGAGCTTTCAAACCCTGGATCCATTTTTTGTTTCGAAATTGGACGCTCAAAAGTTTAAATTCCATAGGGGGTTCAGAAAAGTATCTAAGGTCTTTTCTGACCATTGACTTTTCAAATGGAGTTTTCTGGTATTTTTTCTATACCTTGGGACCTAGCTATCATTTTCCCAAGGTTTATTCATGATATCTGAGGGATTAAAAGTGTCCGCATTCTAGGCTCATCAGAGTGATGAGAAAATAAATTCTCATCACAAAAAACTGACGTAGTTTCACTTAAAAGTGAGATATGAGTTGTTGATACAGAAATAATCAGGGCCGTTTATGTGACACCTATTTTTGGACGTATCTAGTATCTTAAAATATTTTTAAGTAACATGCAATATCCTAAAATAATATGTAGTGATTTTCACCCCTTAAAATATTTTTTCAGATGTACCTAGTGTATTAGAAGTTTGATTGCAATTTCACCCTTAATGTATTTTTTTAGCTCTAAGAATTACTTTAAAATATTAGATGCTACTGCAAAATATTTTAGAGTGGGTGAAAATTAATAAATCAGTATCCTAAGTTTTAGGTGCTCGTTATTACTAAGAAAAATACATTAGTGGTAAAATTGTAGTCAATCTCCTAAAACACTCGGTACAGCTGAAAAAATATTTTAAAAGGTTAAAAGTATAAAAAAAATATTTTAAAGTAATTTTTGGAGTTAAAAAAAATACATTAAGGGTAAAATTGTAATCAGTTTGCTAACACACTGGGTACAACTGAAAAAATATTTTAAGGAGTTAAAAGCAGTAAAAATTATTTTAGGATGAGAATAGAGAGGTAACACACGAACAACCCTGATTGTTTTTTTTATTATTTCTGTATCAACGACTTAAATCTTTCTTTTAAGTGAAACTACGTTGTTTTGGTAATGAGAACTTTTTTTCTCATCACTCTCTTTTTTTTTTTTTATAGTGAAAACTAGAAAGCAACACCAATTACATTAGTGGTCCTAGATCCACTAGAAGCTGTGCATGCACACGTTCAGGAGGCAACGTAAAGAACACAACACCATCAGGTTGCGCTAGAGCTTCCTTGGCCAATATATCGGCAGCGGAGTTTCTCTCACGACAGACCCATTCGAGCCTGACGTCCCAATCCCGTGCCAACCAAACTATGATGTGCAGGGAATGCGGAAGCGGATTAAAATCTGTATGATGTTATATTTATAGTTTTGGGTACGCAAGGGCTAGTTTCCTAACTGCCCTACCGAACTATTATTATTGTTGTTGTTGTTGTTGTTGTTGTTGTTGTTCATATTATTATTTTCCTCATTCTTAAATATAAGATCTAGTTAACTTTTTTTTTGAAACGATTAAGAAAGCTAAACAAATTACTTAATCATTTTATATATTGTGTATTATTAGATTATATATTAGTTTATAAATTATGCAAAATAGTTTAGAGAAAAAATTATAAGTATAAATACTTTAAAATAATTTTATTTGTTTTCTTAATATTTCTAAAAAAAGTCAATTGTGTTTTGTATTTAGAATAGGAGGTAGTAATGCAAAAGTTTTATAATCATTTTATATGTTATGTATTATTATAGTATATATCAGTTTATAAATTAGATAAAATAGTTTAAAGAAAAAAATGATAAAATAATTTAAAGTAATTTAATTGCCTTTCGTAATGTCTCAAAATAAAAAAGTCAATTGAGTCATGTATTTAGAATCCGAGCTAGTAATACAAAAGCTTGGGTGCAGAAATTGACAAGGATTAATAGATTCATGACCTCCAACTTGAAAGCATGTTGGGCGCTCTCTTAATTGTTGTTTGGTACGAGGGATTTGGAGAGGAGGGAATGATAAGAGAAGTTTAATTTTTATGAGTTAGATTTTAAAAAAAAATTGAAAAAGTTGGTTGCAAAATTCTTAAAAAGAGAACATGTATAATAGAAGTGTATGATAAATTAATTAAAAAATTGTAACCCTACTTGTCTGATTTTTTTTTTTTAATTCGACTTCAAAAAATTCTCCCTCCGCTCAGTTTTCCTCCCTTCCCCTCATACTAAACAACCCCTCAGGGTCTGTTTGGTGTGAGGGATTTGGAGGGGAAGGAAAATTTTATGAGTTGAATTTTAAAAGATTGAAAAAGTGGGGTAATAAAATTTTAATAAAGAGAATATATAAGATAAAAGAGTAAGAAAAATTAATTAAAATTTTTTAACCCCACTTCTTTAATTTTTTTAAATTCAACTCAAAATATTTTTCCCTCCGCCCACTTTTCCTCCCCTCCTCTCAGACCAAACAAGTCCTAAGAATCCCACGTTATATCTATCCAGATGATGGACTCTCTCCTTGCTTCTTTGAGGGGATATAGTCTTTTATCTCTCAGACTAAACAAGCCCTAAAAATCTCGCGTTATATCTATCCAGAAGATGGACTCTCTCCTTGCTTCTTTGAGGGGATATAGTCTTTTACGCAAGTCACCCTTTAGAAGAGTTTGGGTTAAATCTCTTAATTTTGATTTCATTTTAGTTTTAGTCTCACAAATTATAAAAGGTTTTGATCCTTCAAATTTCATTTCGTTTAAAACATGAGTCTTTATAATTCAATAAAATCTTAGATCATGTTACTTCTTGAGGGATCAAAACTCAATTTAAAATTTAAAGGACCAAAACTAAGATAAAGGCAGATTTAATAAACCAAATATTATTATTACCCCCAAACAGTTTTGTTTTGGGCCGCAGTAGATAATCAATTAGGGAACAGAACTATCGGTTACGGAACAGAAAGTAACCATAGTTTCATTAGAAGTTGTGAATTCCAACTTACCGATTTCGTGTAGCTTTAAATGGGATTTTTCTAAACTTTTTGACCATGGGCCGCTTGTTGTTAATGGTGGTGGCGGTTCTAAAACGAAATTAAATTACCGCAACAAAGTTTAGAACTAAAGTTTTAAACAGTTAGAAGTAAAGTTTTAAACGGTTAAAACTATAAGAATTAAATTGAATTGAGTTAAATTTCACTTAGTCAAGTCAAAATTAAGATCTATTTGCCAAACCCTTTTTAGTTTAGTGGCATTAGATGTGTCCTTTGTGGCATCAAATCTGGAGCTTGGTATGCACATTTTTCAAGTCATGCGTTGTCCAAATTCAAAAAAAAAAAACAAGGGTTTGCTTGACATGAGGGATTTGGAGTGAAGGGAAGGAGAAAATTTTATAAATTGAATTTAAAAAAGCTGAATAAAATAGGGTTAAATGTTTTTAATTACTTATTTATTTATTTATCTTACATATTCTTTTTACTAAAATTTTATAATCTCACTTCTCCAATCTTTTTTTAAAATTCAATTAAAAAAAAATCCTTTCCCCTACCCTTCAAATCCATCGTATTACTAACAAACTCTTAGTAAATAAAGTGGATTGAATTTTACATTTGAAATCAAAGTAAGCTATTCAATTAGCTCATACATCTAGGATAGTAATTTTGTGCTATTTTTTTTAAACTTTTTATAATAATGTGCTATCATCGCTGCTAGATTAAATGAAAATTCAACCTTACTTGAATTGGTTTCACATCCTTCCATCGTTTGAGGTTTACCCTATCGCGCGCTTGGTGAAGTCCATAATGTGCTTGATCAAATAATAATAATAATGTCAACAAAAAAAATCATCAACTCTATAAAAAAAATTCATCACCTCAAAAGTTTTATTTCTAAAATATTCAAGCGAACATATTGTTATAGTAAATACGGAAAATTGCACTCTTTAGTCTTTCCGATTCTTATCATAATTCACAAGCAGCAATAAATTTAGGAAAAAGATAAATAAATATCACTTGAACTTCAAAATCCAAAATCAATTATTTCATAAAAACCTGAGTTGTCAATTGCTATACTCTTTTTGTCAATCTCATTACTCCTATTATCAACAATCAATTTGAGATTTTAAAATTCAAATGGTATTTAAGTTTCTTTTTCCTAATAAAAAAATTATTGGTACTATTTAAAAACATTAAAATTTTCAATAAATTTAAGTGATTTGAAATTTATTATTATTATTATTATTATTACCACCACCACTACCACTACCACTAACCATACTAAATTTATTACCATGCTAATTTTTACTACTACTACTACTACTACTACTACTACTACTACTAATACTAACCATACTAAATTTATTACCATGCTAATTTTTACTCTATCTGACTATCCTTATTACATATAGGTATATATAAAAAAAATAATTTTTGAGATAATAAATAAATATTTAAGAATTCCGAATTGAGTTCTTTATAAATCAAACTATTAAACTATAACGATTTGAAGCAAACAAGATCTGTTAAACTGTATTTTTTTTTTTTTTCGTTTAATGAAAACACAAATGGAGAAGCCTTGGATCAAAGCTCCTCCTCCTCCCCAAACAAGGGGTGATTTCATAAATGCAATTACTAATGATTAATTATTATTTTTTCAAAAAGCAAATATCTTGAAGAATCCACAATCCATTCAAAATCAAAATTGAGATAACAGGTGGAGAGAGAAGAAATTATTTTTGGACTACTACTTTGTTGGAGGGGAAAATAAAATACAGCTTACGCGCTCCATCGGAATCAATACGGTGATATATATTACTCATTGTTCATAAAACGATACAATCCATAGTTAATTTATTTTTTAAAAAAAACAATTAAAGATTAGGAAACTACGTTTGTTTCCTAATTTAAATAGGACCAAAATACTTTCCTCTCAAGTTTCTTAATTCTATTTATTTAATCAGAAATTAACCTGCGCTCCCATTTCAAGCTCATGATTAATCCGTCTCGCATTCAACGTTCAAAAAGCCAACTCATTTCTCACACTTCCACTTCCTACTGTCTTATGCGGTAAGTTCTTCTTTCTTCTTCTTCACCTTCTAATATCAGGGAATTTCAAATTTGTTGTAATGTCAAATTCAAGCATTGTAACCATAACATAATAATACTCTGTTTTCATTTAACAGAAATAGAGCATCCAACCAGCTAACAAAACAAGAAAAGAACGCACTTTCTTCAAACATTTTTGGGGAAATTTGTGAGTATTCCTATTTTGCCTTTCTCATTCCTATTTCTTCAAATGGTTTTGTAGTGTGATTTTTACTTTTCTAAAAAACAACTAAAATATAATTAAAACAAATAAATAAACGTATAGATCTTTCAATAGAAAAGGCCCGATTGTGAAAGACCCAATTAAAACCCCTCTCTTATACATCCTTTTTTCTCACCCCACTCTCCACAGTCCACATGTCTCTCTTTTCATGAGTTCACTTTCTTCCCCCTACTATTGTCTCCGTGTGTCTTCGTTGTTTTATATTTTTCCTCTTTTGCAGCACTTGCAGATTTTAATGTGAAATTGACATTTAACTCGTATTTCATAGATGTTATATTCCAGTGAATATTAGTGTCTTTTGTTTGAAGGATAGTAAGTTTACAGTTCTTATGCTTGGAATGATTTGATGTGAATAAGGAATAAATTTGAGCGTAGATAGTGGTATGAAACACTGTATATTTTGTTATGTTGTCTTTTTGACATGCTTCTTAAGTTGTATATAAATTCCATTCCACATTGTTTATGTAAAGATTCGTTTGAAACCACTATTGACTACAAATTGGAAATTTTTATCAAAAATGTAGAAAAAGGCAATAAAGAGGATGTCTGATTTGTTAACCATGGAAGATTTTCAAGGCCTGAAATAGGGTCAACATAATTTGAGCTCTTTTGAGATACTGTTACAAGTTGCCTCTATTACTACTAAAAAGTATGATTTAGCCCATATGAATAATGAAAATATTGAGCCTAACTTGGGCACAAATTATGTCTCTCGTAAAGGAGCTCAAACACTAGTCAAAGAGAAGATGAAGAAGAATCTAAGATTTATGATAAGGAGACAAAGAAATGAGGGGCAAAATCTCACCAGCTATGACAATAAGGCCACCTCAAAGATACATAAAGTGAAAACAAAGTCTGATGAAGGCCTAATCCATGATGATTTGATTAAAGGTACTATGAGACTCTAGGATCTCATTCTCACTCAATTCATATATGAAATGCTTATATGACTATAATATATATAGGCAAATACAGAAACAAAATAGACGATAATCAAAGAGACAAAACAGTAGGTGATATGAGTGATTGATGGAGGCACATGTGTGAGTGTCAACTATCTCATGCTAATCACAGATGTTCGGTGCTGACATTGCGACATTTAACACTCCCCCTCAAGCTGGAGAGTATATGTCAATCATACCCAGCTTGCACATAAACTTTTCAAATGTAGTTCTGCTTAGTGGTTTTGTCAGTACATCTGCAATTTGGTCTTCAAATATGATGTAGGACAGATTTATGATGCCTGTTTCAATTTTCTCTTTAACAAAGTACTTGTCTATCTCAACAAGTTTTGTTCTATCATGATAGGCTGGGTCTTTGACCATTTCAATGCTGGCTTTTTTGTCACACCAAATTTGCATTGGTCCCTCGTGTGAAATCCCAATTCCTTCAGTAATCTGATTACCCAAATTCCTTCACGTACTCCATTATTGACAGCTCTTAGATCGACTTCCGTACTACTTGGTGACACCATAGTCTGTTTCTTGCTTCTTCATGTAATCAGATTTCCCTTCACATATGTGCAATACCCTGAGATTGATATTCTAGTCTCTCTATCCCTTGCATGGTTTGCATCAGTGTATATTTCAATATTTTTGGCAGTGCTTTTTTTAAAGAAGATTCCTCTTCTAGGATTAAGCTTTAAATAGCTTAGGATTCTATATACAGCCGCCATGTGTTCTTCCTGTGGCTAGTGTATGAATTGACTTGTTATTCCGACTGCATAGCTAATATCTGGATGTGTGTGGGTCAAGTATACGAGTTTCCCAACAAGTCTTTTATACCATTTTAGGTTGACTAGGATACCATTTGGTTTGATTTCTAAGTGGAAACCTTCTTCCATTGGTATTCCTGCAGGTTGTGCCCCTAGCATTCCAGCTTCATACAACAGATCCAGGGTATACTTCCGCTGGGATACGTTGATGTCCTTTTTAATTCTTGCCACTTCTATACTTAGGAAATACCTTATTTGTCCAAGGTATTTCACCTGGAAATCAGTTGACAAGTCTTGTTTTAAATGAGAAATGAATTCTTCATTATTTCCCGTAATGACCATGTCATCAACATAGACAATCAAGATAGTGACTTTACCATTAACACATTTGATGAACAATGTATCATTTGCTTGTCCATGAGTATACCTAAGTCTTTTCATTATTTTGGTGAATTTACCAAACCATGCTTGAGGAGATTGCTTAAGTCCGTACAATGACTTATTGAGTTTACACACAGAGTTGTTAGGAACTAAAATTCCATCTGGAATCTCCATGTAAACTTCTTCTTCCAGGTTTTCATTCAAAAAGGCATTCTTCACGTCTAGTTGGTGTAATAACCAATCCAAGTTGGCTGCGATTGATAGTAGCACTTGGATGGCATTAAGCTTGGCTACTGGAGAAAATGTCTCCTGATAATCAATTCCATATGTCTGGGTGCATTTTTTTGCAACAAGTCTTGCTTTGTGTTTGTTGATAGTACCATCAGGATTGAATTTTGGGTTGAAGATCCACCTGCATCCTATTGTTTTCTTTCCTTTAGGAAGAGTTGTAATCTCCCACATTTAATTTCCCTTGAGTGCTCTCAACTCTTCTTTACAGCTCGTTTCCAATTCGGATCAGCTATGGCTTGTTGAAACGTGTTTGAGATTTTAATTTGTACACTTTTTACAATAAAGCTTTGCATTTTTGTAGATAGGTTACCATATGAGACAAAATGTTGAATTGGATGCCGAGTACAAGATCTTACCCCTTTTCTCAATACAATAGGCCAACCCAATTCTTTAGGATTACATCCCGAATTGGAGTCATGATCGTTCCTTTGAATGGGAGAGAGAGTTCTACCAGTGTTTGGTTCATCTTGAACTTGTAGTATGGGCTCTTCATCTCGCTATGGTTCGATATCCATCCCTGAATTGATTTCAACATTTATTTCTAGTTCATTAGGTGTGGGTTCAGGTTAAGGTATAAGATATTTTGATTCATGACAAAGTTGGGTAGGACTACGTTGGCTTGTGGAAGGTAGGGAGTCAATGATGGGTATAAGATTAGGTTGTAGTGGTGATGGTTCAAGTTTATTTAGGATTACCCATTCAATGTCAATGTACTCCCCCTGAATAGGTAATTTGGAGTAATATGCTTCTTCTTCCAAGAAGATTGTATCCCAGGAGACAATAAGTTTCTTGGAAGTAAGGCAGTAGCATTTATATCCTTTTTGAGTAGGGGAGTAGCCAAGAAATAGGCATTTGTGAGCTCAAGCAACAAATTTGTTGCAATTATTTTTGTAAATAAAGACAACACAACCAAATACCTTAGGAGGTAATGAAGTGATTATTGAGCAATTTGGAATGTGTTCTAGGAGTTTTAGGATAAGGGTGTTGAATTTTAGGACTTTGGATGGCATACGGTTAATGAGATAAGCTATAATGAGTAGGGCATCACCCCAAAAAAATTGTAGGAACCTTTCGTTCCATTAGTTAGGTTCGGGTTACTTCCAATAGGTGACGGTTCTTTCGCTCAGCTACTCCATTTTGTTGAGGTTTGTATGGACAGGAAGTTTGGTGATGAATTCCTTGTTGATCAAGAAATTTAGTAAAGGTGTTGCTCATGTACTCTTTGACATTATCACTCCGAAGTACCTTAATGGACACATTAAATTGGGTTTGTATAAAGGTATAGAAGTTTTGAAATACCTTGGGTACTTCAAATTTGTCTTTCATTAAATAAACCCATGTGGTTCTAGTGTGATCATCTATGAAAGTGACAAACCATCTTGCATTGGTGAGGGTTTTTATTCATGTAGGACCCTAAATGTCACTATGGATTGGTGTGAATGGTGAGGAAGGTGTGTATGGTTGTTTAGGCTAAGAAGATCTAGTTTGTTTTGCAATTTGGCAAGTTTCACAATGAAAAGGAACATAATGTTTATTAAATAAATCTTGACACAAATGCTTTATATAATCAAAACTAGGGTGGCCTAAGTGACAGTGCCACTAGTATACAGTATTATTTTGAGAATTGGAGCCAACCAGTGCCCGTCTCGCCTTCCTTGCATCTTTTGATTTCAAGTTTGATCCTTCAAGGTAGAACAATCTATCTCATTCTCTAGAAGTTCCAATCGTCCTCCTCGAATTTAAATCCTAAAAAACACAAACATCATTATCAAAAATGATTCGGCACAATCGACCTTTAGTTAATTTACTCACATATATAAGATTGACAGTGAGTGCAGGAACAAATAGAATATTGTGAATTTTTAGGGAATTAGAGAGTATAATTGTGCCAATTCCTTCAACTGTAGTGTACAAGCTGTTAGCAACTTTGGCCCGAAGATTCTCATGAATGAGTTTGAGAGTTACAAACAATGTGCGATTACCAGTTATGTGATTAGTTGCTCCTGAATCAACAATCCAAACATTCTCACTAGCTCGTACAATACTTAGAGTTATAATAGAGTTACATGGTTGTACAAGGTTGATACCGGGCATAAAGTTAGACTTATTCTGTCTGTCTAGCATCCTGTAAAACATTTGCAGTTCCTCTTTACTTAGGGAATTATTATCTTTAGTCTTTGGCTCAGTGGCAGTGATATGGCTTTGTTTGTTAATTGCTGGCTTTCCATGCAATTTCCAGCATTCCATGTGGCCCTTCTTCTTGTAATAGTTACACCATTTATTTTGTCGTTTGTCTTGTGGTCATTTCGTTGTTAGGGCTGATCTCTTAATTGAGCTTGGGCTACCTTGATTTAAGAGTTTTTTGCTTTCTTCGAATTGCACATGGTTAACTATTTCAAACAGACGTGGTAGGAGTATTAGTCCCATGATTCAGTCTCTTATTTCCTCAAATAAATCATTGAGTCCCAAGAGGAAGTCATACACCCGTTCTTCTTCTACTCGTTCTTCTTCTATGATCTTCTTATATAACTAAGCATCTTTTTACAGTATCCCATGAATGTGAATTGAAGAGATCTTGTTGTTGCCACAGTTTATGTAAGACATTATAATAATTAGTAACTGTTGAGTTACCTTACCTCAGATCTCATAGTTGTCACTTTAGGTGGATTAGAGAAGCGTTGTTATCAAGGGAAGAGTAGGTTTGTTTTGCTTCATTCCATATTTCTTTTGCAGTGGTTGCTAGAAGATAACCCTCACTGATTTCATCAGTCATGGAATTGCACAACCAAGTCATAACTTGATTGTTTTCGGCAAACCATGTATCGAAATTTGAGTCATTAGGAGGAGGCTAAGGAGCTGCTCCATTGATATACTTCTCCATTCACTTACCATAAATATATCTTAGCACGGTTTGAGACCATTGGAGATAGTTTCTTCAATTGAACCTATGGTTAATGACCATAATCTAACTATCGAAAAGTCCTGGTGTAGTTATTGTGCTACTAGTAGTGGAGGAATGAGAGAGGAAGATAAGTCTTGAGTTTCAGAATTTGTACCGGACATGAGTGCCATTGGTGTGGCCTGGTTATGGATGGATTTCTACGAAGAGAGACAAAAAAAGGAGGAAATTTGGAAGAATCCATGTGTTTTCTGGAAGAAATGGTGGCTAGAAGCACTACGGCTTGTTTTCTGGGAAAAAATGGTGGCCGGAAACACCGTGTATGGTGGCTAGCAGGGTTACCGTGGACGCACGCACCAGTGCATTGGTGGCGCGTGGATGCCTCGTGCGGCTCAGATTGACACCGTGCTTTTGGGTTCCGCCATACGTATGTGTGTTTGGAATAGTGATTGGAAAAATGACTCTTTTAAATCTGACTTTTGGCAATGTTACTTTTGGTAAAAGTCAGATTGTGTAAAGTGATTTATGTTTGGATTGACGGTTGTATAAATGACTTTTGTAAAAGTAAAACTTGTTTGGATTGACTTAAGTATAAGTGGCTTTTGTGATAATAGTAAGAGAGAAAATTAAATTTGCAATTATTAAAAATTAATAAAAGCCAAAGATGGAAATTTTGACAATAAAAAAATATACAATTTGATGAAATAATATTACATAACTAATTGGATCATATGTTCCATACAATTTGATCTCTAATTAAATCAATAATATGATTCATTTGGGAAAAAGATTACCTACCATAATTTGTCGTGGAAGGTTGTTCATCCACACTATTATTATCTATATCAACTATATTCCCAACTTCAGCTTGCCGAAACACTGCGTTAGTGACATCATTTCTCCTAATAAAATTATGTAAGGCCATTGTTGCACAATAATGAGGACTTGTGTCTGGTAGCTATACTTGCACAATTTTTGTAACAACTTAAATCAATTCTTCCACACTCCAAAAGTCCTTTCTATAGTATACCTCAACCTAGAAAGATAAAAATTAAAGTTCTCGTTAGCATTTCAAAATCCGGGTTGGCGGCAGTCATAATAGAACATGGAATAAGTAGTATAACTACATTTTCCACAAGGTAACCCCTATCATTAGCACAATTAAAATGATGGTAGTCATTGTAACCCTCTCCGTAATTATATCCAAAATACACAATTAAAATGAAATAGAGACCAATAATAATCAAAACTCATTTACAATCCCATCCTTAAGATAGGTTTTCTCAAATACGTTTCAAAATCTAATACACCTGGTCTCATATTTACGTTTCAAATACAATTATGTCACACAGAATATCACATTTACACAAATATCAGAGTGCACAACAATATCATCCCGGCAACTCTCGGGTTTATACCTTTACATAGGATTTATAGGACACATTCGCCCTTTACAATTTCTCAAACGGGGATTACACAAAGTCATCTCAAATACATATCCAAATACCCATCCCAAATAACCAAATATACATCTGTAATATGTACATATCCAAATATACATAATCCCAACCATAATGATAACCAACTACCAAATTGACAACCCGAAGGAGTCCTTGCCGCCCTTGGTTGCATGCTCCATCGTCGATCCACCCACCCTGTCTAAAATGTTGGTAAGGGAGGGTGAGATTCGAGAGAATCTTAGTAGGTAAACATTACCAATATGCATGCAAGATAGATGTTTAATGCATGACATGCTTGCATAACTCATGCTTACACACAATGACAAATCTACAAGCTCAATGCTTCGAACAACATACATATGGCCATAGCATAAATTGAAACATAGCTTCAAATTATTCATACATGTTTCACATAATCAAGCAAAGCAATAACATGCATCAATACCAACACAAATATCATATACATGCAGGAGAGGTAAGTTCCCTACACTTATTCTTTTCACGTAAGCTCCAACATCGGCTACTCGCGATCCGAGAGAATATCAAAACCTATAACCAAATCAAAGACATAGGGTCAATCTCTAATCCAAATCCTTACTTCCACAATACTTAAAGTTGATTATCATTCACACCCTTTAAGTGGCTATAATAAGCTCAACGAAAGCAAAAAGGATTAGGAAATACTAGGTTGGAAATCACCTTCCAAAATCACAAAATACTAAAAATGGAGGTTGGCTGCAACCAAGAATTTCTGGCTGCGGCCAAAGCGCACACAGAAACTTTTGCGCTGCAGCCAAGGAAATTTCAGAAATTCATAACTAATTCTAGAAAAATCAAAATAAGGTGATCCCAAAGCCCATTGAAAGATATTTAAGTCCTCTTCATAGGAAAAATATGAGCCATTACTAGAAATCACCACACAATTCCAGAATTACACGAAATTCCCTTGATGTTCCATATTTGCACCCAGTTTTAATGTCAAATTTTGGAAAACCATAACTCCTAGTTCACAAAACGAAATGACACAATTTATATGTCTATTTTGAAGCTTGGAATGTGAAATTTAAGAATGGAAAGTTTCAGAATTTTTAGACACCATTTGTCTAGTCAAAACATCCACACAAACAGACTGCCCAGAACAGAGTTTCAATGGACAGATTTTCAGTTTTTTGTCAATTGCTTCCAATGGTTCAATTTTCACATCAAACATCATTCTCACACAAAATTTCATAAAGAATCCATTGGAAATACCAAATCAACCAAATTCATATTACATTGACATGTTTCACCAATAATCACAACATGTCAACACAAGTACAATTCAAACTCACATTGCAATTCTTTACTTTCCAAAGTTCCAAACCAATTCAAATCAATTCCAATGAACCTATAACATAATAAAACACTAATTCCACCTCAAAACACATGACAATTCATGCATTTAGAAATTAGCACAAAATCAGGGCAAAATTCACAATTCACAAAACTCATCCACAATTCACAAAACTTAGATCAAAAGGCTTCAAATACTCACATCTTCCTCTTTCCCAAACCAATTCTTTGATTCTTCATCTTTCTAATTTTACTCAAGAGATTAAACACCTCCTTTCAAGAATCTAAAACCATAGAGATAAAGCTCTCATCACTATGAACAACATTAAAGAAAGGTGTTTAAGCTAAAGAGGACCATAAACCAACCAAAACTCACCTTGTTCTTTTCTCTTTCCTCCTCCTCATGCTTAGATGTCCATAGAGCCTTTTGGAGAGAGAGAGAGATGAGTTAAAGATAAAGATGTTCAGATTTTAGGATGCCAATTGCCCATTTGGACGTCTAGAAAAAGAGAGGAGAGAGGGAGAGTGAGTTGAAAATGTTGACCCAATCCAAGGGTCCACAAATTGCCACTTGTCACACACTTGCTCCATCTATCATGAGCTCACATACATACACCCACATGAGTTTCCACCCTTTGATCTCTTACACAAATCAATCCTTACTATTGATCTTTGAGTTACCAATGAGCTTCTTCTTCGGCAACTGATCAATTAACCTGTAACTTTACCGTTTTGCCCGTGATTATGGCAATTCCCCTTAAATTACCACAAAACTCATCTTATCTTTCCATTTAACCACCTTATGCGCCCTCCCTCTATTTTAAGTCAATTTAGATGTTAATCCATAATTGAACTTAAATACAGGGTTTCGGCGCTGCTCATAACACATTCGAATCTCAAATCACATCGGATTCTCCAAAAGGGTTTATCTATCAATAATCACCTCCACTTTTAGAGTCATTAACTCTTAATCACAATTTGGGATCTTGCTAAACCGGAGCTTAGTAGTCCACTTATTGCAGGCTTATTCTCTAGCCTTAAATCTCAAAATTCATGGTATTACAGTCATAACAAACCCAAAGGAAAGAGTAGTATAATTTCAAAATTATACAAGGCATGAAGATGATGATTTATTTAAAAATGAAATCTCTTTACTACTTCACCACTTCCACAAAATCACTTCACCATTTCAAAATTATACGACCATTGAACATCATGATTTATTCAACGAGGACAAAAACCTCAGAGGTAGATAGCTACTAAGGCAGCAAACCAGAAACAGAAACAGTGGCTGCAAGCTAAAAGCAACAAACAATGCGGACTTTCAACAGAGGACAGAAGGCAGAAACGAACCTAAACAAGGCAAAAATCATAACCTGAACCTCAAAGAGCAATGCCAGAGTCGATGACCAACCACGAAGCTGAAAAATCGAAAAACAGAGCAACCTCAGTAGCAGGTCCAAAAAAAATAACCATCAAGCTAGAGAAACCAAGAAACTCAAGGGACTTTCAACGGACAACAGAAGGCAGAAATGAACCTGAAGAAGCAAAAAACCAAGAACCAAAACCACGAAAAGCTATGGCGGAGTCGATCAACAAAGAAAACAAAAAAACAAGGAGAGCAAACTCAGTAGGATACCCCAAATCCCATGAAGCAAAGCAAACAATATTCGATAAAAAAGGAAGAATATATTTTGGCAACATTAGCAAACAAAAACAAACAGTACCTACACCATGACCAGAACCCACTACATTTGTTAAGAGCGACAAAGATGCAACAAGGTAACGGATCCAAACTAAAATCAACACAAAATGCAATGTCAGCCAATCCTTGAAATGTTGGTCAAGAGCACTTTTAAAGCTTACCAGGGAGAAGACCACACGGCCAGAGATCAGCTCCACCACCACAGAATGCCGCAGAGGCTGTTGATGACGAGAGACGGAAAGACGAGAGATGTAAGAGTAGATCCTAGAGTAGGGCACCAAACTCACCAAAAATGCCTAGCATGCACAGAGCGGCCACCTTCAGAGTAAGAACCATCCCATTCGACTCCACAAGACTCATCAGACTTCAACACCACCGATGACCATCGCTCACGATAGGACCCACAGCTTAACGACTTGCAGGTGACCGACGAGAGAGGAAAGATCAGCAGTGGCGAATCTCTTCTTCAGGCACATAGGAAAGGTGAGTCGGGGAGGAGTCACAGAGAAGAGAAAGGAAGAGAGAGAAATTAGATAGTTAGGACTTAAGACAACATTTATTAATGCATAACGGTTAACAAAATCTCCTTAAATGAAGGTAAAAGATGGACCTCAGAGCTTTTGAAATAAGGTCATTTTGCAAACCAAAATCAAATTGACCTCAAGCCTAACTAAACATCCACATATATTTTTCTAGTGGAATTCGGCTTCTGTGTTGCCAATCGGACTTAATAGGGGCTGAAATGCTCTATCAAACACTCACATAATCTAAATGTGAATTTCCTTTGTTCTCAGCAACTTATACTATGCTTGAACGTCATAAGTATTGGTCTTTTTTTTTTTGAATAAAAACTGAAATTCATTAATCTAACAAAGATTAGTACAAGATACACCTCAAACAGAGGCACACATCCAAAAAACTCTCATCAACCATCGCCTACCAGAAGAGGAGGTGGTGGGTGATCAAAGATGATAAAGTTCTCAATACAATCATGGGATAACTTTGCTAAGTAATCGGCCTGTCGATTTTGATCCCTAGGAATATGTCTAATACGGACATGTCAATCTCTCGACAACCAGAGCCTAGACTCCTCTATAACCTCTTTAAAGGGATGTGTATGGTCACAACCCCTAGTGATTAAATTTACAGCTTCAATACAGTCAGTATAGAGAATAAGGTTGTTGAGGTTCCTACTCCAGCAGATTTGAACTCCCTGGATGATTGTGATAATTTTGGCAATTACGGGCGACACGTGTGTAAGTTTACACATGTACCCACACACCCAGCCCCCATCATTGTAACCCCCTGTCGTAATTATATCCGAAATACGCGATTAAAGTGAAATAGAGACCAATAAGAAACAAATAACATTTTACAAACCCATCTACCAGACGGGGTTTTCATAAACACCTTTCGAAATCATTCATAACCTGGTCTCACATTCACATTCCGAATACAATTACTACACAAAGATAAATCACATTTAAATATATCAGAGTACGCAATATAATAATCCCGGCAATCCCGGGTTCTCTTCATTAACTCAAGCTTCATAGGGCACATTAGCCCATACAAGCCCTCATATGGGGATTACACAATTCTCTTCTAATACAAAAACAAATATCCCATCTGGGATGATAACCAACTACCAAAACAACTACCGAAGGAAGTCGCCATCGCCCTTGGCTGCCTGCTCCATCCTCAATCTACTACCCTGTCTGAAAGGTTAGTAGGGGAGGGTGAGATTCGAGAGAATCTCAGTAGGGAAACATTATCAATATGCAGGCAAGATAAGTGTTTAATGCATGACATGCTTGCATCACATAACTCATGCACACATACAATGACAAATCTATAAGCTCAACGCTTCGAACGATACACATATGGCCATAGCATATATTGAAACATAGCTTCAAATCATTCATACATGTTCCACATAATCAAGCAAAGCAATAACATGCATCAACACATTAATACAGTTATCAGAGCATGCAGGAGAGATAAGTTCCCTACCTCCAGTCTTTTCTCCTCGATTTGCGTGCCATCAACTCGGGGCTTCACATTCGATCCTACAATGTCAAATGTACCATTTAGACACTTCCATAGTGTTTCTGGGGGTTATATGAGGCTATATTGAAAATTTACTAAAATACCCCCGGGGACCCGGCCCGGCCCCGCCGTACCCGGTCCGGCTGTACTTTTCCCGAAATTTTGACATGGGCTATTCTAACATATTTTCGCCCAAGGAATCCATTTCCGGACTCGGAATTATCAAATTCAATGTCAAATTACGAAATTGCCCTTGGCAGCCCTACTTTTAGGGTTTTAGGGGCGTTTCTGTAATTAGGCTTTCTCGGCCTTTTCCGAAAAAGTGCCCAACTGTAACCCCACCTATTTTCGCCCACTGAATCCAATGGAATCATCAAATCATTGAAAATCCAACTCTAAGACCCATTTACAATGCTGGCCGAAATATATGGGTTTTAAGAGGAAAATTGGGGTTTTTCGGTTTCGGCTCCGTAAACGTGTTTCTTTCCACTCCTAACCACTTTATTGACTATTCCATTAGACTACAACTACCATTTAGTATCAATTTGGGCAGCATAACAGCCCCTACAACCCATTTCCATAAATTAAAACCAACGGCAATCCGGCGAAATTTCACCGATTAAATTGCCCACAGCAGCTAGAATAGTCAATATACAAGAGTTTGGAAGTTACCTCAAGCTCCCACTTGATTTTCCTCGACTTGGCTGAACCCTAGCCCCTTTTAAACAGAAAAATTAAGCTTCAAGTACCTTAATCCATGTAGAAGAGAAGCTTAGGAGAAGGATCATACGCGTTAGGAGCTAGATCGTCGGAGAAATCGGCTTACCTTATAAGATTTCTCCTCTTTCTCTCTCTAAGAGCTCTCAAACGTTTTTCCTCTTGTTCAGCTGAATATGGCGTCGGTTTGGAGGAAGGAAGATGAATAAAAAGTGTTTTAACATTAGGATGATGTCATGTTTTATTATGCTGATGTCATTAATCCCATTTTCGGATTTTCTGGCAGATTTTCTGCCCAAACTTTGAAAAATCATAACTAATTCTAGAAAACTCAAAATGAGGTGATTCCAAAGCCAAATGAAAGATATTTAAGTCCTCTTCATAGGAAAAATATTGGCCATTACTAAAAATCACCACACAATTCCAGAATTACATAAATTTCATCACTGCCCCAAAACAGAGTCCATTTTCGACCTCAAACTTTGGACAGTCATATCTCCCAGTTCCCAAAACGAAATGGCACAAATTATGTGTCCATTTTGAAGCTTGGGATGTGAACTTTAAGACTGGAAAGTTTCATAATTTTCTGACATCATTTGCCTAGTCAAAACATCCACACAATAAGACTGGCCATACAGAATTCACACTGGACAACATTTCCAGTTTTGCAACCAATGTGTCCAATTCAATTTAAATCAATTCCAATGATTAAATACCACAACATGACACCATTTCCATCACAATACCCCATTCAATTCTTCCCTCTATTCTAAGTCAATTTGGATGTTGATCCACAATTGAACTCAAATACAGGGTTTTGGCGTTGCTCATAACACAAGTGACTACAATCCACTTTATATTCTTTAAAAGGGTTCATTAATCACTAACCACGTCCACTTTTGTAGTCATTAACCCCCAATCACAATTTGGGATCTTGCTAAACCGGGGCTTAGCAATCCACTAATCTCAGGCTTATTCTCTAACCTCGAGTCTCAAAATTCGGGGTATTACATTTCTCCCCCCGTTCAATAAATTTCGTCCTCGAAATTTGTCATACCACTTAATCCAAAAACTATGAATGCTTCTTCACGACAGCTTCCGTTTCACAATTCATTTCATATTGGGACGGTCTCCTCTAGACCACCTACGCACAAATGATACTCCACAAATCTGATTCTCGCAAGAATCTCAAACAATGAATGCAACTCAATTGCCCCAAATTGCAATCGGCCCATTTCACAATTGCCACACAAACCAAATCACCATATATTTTTTTTTACCAACAGATGCAATCGCTTCCACATACGATTGCCACAAAACCATCATAACATAAATTATCGCAAGCCTCCTAATTCATGAGTGGCTAGTGCATCTCGATATTTGGAGGCTCTAACTTATGAGCCATATCATAAGATCTTGGCAGTTGGGCGGCATAGGCCACCACTCTGCTTAACTCAAACTAGTTACTCCTTCCGGGAGTAACCCCAAACACCACAACCTCAACACTGCACACAACAGCCTTAGCTGTATACACAAACATTCAGCTTTTGCTATATCCACTTTCACCGCTTTACCCTCACCCGTACACCCACCAGTAACTCCACTAGTGGTAACCAGAACTTTTAGGTATCAATGCAATATTACATCATCTGGTCACTCCGGAATCTCAATTTCTTCTATCCGAAGCACCCTACCATAATGGCCCACCTAGACTCTCAATCTCTTCTATCCAGGCACCTTTTATTGTCACACCCACCCCGGTTTTACCCCCTCTAGGGATGCCCCGTGCCGGTGGTGCCCACCCCGGTTTTACCCCCGCTGGGGATGCCCCACGACAGTGGCTGGGTTACTCACATTTCACCCAGGACTCACAAGAAAATCCACTTCCTTATTAAAAGTACATTGCAGACTCTAATTTTACACACCGCCTTTCGGCCTTGGGTCAACACCGGTGCAACCAACGTGGTGGCTAGCCATGCTGGCCATGCCAGGGTAGTGCCCTCAAAATAGAGAACCCCCGATCATGTAGTCGAATTAGCCATCAGCTGAATTAGTTCTGCTCTGCTACACAACTATACCCCATTCCCAGCTTATCCATAATTGTCACATATTCACAATCACACCCCACTCTCATCCCATTTCTCCGCCAGGAAGACACACAGTCTTAACCCGAACCGTTGTTAGCTACTCAGGGACTATTGACGTGGCAGTGCACCCATATAGCCATTCAGGCTCACAATAGCAGATCCATAATCACACCCTACCCTCATCCCCTTTCTCCGCCGGGAAAACACACAGTCTTAACCCGAACCGTTGTTAGCTACTCAGGGACTATTGGCGTAGCGGTGCTCACACATAGCCTTTCGGCTTCCACATCACACTCCACCCTCATCCCCTTTCTCCGCCGGGAAGACACACAGTCTTTACCCGAACTGTTGTTAGCTACTCAGGGACTATTGGCGTGGCAGTGCATATACATAGCCTCGCGGCTCACAAATAGTCAATCCCCCGTAACTACCGCCCCGAAGGCACGGTCCTCCGCCATAGGAATCACCCCATGCGGCCACAGGTGAGAGACTCACAATGCACAATTGCAACAAGCTGGAACCAGGCATTTTAATAATTCCACCCACCGCAAATTCTTTTCACCAAACTAGGATCCTTCAAGACCCCTTTTTCACAAAATAATCTGAACTTCGAAGTTTTACCTCCCGAAGCCATGATTAACACATCATTCTCACGCTTCCGCTGCACACTCTGAGGTCTTTCTCCTCATCTGTGCTTCCACAATGTCAAGTTGATTGAACAGAAGTCCCATAGGAACCTCTCACTACAACTGACAATATTCACAACATATATTCATCTGCGTCAAACCTTGGCCCGATTCAACTTGAATCATTCAAAGCCACAACCAGCACTTCGTTGAGATCCCATACTCCCAACGTTCCCAGAGCTCTATTCTACGATTCAACGTCATGGCGAGTGCATACTAAGGTTCGTCGTCACGGCAGCTGCACACTAGGGTTTGTCGTCACGACGGCTGTCACAATTTTTTTTTATATATTGTCACACCCCTTTAGAGTGCCCACCTCCCTGGTCAACTACGTACCAGGGCTCCGCTGGCCGGCCCTTACACTGAGCCTGGCAGGCAGCTGGGTTACTCACATTTCACCCAGGACTCACATATAGCCTAACCGATCAGGTGTCACCGTAGGCAGCCCTCTCCGATCAGAACTCCCCATAGGTTGCCTTCTCCACTCCGAATCCTCATAGATAACTCTTTCAAATTCAAAGTCTTCGCAGAATCACTCTTCCCTGTGCTAGATGAACACTAGCAACCTCAGGATACCTGATACACATTTCAATGCCAATCTCGTACCACATCCTGGTACCACGGACCATCTAGGTCAAGTCAAACTCCTAAGAATCAGCCCAGCTATTGAGTCTGACCCTTGGAGCACAATTCAATTTAGTTCTCAAAGTCTTAACCTCAATTGAATCGGGAAACCACTTCCCTCGTTTCATGGAGCATCATCACCTCCAACTCAAATTCATCATTTCTACGGAGCATCTTTAACTCCTATACAAATTCAGATATCTCTGCCAGCCTAAGGCACACCGGTCCCCTAGGTCTTAAGGCCTTTACACCCACAAGCTCTGTATGACGTCACTACATGTAACATCATACCACCTAGGGTTTCTCACCCAATATCTAGGTTAGTCACGATACTTAGAATCTCAATATCACACATTTAGGAAATCATTTTCCTTAGTTCTCTAATCAGACGATGGGTCTGATTACCTCCACCACTAGGTCTACACCTCAAATCCTCGGGTGAATCATACTGACTCACTATATCCACAACACAATTAATGTATACACATGGCCCTTAAACTCACATATCCATAAATAGCAGGGACCTTAATGTGTATACCACAACAAACAAAGTCATCTCCTATGACTTAAGGCATAAACTACTGCCATTATCCTAGCAAATTCCATCTTTGCCAGGAACTGCAGCTCTGATACCAAAATGTAACCCCCTGTCGTAATTATATCCGAAATACGCGATTAAAGTGAAATAGAGACCAATAAGAAACAAATAACATTTTACAAACCCATCTACCAGACGGGGTTTTCATAAACACCTTTCGAAATCATTCATAACCTGGTCTCACATTCACATTCCGAATACAATTACTACACAAAGATAAATCACATTTAAATATATCAGAGTACGCAATATAATAATCCCGGCAATCCCGGGTTCTCTTCATTAACTCAAGCTTCATAGGGCACATTAGCCCATACAAGCCCTCATATGGGGATTACACAATTCTCTTCTAATACAAAAACAAATATCCCATCTGGGATGATAACCAACTACCAAAACAACTACCGAAGGAAGTCGCCATCGCCCTTGGCTGCCTGCTCCATCCTCAATCTACTACCCTGTCTGAAAGGTTAGTAGGGGAGGGTGAGATTCGAGAGAATCTCAGTAGGGAAACATTATCAATATGCAGGCAAGATAAGTGTTTAATGCATGACATGCTTGCATCACATAACTCATGCACACATACAATGACAAATCTATAAGCTCAACGCTTCGAACGATACACATATGGCCATAGCATATATTGAAACATAGCTTCAAATCATTCATACATGTTCCACATAATCAAGCAAAGCAATAACATGCATCAACACATTAATACAGTTATCAGAGCATGCAGGAGAGATAAGTTCCCTACCTCCAGTCTTTTCTCCTCGATTTGCGTGCCATCAACTCGGGGCTTCACATTCGATCCTACAATGTCAAATGTACCATTTAGACACTTCCATAGTGTTTCTGGGGGTTATATGAGGCTATATTGAAAATTTACTAAAATACCCCCGGGGACCCGGCCCGGCCCCGCCGTACCCGGTCCGGCTGTACTTTTCCCGAAATTTTGACATGGGCTATTCTAACATATTTTCGCCCAAGGAATCCATTTCCGGACTCGGAATTATCAAATTCAATGTCAAATTACGAAATTGCCCTTGGCAGCCCTACTTTTAGGGTTTTAGGGGCGTTTCTGTAATTAGGCTTTCTCGGCCTTTTCCGAAAAAGTGCCCAACTGTAACCCCACCTATTTTCGCCCACTGAATCCAATGGAATCATCAAATCATTGAAAATCCAACTCTAAGACCCATTTACAATGCTGGCCGAAATATATGGGTTTTAAGAGGAAAATTGGGGTTTTTCGGTTTCGGCTCCGTAAACGTGTTTCTTTCCACTCCTAACCACTTTATTGACTATTCCATTAGACTACAACTACCATTTAGTATCAATTTGGGCAGCATAACAGCCCCTACAACCCATTTCCATAAATTAAAACCAACGGCAATCCGGCGAAATTTCACCGATTAAATTGCCCACAGCAGCTAGAATAGTCAATATACAAGAGTTTGGAAGTTACCTCAAGCTCCCACTTGATTTTCCTCGACTTGGCTGAACCCTAGCCCCTTTTAAACAGAAAAATTAAGCTTCAAGTACCTTAATCCATGTAGAAGAGAAGCTTAGGAGAAGGATCATACGCGTTAGGAGCTAGATCGTCGGAGAAATCGGCTTACCTTATAAGATTTCTCCTCTTTCTCTCTCTAAGAGCTCTCAAACGTTTTTCCTCTTGTTCAGCTGAATATGGCGTCGGTTTGGAGGAAGGAAGATGAATAAAAAGTGTTTTAACATTAGGATGATGTCATGTTTTATTATGCTGATGTCATTAATCCCATTTTCGGATTTTCTGGCAGATTTTCTGCCCAAACTTTGAAAAATCATAACTAATTCTAGAAAACTCAAAATGAGGTGATTCCAAAGCCAAATGAAAGATATTTAAGTCCTATTCATAGGAAAAATATTGGCCATTACTAAAAATCACCACACAATTCCAGAATTACATAAATTTCATCACTGCCCCAAAACAGAGTCCATTTTCGACCTCAAACTTTGGACAGTCATATCTCCCAGTTCCCAAAACGAAATGGCACAAATTATGTGTCCATTTTGAAGCTTGGGATGTGAACTTTAAGACTGGAAAGTTTCATAATTTTCTGACATCATTTGCCTAGTCAAAACATCCACACAATAAGACTGGCCATACAGAATTCACACTGGACAACATTTCCAGTTTTGCAACCAATGTGTCCAATTCAATTTAAATCAATTCCAATGATTAAATACCACAACATGACACCATTTCCATCACAATACCCCATTCAATTCTTCCCTCTATTCTAAGTCAATTTGGATGTTGATCCACAATTGAACTCAAATACAGGGTTTTGGCGTTGCTCATAACACAAGTGACTACAATCCACTTTATATTCTTTAAAAGGGTTCATTAATCACTAACCACGTCCACTTTTGTAGTCATTAACCCCCAATCACAATTTGGGATCTTGCTAAACCGGGGCTTAGCAATCCACTAATCTCAGGCTTATTCTCTAACCTCGAGTCTCAAAATTCGGGGTATTACAATCATCGCCTCTGATGATACCCACACTTCCACTCTGACCGGAGTCGAGGACTGATCAGTCCGCTTCAAGAGTGTAGCAGCCCTGTTCTCTCGCCTGTTGGTCTCCAGTCCCAGCTTGGGTGTAAAAATTACAATGAGCACTTAAGTCCATATCCCAGCTCGCCCGAAAGAAACTAGATAGGGCATTTTGATAGTCAATGTTGTCCTCTTCTCTAAACAGCTTCCGGCATCTGTCGACCCAGATGTCCCAGCAAACATAGCCAAACAAGGTTGGCCAGCTGACCTTCTTTGTGAAATCCTAACCCGCAGCATTCTTCAGGTTCCACTCAATCCATTCAGCACCCTGCAAATTAGTAAAATTGTCCCACATACCTGGCTTAACAATTGAGATCCGCCTTTCATGAGCGTTAACACAATCTCTGAGGAGATGCATCAAGTCCTCGTCCTCCGCACATTGAAAAGGGCAAGAAGTAAGATCAGTTATACCCCTCATAGTCCGGAGTTGTGCTGTATGAGCTCTCCTGTGCGCCGCCAGCCACATGAATGTTTTAATCTTCTCAGGGATTTGCCATTTCCATAGCATTTTTCATAGATTTGCATTCGACCTGTCAACACTTGCAGAATTAAACTTGTACGCAGAACTAACAGAAAAACAACCATATGACGAAGGCTTCCAAAAGTACTTATCCTCTCCTCTGTTCTCACATAGAGGATTGGTACAAATGATTCTGCGAATAATGTGATCCTGGAACCAGTGTCTCATCTTAGCTATGTCCCATTAGCCCGAAGGATTAGTGAAATCACACACTTTCTCTTCCTGGTCCACCAATACCTCCCTTCCTGGAACTAACTCGATCAAAGGATAATTAATCTCAGACCAGTTGTCGAACCAAAAAGAAGTAGAAGCTCCATTGCCTACTTTGACTCCCAAACCTTTCCAGAATTTGTCCCAAATATAGAAAATACCCTTCCAGGTTGATGAAGCATTTCTTCTATGTCTGGGCCCATCTAAATTATCCCATTTGTACTTCCCTTTAAGAACTTGAAACCATAACTTTTCTTTATTAATCAGCATCTGCCAATAAAGTTTCATAATGAAAGCCTCATTCTGCTTGCACATGTCACGAATCCCCAAGCCACCCTCCTCCTTATCTCTGGTAATTTGATCCCAAGAAATGAGGTGGAGTTTTTTCTGGTCGTCCTTCTCATCCCAAAGAAATTTCCTGCTTTTTCTTTCCAGATCATTAAGAACGCCTTTCGAAATCAACATTGTCTGTATCTGATAAGAAGGCAAGGCAGATAGGACTGCTTTTATGAGAGTTGTTCTACCCGCGAGGCTCAAGCAACCCTGTTTCCACCCAGAAGTCTTTTTCATAGGTTTCTCCATAACAGGCGCAAAAGTGAGTTTAGAAACTCTTTTATGAATCAACGGAATACCAAGATATTTACCCAAGTCTGCCGTCAGACCCACACCCATCTTACGACTAAGATCAAAGGCTCTGGAAAAATGAACTCCCTTGGAGAAACATACTTTAGTTTGATCTTTATTCATTTTTTAACCCGACATATTACAGAAAGACTACATACAATTCAGAATTACCCCCACTTGACTCTCAGAGGCCTCTTCAAATAACATAAGGTCGTCTGTAAAGAATAAGTGAGAGATCTTAAGCACATTCCTATGCAACTTAATCAGTTTCCATTCCTCCTCTGCAATAGCATCCTGAATGATATGTTTAAACGTTCCATACACAGAGTGAAAATGTAAGGAGACAAGGGGTCACCTTGTCTAATTCCACGAGTGACATTGAAACTCTCAGAGGCTTCCCCATTCCATAACACTTGAAATGACGGACTTGTGATACATTGCATAATAATTTCACATATTTTCCCCTTAATACCCACAGATCTAAGAGTGTCATATATAAATGGCCATTCCAGACGATCATAAGCTTTCTCTAGATCCACCTTAACCGCAATCCAACCAGTCCTCCCAGATTTAGTCTTCATTGAATGCATCACCTCTTGGGCTATAATGATATTATCACTACTTTGACGTCCCGCAATGAAGCTACATTGATGAGTACCAACCACTTTCCCTATAATGTCACGAAGACGGCTGCTCAGGATTTTGGTAATGATCTTGTAACTAACATTACAGAGAGATATAGGCCTGAAATCCCTTATTGCCTCCGGCTTTTCAATCTTTGGAATAAGGACAATGTTAGTGTTATTAATATCTTTAATACGCTCAGGCTCTTGGAAAATCGTCATAACCAAATCAGTAATATGATTCTCCAGAGTAGCCCAGTATTCCTGGTAAAAAAATGCCTGTATCCCATCTGGGCCAGGAGCCTTAAAAGCCCCAATATCAAAAGTCGCTTCCTTAATTTCTTCCTTAGATAAAGCTGCATGAATCTTATCACGTTGTATCGATGTTAAGATAGGAAAGCGATTCTGTGTAACAATGGGACAGTAAATGCTCATCTCACTCCTGAAAAGCTCTTTATAGTATTGAATAGCCATGTTCTTTAAAACCGTTTGGTCAAAAGTCCACTCTCCATTTATATTTTTTAGATCGTCAATTCTATTTTGCCTTCTCCTTATCACCGCAGTAGTGTGAAAGAATTTACTATTTTTGTCCCCCCATTTCAACCAATTACAACTAAACTTCTAGTACCACAGAAGCTCTTCCTGAGCGAGGACTTTATTGTATTCTTTCCACAGTTCATTCTCAGTCTAGGCTAAATGTTGGCTATCCCGTCTTGCTCTTGATCTCTCAATGCCTTCAATTCGCTGCATAATATTCTTCTTTTTGCCATTCAGGTTCCCCACCTTTCTTACATTCCATGTACGAGCCTGTGCAGTAAAATTACTCACCTTCTCATTCCAACCTCATGTACTCCAGGTTTGTGTAACAAGATCCCCGAATCCTTCTTCAAGGAACCAAGCCACTTGACACCGAAATAAAGGTTTAGGTTTATACTGAGATTGAGAATGAGAAGTTCTGACCAGGATTGGACGATGGTCAGAGCCAAATTTACTCAAATGGTAAGTCTTTGTGGATGGATAAATAATATTCCAATCATGGTTCATAAAAGCCCAATCAATTTTTTCTTTAAGCATTCCGCGCTCCCAAGTGAAATGATCACCAACAATTTCAGTTTCAATGAGCTGAGCCGTAGAGATGCAATCATGAATAAATATTGGTCTAGCTGACTAATTAGGCACACAGGGAATAAATATAAAAATCTAACTATTTTATTGTTTTATAATATGATTATATTATTATTATTATTACCTTTTAAATTTTAGTTCTCTTAATTAATTATATTTTCATGTGAAATATTTAAAATATATTTATCTTTAAAAACAGTTCATATGTTTAGGTGACTTTTTTCCTGTTTTAAAATTTAATTTTTACTGTCACATTGAAAAAAAAAAAAGCAATTTACGTGTAGCTGAAATTATTTTGTTAATATGTTACCTATGGTAGAGTTCTAAACCTTTTCTCTTTTGTTAATTACGTTAACGTTGGTAGATGCAAATTCTAATTTCTACATGAGCTGCTCCCCCTTCCCCCAAACAAACATACAAGCATATTTCTTTTCTGTTTTTCCTTGAGTTAATTTTCAAATAAAGCCTTGTTTAGAAAAAATGTGTTGGCTTCTTTATGATGATGTCATCTTTAGTCTACAATACAAGTCAATTAACATAGTTATTAAAATTAAGAAATGAAAATTAAGCAATGTTTTAAAAGCCGGATCAGATATCGAGATTCGAGTTGGAAATGTCAATAGGTCATGGTTGAAACCGTCAGGCCATTTGGTTGGACCGTTGGCATAATAATTTAATAAAAAATAATATTATACGCATAAATAATGATATAAATGTAAAAATAAATATGAAATCAACCTATTATTATATTTTTTTAATAAAAATTTTTAAATATGAAATATATGGATAATGCGCTGGAAAAAAAAAAAGAATATAGCTTATGCGCTCCATCCGAATCAAGACGGTGATATAATTTCCTCCCAAGTTTCCTAATTCTATTTATTTAATCAGAAATAAAATTGATCCATTTTAAGCTCAGGATTAATCCAACTCGCATTCAATGTTCAGAAACCGAACTCATTTCTCACACTTCCACTTCCCACTGTCTTGTACAGTAAGTTTTTCTTTCTTCTTCCTTCTTCTTCTACTTCTAATATCAGGGAATTTCAAATTTGTTGTGATGTCAAATTCAAGCGTTGTAATCATAATATAATAATACTCTGTTTTTATTTCACATAAATAGAGCATCCAATCAGTTGACGAAACAAGAAAAGAACGCACATTATTCAAACGCTTTTGGGGAAATTTGTGAGCATTCCTATTTTGCCTTTCTCATTCCTATTTCTTCAAATGGTTTTGTAGTGTGAGCTTTACTTTTCTCAAAAACAACTAAAATACAATTAAAAATAAATAAATAAAAGTATAGATCTTTCAATAGAAAAGGCCCGATTATGAAAGACCAAGTTGAAACCCCTCTCTTATACATCCTTTTTTCTCATCCCACTCTCCATAGTCAGCAGGTCTCTCTTTTCATGAGTTCACTTTCTTCCTTTCCCCCTCCTAGTGTCTACATTGTTGTCTTATTCCTCTTTTGAAGCACCTGCAGATTTTGGTGTGAAATTGACATTTAACTCGTATTTCATAGATATTATATTCCAGTGAGTATTAGTGTCTTTTATTTGAAAGACAGTAAGTTTACAATTCTTATGCTTGAAATGATTTGATGTGAATAAGCAATACATTTGAGCGTAGATAGTGATATGAAACACTATATTTTGTTATGTTGTCTTGTTGATATGCATCTTAAGTTGTATATAAATTCCATTACACATTGTTTATGTAAAGATTCGTCTGAAACTTCTACTAACTACAAATAGGAAATTTTTATCACACTTCCACTTCCCACTGTCTTATACAATAAGTTCTTCTTCCTTCTTCTTCTACTTCTAAAATCAGTGAATTTCAAATTTGTTGTGATGTCAAATTCAAGAGTTGTAACCATAACATAAATATACTTTGTTTTCATTTTAAAGAAACAGAGCATACAACCAGCTGACGAAACAAGAAAAGAACACACCTTTAAACGCTTTTGGGGAAATTTGTGAGTATTCCTATTTTGCCTTTCTCATTCCTATTTTTTAAAATGGTTTTGTAGTGTGAGCTTTACTTTTTTGAAAAAAATACTAAAATACAATTAAAATAAATAAATAAATCTTTCAATAGAAAAGATCTTTCAATAGAAAAGGTCCGATTGTGAAAGACCCAGTTAAAACCCCTCTCATATACATCCTTTTTTCTCACCCCACTCTCCACAGTCTGCAGGTCTCTCTTTTCATGAGTTCACTTTCTTCCTTTCCCCCACACTATTGTCTCCTTGTGTCTTCATTGTTTTGTCTTATTCCTCTTTTGCAGCGCCAGAGTTTAATGTGAAATTGACATTTAACTCATACTTCATAGATGTTATATTCTAGTGAGTATAAATGTCTTTTATTTGAAGAACAATAAGTTTACAGATCTTATGCTTGGAATGATTTGATGTGAATAAACAATACATTTGATCGTAGATAGTGGTATGAAACACTGTATATTTTGTTATATTGTCTTGTTGATATGCTTCTTAAGTTGTATATAAATTCCATTCCACATTGTTTATGTAAAGATTCGTCTGAAACTACTACTCACTACAAATGAGAAATTTTTATCACACTTCCACTTCCCACTGTCTTGTACAGTAAGTTCTACTTCATTCTTCTACTTCTAATATCAGTGAATTTCAAATTTGTTTTGATGTCAAATTCAAGCGTTATAACCATAACATAATTATACTCTGTTTTTATTTTATAGAAACAAAGCATACAACCAACTGACGAAACAAGAAAAGAACGCACCTTCTTCAAACGCTTTTGGGGAAATTTGTGAGTATTCCTATTTTACCTTTCTCATTCCTATTTTTTCAAATGGTTTTGTAGTGTGAGCTTTACTTTTTTGAAAAACAACTAAAATACAATTAAAACAAATAAATAAAAGTATAGATCTTTCAATAGAAAAGGCCCGATTGTGAAAGACCTCGTTTAAACCCCTCTCTTATACATTCTTTTTTCTCACCCCACTCTCCATAGTCAACAGGTCTCTCTTTTCATGAGTTCACTTTCTTCCTTTCCCCCATACTATTGTCTCCTTGTGTCTTCATTGTTTTGTCTTATTCCTCTTTTGCAGCACCTGCAGAGTTTAGTGTAAAATTAAGCTCTTTTGAGATACTGTTACAAGTTACCTCTATTGCTGCTAAAAAGTATGATTTGGCCCATATGAATAATGAAAATATTGAGCCTAACTTGGGCACAAATTATGTCTCTTATAAAGGAGCTCAAACACTAGTCAAAGAGAAGATAAAGAAGAATCTAAGTTTTGTGATAAGGAGACAAATAAATGAGGGTTAAATTCTCACCAGCCATGCCATTAAAACCACCTCAAAGATGCACAAAGTGAAAACAAAGTCTAATGAAGGCCTAAGCCATGATGATTTGATTAAAGGTACTGTCTTTATTTTGAGTTGATCAATTATATATGGTTCAAAAATGAAGCCTTGAAGTTTTGTTTATAGTTCATTTGATGTATTGATTGGTTTCTTTCTTTGTGTAACAGAAGGAAGACAAAAGGTGCAGAAACCTTTGATGAACAACTCTTGTAGAAAGAAGACTAATATGCTAAAGAGAAAATTGGAAGAAACCATATGCAATGAAGAATGGATTGCAGCTATGGAAATGAAGAGAAAGAAGATGAAGAAATTAACTTGAGCTCCCATTTTAAGTTCACTATTAATCCATGTAGCATTCAATGTTCAGAAACCCAACTCATTTCTCATACTTCCACTTCCCACTGTTTTGTGCGGTAAGTACTTCTTCCTTCTTCCTTCTTCTTCTACTTCTAATATCAGTGAATTTGAAATTTGTTGTGATGTCAAATTCAAGAGTTGCAACCATAACATAATAATACTCTATTTCATTTTACAGAAACAGAGCATCCAATCAACTGACGAAATAAGAAAAGAACGCACCTTCTTCAAACTCTTTTGGGGAAATTTGTGAGTAATTCTATTTTGCCTTTCTCATTCCTATTTTTAAAAATGGTTTTGTAGTGTGAGCTCTAATTTTTTGAAAAACAACTACAATACAATTAAAACAAATAAATAAAAGTATAGATCTTTCAATAGAAAAGGCCCGATTGTGAAAGACCAAGTTGAAACCCCTATCTTATACAATCTTTTTTCTCACCCCACTCTCCATAGTCGGCAGGTCTATCTTTTCATTAGTTCACTTTCTTCCTTTCCCCCACACTATTGTCTCCTTGTGTCTTCATTGTTTTGTCTTATTCCTCTTTTGCAACGCTTGCAGATTTTAGTGTGAAATTGACATTTAACTCTTATTTCATAGATGTTATATTCCAGTGAGTATGAGTGTCTTTTATTGAAGGACAGTAAGTTTATAGTTCTTATGCTTAGAATGATTTGATGTGAATAAGGAATACATTTGAGTGTAGAAAGTGCTATGAAACACTGTATATTTTGTTATGTTGTCTTGTTGATATGCTTCTTAAGTTGTATATAAATTCCATTCCACATTGTTTATGTAAAGATTCATCTGAAACTACTATTGACTACAAATTGGAAATTTTTATCAGAAATGCAGAAAAAGGCAATAAAGAGGATGGTTGATTTGTTAACCCTGGAAGATTTTCAAAACCTGAAACAGGGCCAACATAATTTGAGCTCTTTTGAGATACTGTTACAAGTTGCCTCTATCACTGCTAAAAAGTATGATTTGGCCCATATGAATAATGAAAATATTGAGCCTAACTTGGGCATAAATTATGTCTCTCGTAGAGAAGCTCAAACATTGGTCAAATCGAAGATGAAGAAGAATCTAAGATTTGTGATAAGGAGACAAAGAAATGAGGGCCTAAATCTCACCAGCTATGCCCTTAAAACCACCTCAAAGATACATAAAGTGAAAACAAAGTCGGATGAAGGCCTAATCCATGATGATTTGATTAAAGGTACTGTCTTTATTTTGAGTTGATAAATTATATATGGTTCAAAAATGAGGCCTTGAAGTTTTGTTTATAGTTCATTTGATGTATTGATTGGTTTTGTGTAACAGAAGAAAGACAAAAGGTGCAGAAACCTTTTATGAACAACTCTTCAAGAAAGAAGTCTGATGCGCTAAAGAGGAAATTAGAAGAAACCATAAGCAATGAAGAATGGATTGAAGCCATGGAAATGAAGAACAAGAAGATGAAGAATAGGAGGAGGGGTAGCCAAAATCCACCAACACCATTACCAAGCTTGTCGAAAGAATTCGAAAGAAAGATCATCCGTGAATATGGCGGGACAAGAATCATAAGAGTCATACAAAAGTACTTGACTGAAACAGATGTAAGCAAGGGGCATAGTAGAGTCACAATTCCTTGTAGCCAAGTTGAGAGCTTCAATTTTTTGGATGGTGAAGAGATGACAAATTTAAGGTTGTGGAGATCCATTACTGTGCCATTGATTCACACTCCGACAGAAAATGGGATGTCTCTTCCTCTTTCAGAGACATAATTGGAATTTGGACAATGGGATTTGCATAAAGATAAGAATGATCTTCAGAAAGTAAGCTATCAGTATGTGTTGAAAACTAATCGGAACACAATAGTAGAAACAGATGATCTCAGAAAAAGAGATCATGTTCAGATCTGGGGGTTTCGTGATGTTCACAACAAGCTATGTATGGCACTTGTCAAGCTTTGAGGAGGAGGAGGATGACGACGACAATGATGACAAACCAATCATCAATGCATAACAGAACTCAATTTAGTGGCTCAAATTTTTCTAACAAATGATTATTTTTTAATTTCTTTTTTTGTGGATGGTAGTGTAGATTTCTAGCACAGTCAGAATTTGGATTCCAATTATTTTCAGTGTAATCTTGCTTGATTCCAATTAGAAAAAATGTGTTGGTTTCTTTGTGATGATGTTGTCTTTTGTCCATGATACAAGTCGATTAAGCCAGTTTATCAAAATTAAGATATGACAATTAAATAATGTTTTAAAAGCCGGACAGGATATCAAGAATCGAGCCGAAAATGTCCACGGATTATGGTTAAAACAATCGAGCCATTTGATTGGATCGTTGACATAAAAATTTTTTAAAAAAATTATATGCATATATAATGATATAAATGTAATAATAAATATGAAATCAACCTATTTTTATATTTTTTTAATAAAAATTTTTAAATATGAAATATATGGATTAATAGGCACATGGTTTGAAAGCCAATGTTTTAAAACCGAAATGTAATAATTAAATTAAAATAATATTATATATATAATTGTATAAATATGATTAGTCTGAATTGATGAGAAGAAATATGAATATGGATGAATTTAGATACAAATAAAAATAAAGGTTAAGGTATAAAAATACATATATGATTTTTCTCAAAGTGCACCCAACAACAAATACTTTTTTTAGGTGCAAAAGTAACCATGTGGTTACATAATAGGTGCAAAAGTCACACTATCTGTTAAAAGGGAAATGTTGACTGTGAAATAGCCGTTTGTTGAATAATTGTGATGACATGGCTGTAGATCTGGAAAATTTGAAGAACAAACGGCTACCAAGAAGCTACTTTCGCTAGACCATCTCATTCATCTTCTCAATTCCTTTCAATCGTAGAACCAGAATCGCCACTGTCTTTACTGTTCCCAACTCACCGACTTGACCGTTTCCAAGATTAAACAAGTCATCAACTTTTTAGAGATTGATGGTGCCAATCAAATTAACGTCAAAGTATCGGCTTGGATCAGCAACACTTTCGCCAACAGCTTTTAAACCGGCGAAGTGAATCACAGCATCGAATCAGTTCCATTGTTTTTTCCCAATTAACAAAACACATTTCTCAGGAACTGTACTTTTTTCTTAGATTTACAAGGAAAAATAAAAAACAGAGCACTAGGAAACAAGAATAGAACGAGACATTAAGCTTCATAAAGGAATTACTATAAAACTTTGAATTAAGGGACGCAAGCAAAAATTAAAATCAGTTCATTCACCTACTTTGTTTTAGAGAACAGATTCTCCAAGTCGTCTTTATTTCTGAGATCGCCCTGACGAGAACCCGCACGATGCCGATCAAGTGATTGCGGAGAAGATGAATGGAGTAGATAGCCATGGAGACTGTGGAGGTCTCAGAGGCCAGGAACTGAGGCGAGACGCAAAAGAGGAACTTGTAGTTCCAGGTAGAGTCCTCACCATCGATTTGATCAACACGGGTTCAGAGCTTGGTGAAAGGGTCAACCTAGGTCACGACGTAGGTTTGAAGCCTTCATCGAGTTGACATAGGCAGTTTGAGATCTTGTGAGGAGATCAAGTTGATCTCCAAGACTTGATGAGTCATGGACGACGACAGCGACTCCGACATTATGCGTGCGCTCTTTCTCTTTCTTTCAGAACAAAGCTTCTACTACCATATTTCTCCGATTGTCAGCGAAATCAAAAAGCTAAGACAATTCAAAGAAGCAGAGGAGAAAGAATTAACGGTTATTTAGTTTCTGAGAGACTATGAGAGGACGGAGGAGAGAAGGTAAGTGTGGCAAGAAATGGTTGGAGTTTTGTATGACTGTTGTTCAGGGTGATTTGCCATGGAATGTGATGAGAGAATGAATGTTACTTGGTAATGATTTGCAAAGTCAGCATCCAATCATCATCTTTGGTCAACAGATTTCTATTTAACAGTTGATTGTTATCTTTTTAACTGAGAATGTGACTTTTGCACCAGTTATGTAACCACTTTGTTACTTTTGCACCTAAAAAAAGCTTTTGTTGTTGGGTGCACTTTGGGACAAATTACATGTGTATTTTTACCCCTTTATCCTAAAAATAAATAAATAGAAAGAATAAATTGTCAATTGAAACTTTATAAAAATTATATTTTATATATTTAGAATTCTTTTTTAGGGAAAATTCCTATAAAATACCTTTGAAATAGGGAAATCCCTAATCAGTACTCTGAAATCAAAAAATCCGGATCAGTCCCGCATCAGTACGGAAAAACAATGCAGGCAGTGCCAAAATACGATTTTGCCTTTCAGCCCTCATTCTCACCACTTCAAAAATAACAACACGCGGTTCTTAATTAACAACTCCAGATTCTTGATTAACAACTCCGTATTCTTGTTTCACAACTTCCTCATATAAGTTTCAAGGCCAATAACAACACCTCTTTTTTATTAACAACACGCCCTCTTAATTAACAACTCGGGATTCTTGATTAACAACTCTGTATTCTTTATTAACAACTCCGTATTCTTGATTAACAACTCCATTTCATCTTTTTACTTTCATAATAACAACACCGGTGTTGTTATTAACAATACCATATTCTACATTTACAACTCTCATTTCTTGTTTCACAATTTCGTAATTTAAATTTCAGGGTCAATAATAATACCTCTTTTTTTTATTAACAACACCGTATTTTACATTAACAACACTAATTTTGAGATGCGAATATGTGGAAGAATAAAGCGGAGTTGTTAATCAAGAATCCGGAGTTGCTAATAACAAGATCAGTGTTGTTATTGTGTAAGTAAAAAGATGAAATTGGAGTTGTTAATCAAGAATCCAGAGTTGTTAATTAAAAAATGCGTGTTGTTATTTTTGAAATGACGAGAATGAGGGCTAAAGGGCAAAATCATCTTTTGGCACCGCTCACACTATTCATCCATATTGACGCGAGACTGATCCAGATTTTTTTGATTTCAGTGTACTGATTAGGGATTTCCCTATTTTAAAGGTATTTTGTAGGGATTTTTCCTATTTTTTACCAATTTAAATTAGAATTAATATGCGCATGGGTTATTAACTTATTATATTGCACAGAGCATATCATTTCAAATTTTAAAATAGTACAATAATTTTTTAATTTTTTTAAAAATAAAAATGTTAGAAATTTATTTATTTGTTAAAATTAATTTGAAAATGAAATGCTATTTTTCTCAAAAAAAAAAATTGATTTTTCAGTTGATTATGCAATTATTTTAAAAAAATAAAATATCACCACAATACACGTTTGACGAGGAGGACTGGAGCAGTGACGCCTGGACAGAAGGAAAAGTTGAAATTTCATTGCCCTCATTTTATTCAATGGATATTATTAGACTACTACTTATTTGGCGGGAAAAAAAAAAAAAAAAAAAAGAGAATACAGCTTATGCGCTCCATCGGAATCAAGACGGTGATATATATTACCCATGGTTCATATAACGGTACAATCCAGAATTACTTATTTTTTCAAAAAACAAAAATTAAAGATTAGGAAACTACATTTGTTTCCTAATTTAAACAGGACTAAAATACTTTCCTCCCAAGTTTCCTAATTCTATTTATTTAATCAGAAATTAACATGCGATCTCATTTTAAACTCACAATTAATCCGTCTTTCATTCAACGTTCAGAAAGTCAACTCATTTCTCACACTTCCACTTCCCACTGTTTTGTGTGATAGGTTCTTCTTCCTTCTTCTACTTCTAATATTAGTGAATTTCAAATTTGTTGTGATGTCAAATTTAAGCGTTGTAACCATAACATAATAATACTCTGTCTTGTGTGGAAATTTTTATCAGAAATGCAGAAAAAGGCAATAAAAATGATGGCTCATTTGTTAACCATGGAAGATTTTCAAGGCTTCAAACAGGGTCAACATAATTTGAGCTCTTTTGACATACTGTTACAAGTTGCCTCTATTGCTGCTAAAAAATATGATTTGGCCCATATGAATAATGAAAATATTGAGCCTAACTTGGACACAAATTATGTCTCTTGTAAAGGAACTCAAATACCGGTTAAAGAGAAGATGAAGAAGGATCTAAGATATGTGATAAGGAGACAAAGAAATGAGGGCCAAAATCTCACCAGCTATGCCATTAAAACCACCTCAAAGATACATAAAGTGAAAACAAAGTCTGATGAAGGCCTAACCCATGATGATTTGATTAAAGGTACTGTCTTTATTGAGTTGATCAAATATATATGGTTCAAAAATGAAGTCTTGAAGTTTTATTTTTAGTTCATTTGATGTATTGATTGGTTTTGTGTAACAGAAGGAAGACAAAAGGTGCAGAAACCTTTGATGAACAACTCTTCAAGAAAGAACACTGATACGCTAAAGAGGAAATTGGAAGAAACCATAAGCAATGAAGAATGGATTGAAGCTATGGAAATGAAGAGCTAGAAGATGAAGAATAGGAGGAGGGGTAGCCAAAATCCACCAACACCATTACCAAGCTTGTCAAAAGAATTCGAAAGAAAGATCATCGGTGAATATGGCGGGACAAGAATCATAAGAGTCATACAAAAGTACTTGACTGAAACAGATGTAAGCAAGGGGCATAGTAGAGTCACAATTCCTTGTAGCCAAGTTGAGAGCTTCAATTTTTTGGATGGTGAAGAGATGACAAATTTAAGGTTGGGGAGATCCATTACTGTGCCATTGATTCACACTCCGACAGAAAATGGGATGTCTCTTCCTCTTTCAGAGACAACATTGGAATTTGGACAATGGGGTCTGCATAAAGATAAGAATGATCTTCAGAAAGTAAGCTATCAGTATGTGTTGAAAACTAATTGGAACACAATAGTAGAAACAGATGATCTCAGAAAAAAAGATCATGTTCAGATTTGGGTATTTCGTGATGTTCACAACAAGCTATGTATAGCACTTGTCAAGCTTTGAGGAGGAGGATGACGACGATGATGAGAAACCAATCAACAATGCATAAAGGAACTCAATTCAGTGGCTCAAATTTTTCTAACAAATGATTATTTTTTAATTTCTTTTATTGTAGATGGTAGTGTAGATTTCTACCAAAGTCAGAATTTAGATTCCAGTTATTTCCAGTGTAATCTTGCTTGATTGCAGTGAAAGCAAAAATCAGTTCATTTTCATTAGCTTCTTAGTGAGTTATCATGGGTTAGATATTCCTTTCTTTTGCATGACTCCAGTGTTTTTTTTTTAATTCTGTTTAGTTTTTTCTGAACTCGAGTCAGCGACCACAAATAATGGCCTTATCTATCACACACATTATTACCTTGATGCCCTCCCTTCAGTGCACTCTATATTTGAGGGACTTAACTATCGGATATATATATATATATATATATATATATATATGTATGTATATATCACCTTTTTTTAAGGATATCTATCACGTATAGGAGGTGTATGATCAAATAATAGGATGATCAGTAGCTGACTGTAACTTTAATGACACCATTTTTCTGGACTAGAGGCAGCAACCTCAAATAATAATCACCTTAAGCTGGATAAAGCTTTTGCATGATGTCACACACATACACACATACATACACATCTTCTTTCGGTTTTAAACCTCTTAAGAATCTCTTGACAATGATCACATGAATGACATTTTAAAGTTTAATTAACTACTTGAGAGGGCATCAAGGTTTAACTTCTTAAGGTTGTCACTCAAGGGAGGGCAATTAATGTTACATACAAAAAAAAAAAAAAATTGTGTTTAAGACAGCGAAAAACCAGAAAGGATACCCACTACATAGCTACAGAATTCAAAAAATTCAAAAGAAAAATCACCAACAGCCTTAAGATTATCGATGCATGATCCTAGCCAATCCAATACACAAATCCCATTATCCAATCTATTGCGAAATTAAAGCAAGAACATAGGAATACCTTGGGGCTCTTGTTAATGGAGAATATTAGTGCTTCGAAACCCAGTCTGGCAGTGTTCCGAAGCACCAGATCATTAAACCCCGAAACAATCTCAAATCCAGGGGGGAAATTAGGAGAGACCAACGGTGAGAGTTGCGATAGAGCCACACAAATAAAAAATGAAGGCGAGCTCGACGGACGGACAACAGTAAAACCCAATTGTTTTTTGGAGAGACAATGCAGCGCATTTGAGCTTGACGGACCAATGGCAAGACACAGGGACGAGAGAGTCAAGAAGAAGAGAAGAGGACGTGAAAGGGCCAAGAGGAAAATGAGATCGAATAAGGCGCGAATGCTGAAATGAAGTTATGGTGGGAAAGAGAAAACCAACTTACGGTGTCTGGTCATGAAATCTTCAGACGCCATACATATTCAAAATTTACAGGTTGGAAAAAGAAGGCCCACCATATGCGTGAATTTTCTTTGTTCTAAAGAACTTATGATGTCTGAACGTCATAAGTATTGATATAGTTGACTAATATCATGTTTGTTGGAATTAGCTTATTTTTTAAGAATAAATATTTATTACGTAAATTGAGATAATTTTTTTTTACATATTTATCTTATATACTGTGAATTATGATTTATAAATTAAAAACTTATTATTTGAAAACAAGCTATTCCAAACTAATACTAATTAGGCACATAGGGAGTAAATATAAATATCTAACTATTTTATTGTTTTTATTATTATCATCATCATCTTTTAAATTTTAGTTCTCCTAATTAATTATATTTTCATGTGAAATATTTAAAATATATCTTTAAAAACAGTTCATATGTTTAGGTGACACTTTTCGGTTTTAAAATTTAATTTTTACTGTCACACATTGGGGGGGGGGAGCAAATTACGTGTAGCTGAAAATTTTTTGTTAATATGTTACCAATGGTGGAGTTCTAAACCTTTTCCCTTTTGTTAATTACGTTAACGTTGGTAGATTACAAGCATATTTCATTTCTGTTTTTTCTTGAGTAATTTTCTTGAGTTAATTTTCAAATAAAGGCTTGTTTAGAAAAAATGTGTTGTTTTCTTTATGATAATGTTGTTTTTAATCCATGATACAAGTCAATTAAGCTAGTTTATCAAAATTAAGAAATGACAATTAAGTAATGTTTTAAAAGCCGGACCGGACATCAAGATTCAAGTCGAAATGTCAGCAGGTTATGGTTGAAACGATCGAGCCATTTGGTCTGATCGTTGACATAAAAATTAAAAAATATATATATTATATGCATATATAATGATATAAATGTAAAAATAAATATGAAATCAACCTACTATTATATTTTTTAATAAAAATTTTTAAATATGAAATATATGGATTAATAGGCACATGATTTGAAAGCCAATGTTTTAAAACCGAAATGTAATTAATTAAATTAAATTAATATTATATATATAATTGTATAAATATGCTTAGTCTAAATTCTTGAGAAGAAATATGAATATGGACGAATTTAGATACAAATAAAAATAAATAAATAGAAAGATTTTTTTTTTTTTTTTTTTGCCAATGGTAGAAAGAATAAATTTCCATTTTTTCAACATGAAATAAATTGTCAATTGAAACTTTATAAAAATTATATTTTATATATTTAGAATTATTTTTTACCAATTTAAATTAGAATTAATATGCGCATGGGTTGTTATACCGCACAGAGCATTTCATTTCAAATTTTAAAATAGTATAATGATTTTTTAAGTTTTTTAAAAATAAAAATGTTAGAAATTTATTTATTTGTTAAAATTAATTTGAAAATGAAATGTTATTTTTCTCAGAAAAAAAATTGATTTTTCAGTTGGTTACTCAATTATTTTTTAAAAAATAAAATATCACCACAATACACGTTTGACGAGGCGGACTGGAGTCGTGACGCCTGGAAAGAAGGAAAAGTTGAAATTGCATAGCGCTCGTTTTACTGCTTATTTGGCGGGGAAAAAAAAAAGAATACAGCTTATGCGCTCCATCGGAATTAAGACGTTGATATATATTACTCATGGTTCATATAACGGTACAATCCAGAATTACTTTTTTTCTCCAAAAAAAAAAAAACTTAAAGATTAGGAAACTACATTTGTTTCCTAATTTAAACAGGACTAAGTACTTTCCTCCAATGTTTCCTAATTCTATTTATTTAATCAGAAATTAACATACGATCTCATTTTAAGCTCACAATTAATCCGTCTCTCATTCAACGTTCAGAAAGTCAACTCATTTCTCACACTTCCACTTCCCACTGTCTTGTGTGGTAAGTTCTTCTTCCTTCTTCCTTCTTCTTCTACTTCTAATATGAGGAAATTTCAAATTTGTTGTGATGTCAAATTCAAGCGTTGTAACCATAACATAATAATACTCTGTCTTGTGTGGAAATTTTTATCAGCAATGCAGCAAAAAGCAATAAAGAGGATGGCTGATTTGTTAACCATGGAAGATTTTCAAGGCTTCAAACAGGGTCAACATAATTTGAGCTCTTTTGAGATACTGTTACAAGTTGCCTCTATTGTTACTAAAAAGTATAATTTGGCCCATATGAATAATGAAAATATTGAGCCTAACTGGGGCACAAATTATGTCTCTTGTAAAGAAGCTCAAACACCGGTTAAAGAGAAGATGAAGAAGAAGCTAAGATTTGTGATAAGGAGACAAAGAAATGAGGGCCAAAATCTCACCAGTTATGCCATTAAAACCACCTCAAAGATGCACAAAGTGAAAACAAAGTCTGATGAAGGCCTAATCCATGATGATTTGATTAAAGGTACTATCTTTATTTTGAGTTGATCAATTATATATGGTCCAAAAATGAAGTCTTGAAGTTTTGTTTATAGTTCATTTGATGAATTGATTGGTTTCTTTCTTTGTGTAACAGAAGGAAGACAACAGGTGTAGAAATCTGTGATGAACAATTCTTCAAGAAAGAAGACTGATGCGCTAAAGAGGAAATTGGAAGAAACCATAAGCAATGAAGAATGGATCGAAGCTATGGAAATGAAGAGCAAGAAAATGAAGAATAAGAGGAGGGGTAGCCAAAATCCACCAACACCATTACCAAGCTTGTCGAAAGAATTCGAAAGAAAGATCATCGGTGAATATGGCGGGACAAGAATTATAAGAGTCATACAAAAGTACTTGACTGAAACAGATGTAAGCAAGAGGCATAGTAGAGTCACAATTCCTTGTAGCCAAGTTGAGAGCTTCAATTTTTTGGATAGTGAAGAGATGACAAATTTAAGGTTGGGAAGATCCATTACTGTGCCATTGATTCACACTCCGACAGAAAATGGGATGTATCTTCCTCTTTCAGAGACAACATTGGAATTTGGACAATGGGATCTGCATAAAGATAAGAATGATCTTCAGAAAGTAAGCTATCAGTATGTGTTGAAAACTAATTAGAACACAATAGTAGAAACAGATGATCTCAGAAAAAAAGATCATGTTCAGATTTGGGCATTTCGTGATGTTCACAACAAGCTATGTATGGCACTTGTCAAGCTTTGAGGAGGAGGATGACGACGATGATGAGAAACCAGTCAACAATGCATAAAAGAACTCAATTCAGTGGCTCAAATTTTTCTAACAAATGATTATTTTTTAATTTCTTTTATTGTGGATGGTAGTGTAGATTTCTACCAAAGTCAGAATTTAGATTCCAATTATGTTCAGTGTAATCTTGCTTGATTGCAGTGAAAGAAAAAATCAGTTCATTTTCATTAGCTTCTTAGTGAGTTATCATGGGTTAGATATTCCTTTCTTTTGCATGACTCCAGTGTTTTTTTTTTTTTTAATTCTGTTTAGTTTTTTCTGAACTCGAGTCAGCGACCACAAATAATGGCCTTCTCTATCACACACATTATTACCTTGATGCCCTCCCTTCAGTGCACTCTATATTTGAGGGACTTAACTATCGGATATATATATATATATATATATGTATATGTATATATCACCTTTTTTTAAGGATATCTATCACGTATAGGAGGTGTATGATCAAATAATAGGATGATCAGTAGCTGACTGAAACTTTCATGACACCATTTTTCTGGACTAGAGGCAGCAACCTCAAATAATAATCACCTTAAGCTGGATAAAGCTTTTGCATGATGTCACACACATACACACATACATACACATCTTCTTTCGGTTTTAAACCTCTTAGGAATTTCTTGACAATGATCACATGATTGACTTTTTAAAGTTTAATTAACAACTTGAGATGGCATCAAGGTTTAACTTCTTAAGGTTGTCACTCAAGGGAGGGCAATTAATGTTACATACAAAAAACAAAAAAGAAAAATAGTGTTTAAGACAGCGAAAATCCAGAAAGAATACCCACTATATACCTACAGAATCCAAAATTTTCAAAAGAAAAATCACCAACAGCCTTAAGATTATCGATGCATGATCCTAGGCAATCCAATACACAAGTAAGTTTTCACTAAATGCACAAACATAGACATCATATCCAACAGTGAAAACTATAAACAATGGCCCACAAGTAAACAATGGCCAGGAGAAAAAACATAACTACATCATTTCTGTTACTTCAATCAAGCGGACATAACCATAAGAGTCAACAAAATAACGCCTGGCTTTCTGTGTAGATGAGTTGTAGCAGACATGAAAATCAATAAACAGAAACCAACCACAAAGATAGATACAACAGTACTCATAAAGCAAAATATGAACAATTTCCTTAGTTACAGAGGGCAGCAGAAGATCTACAATGACTTAAGTTTGGCAAAATCAACATCATATTTCTTAGCAGCTTCAGATTTATCCAATCTATTGCGAAATTAAAGCAAGAACATAGGAATACCTTGGGGTTCTTGTCAATGGAGAATATTAATGCTTCGAAACCCAATCTGGCAGTGTTCCGAACCTCCAAATCATAAAACCCCGAAACAATCTCAAATCCAGGGGGGAAATTAGGAGAGACCAACGGCGAGAGATGCGAGAGAGTCACACAAATCAAAAAGGAAGGCGAGCTCGACGGACGGACAACAGTAAAACCCAATTTTGTTTTGGAGAGACGCAATGCAGCGCATTTGAGCTTGACGGACCAATGGCGAGACACAGGGATGAGAGAGTGAAGAAGAAGAGAAGAGCACGTGAAAGGGGAAAGAGGAAAATGAGATTGAATAAGGCGCGAACGCTGAAATGAAGTTATGGTGGGAAAGAGAGAACCAACTTATGGTGTCTGGTCTTGAAATCTCCATACGTCATACATACGTACACATGCGTTTAGAACAGTGATTAAAAAAATGATTTTTTTAATCTGATTTTTCACAATATTGATTTTGATTAAAATCACATTGTATGAAATGATTTATTTTTGGATTGACAGTTTTATAAAAGATTTTTGTAAAAGTAAAACTTATTTAAATTGACCTAAATATAAGTAATTTTTGTGATAATAGTAAGAGAGAAATTAAATTTGTAATTATTAAAAATTAATAAAAGTTAAGGTTTAAAAATTTGACAATAAAAGAATATACAATTTGATGAAATAATATTACATAACTAATTGGATCACATGTTCTATACAATTTGGTCTCTAATTGAATCATGAATATAATTCATTTGGGAGGAAGATCACCTACCATAATTTGTCGCAGAAGGCTATTTATCTACATTATTATTATCTACATCAACTATATTTCCAGCTTCAACTTGCCAAAACACTATATCAGTGACATCATTTCTCCTAATAAAATTATGTAATGCCATTATTGCACAACAATGAGGACTTATGTCTCGTAGCTATATTTTCACATTTTTTAGCATAAGGGCTTTTGTGATAATGGTAAGAGAGAGTGGGTGGAAAAATATTTAAAAAATCAAGTAAATATTTAAAAATTACTTTAAAATATTAGGTTCTACTGGAAAAATATTTTAGAGTGGGTGGAAATCAATAAATCAATATTTTAAGTTTTGGGTGCTCTTTACTACTAAAAAAATATATTAAAGGTAAAATTGTAATCAGTCTCCAAGACTGAGTACAACTGAAAAATTATTTTAAAAAGTTAAAAGCACAAAAAAATATTTTAAAGTAATTTTTGGAGCTGAAAAAGTATATTTAAGATAAAATTATAATAAGTTTGATAACACCCTAGGTATAACTTGAAAAATATTTTAAGGGTTTAAAAACACCAAAAAAATATTTTAAAATAATTTTTGGAGCTGAAAAAGTACATTAAAGGTAAAATTGAAATCAGTCTGATAACACACTGGGTACAGCTGAAAAAATATTTTAAAAGGTTAAAAACACGAAAAAATATTTTAAGGGGTTAAAAACACTCAAAAAAAGCTTTTTTGAGTGGGTACAACTAGAAAGTGGGTAAAATTACAATTAATCTGATAGCACATTAGGTGTGGGTATAACTAGAAAAATATTTTAAGGGGTTAAAAACACTCAAAAAATATTTTTTTGATAATACATACTATTTAAAAAATATTTTATGAGAAAATCTAATATTATATAACTAATTTTCAGACAACCCAATTTAGCATAAAATGTCATTAGCTTTTAACAAAAGCTCCATTTTCTAGCTTCTCCCAATTGAGCTTTCACCAATTGGGCTTTGGCAAAAGCCCAATTGCCAATTGCCCTATCCAAACACTCAAATTTGAGTTCTCAATTGACAATTGAGCTTATGGTCTTCAATTGGGCTTAAAATAGGTCCCCAAACACACACTATAACAACCCAAATCTATTCTTTTACTCTCTAAAAATCCTTTCTATAGAATGCCTCAAATTAAAATGATAAAAGTTAAAGATATCGTTAGCATTTCAAAATACGGGCTGGCGGCAGTCATAACAGAACATGGAATGAGGAGTATAAATACATTTTACACAAGGTAACCTCTATCATTAGCATGGCAGTCATAACAACCCAGAGGAAACAGTAGTATAATTTCAAAATTATACAAGGTATAAAGATCATGATTTATTTAAAAATGAAATCTCTTCACCATTTCAAAATTATACGACCATTGCACATCATGATTTATTCACCGAGGACAGAGACCTCATATGCAGATAACTACTAAGGCAGCAAACCAGAAACAGAAACGGTGGCCACAAGCCAAAAGCAACAAACAATGTGGACTTTCAACAGAGGACAGAAGGCAGAAACGAATCTAAACAAGGCAAAAATCATAACCTGAACCTCGAAGAGCAATGCCGAAGTCGATGACCAACCACGAAAAGCTCTGGTGGAGTCGATCAACAAAGCAAACGAAAAAACAAGCAGAGCAAACTCAGTAGAATACCCCCAAAGCCCATGAAGCAAAGCAAGCAACATTCGATATAAAAGGAAGAATATGTTTTGGCAACATTAGCAAACAAAAAAAAAAAAACAGCTCCCACACCATGACCAGAACCCACTACGTTTGTTAAGAGCGACAGAGAAGCAACAAGCTAACGGATCCAAACTAAAATCAACACGAAATGCAATGTCAGCCAATCCTTGAAATGTTGGTCAAGAGAACTTTTAAAGCTTACCAGGGAGAAGACCACACGGCCAGAGATCAGCTTCACCACCACAGAATGCCGCAGAAGCTGTCGACGACGAGAGACGGAAAGACGAGAGATGCAAGAGTAGATCCCAGAGCAGGCGCACCAAACTCACCAAAAATGCCTAGCATGCACAGAGCTGCCACCTTCAGAGCCAGAACCTTCCCGTCCGACTCCCCAGGACTCGTCAGACTTCAACACCACCGACGACGGCCAACCACCACCACCTACGACCACTGCTCACGATAGGACCCACAGCTCAATGACTTGCAGGTGATCGACGAGAGAGGGAAGATCAACAATGGCGAATCTCTTCTTCAGGCACAGAGGAAAGGTGAGTCGGGGAGGAGTCACAGAGAAGAGAAGGGAAAAGAGAGAAATTAGATAGTTAGGACAGCATTTATTAATGCATAACGGTTAACCAAATCTCGTTAAGTGAAGGTAAAAGCTGGACCTGAGAGCTTTTGAAATAAGGTCCTTTTGCAAACCAAAATCAGATTGACCTCAAGCCCAACCAACCATCCACATTTTTTTCCCGGTGCAATACAGCTTCTGTGTTGCCAATCGGGCTTAATAGGGGCTAAAACGCTCTATCAAACACTCGCATAATCTAAATTTATAAGTTCGAAAAAGAAACCCCACCATATTTAGTGTGAATTTCCTTTGTTCCCAGCAACTTATACTTTGCCTGAACGTCATAAGTATTGATCTAGTTAACTAATTAGGCATATAGGAAGTAAATATAAATATCTAACTATTTTATTGTTTTATAATATGATTATATTATTATTATTATTACCTTTTAAATTTTAGTTGTCTTAATTAATTATATTTTCATGTGAAATATTTAAAATATATTTATCTTTTAGTTCATATGCTTAGGTGACATTTTCCGGTTTTAAAATTTAATTTTTACTGTCACACATTGAAAAAAAAAAAAAAAAGGCAATTTACGTGTAGCTGAAATTTTTTTGTTAATATGTTACCTATGGTGGAGTTCTAAACCTTTTCTCTTTTGTTAATTACGTTAGCGTTGGAAGAAGCAAATTCTAATTTCTAAATGAGTTGCTCCCCCTTCCCCCAAACAAACATACAAGCAAATTTCTTTTCTGTTTTTTCTTGAGTAATTTTCTTGAGTTAATTTTCAAATAAAGCCTTGTTTATAAAAAATGTGTTGGTTTCTTTATGATGATGTCGTCTTTAGTCTACGATACAAGCCAATTAAGCTAGTTATTAAAATTAAGAAATGATAATTAAGCAATATTTTAAAAGTTGGATCGGACATCGAGATTCAAGTTAAAAATGTCAGTGGGTTATGGTTGAAATGTTCGGGCCATTTGATTGGACCGTTGATATAATAATTTAATAAAAAAATAATATTATATGCATATATAATGATATAGATGTAAAAATAAATATGAAATCAACCTATTATTATATTTTTTAAATAAAAATTTTTAAATATGAAATATATGAATTAATAGGCACATGCGCGCTGAAAGTCAACGTTGTAAAACCGAGACGTAATAATTAAATTAAAATAATATTATATATATAATTATATAAATAAGCTTAGTCTAAATTGATGAGAAGAAATATGAATATGAATGAATTTAGATACAAATAAAAAGAATAAATAGAAAGAATAGTTTTTTTGCCAATGGGAGAAACAATAAATTTTCATTTTTTTCAACCTGAAATAAATTGTCAATTGCAACTTTATAAAAATTATAATTTATATATTTAGAATTATGTTTTGCCAATTTAAATTAGAATTAATATGCGCATGGGTTGTTATATCGCACGGAGCATTTCATTTCAAAATTTAAAATAGTATAATGATTTTTTTTTAAATTTTTTAAAATTAAAAATATTTTAAATTTATTTATTTGTTAAAATTAATTTGAATATGAAATGTTATTTTTCTCATAAAAAAATTTATTTTTCAGATGCTTACTCAATTATTTTTCAAAAATAAAATATCACCACAATACACGTTTGACGAGGAGGACTGGAGCAGTGACGCCTGTAAAGAAGGAAAAGTTGAAATTACATTGCACTCATTTTATTTAAGGGTTAAGGTGCTTAAATAACGTTGAACTATTTTTAAAAGTGTTAAAATAGGTATAAATTATTTTTTAGAGTAAAAATAATCATGAACTATATAAAATAGAAAAAAATTATTAAAACCCTTAAAATAAGAAACATTGACCGTTAATTATGATATTGAAGTGTGTGTTGACCGTTAACGATGTTAACGGTTTTGCTCCATTTTGTATGATTCATGGTTATTTTTACTCTAAAAAATAGTTCATGGTTATTTTAGTATTTTTGAAAATAGTTCATAATTATTGAAACAACTTAACCCTTTATTCAATGGATATATGTTTTCATCAGCTTTTCCAATGGATATATTATTAGATTACTGCTTATTTGGCTGGGGGAAAAAAAAGAATACAGCTTATGCGCTCCATCCGAATCAAGCCGGTGATATAAATTGCCCATGGTTCATATAATCCAGAATTATTTTTTTTTTTTCAAAAAAAAAATTAAAGATTAGGAAACTACATTTGTTTCCTAATTTAAATAGGACTAAAATACTTTCCTCCCAAGGTTCCTAATTCTATTTATTTAATCAGAAATTAACATGCGCTTCCATTTTAAGCTCAGGATTAATCCATCTCGCATTCAATGTTCAGAAACCCAACTCATTTCTCACACTTCAACTTCCCACTGTCTTATACAATAAGTTCTTCTTTCTTCTTTCTTCTTTCTTCTTCCTTCTTCTTCTACTCTAATATCATGGAATTTCAAATTTGTTTTGATATCAAATTCAAACGTTGTAAACATAACATAATAATACTCTGTTTTTATTTCACATAAATAGAGCATCCAACCAGCTGATGAAACAAGAAAAGAATGCACCTTCTTCACACGCTTTTGGAGAAATTTATGAGTATTCCTATTTTGCCTTTCTCATTCCTATTTCTTCAAATGGTTTTATTGTGTGAGCTTTACTTTTCTTAAAAACAACTAAAATACAATTAAAAAAATATAAATAAAAGCATAAATCTTTCAATAAAAAAGGCCCAACTATGAAAGACCCAGTTGAAACCCCTCTCTTATACATCCTTTTTTCTCACCCCACTCTCCATAGTTAGCAGGTTTCTCTTTTCATGAGTTCGCTGTCTTCCTTCCCCTACACTATTGTCTCCTAGTGTCTTCATTGTTTTGTCTTATTCCTCTTTTGTAGTGCCTGCAGATTGTAATGTGAAATTCACATTTAACTGGTATTTCATAGATATTATATTCCAATGAGTATTAGTGTTTTTTATTTGAAAGACAGTAAGTTTATAGTTCTTATGTTTGGAATGATTTGATGTGAATAAGCAATACATTTGAGCATAGATAGTGCTATAAAACACTGTATACTTTGTTATGTTATCTTGTTGATATGCTTCTTAAATTGTATATAAATTCCATTCCACATTGTTTATGTAAAGATTCTTCTGAAACTACTACTGACTACAAATTGGAAATTTTTATCAGAAATGCATAAAAAGGCAACAAAGTGGATGGCTGATTTGTTAATCATGGAAGATTTTCAAGACATGAAACAGGGTCAACATAATTTGAGCTCTTTTGAAATATTGTTACAAGTTGTTTTTGCTGTTAAAAAAGCATGATTTGGCCCATATGAATAATGAAAGTATTGAGCCTAACTTGGGTACAAATCATTGTCCAAAAAAAAAAAAAAAAAACTTGGGTACAAATCATGTCTCTTGTAAAGGAGCTCAAACACTAGTCAAAGAGAAGACGAAGAAGAATCTAAACTTTAAGGAGGAGGATGATGACGACGACGATGAGAAACCAGTCAACAGATGCACAAAAGAACTCAATTCAGTGGCTCAATTCTAACAAATGATTATTTTTTAATTTCTTTTATTGTGGATGGTAGTGTAAATTTTTAACACAGTCAGAATTTGGATTCCAATTATTTTCAGTGTAATCTTACTTGATTGCAGTGAAAGCAAAAATCAGTTCATTTTCGGTAGCTTCTTTGTGAGTGATCATGGGTTAGATATTCCTTTCTGTTGCATGACTTAAGCGTTTTTTTTTTTAATTCTATTTATTTTTCTCTGAACTAGAGTCAGCAACCACAAATAATGGCCTTGTGACACACATTATTACCTTGATGCCCTCCCTTCAGGGCACTCTATATTTGAGGGACTTAACTAACAGATACATACATATATATATATATATATATATACACGTATATGTCACCTTTTTTTAAGGATATCTATCACGTATAGGAGGTGTATGATCAAATAATAGGATGATTAGTAGCTGACTGTAACTTAGTCAAAATTGATGAGAAGTAATATGAATATGAATGAATTTAGATACAAATAAAAATAAATAAATAAATAGAAATAATAATTTTTTTTGCCAATGGTAGAAAGAATAAATTGTCATTTTTTCAACCTGAAATAAATTGTCAATTGAAACTTTATAAAAATTATATTTTATATATTTAGAATTATATTTTTGCCAATTTAAATTAGAATTAATATGCGCATGGGTTGTTATATCGCACAGAGCATTTCATTTCAAATTTCAAAATAGCATAATGATTTTTTAATTTTTTAAAAATAAAAATGTTAGAAATTTATTTATTTGTTAAAATTAATTTGAATATGAAACGCTATTTTTCTCAGAAAAAATTTTTTATTTTTCAGATGCTTACTCAATTATTGTTAAAAAATAAAATATCACGATAATACACGTTTGACGAGGAGGACTGGAGTAATGACGCCTGGTAAGAAGGAAAAGTTGAAATTGCATTGCACTCATTTTATCCAATCGATATATGTTTTCACTTTTCACCAGCTTTATCCAATGGATATATTATTTGGCGGGGGGAAAAAAAAAGAATACAGCTTATGCGCTCCATCGGAATCAAGACGGTGATATATATTGCTCATGGTTCGTGTAACGGTACAATCCAGAATTACTTTTTTTCTTCGAAAAAAAAATAAAGATTAGGAAACTACATTTGTTTCCTAATTAAAACAGGACTAAAATACTTTGCTCCCAAATTTCCTAATTCTATTTATTTAATGAGAAATTAACTTGAGCTCCCATTTTAAGTTCACTATTAATCCATCTCTCATTCAACGTTCAGAAACCCAACTCATTTCTCAACCTTCCACTTCCCATTGTCTTGTACCATAAGTACTTCTTCCATCTTCCTTCTTCTATTTCTAATATCAGTGAATTTGAAATTTGTTGTGATGTCAAATTCAAACGTTGCAACCATAACATAATAATACTCTATTTTAATTTTACAGAAACAAAGTATCCAACCAGCTGACGAAACAAGAAAAGAACGCACCTTCTTCAAACGTTTTTGGGGAAATTTGTGAGTATTTCTATTTTTCCTTTCTCATTCCTATTTTTAAAAATGATTTTGTAGTGTGAGCTTTACTTTTCTGAAAAAGAACTAAAATACAATTAAAACAAATAAATAAAAGTATAGATCTTTTAATAAAAAAGGCCCGATTGTGAAAGACCTAGTTGAAACCCCTATCTTATACATCCTTTTTTCTCACCCCACTCTCCATAGTCCGTAGGTCTCTCTTTTCATTAGTTCACTTTCTTCCTTCCCCCCACACTATTATCTCCTTGTGTCTTCATCGTTTTGTTTTATTCCTCTTTTGCAACGCCTACAGATTTTAGTGTGAAATTGACATTTAACTCATACTTCATCAATGCTATATTACAGTGAGTATGAGTGTCTTTTATTGAAGGACAATAAGTTTACAATTCTTATGCTTAGAATGATTTGATGTGAATAAGGAATACATTTGAGTGTAGATAGTGCTATGAAACACTGTATATTTTGTTATGTTGTCTTGTTGATATGCTTCTTAAGTTATATAAAAATTCCATTCCACATTGTTTATGTAAAGACTCGTCTGAAACTACTATTGACTGCAAATTGGAAATTTTTATCAGAAATGCAGAAAAAGGCAATAAAGAGGATGGCTGATTTGTTAACCATGGAAGATTTTCAAGACCTGAAACAGGGCCAATATAATTTATGCTCTTTTGAGATACTGTTACAAGTTGCCTCTATTGCTGCTAAAAAGTATGATTTGGCCCATATGAATAATGAAAATATTGAGCCTAACTTGGGCACAAATTATGTCTCTCGTAGAGGAGCTCAAACATTGGTCAAAGTGAAGACGAAAAAGAATCTAAGATTTGTGATAAGGAGACAAAGAAATGAGGGCCTAAATCTTACCAGCTATGCCATTAAAACCACCTCAAAGATACATAAAGTGAAAACAAAGTCGGATGAAGGCCTAATCCATGATGATTTGATTAAAGGTACTGTCTTTATTTTGAGTTGATCAATTATATATGGTTCAAAAATGAAGGCTTGAAGTTTTGTTTATAGTTCATTTGATGTATTGATTGGTTTTGTGTAACAGAAGGAAGAAAAAAGATGCAGAAACCTTTGATGAACAACTCTTTAAGAAAGAAGACTGAAGCGCTAAAGAGGAAATTGGAAGAAACCACAAGCAATGAAGAATGGATTGAAGCTATGGAAATGAAGAACAAGAAGATGAAGAATAGGAGGAGGGGTAGCCAAAATCCACCAACACCATTACCAAGCTTGTCGAAAGAATTCGAAAGAAAGATCATCGGTGAATATGGCGGGACAAGAATCATAAGAGTCATACAAAAGTACTTGACTGAAACAGATGTAAGCAAGGGGCATAGTAGAGTCACAATTCCTTGTAGCCAAGTTGAGAGCTTCAATTTTTTGGATGGTGAAGAGATGACAAATTTAAGGTTGGGGAGATCCATTACTGTGCCATTGATTCACACTCCGACAGGAAATGGGATGTCTCTTCCTCTTTCAGAGACATCATTGGAATTTGGACAATGGGATTTGCATAAAGATAAGAATGATCTTCAGAAAGTAAGCTATCAGTATGTGTTGAAAACTAATTGGAACACAATAGTAGAAACAGATGATCTCAGAAAAAGAGATCATGTTCAGATTTGGGCATTTCGTGATGTTCACAACAAGCTATGTATGGCACTTGTCAAGCTTTGAGGTGGAGGAGGATGACGACGATGATGTTGAGAAACCAATCAACAATACATAACAGAACTCAATTCAGTGCCTAAAATTTTTCTGACAAATTATTATTTTTTAATTTCTTTTATTGTGGATGGTTGTGTAGATTTCTAACACAGTCAGAATTTGGATTCCAATTATGTTCAGTGTAATCTTGCTTGATAGCAGTGAAAGCAAAAATCAGTTCATTTTCAGTAGCTTCTTTGTCAGTTATCATGGGTTAGATATTGCTTTCTTTTGCATGACTTAACTGTTTTTTTTTTTTTTTTTTTTAATTCTGTTTAGTTTTTTCTGAACTCGAGTCAGCGACCACAAATAATGACCTTATCTATCACACACATTATTACCTTGATGCCCTCCCTTCAGTGCACTCTATATTTGAGGGACTTAACTATCGGATATATATATATATATGTATGTATATATCACCTTTTCTTAAGGATATCTATCACGTATAGGAGGTGTATGATCAAATAATAGGATGATCAGTAGCTGACTGTAACGTTCATGACACTATTTTTCTGGACTAGAGGCAGCAACCTCAAATAATAATCACCTTAAGCTGGATATACAAACACATATTCTTTAGGTTTTAAAGCTCTTAAGAATCTATTGACAATGATCACATGATTGACTTTTTAAAGTTTAATTAACTACTTGAGAGGGCATCAAGGTTTAACTTCTTAAGGTTGTCACTCAAGGGAGAGCAATTAATGTTACATACAAAAAAAAAAAAAAAAAAAATAGTGTTTAAGACAGCGAAAATCCAGAAAGAATACCCACTATATACCTACAGAATCCAAAAATTTCAAAAGAAAAATCACCAACAGCCTTAAGATTATCGATGCATGATCCTAGGCAATCCAATACACAAATAAGTTTTCACTAAATGCACAAACATAGACATCATATCCAACAGTGAAAACTATAAACAATGGCCCACAAGTAAACAATGGCAAGGAGAAAAAACATAACTCATCATTTCTGTTACTTCAATCAAGACATAACCATAAGAGTCAACAAACTAACGCCTAGCTTTCTGTGTAGATGAGTTGTAGCATATATAGCAGACATGAAAATCAATAAACAGAAACTAACCACAAAGATAGATACAACAGTACTCATAAAGCAAAATATGAACAATTTCCTTAGTTACAGAGTGCAGCAGAAGATCTACAATGACTTAAGTTTGGCGAAATCAACATCATAATTTATCCAATCTATTGCGAAATTAAAGCAAGAGCATAGGAATACCTTGGGGCTCTTGTCAATGGAGAATATTAGTGCTTCGAAACCCAATCTGGAAGTGTTCCGAGGCACCAAATCATAAAATCCCGAAACAATCTCAAATCCAGAGGGGAAATTAGGAGAGACCAACGGCGAGAGATGCGAGAGAGCCACACAAATCAAAAAGGAAGGCGAGCTCGACGGACGGACAACAGTACAACCCAATTTTGTTTTGGAGAGACACAATGCAGCGCATTTGAGCTTGACGGACCAATGGCGAGACACAGGGATGAGAGAGTGAAGAAGAAGAGAAGAGCACGTGAAAGGGGAAAGACGAAAATGAGATCGAATAAGGCGCGAACGCTGAAATGAAGTTGTGGTGGGAAAGAGAAAACCAACTTATGGTGTCTGGTCATGAAATCTCCAGAATATATATTTTTTAATGTAATTGTTTATAACAATCCATCAAGGCATCAAGCATATATTTTTTTTAATTTTATCTTTTTCAAGACTTTTTTGAAAAAAAACTAATTGGAAAAATCCTGATTAAATACTTTCAAAATTTTGAAATCAAAATTGAGGCCTACATTTTTAACAAATCCCTAATAAGACCTAAAGGTATATTAAGGATTTATGAATATTGTTAAAAGATTGTAATACCCCTTTATAGTTTTTTTTAGTGTTGTGGTTATTAAAAATTGAAGATTTTTAATTGCAAATTCCTATAGACATTTTAACTCTAACACTAGAATCCACTTTTTATTTAAGTACTGGGATTTCAACTTGTAATTGACTTACAACAATATTGAAGGATAAGTTTTCACAATTTTTCTTTAACCCTAATGTCGCATGATTTGTATGAAATATTTATGAATCATTGAAAGTATACATACAGTGTGCTCATTTGAATCAAAGTGGGGTATTCTTTTGAACATCGTGAAACGAACCAAATTAAAGTGGGGTATTCTTTAACCCCAACGTTTCATTTGCCTAAACGATTTACTGAATATATAAGAATGATAATGAACTACATGAATTGATTGTTCACATGATTGACTGTAAATGACTTGCTTGATTGACTGTTCGCAACTGTATATTTTTGGGGGGAAATTATCTTTGATTTGGTCAGAAACTAGTGCCTTTGCTTTGCTGAATAATATGAATTGAACTATTTAGGATTTATGAACAATATGATTATAGATAATAATCAGTAGGTTTGAGAATGTCTGCTGGATTAGTTTGAATTTGTTGCTTTGAGTCTGCAAGAGACCACCATACATGATAGTTTCCTCAACAAGGAAGAAATGGAAATGAAATTGAACGGTGAAAGGCTAATAATGGAAGGGATTGAGGAAGAGAATGGAGGGGAAGAGGAGACGGAGAGGCTAGGGTTGACGGGTTTGAGGAGTTTTTATGGGAGGGGAAAAAAAAAACAGAGACAAAAGGTAGGGGTCTTCAAAGTATCATGGTCCGATCCTAGACATTTTGATCCCGGGCATTTCCCGTCCTGACCAGGATTAGGAGCGGGACAACTGGGACCGAGATATATTAGAACCGGGTCCGAGATCACCCTTGAGATCTCGATCCTAATATCAGTCCCGATTTTTTTTTAAAATGTTACCTTATAAATTAAGTGATTCTTTTATTTTTATATATTTTACTCCATAAATTAAGTTATCATTTGATAATATGTGTATCACATCTTTAGTTGAAGTTGAATTGTATATATCGTGATACTAATAATCTTAACTATATTTGTATAAAGATCATAATGAAGATGATGATGGTGATCATAATAATAATAAAATGCAATTCTTCAATTCTAGATCAATTTGTGTGATTATTATGGCTTTGTTAGACGTTAAATGATCACTTTAAACACTATATTATAGAAAATTTAACTAATATAATAATAAATTTTAAGTTTAATTTTTTTAAAAAAAAACTGAGATTTCTCGATAAACCGAGATCAGGGGATCCTGATCCCGACCCAAGTTTTGAACACCTCTAATGGAAGGAGAAGACACGAGAAAATGGTATAATGATATATTGGTAAAATTAATTAAATTAGAAATTCCTAATGAGACCTTAGGGATTTGATAAAAGTACAGCCTGGATTTAGATTTATATATTTTAAATGGATTTAAATGGGATTTTCTCAAGAATTTTATAAAACTATTTTTCCAGAATAAATTAAGACTTTAATTTTCTTATAATATTAATTGGACAAATCCACCTTGAAAAATAACACTTCTCAATTTTTAATATAGGGCGTAGGTTTTTTTTATGACCTAGTTTTAGTAAGGAATAAAAAACCGGACCTGACCATCCGATTCAACCAGAAAACCATATGCTTAATCGATCTAGTTTGAGGCATGGACCTATAGAATCACCAAACCAGTGAAATCCGACTTGACTTGGTCAACTCGGCAGGTGGGTTGGGTTGCTCAAGTTAATATTTTTAAAAAAAAGAAATTATCCGAAAGAAGCGTTTTTTTGGGATAGTTTAATGGAAAAAATTAAAAAAAAATGCAGACTATGAGATCAATGATCAATATAGATCTAAGAAAAAATGAAAGAAGAGAAGAAAATACAGGCCACCAGAAAATGACTAAGAAAGGTGGAGAAGAAGGGCCTATTTGTGTTAGCATTGTAGAAGCATGTTTATGAAGATCGAGACAAAATTCTTCTTACATACTTACCTCGTAGATTGTAAATCATGTTAAAAAAATAGTTTCTACTGCTAATCTAAACAGGCATCAAGAATGTTGTGATGGAGGAGGGAAAATAAACGAAAGACCTCATACTTTAAGAAGGTTTTGAGTTGGTAGTAAGAGAGGAAGAGCTCAGGGAATTTGGGCAGAGACTTGACGATGGCAACGACGGTGTGATTGTCAAAGTTAATGGGTCCCTCATTCTTATATCACGCTTCCATCCAGAACACTGGCGAGATGCATAGTTTGGACTATGGAGCATTTCAAAATCTTGAAACCTAGCTTATTAGATGTTATTCTCTCTTACCGAAAAAAGAGTAGAGAGGAATGAGGGATCATTGGAAAGAGGGATAAGCATTATCCCAGTGTGATTTGATTGTTGAGAGAAAAAAAGGAAAGTTCACGTACGAGAGAGAAGAAAAGAAAAAAAGAGGAAAAAAATAGAAAGGGAGAAAATTGATTAGGCTGTCGGGAAAAAAATAAAGAAAAAAAAGAAGGGAAAATCCCTGAAAAGGAACTTTAAAAGTGTGAAAAGACAGAGAGGTGTTTCGAATTTGGTTAATCCCACAAAGGTGGTTTTGACTAAACTGGAATTTACAATTTCAGCATAAATGACACATTTTCGCATCTTTTGTAAGAGAAAAGAAGTGAGAGAGAAAAGAACATGATGGAACGCAAGAGGGGTATGACGAGAGGGAAAGAAAGAGTTGCCGCTATCCAACCGAAGTGAGGTATGCATTTTTTGAGTCAACGATGTTCTTCCCTTGCCTAACTAATCCTCAATCATAGTTTTTTTCATCTTCATTTGGGTGGTAAAATATGAATTCGGAGCTGGGTATTTGGATTGGAGGGACGTGAACGTTGATGTTTGATTGGGGAAAAAATTACTGATGATTGTTGAATCTGATAGGAGGCTGCGATGATATATTAGGTGAGTACGAGGTATAAGGGTGAAGAGAAAAAAATAGGGAGGATTTTGTGGGAAATGAGTAAGATGAAGTTGATAAACCTTAATGCAAATCTGTGAAACACTGAAGTGGGCATTTAGTTTTATTTTTCTGAACTAATAGTGTGCTGATTTATTGTTGCAGGGAACTTAACAAAATGGATGAAAATATTGGGTCAAGTTGTGCAAAGGAATTGTTTTGTTATTTTTGTGTAGGTGGAAAATTTGAAAGTAATAATGAAGGTGAAGTTAAATACATTAGAGGTAGTATGAACAATGTTAGTTGTTGCTGGTTTTTGGGTACTGTCATAGCACTTTAGAGTGAGCAGACGTAAGGGTGATGTACGTCACACCTGCCCCTGCCGCTATAACTGCCGTTGTGATTGTTGTGCGATGTGTTATGATTTGCTTACATACTTTGTGGTTGTGCATAATATGAGTGATTTGTTACTACGGGGATTCTTTAGAATCTCACTCTCTCAAACAAATTTGAGACAGGGCTAGTGGTTCTAAAGAGAAGCAGGTGACGAAGGTCGGTTAAAGCTCCGGGATAGGAGTTTATTTTGGTTTTTTGGTTATCATTCTGGATATTTGTACATATTGTTTTGGATCATAGAATAGTAATTGTGTAATCCCCTAGAATGGGAAGTTGATTATAGGCATTTGTGCCCCATAAACCCTTTATTGATTAATGGAACCTGAGTGTGTTGGGAATTTGCATCGTACTTTGATATTTATGAATGGAACGTATTGTACAGGCCAATTGTGTATTTGAAATGTGAATATGAGACCGTTGTTGAACAGGTTTTAGAAAAGTTTTTGAAAACCATGTTTTGGGAAAAAGGAATGTTAACAAGTCCCAAATCATCTTAAGGTCTCTAATTCCACATAATCACATATTTATAAACTTGACCTTGGCCTTGATGAGAAGGGGGTTATATTTTTGGTATCAGAGCTGTAATTCTTGGCAAGAGTAGAATTTGCTAGGATAGTTGCCATAGTTTGTTGCCTTAGTCATAAATGATGACTTAGGATTGTTTGTTGTATATACATGAGTATTTCTGCTGTTTGTGAATATATATATAAGTTTTAAGGACTATGTGTATACATTTGCTATGGTACTGACGTGGCGAATCATTTGTAGAGTTAAAGGACAAAATGGTTCGCCCTAAAATCAGACCAGTGGACCCAAAGGTGGAAGAATAAAATGACAATCCACTTGACCTGATGGAGGAGATGATGGGTCTAATAAGGGAGAAAAGAGACATGATCACTGAGCTCAGGGAAGAAAGGGTCAAGCACAATAAGTAAAAGGTTTAGTCTACACATGAGGAGACCCCAATAGAGACTCGTCATGAGGAGACAACTGAGGGGTCCAATCGATCTCACGAGTCCCCATCTCGCACGGTGCCAAATCAAGAATCATAAGGGGTATCGGTCTGAGAGGGTAGAGATCTACAATTATGGGTTTTAAAGTTTTGCAAACATCTACCTCCTATGTTCAGAGGAAGATTTGAACTCCAAGCCGCTGAGGACTGGTTGAACTGGTTGGAAAAGATCTTTGAAGTCTTCGAGTGGCCAACGGAGGAGAAGGCAAAGTTGGCAATATACAAGCTAGAAGGGGATGCAGACCAGTGGTGGCGGCATATCGTCATGACACTGTAATATCCTAATTTTTTATTAAGGGCTAATCATGATTATTGTGGATAATTATTGATTTAATTGGAATTATTATGTGTTTTATGGAAATATTAATTAATATGTCATAATTAGTGAAAAAAATTGGAAGAATGGAATTATTGGCCATAAGTTGGTAATTAGGGGAGAAATTAATTACTAACTAAGAGAAAATGAGATGTGTGATTAAAATGGCTAATGGAGGGATTAAAGTAACTAATTGGTGACTTATTTTGGGTGAGCCAATAGCAATTTGACATGTGGCAAAAGTAGGTAAAGAGAAAATGTGGTAAAAGTCAATGAGGGAGTATTTTATTTGGTTTCTCTCTCTTCCTCTCCTCTCTTTTCGCTGAAGGCATGGAGGGAGTATCATTATTTTCATTTCTTCACTCTATCTCTCTCTCATTCTCTCTCATTCGGTCATAGTGGAAGGAAAAAGGAAAGATAAAGCTTGAGAAAAGGTAAGGAAAATGATCTCTTTTGCTCAAACGCACTTCATTAGTGTTGATCCTTGGAGTGAGAGCTTCATTTTGGTGTGTATAGTGTGCCCATTGGTGGTGATTTCAAGAATCACAAAAATCTGGTTGCTGGAGAATCAAAGAGTGTTTTTGAGAAAGTTGATAAGGTGAGTGAAACCAATCTTTCTATCTATGTTTCATGTCATTTAAAGTAGTTTGTAATTTCTGGAAATTTTGGCTTGAATCCGAAAATGAGTGCCACTGTTCATTTGGTATGTTTTTGGCATGAGAATGGTATCTTGGAATGAGTTTAGGATAGATAGATTGATTGGTGATTGAAATGTTAAGATTAGTGGTTTTAGGATTTTGGTGTTCAATGTTGATTCAAATCAAAGCATGATAATGGAGTAGGATTTTGGTAATTCTGATGATTCCATTGGATTCCTTGGGTGTTTTTGTGTGGGAGTAGCTTTGGTTTGGTATTTGGGTTCATTTTGATCACTTGGTAAAAATTCTAGAAGTGCTGTCTTACCTTCTGCGTTTTCTGGTTTCTGATAATCATGCTCGAGTGAGAGTGAGTGTGCTCGAGTGAGGGAAGAACATCACTCGAGTGAGGGAAGATCATGCTCGAGTGCTGTGTGTATTTTCCCTTCTGGCCTTCAGTTCTCATGTCACACTTCCGAGCGAGAGGCAAGAGTGTTGCCTCACTTGCAAGTGTTGAGGTTTCTCACTCAAGTGAGGTCTTCTTCACTCGAATGATCCTTTTCTGTAGAAGTTCTTGTGCTCTCGGGCAAACACTTTCTGTCCTCACTTCCTAGCACTTGAGGTGTTGTCCGTACTAATGCTCGAGTGAGGGCTTTTGTGCTCGAGTGTCCGCACCAATGCTCGAGTGAGACTATTTTCACTCGAGGTGCAGCAGTGAAAAATCAGTTTTTGTGCTTCCAAAAGGGGATCTTTGGGATAGTTCTTCCTACCCTTTAGGAGTTTTGTTAGGGGTATTTAATGACTCTAAAAGAGCAATAATGATAACCAATTAAATGCTTAGAAGCTATTGAGAATTGGAATAAAGGATTGACTCTTCGTCCCTAATTATGAATATAGGATTTGACATTTGCCCTACTCAGGAGAGACCGGCGTTAGGAGACGCACAGAAGGATCAAGGTAGTGACTCTTCTCTCATATTGTGTATGATGTTTTGGTATGCATAACTTATCATTGAACTTTGTGAACTGTGTGCCATAGTCGATTACGGTGTAAGCACTTCAGCGTAAGCCGTATAGGGATTGATGCTGGTCATCTCTAGGTCGGCCGTTGAACTGCCGTCATAATCGACATGGATTTTTGTGTATCTGACCCGTAGGGCGGCGTTTGTGAATCCAGCCGTGGGCTGTGTGTGTATCTTGCATGTATGGCTTGCGTTATGAAATGCTTTATATGGATCCCAGCTGTGGTGAATTATATTGTGTGGATTATTGTGATGCAATACAGCATAAGCAATTCAGCGTGAGCAATCGTCAGGGATGACATGTGTCATACTAACCATTGCCGTTGAACTGTCGTTGTAGTTGCTTGTATGGATAATGATTTGATTTCATGCCTTACTATTGTACATTATATGATTGATTTGACACTACGGGGATTCTTTAGAATCTCACTCTCCCAAAATTAAACATTTTAGGCAGGGCTAAAGGATCGAAAGGCAAACAGGTGACGAAGAGCGGGTAGAGCTCCGTGTTAGGAGTTCCTTTTTGGTTTTTGGTTATCATTGTATATTATTGGAAAATTCGTGGTTAGTATATGTATATTTTGGGATTTGTGATGTAGTTTTGTGTAATCCCCAAGTAAAGGGTATGAATTATGGGCTTTATGCCTTTGTGTAAACCCTTATTAGATGAACGGAACCTGAGTGAGTCGGGAATTTACTTTGCACTCTGATATTTGTAAATGGAATCCACCTGTACAGGCCATATTTGTTTTGTATTATGAATATGAGACCATTGTGAATAAATTTTGAAAAGTTTTTGCAAATCCGATTTTGGGCAAAAGATTACCTTAATAAGTCCCAATTTGAAATATGGTCTCTAATTCTACATTAATTACATGTTTAAGAACTTAATCTTGGCCTTAATCGAGAAGGGGGTTACATTTGTGGTATCAGAGCCGTAGTTCCTAGCAAGGGTAGAATTTGCTAGGATAGCTCCCTAGTTGGCCTTAGTTCTTTGGCTTAAGGTAGTTTGAGGATTGATAATTGTTAATGGTATACACATGAGTATTCTTGCTAATGATGGATTGAGATAAATTTTATGGATTATGTGTATACATTGGCTAAGGTACTGACATAGTGAATCATTTGTAGTGATAAAGACGAAATAGTTCGCCTTCTTACTAGAGTTAGGCAACAGGACCCAGAGGTGGAGGAGTTGAATGACAATCCTCCTGATCCAATACGAGAGATGATGGATCTTATCCGGGAACAAAGAGATATGATAACTGAGCTGAGGGAAGAGCTCAGAGAGGAAAGGGCCAAGCGAAATGAGGGAAGGGCCCAGTCGACTCATGAGGAAACTCAGCCAGAGACTCATCCTGAGGAGATAGCTGAGGGGTTCAATGGATCCCATGAATCCCCACCTCACACGGTGCCTAATCAAGAGTCTCAAGGGGTGCCGGCTCGTATGGAAAGAAACTTACAATACTGGTTCTCTAAGTTTTGCAAGCATCTACCTCCAGTGTTCAAAGGGAGGTTTGAGCCCCAAGTTGCTGAGGATTGGTTAAACCGGTTAGAGAAGATCTTTGAAGTCCTCGAGTGCTTTACGGAGGTAAAGGCGAAGCTAGCTGTGTATAAGCTAGAGGGGGATGTAGACCGGTGGTGGCGGAACATTGCCATGACACTTTAAAGCCGGAATGTGCCATTGACTTGGGAAGTGTTCCAAGAAAAGTTTAATGAGAAGTACTTCCCCAAGTCCGTGAGATTGGAAAAAGAATATGAGTTCTTGGCTATCAGGCAGGGGGATACGGAGAGTTTTGATGAGTATCTTTCCCGTTTTGTCCAATTATCTCGGTACTCTACACATCTCCGGGATAAGGATGATGAGGAGTGGAGCTCCGATATGCTTATCAGGGGCTTGAGGCGTGAACTGAAAAAGAGATTAGCCACTCACCTGTTTACTGACTTCAACAAGGTAGTGGAGCAGTGTAGGATTGTTGAGAACAATCTGAGGGATTGGTACCCAGCTAAGGGTAAAGACAGTCGCAGTGAGCCTAGCAAGGCTAATACTTCCCAGAAGCGGAAGGGGCAAGGATCCTCATATGGGGGTGGTAACAAGAAGCCCTATCAACCTGGGGGTCGTAGTGACCAGAGACCTCTAGCGGGACCGGTGTGTAATCAGTGTAGAAAGTACCATCCGGGCAGAACTTGTATTGGGGAGGTGATTTGCTTCAACTGCAAGCAAGTGGGTCACATTTCTACTAAGTGCCCACGACCGCCGGCAGAGCAAAGGCCCAGGAATCAGGGTTGAGTGTTTGCCATGACTCATGAGGAGGCCCGGAAGTCGCCTGAATTGATCCATGGTAAAATTCTTCTCGGTGATAATGAGTTAAATGCTTTGTTTGATTCGGGTGCAAGTCATTCGTTCATAGCTTATGACCGTGTAAAGTGCCTGGGATTGCATGTGCATAGACTACCATTTGATTTGGTTGTGTCAACGCCAATGGGTGTCAAGGCTGTGACGGCCAAAGCCTGCTTAAATTGTGTAATAGTTGTTGAGGGTTAGGAGTTTATGGTAGATTTGATCTGTCTGCCACTTCAACAACTAGAAGTTATCCTGGGTTTTGATTGGTTAAGAGCAAATGATGTATTGCTTGATTGTGGTAATAAGAGGATAACCTTCCATAATGTACGTCAGGAGAACAATGTAAATGCCAGTTTGAACTTACTTTCAATAGCTAAAGCAGAAAGATATCTTGAGAAGGGATGCCAAGGGTATATGGTGTGCTTCTCTGTTCAGGGAGAGTCAAGTGAGGCTCTAGAGAGTATACCTGTGGTAAGAGAATTCCCTGAGGTATTTCCAGAGGATCTTAGTGGATTGCCTCTGGAAAGGGAAATGGAATTCCCAATTGAGATTGTACTTGGAGCTGGTTTGATATCGAAAGCCCCATATCATATGGCCCCGAACGAAATGGCGGAGTTGAAAAAGCAAATTGAAGAATTGCTAGAAAAAGGGTTTATCTGACCCAGTGTATCTCCGTGGGGACTCCAGTGTTGTTTGTGAAAAAGAAAGATGGAAGCTTGAGGCTTTGCATTGACTATCAAGAACTTAACAAGGTAACCATTAAGAACAAGTATCCTCTCCCAAGAATTGATGACCTGTTAGATCAATTGTCTGGCTCGTGTGTATTCTCCAAGATTGATCTAAGGTCGGGATATTATCAGTTGCGTGTGAAGGCAGCGGATGTTCCGAAAACTGCTTTCAGAATGAGATACGGGCACTATGAGTTCCTTGTGATGCCCTTTGGGTTGACGAATGCACCGGCTGTATTCATGGACTATATGAACCGTGTCTTCCGACAGTATCTTGACCAGTTTGTGGTTGTGTTTATCGACGACATTCTGATATACTCTAAGAGTAGAGAAGAACATGAGCAACATCTGAGAATTGTGTTGAGAATCTTGTGGGAAAAGCAACTCTATGCCAAGCTGAGTAAGTGTTAGTTTTGGCTTACGGAAGTGAAGCTCCTTGGCCATGTGATCTCACGAGACGGGGTATCGATGGATCCCAGTAAGGTAGAAGCAATACTTGATTGGAAAAGGCCAGAAACTGTTTCTGAGATTCACAGTTTTCTGGGTCTTGCTGGTTATTACCGGAGGTTCATTCAGAACTTCTCGCGTATTACATTGCCGATGACCAAGCTCACGAGGAAGGATCAACCATTTTTGTGGGATGAACGTTGTGAGCGGAGTTTCGCTGAGCTGAAGGAGAGATTGACTATGGCACCAGTATTGATTATACCTGATCCCAGTGAGGCTTACTCATGTACGGTGATGTGAGTAAGCAAGGGTTAGGGTGTGTCCTGATGCAACAGGGACGTGTGGTGGCCTATGCTTCTCGACAACTGAAACCGCATGAGATGAATTACCCCACTCATGATCTGGAGCTTGCGGCAATAGTGTTTGCATTGAAAATTTGGCGTCATTACTTGTACGGTGTAACTGTGGAACTGTATTGTGACCACAAAAGTCTCAAATATATGTACGATCAGAAAGAGTTGAACATGAGACAGCGTCGATGGATGGAGTTGCTGTAAGACTATAACCTGGAGATCAAATACCATCTGGGTAAGGCTAATGTCGTCGCGGATGCTTTGAGTCGGAAGGCGGTGCTAATGGCAACGATGATGATCCAAGAGAAGAAACTGATAGAGGATTTTCGGGATTTGAATCTCTTGAATGATATCCTGTGTGCTAGTTATGGTGTGGTCAAAGGGGAGAATGACCTGAGGACTGAGATTAAAGAGGCTCAGATGTGTGATGAGCAAGCCCAGTCGATCCGAGCTATGATTGAGCGAGGAGAGACTCGAGATTATGACTTGTTACCTAGTGGGCTGGTGCGTTACCAGAAGAGAATCTATATTCCACTGAAGGCTGACTTGAGGTTGAGAATTCTTGATGAGGCTCATAAAAGTCAGTATACTTTTCACCCCGATATGACCAAGATGTATCACAACTTGAAGTCTATGTATTGGTGGCCAGGGTTGAAGAGTGATGTGACTAAGTATGTGGCGCGGTGTCTTACCTGTCAAAAGGTGAAGATTGAACACCAGAGACCGTCAGGATTGCTTCAGAGTCCAGAATTCCAGAATGGAAATGGGAGAGTGCAACCATGGATCTAGTGGTGGGTCTGCCCAGGATCAAGAACTATGATGCAATCTGGGTGATTGTTGATCGACTCACGAAGTCAGCGCACTTTATACCTATCAACGCTAGCTATTCTCCTGACAAGTTGGCTGAGATATGGCATTTTCACATACTGGAAAATTTGTAAAAAAATTTTCATGATTTAATTAATTGTCTAACATTATGAAAATAGCTTTAGACAATTATTTAACAATTCAAAAATTTTGCAAAAAATGGAATTTGAGTTGAAAGGTGCCAAAATTAATTCTCTAAACAATTTTGAATACATAAAACAGTGGGAGGGATTTAATTAATTATTTATTGGATTTATTAAATTAATTAATCTCTCCATTATAGCATGCACATTTTGATTTAAATGCACTTAAATGATATTTGTGACAAGCATGCTACTTTTTCTAAGGAATAACCACAACATCCTTTCGTTTTGCATGCAACATAATCACATATAGAACTTATAAAATATCTAATTGTAATTAAATATAGAATTATAATTGATCTTTACCTACAGGTAGACAGTTATGATTATATATTTAATTAGGGTGAGATAGTTTGGTCTTCTATTTTCTAAGTTGCCCATAGGTATTAGGAAATTTAAATTATACACTCTAGGCCCACCAATTTGAGATAATGCTTGCAATGCTAGGTTCTTTGCCCACAGGTAGAATTTAGTGATATGTATTTATATATATTGCATGTTTCCATTGGTGCATAACATGCATTCAAAAGGCACAGAATTTATGATTATCTCAAATACTTATCTTGTAAGCTAACTTAAATCTTTAAATTGCAGTACCTACTACTTTCCCTAATCTTTTTGCTGACACTACTGGCAAAATTGTGCTGGATGGTACTAATTACCCTAAGTGGAGAGAAGACATAACTTTGTGGATTGATATGCTGCACATGCACTTTGTAATGGAGAAACCTAGACCTCCCAAACCAACTGGCAAGTCAACTAAAAATGAAATTGACTATCAAGAGAGCTGGGAGCACTACAACCGCATGTGCTTGTCATATATGAAGACTAGGATCCAAAGAAGCATTAGGGGAGCAATTCCCAAATGTTAAACTGCTAAGGAGTTCTTAGAAGCTGTGGACAAACAGTTTAAGCCAACTGACAAGCAGATGGGTGGTTCCATCATGTCAGAGCTGTGTGCCATGAAGCTGACAAGTGCTAATGGAGTCAGGCAACATATCATGAGGGTGAGAGACTTGTCTTCTCAGCTGAGAGCCTTTGACATGGAACCAACAGAGAAGTTCCTAATGTGTCTGGTACTGAACTCCCTTCCTTCTCATTATGATGCCTTCAAGGTCTCCTATAACACACATAGGGAAAAATAGACAATTGATGAACTACTGTCCATTTGGCTGAAAGTTCCAACAGGAATGGTGCCGGGGGCAACAAGGACAAGCAGAAAAAGAAGAAAAAGATTCATGTTGTGCAATCCATCAAGAAAGCTGAAGCTATTTGCTTCTTTTGCAAGAAGAAAGGGCATATGAAGGATGAGTGCCTGAAGAGGAAGGCATGGTTGGAGCTTAAACATATGTATTTTTCAAGTTTAGCTTTAGAAGCTCATCATATTAGTATTAGTAATGATACTTAGTATATCGATACGGGTGCAATGATCCATATTTCTACTACCATGCAGGGGTTTCTAAACACCAAGCCTCTGTTAGATCTCTCATGTTTTGATGATAACAAAGGATGGTATGAAAAAGATTTGATAAACAAATAAGTTTGAACAAAGTAATAACAGGGCAAATCATTACTTGAAGTAAGCATTGGAGTAATGAAGAGAGGCCAAGAAAAAAGCTGAGAAACTTCATCACTGGCATGTTTTCTAAAGGGTTACTCGAGTAAGTACTCGAGTAATGAGACAGAAACTTAATGTAACCAGAGCAACCTTCAAGTAACTTGCCAACGTTACTTGAGTAAGTACTCGAGTAAGAAGGTATAAGACTACAAGTTGCTCTCGGCCTGCCAACGTTACTCGAGTAGCTACTCGAGTAACCAGGTAAATCACTTCCAGTTGCTCTTGGCCTGCCAATGTTACTCGAGTGGCTACTCGAGTAAATAGGTAAATTACTTCCAGTTGCTCTTAGCCTGCCAATGATACTCGAGTATGTACTCGAGCCCCCTGCTTCAAGGAACATGTTGCTCTCGGCATTTTCAACCCTACCAATGTTACTCGAGGCGCTACTCGAGTAACTCACTATGGTAAGCAAAACCTGAAGGTAATACTCGAATAACATGATATGCTTTTATCACACTTCACTCGAGGCACTACTCAAGTATGCATGTATCTAATCACTTATTTAAACTAGATTACTCGAGTAAGCAATCGAGTAATATGAAGAGTTATTTACACAGAACTTCAAGTCGCTACCCGAGTAAGCAATGCAGAAAATTTATGTTTACTCGAGTGAGTACTCGAGTAACAAGGTAAGAAAACTTGAAGTGCTCTCGGCCTTGAAATCCTGCCAACATTACTGGAGTGAAGCATCGAGTAACCTAAAGTTTATTTGAGGGTTTACTCGAGTTGCTACTAGAGTAACCTATGAAGTAAAGTGTGCTATACTCGAGTAAGTACCCGAGTAAACAGGTATTTCCAAAGGTTTGAAATTGTGTTTACTCCATGCATTACCCGAGTAATGTAATGTTCATTTGTTAACTTGCAGTTTGTCAATACTTTAATGATGATACTCGAGTAAGTACTCGAGTAAACTTAATGAATGCTCGAGTATGCAAGTTCAGAAATTCAGAAATCATTCCAACGTTCATTGATTTGTTTCCTATGTGATTAGCCTTTCATTGTATTAGTATTCTTAGCATATCCACAGATAAACAATGAAGAACTCTTACCAAATAAGGAAAGTCAAATGCAACGTTCAAATGTCACCTACCACCACCTACCGCAAACGGATATTTTTCAAATATTGGAAAATTCAACAGTGGCTGCGCACACTCTAACGGACATGAAGAAATATGTTCCAACAATCATTACCAACGCATCTATATATATATGGGAACATCCAAACAGAGATACAACAACAAGAACACACACACGTACGCATTATCAAGTTCACTACTCTGCTTTTACATTATACTTGTAATTCTATGCTTCAGTGATTCTTATTCACTCTGTAAGAGAGATATTTCATTCAAACTCAATATTTGTTATTGAGGTAACTTAAGGTTGTGGAACCTTGAGTTGGGATTGGATTACAACTTGTAAGGGGGAGCGAGTGTCCAGGCGAAGGAACTTGCTTGTACTGAGGTGCCAAGAACCCACTGAATCTTGGAAGTTATAGTGAAACTCTCAGAGAAGCTCTGAGGACTGGACGTAGGTCAAAATAGTTGTGGCCGAACCAGTATAACTCTCGGTGTACACTTCGGTGATATTTCTCCTTACTCTTTATTGCTTTATATTCACCGTCAAGTTTTTAAATTTGCAATGAAATTTTAGTATCACCCAATTCACCCCCTTCTTGGGTGAAACGCTTGCTCTAACAGCCTCCACTTCCCAATGAAGCACGAGTCCTTTCAGGAAGTGGGAAAGGAGATCCGGTCAAAGCAATTGAAACTTTTAGAATCGTTTTCCCAAATAAAACCGTACTAGATATTTTGAATTGTTTTTTCATTCATAGTTATATGAGAAACTTGATTTCTATGTCAAAACTCATTCCTTTGAATTATGGTATTTATTTACAAAAGGACTTGACCTATTTCAGTAAGGACTATTTTCCAATTGCAAGGGTTATTATGATTGATTATTTGTTTAAAATAATCCCTGAACTGCCTGAAGTTTTTTCTGTTTCGCATGGTATTAGACAAAGTATCATTGATGAGAATTCTATTAGCTTGTGGCATAAGAGATTAGGACATATCTCCGTTGACATGATCAAAAGGTTAACTAAAGATGGAATCCTTCTATCTTTAGACCACTCGAAATTTGATACCTGTATGGACTGCATAAGGGGAAAGCAGACCAATAAGTCACAAAAGGGAGCTAAAAGAAGTTCCGATTTACTTGAAATTATACATACTGATATTTGTTGTCCTGACTTATCCGCAAACAGTCAAGAATACTTTATCACTTTCATTGACGATTACTCGTGATATACTTATATCTACTTGCTTGATAATAGAAGTGAGGCACTAGATGCCTTTAAGGAATATAAAGCTAAAGTAGAAAAATAAGTTGGGAAACCAATAAAGATCATGAGATCAGATAGAGGTGGTGAGTACTACAGTAGGTACACTAGTAATGGACAAGCGCTAGGTCCTTTTGCTGATTTTCTTTGGGAGCATGGTATAGTTGCACAATATACCATGCATGGCTCACCGGATATGAATGGTGTAGCAGAAAGAAGAAATAGGACCTTGCTAAACATTGTTAAGAGCATGATGAGTGGCTCCAAACTTCCAACATCCTTGTGGAAGGAGGCACTTAAGACAACTGTGTACTTATTAAACAAGATTCCATTAAAGGCAGTGCCAAAAACACCCTTTGAAATTTGGAAAGGATAGAAACCCAGTTTAAGACACCTTAGGGTATAGGGATGTCCTGCGGAAGTAAGAGTATACAATCCACAAGAAAAGAAACTAGATTCTAAAACCATTAGAGCTTACTTTATAGGCTATCTGTGTATGACTAAAGGTTATAGGTTCTATTGTCCTCCACCTTCTACACGTTTGATAGAATATAGGAATACTGCCTTTCTTGAGAATGACGTGATTAGTGGGAGTGATCAAACAAACAATGATCATATGGAAGTAACCCTTGATTTACATCGTGAAGGATTTGCTCAGATTTATTCACCTCCCACATATGGAGAACCAAGACAAGTTGTGGTAGAGGATGTCCCAAATGAACAATATGAACCAACCTAAGAGGTTGAATTAAGAAGATCAACTAGAGAAAGAAGGCCAACATTGCCTAGTGACTATGTGGTGTACCATGTTCAGACTGACTACGATATTAGTATTGAAAATGATCTATTAACGTTTACTTAGGCTGTTAAGAGTGAGAACTCTAAGTTGTGGCATGATGTTATGACTGAAGAAATGAATTACATGGCAAACAATGATGTATGGGATCTTGTGGAGTTACCAAGTGGGTCTAAAGCCATTGGCTGTAAATGGATTTACAAAACCAAAAGGGACTTACAAGGTAACATTGATCGATATAAGGCTAGGTTGGTTGCCTTTTCACACAAGTGGAAGGGGTTGATTACAGGGAAACCTTTTCTTCTGTATCAATGAAAGACTCTGTCCGCATAATCATGGCAGTGGTTGTACATTTTGATCTAGAGTTGCACCAAATTGATGTTAAGACTGCATTCCTCAATGGGGTTCTTGAGGAAGAAGTCTACATGAAACAACCTGAGGGATTTGTTGCAAAGGATAAGGAACATTTGGTATGCAAGTTAAAGAAATTGATCTATGGCTTGAAGCAAGTCTCACGACAGTGGTACTTGAAGTTCCATGAGGTAATCACATCATTTGGTTTTGATAAGAACATCATAGATGAATGCATATACCACAAGGTTAGTAGGAGCAAGATCATATTTCTTGTTTTGTATGTCGATGACATACTACTTGCAACCAGTGATCTAGGACAATTACATGAAGTGAAATAATTGTTGTGCAAGAACTTTGATATGAAGGATATGGGTGAGGCATCCTATGTCATTGGCATCAAGATCCATAAGGATAGAGCTCAAGGCATTTTAGGCTTGTCTCAACAAACCTATATCAACAAAGTTTTTGAACAATTTAGGATGCAAAACTGTTTAGCTAACGTAGCTCCTCTTGAGAAAGGGGACAAGTTTAGTCTAAGTCAATGTCCTCAAAATGAGCTTGAAAGAAAGCAAATGGAAAGGGTCCTATATGCATCAGCAGTAGGAAGCTTGATGTATGCACAGGTCTGCATAAGACCTGATTAGCTTTCGTTGTCAGCATGTTGGGAAGGTACCAAAGCGATCCAAGGGAAGCACATTAGACATCTGCAAAGAAAGTGTTTAGGTACCTACAAGGTATTAAGAACTATATGCTCACATACAGAAGAACAGAGGACCTGGAAGTAGTTGGTTACTCAGACTCTGATCTAGGAAGATGTTTAAACACAAACAAGTCTCCTACTGGTTACATCTTCCTACTAGCAGATGGAGCTATATCATGAAAAAGTACAAAACAAACACTTACAGCTCCCTCTACTTGTGATACTGAGTACATAATGTGTTTTAAGGCAAGTTCACAAGCAATCTGGATAAGGAATTTCATTGCTGACCTTAAGATTGTGGACTCAATCTCTAACCTAATCAGGATGTACTGTGATAACACAGCCACATTAGCCATGGTAAATAACAAAAGGAGTAGAAGTCGAAGCCGGTGGGTCGAATTGAAATTCCTAAGTTTAAAAGAAAGAATTGCAGATGGTGAAATTTCGGTTGATTATATCAATACAAAGGACATGCTAGCTAATCCTTTGACTAAGGGAATGAAACCGAATGCGTTTGTGTTACACGTCCCTCATATGGGGGTTAAACCTTCATTCATGTAGAAGAGGTATGCAATGAAATTAATTGTATGGTTTATTATCTCCATCATTACCTATATACATTATGTTGATGAGAATAATAAACACTAAGTTTGGAACCGAATAAACATTGGAGTTTATTCATAAGGTTATACCCATTAAGTAAGGTGTTGCATGTAATACATGGAAGATAATACTCAATCCAAGAGGACTGATTGCCGTGATTCTTGCAGCATAGCCTTAATTTAATCTGGAAAGGACAACTGACATTTAGGTACGAGCCAAGTGGAAGAATATGAGATATTTTAATTATTATAATAATATAATTATTAGTTATTAATTAAAATATCCTGAGTGTGGCCCGTTAGTCAGATCTAGGCTTAACTACAGGATTAGGGTAACAAGTAGACAGACTATTTATGTTTATTTCTGATGGTGAAATAAACAATTAGGTTTACAGCCTTCTGAATTAAGCATACAAGTGAAAACCCTAGCTACTCTTTGAGGTTCCCTGACTGGCGACGGCTCTCACACCAGTTGCCATCACTGTGCCCTGCAGTCAATCAGAAGAGTAACCTATCAACCTTTCTTCTGACTCATTTTTGTTTTGCAGTCTCAATTCTCAGTGTTCGTGAACTCTTTTTGATCAGAGAAAAGCTATGGCGAGAGGTATTTATTAAAGTCTTCCGTTGTAATTTGTAGAATATCTTATGTTGTGATTATTATGATGTAATTGAGAATAAGCATGATTTATAACATTCTTAGCTTGTTTCTTTAATAACCTGTAAAAGGGACTTTGTGTCTCTTGTCTCTGAATTATTGGCCATATTTTCGACTCTGTTCTTAGCTTGTTTCTAGTGGTGATGTCCAAGCAAGATATGTTTGTGTGTGTATTATGTTATGTTATTGGGATTATTTTTTTTTCCAATGTACTCCACAATTTTCTGCATCCAAGTGAAATAGAAAATTCGAACGGCTATATATAAGTTGTTTGGTCTCTTGGGATATATGGATTGTTAATTATGAATGATATGTATTTAGATTGATCCATCTTTGTTTTCTTCACCCAATGAAAATAACTTGATCACCCATCATGTTACAAAAGATCACACTCACGGCCTCTAGTTTAAGCTAATAAGACTTAACGAGGAGTTTGGTGTCATCAGTTGACCCAATACAAACTGCTCCAACATCATTGAACTTGTCTCTATATATAATATATATATATAATCTTATAGTATGTATTATGTGATAATCAATCATGCTGTTTGATCCTTCCAATGATAAAATTTATTCAAGTATTCAACATTTCCTGCATGATTAAAACCTCCTGTATCAAATATAAATCACTTATTGGAGAATTTAAAAAAATCTAAGCAACTTTTCTAAAAGAAATATTTGATTTAAAATATCGGGTGAAACTTACCTCAATAGTAGGCAAACATACCTTGTAAATATAATGATAACTCAGTAAACTGAAACAATTAAGATTGTGCATATAAAAATTTATTCATAGGGAGGAGGAAATTATGTAGAGTCTAATTACACTAATGATACACTCAAAACTTTTCCTTTGAAACAATCACATAGACAGAAGGAAGGAAAAGCATATTACTCATGGAGTCTCTGGGAAAACTTTTGTCTCCAAGAAATTGAAGAAACGTTGGGCATACAACTTTGGTTCAACTACAGAGATTGTCGCAGGGTCGAATTGTATTGATTTATAGGCATGCTCAAGTTTCTTTCTTAGGTTGTATTCCTGCAATATATCAATAATTCCCATGTAGAGGACAACGTCGTACACCTCGAAAAGCTCTACTTCTGATGCCTCCACCTTGTCCTTCCCAAGCTTTCGGTTTGCTTGTGCCGGCATGTTCACTCCTAGCTGCACCCGCAACCTGAGTACGGAAGTGATGGTGTCAGAATGTTTCAAAAGAATGACAGAATATTCAATTTCGGTTCTCAAGTGGGTCGATTGCATTTGCTCGGTTAATTCAACAGGTGTCTTCAAACTGATGAAAACTTGTAGGCAAGTTAGAGGGAATGATACAGGAAACAGAGTCAGATGTTTATATGATAAGAGAAACTGCATATCTCAACCTACTTGTTTTGAAGCTCGTGTAAGTCAAGATATTAGTTACTAATCATTTCAACTCAAAAACCATAGCTTTTGAGTGAAAGCCCATAAATAGCTTTATTGTAATATATCTAACATGACCCCCTCGATGAAAACCTTTTTGAGCTCTGAAAATTTGGACAAAACTCATTCACCTGGTGCTGAAATTTCAAGTATGAACAATATGGGTGACAAGAATTTAGCTTTTAATTATTCATTCATAAAGGCTGTAATAACACCAAATATAAACAAAAATACTTAAACTACGCTTAAAATGTTAAATAAGTCACTTGAATAGATTTATGATGATCTTTATTCTCCAACAATTACCAACGATAGTAAGATACGTATGTTAGCTGGGTCATACAAAATTCTGACTGTTTAAAGAAAATCTTTGTGAAGGTATCAGATTAAGATCTCGTTGATATGGGAAAAACCATAATAATTGTATAGCACACCAGTGAAACAGATTTCATAATAGCTACCTTGCAGTACCAGGCAGCACAAGATCAACTTCTTTGTCCCCTATAGAGAATGCCCTCAATGTATTTCCTCTCATGTGAGGTCCAGGCGCGGTGTTGACAGAACTGGGTTCATGAGCAACTAGTAACAGGCCTTTAGGAAGAATCAACTGCTCCGCTTGTTTGAGTGCATCTAGGTTCAAAAGCCAGTCAATAGACATTGAAAATGTGAGCCTGGGTACTCAGAGTGAAAAGACTAACAAACAAGCAAGCAAAAACTGATTACATGATGAACCTAAAATAACAATTAGAATGCATAATGTAATCATAATTGGTGTACATTCCCCTTTCTCTGGATGTCCCAAGTTAGCTGCAATTTTAAACTACTACAGTTTCCACAAATGTCAAATGGTATCAAGAAAAAAAAACTGGATTTTTTTTTTGGGGGACATGTTTAGAAAAAGTTCCCCATGCTTGCTATCAAATTCCCAATAAAAATGACATATCACGTATGGATTTGCTGACTGCATCAATATCTTTTGCCAAAAAACATAGCACCAATGTCCCATTCCCCCATGTCAATTGAAAGTTTGCTTATATAACACATGACAAACAACACACCTTTAAAACAGCTATTCTGGTGCTTATACTAGACAGGCAAAAGACATCTAGAATGAAATCTATTATGAGGCGCCAGTACAATCAAGAAACATTGGGTCCGTTTGTATCTAAATAGGCCATTCAACCAGAAAGAAACAGCACCTAATCCAGAGTCAGCATTGTCAAGATCATGAGATTTACATCAGTTGTAAGAACTTTTTGCACTGTTTTTAGGGACTGAAGGCAAGAGATTTTGGGAAGAATATTTACTCCAAGAGTGAAGTATTACTAAAATTCTACATGAGGCAACCAGTTCATCCATCTGACACCAAGAGGCCTCACCAAAGAGATTTTCTACACTGCGACATATTCCTAGTGCTCACGATGTCAAATTTACCTCCAGCAGAATATTAAATTTATTAAAAACTTAAACATGTAAAAGACTTGAATACCTGATTTATAACAACATGCAACCACTAAGTTATGAAAGAAAACTGTCATATCACACTGTCACTAACTTGCAAGAGGTATTTACCATGACTGGAAGTTAAGTTCTCCTGTTGTTCTGCCAAGGACTTTAGATTCTCAGGAGCTCTAAAATGCAATCCCAATAGAAGGCTATAATCAATAATCTGTTGAGACTCCAAGAACTCGCAGTCCACTCTAATTTGACTGCACCAGAAAAACAAACTTCTCCTTATGACACATTTTATAATGCATACCTATGCAATTAGTCACAGAATTCAGATCCAACTGCTATCATGCCACTACCTTTGTACAGTTTCAGTGTATCTGATTAAAATTTCTCATTGTACAGTTTCACAGATACAGCAATATGGAGAATCTACTGAAAGGAGTAGCACCTTTCAGAAATGGCTTCATGACAAATTTCCTCATATTGCAGTAGTTATGAACCCGCACTCATTGGGTCATGGCCCACAAGGGAAAATAATAGAAAAAGCCAAGAAATACCAGAGGAAGAGCTGACAGAGGGAGAGAAAGAAAGAGTTGGTTAAAAAAAGGGATATATCATGGAGGGGTCTGGGAATAGTGAAGTTAGCATTGGATTAAGGATTACACTTAGCTTTATTCATAAATATTGCACACACAACCTTGATTCCACCAAGTAGTTACATCTAAAGCAATGCCTCTTAAATCCTACTTGATCTTCGCTGGGAACTTTACAATTTCCATGCATTTAAGAGATTAAAGAATTAAGAGCCTACAACTTGTAAAATACTTCACTATGAAATCATAGAGAAGAACAATCTGACATGCAGCTGCATTTAAAAACAATTTAACCTTTGCACTAATACTGTATAAGAACAAATAACAGACTTTGGCACATAAAAAGATAGGCCGGTCAAATTTTCATGCATTGAAGACCATGAATTCAAAGAATTAATGAAACTATATCATAACTTTGTTCAGGATATCAGCAAATAACTGTTTAGTAATGAGGCATGACAAATTCTGAGGAGTTTTAGTTTAGGATCTCAATACCATAAGCAATATTACTTACTGGCTGATGCTACAAGGGAAAAACCTTGTCTCATTGGAGGCACCTTTTAAGATAACTTAGGCAGCTAATTTCCATGATAAGAGTATTACAAATAAAACTTGCAATGCCATGGGCAAATTACTCCCAAAGAACTTGGTAGAGTCATAATCTTGGATTGTTTCACTAAATGGTTATTAATAAAGATCAAAGCAAATATATTACATATCAACCACATTAGTTGTAAAGTAAGGACTTACTGAAGTAGGGATTCTCTCAATTTCTTGTCCATATTAAATTCATATTTAAGATCAAGATCTTTCAAGGTCGTATTTTCTTTGATTTTATCATTACTGGTAAATCTTCCTTGAGAAGACCCCTTCAAATCATACCGACGGTGGATATGCAGTTCTGTGCAAAACATATTTCCCATCACCACGAAGCGCACCTGATAAAATTGGCAAGCATTTATTTACATAATTTCATTGGAGAGAATAGTGAGAGAAGCTAGAGACAAATAGCGAGTAATACCTTTTTCCCACCTCTTAGCATTATTCGATGAAGCCCAAAAAATTTGGTGATAAGGGTATTTTCAAAATTTCCTACATGACTATAATATTTAGGAAGCATTTGAAGTAGAACCTACAAGAAGAAAACATATGAAGATGGTCATTGATCAGGAACATCTTTATCATAATCATTTCTAACAATTTTCATAGAATTATAAAACTATAGCTAGAATGAAAAAAAGTTGACAGATTATACATTTACTTTCTCAAGAGAGCAATGTACTCAAAGAGAGGGACAATATTTTCATTTTGAACTGAAAGAAACTAGTCCATACTCAAATGCATGATAAAAAGTGTTTACAAAGAAAAATCTGCAAGGAAAAAATTAAATGTTGATCAATATTGTCAAATCAGTCTTAACAAGGTTACTTCAACAAAATAAGTGCTGAGTATCTATGCTTGAGGCTCACCTTATGCTATCACCCTTTCAAGAAATATTTACTATTTAGGAAAGTCCTATGAATTAAGTACGAAGTTCTTGAAGCATCCCAAATAAAGGGTCTAACAAGAGACATTACATATTAACAGTATTAACATCAAGAGAGGTTTTAGGTTTACATGGAAATGTCATGTACTCGTCACCAAACTTGAGCCTTTCAGTTCAACATTTCTGTTTTCTCCTGAATTTTCCTTAACCATTTGATCTCCCTATTCTCTTAAAACAATTATCTCTAACATGCCACTTCATATAAAAGCCCCGTAGGCTTTGAAGCATGGACAATACATAGATCTATAAGAATCTTGTTTTAACATGTTTTGTTGTCAGAAAAGAGAGGGAATGACCAAAATCTAAAACACTTAGTCCAGACCTCTATCATGCTATGTGAAGGAACCAACTATCTCAAAAGTTTAACATACTAGGAGAAGGCCCATTTGACATCAACAATATGCATCTATCTTAAGAGTTAGAGATATTTAAGAGAACCATTTTACATTAACATCTATCACAGGAAATAGAAACATGAAAACATTCATCTATTAAATTAACAGATTTGGCTTTGGATTTCATCAAGTCTGCTTATTGAACCCAAGGATTGAATACATGACAAAATTCAAATGGAGATGCCTGATTGTGAATATAATATTAAGCCATACTGTAAAATTCAATTTTTTGGCCAACCAAACAAGCAAAAAGACAAATAGTGACTACAAACCTTCAATTCAGATTTCTTCAAAGTTTTTATCACAAATCTGTCATCTTGAGAAAGATAGAAGATGCTGCCACTTTTTCCAGGAGATGTTATATCTCTCAGACCAGAGTCACCACAAATGGACATCATGTACTCTGCAGCATCTAATTTGAACATCTCTCTCAAATTCCTGGAAATTTATGCATAAGTAATTATGCAAAAGATAAGATAAAACAATAATAATAGTCACATGAATGATGCAGGCCCCCACAGCATCAAATGCACAAAGACTTGGTATGTAAATCTTCAATTGTTTACGCAGATTCTACCAAATCACCCTCCAAAAACTACATATAAATATCACCCTAAACCACCATGATTGATTAATATAAATATCCAACTGCAATCATAAAGTCATATCATCAAGCATATTATTCTTATGTCTAATATGATCACTTTAAAACATGGATGCGTAAAAAGAAAAGTATTCATTATTTTTCCTCCTTTTAACTCAAGGAAAGGGAATTGGACTACACTTCAAGAACGGAGCTTCGCTAGTTTGAGCATTCCTTACTGGGTCTTGAACAGCTGGCGCTTCAATGCTGTTTCACTATATCAAGATCCACCAGCTTTTGTTTGTCTTAAACCAAATAAAACATGATAAAATAGTTTTTCCAAACCTTAAAACTTTGAAACACTTTAATCATGCGGCAACTTTCAAGAGAATATAACACATCAATTTGGAAGGTATAGGGTTCGTGAAGTTGATTGATACCTGAAGACCATAGGGCAATAATCCTTCCAGTAGAAGTCTATGGATTTGTGTGGAGGAGTAAACTGTGAACCCTCTTTTGGGAAGTACATTCTTATTCTTGCTCGGTCTCCAAAATCGGATGAACGAACTTCACGTGCAGGCACTGGTGTAATCTTGCCTACAGTATACCTGTGAATTCAGTCAAATTTATTTAAATCCAGACTTCCCAAAATACATCATGCATAGTAGACAAGAAACCATGTAAATTATGATTTGACACACATGTACTTGAGTATGCACTTTTACCCTTTTTCATTGTAATACTGACATTTCAAGATTAGTTGCTTAAAGTATACTTTGTTATCTCATTGAATTTGTTACCTAACGATTTAGAAACACCCAACACAACACGCAACATCAATTATACGAGTCATAAAAGTTTTTTCAAGAAATCCAATAACTTGTACGGTCAGGTGTAGAGATTAAAAAGCAAATGGCATAGTCAAGGAGCTTCATCCATTGAGTCTTTGGCTGCAATTGCAATAGAAATCATCAGGCTCAATAAAGCAGCATTTTCAAAAGTTCTATGAGGGAATGTTTCACTCATGGAAACTAACACAATGCAATTATTTCTACAATTATTATTAATATTATTGTTGTTGTTTAAATTTTTAACATTAAATCAATCTTGGAGTTCTTAATAAACAGACGATATGGGAGAAATGTAAAAAATAAAAGAGATGATGCATGATGATAATGAAGAACACATGCAATTGCATCATCCAAAATGGCTGAGGGTATTAGCTTTTAATCATGGAAACTGACGCAGCATTTATTATCAATGTCAACTACAAGAATTAAAATCAATCTTGGAGTTTTCAACAAATAGCAGATAAAGGGCAACTTGTAAGAAAATAAATATGGAAGAATGCATGTAATTATCAAAAGCCTCAGACCATGCCTTTTAGTAAATTCAGTTCTATAGACAAGTCTTACAAGTAATTACCCATCTTAATCTATGTGCCTATTTATTCCTTTCTCGCCCTCTTTCGTACTATAATCATCTTGACATACACCTTATACTACAGCATTGAAGAGTCCAAAGATTACTACAGGAGATTGGTAATCCAACTGACAGAAAGTAGCAAACTAAATGTCTGAATGGCCCCCCTTCAGCTTTAAAGATATGCCATATTATGCTACATAGAAAGCAACCATTTTATATTATTAATATGTGAAGCAACCAACAAGTAGGTATTGATATGCTGTAAAGAAATCCACCATCTTAATGACTTAAACTCTTCAAGTCAGGTAATACACATGTATAAACTCATTTTTAAAAATAACAATAATAAAGATAAAAACAGTAATAATAAAAGGTATCATATTTAAAACTTCTATTGATTATTGATAACAGCAACCAAACAATCCAAAGCAAATTAGAAGGGATTACTAAAATGTTAGATCAACAAATTTACCTGATGCCAAGTTGCAAGTTAAGCTTCAGATAATAGCTTTGACGCCCTCCAAAAATGTCCACACATGAACTCGGCTTTACTTGTTGCGCACCAAACTTATTTTGCCATTTGTTTTTGCGTGATACTTCTGAGTATTTCCTAGCTTTCTCCATAATTAGAACCCCTTGCATGTATTCCCTTTCATAAACCCAAGTAATTTTATCTGGGTCCTCAGAATGACCTTCATCAGAGGTAAGGGACCATCTCTGTGAGGAATCATTACATATGCATTCTTGAGCAGGATGATGTTGGGTCCAACTAGAACCCAATGATGAAGTCCGATGAGATATATGACGTGAACTTCTTGAACTATCACTAACTGATACCTTTTCTGAAAGGCTGCGTTTAACCTTTGACTTTGGAGCCCAGCGTACCTCTGAATTCAAATTTGAACCATTGTCATCACTGCTAAGAGAGCTACACCATTTCTTCAAAGATGGATGTTTACTACCAGAAGGGTAGACCGTTCCTTTTCCATCCTTTAGACCTCTACTCCAAGTCCCAATATAAAGCCCCCCATCAGCAAATCTATAAACTCCTGACCCATTTCTGAGCCCATTTGACCAAAAACCATCAAAAATATCACCATTAGCCCACTTCATAACCCCTCTACCATCTATCTTACCATTTTTCCAATTCCCAATATATGTATTTCCGTTGCTCCAAGAATACCTACCACTGCCCTCATGTACTCCCTCCTTCCATAAACCTTCATATATATCTAAATTAGAATACTCCTCTCGTCCTATCCCATGCTTGGCATTCATCCTCCAGCCCCCTCGGTAAACAGACCCAGAAGATGTCGTGATGGTGCCATAACCATGAAGGTAATTCCCAGAGAACTCACCTTCATACTTTGCCCCTGATGACCAAATAATCAGTCCCTTGCCTGTCATTTTCCCGTCTTCCCAATCACCCTCATATACTGTTCCATCTAACCAAGTGTATTTTCCCTTGCCATGGGGCAATACTCCCTTAATATCACCAATATAGACATCCCCATTTGACAAGGGCTTCTCATCAAGCCTACAATATATACAAAACAGTAGAATATAATATATGCATACAGATGGCATAAATACAAAGACAAAGAAAGACGAATGGAGTAGGAGTTGCTTTGAATATAACCTTCCACTGCCCTCCATGACCAACATGCTTTCTTGATCTAGTTAACTAGGACGTATCCAAGTGCCATTTCCTCTTATTATAGGTTAGAAAGAACACTCATTGATCAGAAAGGGAGATCCGTCTGCCCTTTTACAGCTCAATGTCGCTATTTTCCCCGGTGGAAGAATTCTAGAACATAACAAAACAACCATAACGAGTGTCTAAAAAAATACAGAAGGAGGAGGAAAAATCATAGCAAGCCTTTAGTAGGTTTCCTTTTACTGAAGAACGCTTTCTGCAACTTCTACAGATTGCAACAAAAATTACACCATTCAAGTACAGATTGAAAATTAAAATCACATGCAATTGAAATTTAGGGGAAATCAAGGGCTAGTTGGTAGAAAAACTTCCCCCCTTGCTAGCAGAACAGACTAGACAATTCTGTCTGACAGATCAACGGTCAAGAAGTCAACATTATGAGGGATTATACGTAGAAAACTAGACAGTGATTAGCTAGGTATGGAGATGATGTGCACAGATGGGCAGTATTTATAAGGAACAAAAGTGAGAGTAAGGGTATGCAAATTGGTTCTTTACTCCTGAAGAGATTTCTGAGTCCAAACAACGCCCCCCGGTCCCCCCCCCCCCAAACCAAAAAAAAAATTCTGGAGCCATTTTTATTGCTTTAAATCATCTAGGATGGAATGGCAGGGTCTCCCCAGTCCGTGATCTTTCGAAATGAAATAAACCTTATTTTTGGTTCAATGCTTAAGATTACAATTGCTAAGATTTCTTCTGATTTCCCATGAAACTAAGCTTAGGAAACTTAGAATACCATACTTTTGTAAGTTATGCAATAAAATTTCCTAAGGAGTATTAATTTCCCTCGGTATTTAGTTTTTCACAAAATTTCAGCAACTCAATTCCAACTGCATCCATGTAATTTCAGTTTTCCCATCTTATCTTCCAACATATATTTAGAATACACATTTTAATTTTTATTGATTGCATTTAATCTTCGGGATGGCATTGCCTGAGTATATAATTCCTTGTGGTAAATTTAAAACCTTTATGCCAAACACCCCCCAAAAATTAAGAATTTCCACACTCAAAGGAACAAATCTCAGCATCAATGTATCTCGGTCTAACACTACATCCAACAATAATGCAGACCAAGGATGAGTTCATTGACTCAAGAAGAGGCATGCCTAATTTTATTCAGAGTCACCTTGGTTGCTGCATTCAGATTTCTTCATATATGAATGCTGCAGATCAATATTTAGTGACTCAGTCCCAAATATCCTATCTTTAGTGCAAAGATATAAGCTGATGATGAGTTCCGATTGACCTGAGCATGAGCCATGAATCCTGCTGTAAATATTACCAACAAAATTGAGAACAAGCTCATCAAAACCCAAATATATAAGCATAACTAGAAGCCATGAATCTCACTTTATAGACTACAAAGGCAAATACTACCACCATAAGCCAGCATTTTTTATTTGCCCCACTCACCAACTAAGGAAAATATTGCTTCCGGGAAGTTCAAATTATGATTGAATAAAAGAATTAGAAAAACAATGTATAGATGCATAATGAGTATAAATATCTTATTTGTTCTTAGTGAAACTGAAAGACCATACGAAAATATCCAAATTCAAACCCAATCAGAAAGTCAGAGCACTGCCTCAAATAAAAAACGAAGGCAATAAATCAAACATCTCCAGTAGACAGGGATATTTTAGAACTTTATTGACACGATTCGCATTCTACTGTTCTACTTTATCAGCAGACAATGAAGGAGCCCGCATTGAACAAACAACGTTTAGTTGGTTGGTTCAGTAAAAACAAAAGGGTGTCAAAAAAAAGCATCGACAACACTCCAAGGTATTGTATTGAATCCAAATGCAACAGTTAGATAGTTAAAAATTAGCAAATCGAATGATCGCAAGAAGAATCAACAAAACTGACCTTAGGGTGATTGGAGATCCAATACCCGTCTTCCCGAAGCAAAAGCCAAATTGAGAAGATTCCTTAAAAACTAAGCTTCAAGCACACAGCAACTGAACCCTTAATTTAGGAAATATCTGAGACAAGAGTTCACGAATCCTTGCCCAACAGCCCTTCATTCATTTCCAAGGCGACAACCGACAAGTGAGTTGTCACTGTTGGCCAAATATTGAATTAAATATTGAATAATCAATGATAATATTAAAAAAGAGAAAAAGATCATACCTGCAGATGCTATGCTTAAATCGGCACCTCATGCCATCCCATGTGGGACGAACAATCGATTCTTCCTTAGCCTTTTCCCTTCCCTTTTAGCTGGAACTAGCTTGGTTGGCTTGGCTTGCCCATGCAACAACACATGAGGGGTCCTTTTCGCATAAATACTTGTCCCCTCATATAACATTGAGCACTATTTGAGTATTTTCACTTTTGGAACAAAAATGATATTATTATTATTATAAAATTAATGGGAAAAAATTCAGTTGGCTATAATTATGTTTTTCCATTTTTTTTTAAAAAAAAAAACCAATTAAGGAGCAGGAGGGATAAGGTTGGCAAAAAGAAAAGGAGGGATTCGAAGGATAAAAGGGAAAATTAAGGAAAGCCCCATGTTAAAAATTGTATTGGTGAGACCTAGACCTCAGCACACTTGTGTACAAATTTTGTAAAATTCTTGTACTTTATATATATAAAAATAAGTTAAGGTGCAATTTTATCCTGAAATAAACTATTTAAGAGTATAAGGTATCCGGAATTTTTTTGAGTAACAATTTTGCCCCTTACTTTTAAAAATGTTAATGGTCAATATCAATTTTTAGAAAGTGAGTGTTAGGTTTTTTTTTTTACTGTTAAAGCATATTTGCTCATTTTTTTAACACTTTCGGTGTGAAACTGCTCCTTGAAAAACTTCTAAATACCAGCATTCCTAAATAATTAGGTAAAATTTTAGGGAAAATCACTGTCAGGTCCCAAGCAAGCAAAATATTTACAGAAAAGTCCCTACGCAAATTGAAATATCAGATTTTCTAAAGTAAAATGACAAAGATGCCCACATTCTAATCTCCTTCACTCAAAATCAGACGCGTGCTTTAGCAGCAGTTGAAGACCTTGCCCTTGCTTCTCGCCTTCCGTCGCTACCACTCTACTCCCAATCCTTGTCTGTCGATGCTCCTCTCCCAGTCGGCGTGCGTTACTTGAGCTCCGCTCCCATTCACTATGCGTCGCTGCTGCTCCTCTCCTAGTCGTTGTGCGTCGCTGCTCCGCTCCGAGTCGCCGTCCATCATACAACTTAATATTTTAATGTTATATGATTTGCTATTCAGTTGTGACAGTACAGTGATGAAATTGCAAAATTAGGTACCATCAGTTGTTTGAAATCATGATCTGTTGTAGTTACAGGGGAGACATTAATTTTGCAGATTATTGCTGGTTGAACAGTCACCTTGTGAAAATAACTCATGATGTTGTGAAAACATACATTAGAACTTGTAAAAATTGGTGTCAACTGTTGTAAAAATTGTTGGCAGGAGTTGTAATCAAATAAGCACAGTAATGAGTTAAAATCATGGTTAGCATCTGTGAAAGTGGGAAGGTGTGCAATTTATAAACTCATGGGATAATTACAATTCACTTGTAAATGTAACTAATGCACTTGATAAAATAGGCATAACAAGTTGTTAATAACTTGATACATTATGACCAAGTCAGCTGCTTTGACACCCCCAATGGGAAATACTGATGCAGTTGTCAGATCTTGCGTTGCAAATAAATATAGTTTCATCCATCAATGAGACGAAGTTGTAAAAACGACTCAACATGTTGTTAACATATACTTAAGAAGTTGTAAATGGACGCTTGACGGGTTGTAAATAAAACACTCCGCTTACTTAACGTGAGAAAACCTTGTTTCTGTCCAATGTGAGGTAGAAGTTGTTAAAAAGACTTAATGTGTTGTAAATAGACGCTTGACAAGTTGTAAACAAAGCACTTCGCTTATTTAACATGAGAAAACATTATTTCTGTCAAATGTGAGGTAGAAGTTGTTAAAAAGACTTAACGAGTTGTAAATAGACGCTTGACGGGTTGTAAACAAAGCCCTTCACTTACTTAACATGAGAAAACCTTGTTTCTGTCTAATGTGAAGTAGAAGTTGTTAAAAAAACTCAACGTATTGTAAATGGACGCTTGAAGGGTTGTAAACAAAGCACTTTGCTTACTTAACGTGAGAAAACCTTATTTCTATCCAATGTGAGGTAGAAGTTGTTAAAAAGACTCAACGAGTTTTAAATAGACGCTTAACGGGTTGTAAACAAAGCCCTTCACTTACTTAACGTGAGAAAACTTTGTTTCTCACCAATATGAGGTAGAAGTTGTTAAGAAAACTCAACGTGTTGTAAATGGACGCTTGAAGGGTTATAAACAAAGCACTTTACTTACTTAACGTGAAAACACCTTGTTTCTATCCAATGTGAGGTAGAAGTTGTTAAAAAGACTCAACGAGTTGTAAATAGACGCTTGACGGGTTGTAAACAAAGCCCTTCACTTACTTAACGTGAGAAAACTTTGTTTCTCTCCAATGTAAGGTAGAAGTTGTTAAGAAAACTCAACATGTTGTAAATGGACGCTTGAAGGGTTGTAAACAAAGCACTTTACTTACTTAACGTGAGAACACCTTGTTTCTATCCAATGTGAGGTAGAAGTTGTTAAAAAGACTCAACGAGTTGTAAATAGACGCTTGACGAGTTGTAAACAAAGCCCTTCACTTACTTAACGTGAGAAAACTTTGTTTCTCTCCAATGTGAGGTAGAAGTTGTTAAGAAAACTCAACGAGTTGTAAATGGACGCTTGAAGGGTTGTAAACAAAGTACTTTACTTACTTAACGTGAGAACACCTTGTTTCTATCCAATGTGAGGTAGAAGTTGTTAAAAAGACTCAACCAGTTGTAAATAGACGCTTGACGGGTTGTAAACAAAGCTCTTCACTTACTTAACGTGAGAAAACTTTGTTTCTCTCCAATGTGAGGTAGAAGTTGTTAAGAAAACTCAACGTGTTGTAAATGGACGCTTGAAGGGTTCTAAACAAAGCACTTTACTTACTTAACGTGAGAACACCTTGTTTCTATCCAATGTGAGGTAGAAGTTGTTAAAAAGACTCAACCAGTTGTAAATAGACGCTTGACAGGTTGTAAACAAAGCGCTTCACTTACTTAATGTGAGAAAACCTTATTTCTGTCAAATGTGAGGTAGAAGTTGTTAAAAAGACTCAAAGTGTTGTAAATGGACGCTTGACGAGTTGTAAACAAAGCACTTCGCTTGCTTTACAACTTTGCTTACAAAGTAAGTGAAGTGCTTCGTTTCACAACGTCCCACACGTTCCTCTCTAACACTTTTCTCACGTTAAGTATGATCAATTGAGCTATTTACAACTCGTAAAGTGTGTATTAACAACCCGTTCAGTTTGTTTCACAACCTTCAACACCTTTCCTCTGGCACTATATTTTCTCACGTTAAGTATGACCAATTGACCTATTTACAACTTGTAAATCGTGTATTAACAACCTTTTCATTTTGTTTCACAACCTCCAACACCTCTCGCTCTGGCACTATGTTTTCTCACGTTAAGCATGACCAATTGAGCTATTTACAACTAGTAAAGCCTGTATTAACAACCCGTTGAGTTCATTTCACAACCAGATGCTGTGACTGCATCAGTAGTTCCTATAAGCAGCTCATAACAACTGAATTATATCATAATTGATCAAGTTGTTGATAACTTATTGGCCTATTGTATCAAGTGCGTTATACACATGCACAAGTGACTTGTAAGTCTCCCATGACTTTATAAACTTCACACCTTACCATTATCACCTAAGTAACCCATCATTTTAACTAATTTTAATGCCTATTTTATTACAAATCCTGCTGCAAAATTTAACAGCAACTGATGCAAATTTTCACAACTCTTAATGCCTGTTTTTATAACATAATGAGTTATTTTCACAAGGGATCTATCAAACCCGATAGTGTACCAAATGAAAGTCCCCCATGTAAGTACAGCATAGCATGAAGTTAAGCAACTGATGCAACTTGATGAAAGTCCACCCTGTAAGTACAGCATAGCATGAAGTTAAGCAATTGATGCAACCTGATGAAAGTCCCCCTGTACCAAATGAGTTATTTTCACAACGGACACCCACGCCGAAACGACCGGACCACCGCGACGGACAGGCTCGAGGAATGACCGGATCAACGACCGACACGCACCACGCAGCACCAGACCACCACGGAGAGGCAGCAGGACGTTTTCGAAAATCCTCTTCTTGCACGATTTGGGGCTGCTCTGTTTCAAATGGAGAGGAGAAGAGTTTAACTTTCAATTAGGGGCATGTGTGTCATTTTACTTTGCAAAATAATATCAAAAAAGTCCCTAAGGACTTTTCTGATATTTCAGAATCTCCAGGGACTTTTCTGACAATATTTTGCTTCCTTGGGACCTGACAGTGATTTTCCCAAAATTTTACCTTGACCCTATAAAAATTTATTAGGTCACAATTTTTCAAGGAGGACTTTTCCCCCAATTTCTCCAATTTTGTAATAATTATTTTGTTTATTTCATCTTGACCTAATTTGGGAATGGGGAAAAGGTAGATTTAGAATGGTTTAAGCTTGTAAGTCATCCAAAACCATTCAACCACCTTTTGATTTTCCCCCCAAATACACTGTTGAAAAGCTTATAAGCTTCCCCATTTTATTTCATCATATTTCAAAAAAAAAATCATAAATATTACCCACTAAATGAACTATGAGATAAACGGAAAAAAATAAAGTAAAATAAAACTAAAACTCAAAGAGTAAATATGTTTAAACTTCAACCTCACAAAAAGTTTAGTGTAGGTGACTAGTTGTAGTTATATATCCCATAGGTTACAAGATTTTGACTAATGAAAATGATATTTTACTTTGTAATTTACTAGAAATAGAAAAAGACTTTACATTTGCCGGGTTTCACAATTTGTATGAAAAACCAAACAAGAAAATAAAAACTGAGGAAGTAAGACGAATAATAATAAATCTACCGTAAATTTATAATTAATCAAGTTTTTGTAATTTTATTAAATTCTTATAATTTACCTAATAAGAAGACAAAATAAGTTACAGAGGCCGAATTAAAAATTCGGTGAGGAGAACGCAGATCCCCCTATTAAATAGTTTATTGATGAAAATTATTTAAATCAGAGTAATGATATTTTACATGTACAAAATTTACAAAGTATCAACATTCCTTTTTTGATAACAAAAAGTCTATATATGAATTGAGTCTCGATACCTCACCTACAAGACTAGGAGATACTACTTACATCAAAAGAGGGGGTTTTTTTTTTTTTTTTTGATTACCTATCATAAAAATAGGGATTGAAACTCACAATCTTATAGGTTATAAGTAAATTCCTACTGATTGAACTAACCTTTTTTATACAAAGTATTGATATTCTGTGGGTACATATATAAAAATTTATCATGTCCTTTTTACAAATAAACTTTTCAATGGAGGAGTTTTTCACCATTTTCCTTGAATTATTTGTACTAATTTCTATGTTCGATTTTAAATATAAAAGCTAGTTAGTTTAGAAATGAATTTAGTATTAAATATAAGATATTTTTTTTAATTTTATCCTTAAAGTTTTATTAATTGTATGAATTATGACCCGTGAGTGGGGTTTGGTTTTTTTTTTTTTTTTTTTTTGACCTGGAACCGGGAGTGGGGTTTACATTTCACTATTTCAGACAAAGACAAAAACGCGGCTTAGGCATAACGCAAGTACAGTTAGAGATTGTGAAGGGGATGGTTGACCATTGAGTGTGGGGACACGTGGCGGGGAATGTGGGAGCAAAGGCTAAAGCAAATATACGTTGGAGTGGGGAGCGTCCTTACTACTTTGTGATATGCCACGAAAAGGATAAAGCCACTTGGGCGAATTCGAACCTTATTCTGTGCGCCGCCCACAACCTTCGCTACTTTTCTTTCCCCAATTTTATAATTAATCTGCTCTTTTTTTTTTTTTTGCCGATTATAATTAATCTTCTCACTCATAAATATCTACCATAAAAAAATAAATAAGTACATACATACATACATACTGCCTCCATTTTTTAATATGAGACACTTTAATTAAGTCACAAAAAAATATGAAGTGGCAGTTAATTCATATGCTCTAAATTGAATTTTTTTCACTTTTATCCTAATTAAAAAATGTGTTTCAGATTGGAAATGAACACTAGTTATAGGAATAAAACTAAAAAATGAGCATTAATTATCTAGTAAGTGACTAATATTTTGAACCAAATTATTCTTCTAAAAGTGTCATATATTATGGATTGGAAAGAGTATATCATTGGTATAATTTTTTTTTGAGAAAATCACTTTAGAACCAAAAAATGTAATATTAAACAAGTCTCCTAATAAATGAGTAATGTGGACTTTTTTGTCATTTCTTATTATAGAACTTATAATTGCACGGTGTTAACTTGTTATGAAACTTTTTGGTTATCATGCTCTTTTCTTAGGACCTTATAATGAATTTTTTCCTGTAAATTCTGTTAAACTTGTAAATTCACACATTAAATTCGACATTTTTGTACTTCTAACTTGTAAAATCGTAGCTTGCTATTGAACCTACTCTAACTTATCACCTTATCCGATAACTTTAATGATTTATTTTAACATGTATTACCATCCATTCAGGTTCAAGTATTATGAAGCCCTAATTAAAAATATTTCTACTAATATATTATTTCTAGCATCTACAAATTTCAAATTCTTAATCTCATTCAAAGTGTCATTTCCATTCCACTCGCCCACCATTTATTTAATTAGTATTATAACTTATTGCATGGATATTTTATCTTTTTTTGCCAAAAGAATATTTTATCTTTTGGAAAAAAATTACCAAATTGTAGCCCAACAATATCCTTAATTTATGTCCTTTTTTTTTTTGGAAAAAAAAACGATATCCTGAGCTTGAGATTAAGGAGCTGTTTGTTTGGGCGTTACGATTGCTTATAAGTTGCTTTTTACGTAAATCGAGACACAACCCCTCTCACATACTTACTTCGTATACCGTAAATCACTATTAAAAAGCAACTTATAAGCAATTGAATCGCTGAAACAAACAGGCACTAAAGCCCTGAACTGACTTTCACTTTTTCTGGTTTATTGATAGAAACAAAAAAATATATATATAATGAAAGAGAGAGAGAGAAAATTGAGTGTTGAGCAGAGATTCTTGTCCAAATGTAACAACGTAGAGCTACTCAACAAGAAACATGTGGAATATTTTAAGGGAAAATTTAATTTTTATTTATTTAAATAAGTTTTAATGACCTGAGCATGCATGTTTGGACCAAAGTTAATTGTTCGATCCTTCATATTAATTAAAAGCACAAAATAAAGTGATTAATCATGTGGACATAATGCTTTTCTGACACCTAATATTATCTGTATTGTTAATTATTAATAGCAACAATAAGTTTTTTCATGCCAGAAAAAAATAGTAATTCTTTTGGTTTCTGATTCAGAGCACACTATTGTAGATCAAACAACAGTGAACACACACGTCCACACTTTTGGCTATAATTGGAATAATTTGCATTAGTTGCAAAGTAAGCATCACAGGTTTTTATTATTTAATTATTAAAACTATCAATAATTAATAATTGTTGATTGTTAGTTATTGTTTGAAAGAATAATTAATGGTTTTTGTGACAAATCCATGTCTGTATTTTTTTTAATTAAAATATCTAATTATGAAACATAAGGCAAGCCATTTGTTTATTCTAATGATAATATTGCTCTTTTCTATTTTTTTAAAAAATAAAAATTAATCCACATGTCCTTATAGTTCACTTCAATTTTGCTTCAAGTCCCATAATTTATTTTGTTTAAATTGGGCTTTAAATTTTGATCCAATAATTTTAATTTATGGCTTGTATGAAAAATAAATTTTATGATTTTTTGTCATAACTCACACTCATTAAACCTCATACAACGGACTTGGCTTGTCTTATCTTTCTCCTATACCTTAAAATGATGCTGTTTTGTAATCCAAAAAGAGATCTCAACCGTCCATGTTGTTTAATCGAACTTAGTACCGGTAAAATGGCGAGTGACGAGCCTAAAGCTAGCCCCTTCATGGGCTGGTAATATGTCAGCTTGAGCCCGCCTCTATTTTTTTTAATATATTTTCACTGTTCTTTTTATTCTCACCCCCTTTCTCTTTCACTCACTCACATCCAGAGCCGGGAATACAGGCCGGCCCGTTTAGGCCCGATTCCTAAAAAGTACCATATTTTTTAAGCCCGTGTCTAGAGCCGAGAAAATGGGCTAAGCCCGTCGGACCGGCCCTAGCCTTCAAAGGCCGGGCTTGTAGATTGTAGCCTCTAAAGGAAGTTGGGCCTAAAAGGGCCAGCCCTGTAGGGCTGAGGGCTTAAAAGGGCTGGCCCTGCAGGGCCTCGAGCCGGCTCGTTAAGCTCGTTTATTTGTTTATTTTTTTGCTTGAAAAGGAAAACCGTGTTATCTTTTTAAATTGTCTTATTGAATCTATATGTCACTCTGTCCTCATATTGTATAGAGTATGATTTTTGAGTATACTGTTTTGCATAATTGAATCATATTGTGATTTTTGAGTATATTGTTCTACCTATTTAAAATAAAATCATATTGTATACTATTCTGCCTAATGGAGTACGCTTTTTGATGGAGATTGTGATTATTTCATTACTTGAACCTATTACTTAAAATGAAGCACAATCAAATATCCTTGAAATTAATGATAGTGATGAAGAAGATGAAAATGATAGTCATTATACTCATGTTGCTTAGATGTTAGAATGTTTAACTTCTTACCTTCTTATGTTTTGGCCTTTGTGTGAGTTATTTATGGACATGATTTTACCTTTAATTATACATTAGTAACTGTGTTTGTTTGTTGCATGAGACGTGTTGTTTAAACCTTAATGTTGACAATATTTATGTGTTAAATTAGAACTTTAATCGTTGTTATTTACTAATTATATCTCTATGGGGGAAAACGCAGGAAAACAGTTAAATAATGTGAAAAGGACTTCCTGGCCCTGCAGGCCGGCCCTGGACTACATGCTCTCTGGGCTAGCCTTGAAAAATTGCAATTTTTATGACCCCGGACCTAAAAGGGCCGGCCCTTTTAGGCCCTGGCTCGTCAAGGGCCAACCTTGTAGGGTCGAGTTAGCCTTGATTCCCATCTCTACCCGCGACCCTACATGGCTGGCCCTTCACGGGCTCAGGCCTAAACGAGCTTAAATTGATTTTAATTAAAAAAAAGTTCTTTTTCAAGTTTTACAATTTATTTAGTATTTTTCTTTAAATTGATATATATTATTTTTAAAACTCATAAATTTTTAGTTAAAATAATCATCTAATGTCCAAATTAGCCTTTTTTTAAAGTTTAAATGAATAAACCATTGTAGAAAATAAAATAAATCAAACCAATTAATAAGTGTTTGCTTGTTATTTATTAATACTCTATTAGGGATTTAAGTGTCTCTCATATTGATAATTTGATATAATGATAATATATTTATTAATTTATTTTAAAAAAAATATTAAACGGGCCTAAAAGTGTAGGGCTGGCCCTTTTAGGCCCACTTCCCTTTTTAGCCTCTAAATCATAAGCCTAAGCCCTTCAAAACGGGCCAGCCCGACAGCCTGATTTCTCGGCTCTACTCATATCACATTTCTTTTCTTTTATACATTTGTATTAGGAAGCCAATTTAATTCTTACTTTCCTTTTTTTTCATATACTCACATAATAAAAACATATAAACACATCTCTTTTAAATTTAATAATAATAGAATAAATAAATATAATATGAAAATAAAAGTGTCAAATAAAAAGTATAAGGAATTAATTAAGCACACCATTAAAGGAAAGGCAATAAGTAGGGGTGGAAACAGGTCAGGCTTGTACCTTAACAGGCTTGGCCTGTTAAGGCACAAAACGGCCTGAGCCTAGCTTGTGGCCAGTTGGAAGCTTTTTATTAGGCCTAAGACTGGCCTGTACATAGGCCTGGCTTGGCCTATAGCTTGTTAAGAAGGCATGAATTTGTGAAATATCTTAAACAGGCTAACAGGCCGACATCCTAAACAGGCTTACGCAAACAGGCCGAAAACAGGCCCAGTTACATATTTTTTTTTGGATAAAGGATGTCATATGAATCAAAATAACAATCCAAATGAGGAGAGGAGTTTTAGTCCAAAAGCTCAAGTGCCTTCCTCCAAATGAAGTGTCCTTAGCAAATCTAAAGCGCTCTGGATTTGTCATCACACACACACACACATGTACACACGTATATATTCAATTAAACTGTACATTTAGAGACATAAATATTAATTTTGGATTGATCACATGTTATTAAATGTAGAGACACTAACCGTTTGTAAACTGGTACTCAAGTTAGTCAAGTGTTCTTGTTTCCTTTTCCCATCGCTTCCACCCTTTCATCTATATATACACATATATAGTCACAACCAAACATTATTAAATTAATTTGCAATTTAATGCAGAGAAACAAGTCGATCATTGTACCTATGTATATATTTATATATGATACAAACCTTAGCTCGGCTCAAAGCCAAAGTGAGGATGCAGTAAAGAAGATGAAAACAAGCAAGCACGAAGATAAATATATGCAGTTGATAAATCCCATCTAACGACACAAACGCTACTTTTCCCTGCCATAGTCACACACACACCTACTTTAATTACCTTCATTAATTAATTAAACAACAATATCATCAGTGTAGAGGCCACCTCCTCTAGATCGCTTTTAAACCAACTTTGTCTGTGAATGATATATTGATAGCAGTAAAACCACATCATCAGTGAAACCTATGCTTCTTGCAATGAATGCAGCAATAATTTATTTTCAAAATCCATTACTACACGGGGGAAAAATCCAAAAAGTTGAAACAAGATATCCAAAAAACTATGACTCCAGAATTTGGAATTACTTGGGACAATAGCCTATATGAATCTGAACCACCATAAGATCATCTCCATCAACAAAATAATAAATAAACAAGATAACCAAATATAGAATAAACAAAATAAAAGCCATGAATCCTTGAATCATAGCACATTTCAATAGAACCAATACGCAAGAATGGGGTAAAGTTTTGAAGCCTTGAATAGAACACATTTCAATAATAAATAAACGAAATAAAATCATCAAATACTTACCTCGACGGGCGACGGCTGACTGCGAGTGAGAGATGACAGAGAAAGGAGTGTTAAGGGAAGGGCCGATCCTCAACGGCGGATCGAGACACAACTGAGAGAGAAGGGTTGTGGGAAGGAGCGATCTTTGACGGTGGACTGATAGACGACGGCGAGAGCAGGGCTACAGGAAGGAATGATGGTTGATGGCAGACTGAGATCCGACGGAGAGAGGAAGGCTATGGGAAGCATTGACGGTCGATGGCACAGTGAGAGATGATGACGAGAGGAGACGCCTTACAGTGGAGCTATGGTGGGAGTCGTCGACATATCCAAAGTCTAAAGGAATGAGAATGAGATAATTTGATTTAGGAATTCGGGTTCACTTTGGTAACTAGGAAAGAGGGAGTGGCATAAGCGTAATTATGGAGGTATTGGATTTTTTTTTAAAAAAAAAGTGCTTAACAGGCTTAAGTAGGCCTGACAGGTCTCGCAAGCTTGTCAGTATGCCTTGGCTTGTCCTGTTAAGGAAATAGGCTTTCAGATCAGCCTTGGCCTGGCCTTTTAGCCTAACAGGTCAGGCTTGACCAGGCCTCTAACAGGCTAGGGCGCAAGCCCCTGTTAGGCGGCCTGGCCTGTTTCCACCCCTAGTGATAAGGATATTCAGATTTATTATTAAAAAAACTAAAAAACTTAAAAAAAAAAAAAAAGCAGGCCAGCCCCTTTTAGCCCGCCAGCCCGATCAGCCCGCCTCCTTGTGGGCTTACATCCCGCCATTTTTGGACCCATTTTACCACCTTTAATCGAACCCGTTGGTTGTGAAGGCAGTTTACTCTTCGTTTTCATAGAACAATTGAATAGATTTGGTCGAATAGCTTAAGCACATGAAGGAGCTCCGATCTGTTATGAAATCTTGCTCTCTCTCGTCGATTAAAGAAGATGAAAGCCTCCTCTCTTTCCGATTGAAGAGGGAGAAGATATTGCCTCACATCAGCGTCTTCCTTTCTCGCTGATTGAACAGGGTATATCAAATTGGCGTCTTCCTTTCGAATAGGGAACGTCAGCATCTTCCTTTCTCACATCAATGTCTTCCCTTCTCGCAACTTGTTAATCGATTTTAATTGGGGCTACATAATATTAAAGTCATTTCATTATAATTTTCTGAAACTTAAATGTTTGTGTGAAACTGCATATTTCTTTGTGCAAGTAGTTTTACAGGGACAATTCTAGAAACTTTTGGGAATTTGAAGAACCTTACACTTTTGTGAGTGAAGAATTTTTTTTAATTTTGGTTTTCTATTTGGATTGGCCTTGGTCCTATACTGAGATAACTCCTAATTTTCTAGCAATTTCATGGATGGGAACAACTTATCAAGGAAGATGACACGTTTTATTTTCTGTAATAGCTTGAGATTGTTTGGAGATCATCCAGCCTTGTAGTTTTTGTTGTAAGCCTCCATGTCTTTATTTTGTGCAATAGCTTAGGATATGTTTTTGGTCATTAAATCGTCATTGAGAAACAAGAAAATAACTTACTGCATCTATTTTCTCAATATGGCCTAGTGATACTTCATGTTGTTGATTTGATTCTTAACTCAGGATATACTGTTTCATAGCCACCTTTTTTGGTATTTTCTGATATATTGTTGCAGTGCCCTACTTTAATAACGTACTAATATGGAAACATAATGTCAACACTCGTTTCCATTTCGATATTCGAAGAGTAATAAAGATGGAATTCCATGGGTATATAGAAAAGTACAATTATACTAATAAAAATATTCGTTTACAATACTGATATCGTTCGTCGATGGAATACAGAAAATATAGCGGAAACTTAATATTTACAAATTTCACCAAAATTTCAAAACATAGACTAAATTATAACTACTAACTTGCCCTCGCCTTGAGACACGAGCTAATTACTTCTCGGCGTCCACACCTTTGCCCTTTAATCTATTGGCACCAGCTGAGATATTTGCTTTTGAAAAAGGGTGAGATTCCGAAGAATCCCTGTAGAGACATACGATCGACATATAAAATGTGAAAATTAAATATGTAATGCACTATATTAGACAAAAATGAACGTTAGATTCGATTTATATATATATTTACCTCAACTGAGTCATCGACCACAGCTATGATTTTCCAATATATCGTTGTTGGGTAGCAAACCACAACTGGTACTGTGCCTCTAGCACGCAATCATATCACGAAATACAGTAACAAATACATATAATTATTCACATAGTGTATGAAAAATGGTAGTTCTTACCTCAAAGTTTGTTAAATCCCTTTTTTAGTATGCCTCGTAAAACGTGTCATTTCCGACATCTAACTCGGTCATAAAATATTAAATGTACCAGAAATATGTCATAACCTATCCAGGTATCATTTTAGACTCTTCTATAGTGTTTCTTGTGGTTATATTAGTCTATGATGAAATTTTACCAAAATGCCCCCGGTACCCCGACCCGGCCCTGCTATACCAAGCCTGATGCAACGTTTTCCCAAAATTTTGACTAATTCTATTCTAACTTATTTTTGCCTAAAGAATCCATTTTCGGCCTTGAAATCACCAAATTCACTGTCAAATTATGAAAATACCCTTGACAGCCCCTATTTAGGGATTTCAATGGCGTTTTCGTAATTATATTTTTTCAGCCTTTACCGAAAAAGTGCCCAACTGTAACCCCACCTATTTTTGCCCATTGAATCCAATAGAACCATTTATTTCATGAAAATCCATCTCCTACCCCTGAAACAGTGCTTTCCGAAATATTCAAGAAAAATGGAAAAATTGGAGTTTTGTGTTTTAGCTTCCAAAACTTGTACTTTTCCACTTCTAATCCCTTATTAACTTACTTAAGCACATCTTATCCATGATTCAAAGAAATTTGGGCAGCATAAACCCTTAGGATTAGGACTTTCCAAATTTACAAACTCAACAAAATAACCAAATCCAACCACAATCATCAACAACAACCACATACTAGCATAGTTTTAGGATTTGTGAAGTTACCTCTTGAGTTCTTGAAATTTCTATCTCTAGGATTCCTCCTCTCTCTCTCCTTGAGCTCAAGATTTTCTTGCTAAACCATGGATTTCATGGAAAGGAAGAGATTAGAGAAGAGTTTATGGAAGATTAGAAGGAAAAACCTTAGGAAATCTTCACTTACATTAATCCTTCTCTTCTTCCTTCTCTATTGGCTTGAACTTTCCTTAAGCTTTTCTCTCTCTTCTTTCTTATTGCAAGTGATAAAAATGAAGGCAAGAGAAAGAGGATAAGGCTTCATAAAAATCCTTCACCTTTTCTCTTCATTTAATAATTGGTAGGAATTTGGTTCATGACATCACTTTGTACTTTAAGTCTATCTCCTTCCAACTTATGTCATAATGTCCATTTGCATTTGAACTAACTAATTCCTTCTCTTTTCCCTCTAGTCCAAAACGTCCATTTGCATAATGTCCATATACATGTATTCTATAAACAAAGTAGTTAAGGATGCTATATGCCATACCATCAATAAATTTGTAAAAGTCATTTGACTTGATTAAGAGCCACCTAATATCATATTATTATGCGGTACTTGAGTTGATGTCTCATATTGTTGAAGTTGATTATTGTGCCCTTAAAACACATTTGGAAAGACATAAATAAGTATATAATAATCATATGTAACAAAATTAAACCAATTAAAAGTATACATGTGCAGCTTGAAGAAGCTTTTTAGAAGTTTTCATTCTCCATCTTCTTGGACCGAGTTCAACACAACTCTTTATCTGTTTACTTATATTTCTACCATATCTCTTTTTAAATCCAACAAATTTGCCTCCATCATTACTACCATCATGGTTCCCCACACCATTCTCATCACCCTTACCATCATGTGATGGGCATTTTATGTGAAGCTCAGTCACTTTTTTACTCAGTTTCAAAACAACATCATGAATAAGAATGCCTCTAAACTTTTTGATGCATCATTAGCTAATTTAACAAGCAAGGGGCATAATTGTCTATATTGATTTGACCTTTGTAGTTTAAAATCAACTTCAATTTGTTTCCCCTTGATATCATACACCACACTACATCATGCTTCTCTTGTCCACCTCTTTAATATAGATTTACCAGAGAGTAATTTCACATCAAGTTCATTCAATACCCTCAATGCATGACAACATAATATACCCACTCTTTCAAACTTCTTGCAACTGCAGGTAATTGTCTCTATTGAAGGATCAAATATCAAATTATGCTCCCGTTTATTGCCATCCATTGTAATCGCATAAGCAAACACAATGGCACTACCATCCTCAACTATAGTGATCTTTCATTCTTTCCTATCTTTTATACATGTAGCGTCACGAAGATCACATTAGTGTTAGAATAAGTCAAAAATAGGTCAAGTATATACATCAGAAAGATGACAAAGCATACTTGAACTCTGCAATATCAACCTTGGCAATTTATCTAATGCATCAAAATCACTTTTCAATTCGTTATAGCGCTTATCCTCCAGAACTTGTTCACATTGTTGGAGTAAGAGATTGATACCCAATTTAACAAGTGTGCAACTTTTGACAGATGCATTGACACTTTTGCTAATTTGTGTGCTTATCATGCCAAGTGTCTTTGGGTTTTTCATATAGCATGCTGCCCATTTCTCTTTTATTTGATACATGGACATCAACCACAAATTTTTTCTCATATCTTGCTTTGACAATAATACCTACCAAGCTTCTTCAAACTCAGCTTTATCCTAACAATGATACATGCAGTGATTAAAATCCCTAACCATTGAGCTTGGAAGGTGCTTTATTGCATTTTTTTGAAATATGCCAAGTGCATAAGGCATGCTTTACACCTAGCATCACTTCTTGTAATGCTTGTGACATAGAAGCATCTTGATTGGTAAAAATGGTTAGCGGCCTTACATTTTTGTGTGCACACAAAAAAGTCTCAAAGAGCTATTCGAAACTCTCAACAGTCTCATCATATAACAATGCCACTGCAAATATCACCCCTTCTTTGTAATAGTTGAAGTAAAAAAAATTGTAAAAGGTCTATGGTCACGATTTGTGCAATTAGTTGTATCAAGTTAAATAACTTCTCCAAAACAACCATAGTCAACCAACAAGCATGCATCAGCCCAGAATATATTTGTCACCTGCTCCTCTAAGTTCATTTTGGTGAGCATAAAAAAAAGATGGATTTTCTGCTAATTGTTGCTCAAAATACTGAAATATACATCCAGCTTCACCATATTTCATGACTCATTTCCTTCTTAAATTAAGATAATTTTTTTAAATCACCTCTTGTATATCCCAAATTGGTTCGACCCCTAGCATATTGGCTCTGCAAATTGAATACTGATTTTTTACTAATCCTAGCTTTTTTAGCATTTTCTAATTAATAACATTAGTTGGTGTTAATCCTCGATATGATGCAAACAAGTAGACAGCTTCAGAAGGCTGAAGAGGATAATTATGATATAGGAAAACTTCATTTATTTTGTATTTCCCCTTTACTAATTTAACTCTCATTCTAGCTTTGCATCATGTTCTTGTCTCATCTCTAGGCTTCTTTGTTTTCACATCTCGAATGTCTGGTTTGCTCACCCTTTCTTTAGAACAAACATATAGAGAAGAGGAATACTTTGACTTATCTTTTTTACTCTTATTGAAGCTCTGTTTTCGAACACCAAAACCAGTTCTTCTACCATATGATCTCCAGAATTCATATGCTTCTTTTATATCATTAAATTCAAGATCAAACCTAGGAGTTAAATTTATATCCATTATATAAGCCTCCTGCAAAATCAAAAAATATATACCCAATATAAACACAAACTCATAACTGCTAAGACATAAAAAATGTGATCTCATGGCAAACCGCCCACCTTTACAAATTATACTACTCCCTCACATTAACTCTCATTCACATATTTACTACCTTATATCTATATCTTAACCAAAGCACACACACATACAAAAAAAAAAAAAAAAACTTTTTGCATACAGGGCATACTAACTTTTACACAAAAAATATCAACACCCGTTTCCATTTCGATAATCGAAAAGTAATAAAAAAGGAATTCCATGGGCATACAGAAAAGTATAATTATACTGATAAAAATATTCATTTACAATTCTGGTATTGTTCATCGACGGAAAACAGAAAATACAGCGGAAACTTAATATTTACAATTTCTTCAAAATGTCGAAACATAGACTAAATTATAACCACTATCTTGTCCTCGCCTCGAGACATATGCCGCTCACTTTCCGGTGTCTACGTCCTTGCCCTTTTGCCCACCGGTACCCGCTGAGATATTTGTTTTTGAAAAAGGGTGAGATTCCAAAGAATCCCCATAGAGACATACGAGCGACATATAAAATATGAAAATTAAATATGCAAAACACTATATTAGGCAAAAATGAAAGTTTGATTTGATTCATATATAGATTTACCTCAGCCGAGTCACTGCTACAGCTAGGATTTCCGATAATATACCTCAACCGAGTTATTGACCACAGCTAGGATTTTCTGATATACCATTGTTGGATAGTGAACCACAACTAGGTACTGTGCCTCTAGCACGCAATCATATTACGAAATAGAGTAACAAATACATATAATTATTCACATAGTGTATGAAATATGGTAGTCCCTACCTCAAAGTTTGTTAAATCCCCTTTTCAGTGTGTCTCAAAAAATGTGTCGTTCTGGCGTCTGACTCGATCCTAAAATATTAAATATACCAGAAATAGGTCATAACCTATCCAAGAATCATTTTAGACTCATCTATAGTGTTTCTTGTGATTATATTAGTCTATGGTGAAAATTTACCAAAATACCCCCGGGACCCCCGCCTGGCCCCACTGTACCCGGCCCGATGGCACGCTTTCCCAAAATTTTAACCAAATCTATTCTGACTTATTTTCGCCCAAGGAACCCATTTTCTGGCTTGAAATCAGCAAATTCATTGTCAAATTACTAAAATACCCTTGACAGCCCCCATTTGGGGATTTCAGTGGGGTTTTCGTAATTATGCTTTTTCGACATCTACAGAAAAAGTGCCCAACTGTAACCCCACCTATTTTTGCCCACTGAATCCAATGGAACCATTTATTTCATGAAAATCCAACTCCTAATACCAGTTCTGGTTCTGGCTGAAAATATGAAGAAAAATGAAAAATGGGGGTTTTGTGTTTTAGCTTCCAAAACTTGTACTCTTCCACTTCTAATCCTTAATTAACTCACTTAAACACTTCTTAATCATGATTTAAAGGATTTTCGGCAGCATAAACCCTTAGGGTTATAGCTTTTCAAATTTCATAACTCAACCAAAAATCACATAAACCAAACAACAATTACCAACAACAACTTCATACTAACATAAAGTTGAGATTGGTATAATTACCTCTTAACTTCTTGGATGCTCGTATTCTAGGCACCTCCTCCTTCTCTTCTTGATCTCAAAGTGTGACTTCATTACCATGAATTCATGAGAAATAAGAGTTTAGAGAAGGATTATAAGGAAATGCTATAAGAAAAACCAAAGAAACCACCCTTACCTTAACTTCTTCTTCTTCTTCTCTGATCTCTAAAGGACTCACAAGCTCACTCTCTCTCTCTCTCTCTTTTTGCTCTTGTCTTGGCCGAATTGTGTCTTGAAAAATGAATGAGGAAATGTTTAATTAATTTAGTCTTCTCTCTTCCTAGCCCTGGATTTAATCAAGAGGCCAAAATGTGACACCTATCACCATCTTCTCTTCCTTTATGATTTCTTCATTATCTTGCCATCAAATTGAATCAATTCCTTCCCTTGCTTGCTCCTAAAAATCTGTCCCCCCTCTCCTCTTACAAGACAAGTAAGCTCTCTTCCATGTAATCAAGTTTGTCCTCTTCCAAGCAATCAAGTATTTCATTCCTCCACTTAAGTTTATCCCTCCATCATGCACTCAACATTAAATCTAACACATCACTCAACCATTATCATCATTGACCATGTACATGTAGTCTTGCCATCATGGCTCTCTTCATGTAATAATTAGACATGCTCTTGGAATTAAAAACTTTTCCCTCATTCTTCATGGGTTTGGATGACATCACAAGAGGAAAAGAAAGGAAAGAATGATTTCCACAATTCCACCAAGAATACTCCCATCATGCATTTTTCCTTTATTTTCCTTGATTAATTGAAATTAACTTCAATTAATTGGAAAATAATTAATCTTGGGCTAAATTGGCAAAATTATAATTTTTCTATCACCTTTTTAATTTAATTCAATTCTTGAATTAATTTGCCCATTTCCTTATGAATATGAATAGAGTTAAGGAGCAAATTTGCCAACGAAGTTTTGTCTGAAGAGCATCTGGCATAAATATATTTTAAAAGGGGCAAAAATATCAATGAACAATTAAAAATGGTCATCCAGCACAAAAATCGTTAAATCCATGCTAACACCGTTAGGGTTTTCTTCTCTTATAATTTAACGCCGCTAGTACGGATTTAATGGTTTTTGTGCTAGATGCCCCTTTTTAATTGTTCATTGGTATTTTTGCCCCTTCTAAAACATATTTGTGCTAGAGGCTCCTTGGACAAAACTTTGTTGGTAAATTTGCTCCTTAACCTATATGAATATTTCAAAAAGATCCAAATTCATGAATATTCACCATTTTATTGAATTACTCAAATAATTACAATATATATTTGGTGAATAAAATTTGGGGTGTTACAAATAAACAGATTGCACAAAGACATTAAAAAAAACTTATAAACCAAACAAATAAAAAAACAAATTTTATTTATAACTAGGAATAAGTATATATACATACATAAAAACATAATATTCAGTATCCTTTACTTTGAAGATTATGAACATAGATTATAAAAAACATAAATACAAAAAGTAAATATGAAATATCAAGAAAATTTTGGGTATTTGATTAAAGATAGTTGTTTACTCATCAATATTTGATTAAAGACAATTGTTTAGCTCCCTTGCGGTTCCTCTTCTCAAAGACGTCTTCTCACCATGTCCTTTGATATTCCCAAGCAAATGGACAGTGGAGAAGGAAAAAAGACAAAGCGCACGAATACTATATTGTTGTGGCAAGGAAAAAAATGACACTTTAACATGATATTACATGGATGGCTGAGATTGATTGGGAAATTCGATGGGTATAATGCAATATTCAAAACGACGTCGTTTAAATTATTTGCTTATCATCACCGTTGATGCACTTATTACAAATAAATGGCCCAGATTTCAGTTTTTAATAAAACAACATCGTTTTAAAGAAAATGGCAGTAAATGGGAAAGGTAGAGGAGACAAGTCGGATTCTCATACAAAGGGTTTGAACTCTCACCTCCACTCTTAAGAAAGCTTTAAATGAGATGCTTAGTATTAGTTGAACTACAAGATCATAAGCTTTATAAAATTTACTTATAAAAATCAATAGTTTTTAAAACTACATTCAATGAAACGAATATAAGAGAAAATCCTATTTAAATCCATTTGAAATGTCTAGATTTAGATTCAGGCCTGCACTTTTATGAAATCCTTAATCAAACCAAGAGACCTTATTAGGAATTTCTCAATTTATAAATTTTACCAATATATCCTTATGCTATTTTCTCCATATCTTCTCTTTCTGCAAATCTCAGTCTCAATTCTCAATCTCGCCGACTGCTCACCTCTCCTCTAACCATCCTAAGGTATCTCCAACCGATTATATGATTTAAGAAGAAGAAAAGAAAAGAAAGCTGAGAAACCAAGGTGGTTGGGGGTCCTTTTGTTCCTTCTGCATAACCATCATCATTTCGCAATTATATTCCACAATCTCTGTCTTCTTTAAATTCTCAAATCTACCATCATAACGTGCAAAAAAATTAATTCTCAGTTTTTCTACTACTGTAGCTCGCAAGGTTAGGCCCAGATTTCCATTTCATCCTTTTTTTAAATTGAGTTTTCCATTTTTATCGATTTTTTAATTTTCCTATTATATTTTGATTCCCATCTTGAGGCTTTCACTAAGATTTCTACCACCAATTCATTGCTTTTTCTGTTTTTTTTTTTTTTTGCTACTAATCATGTGCTTGTGGAATATAGAAATATAGAGATTTAGTTATCATTTTATTAAGGGGAGCATTATGGTTTTTTAACAATATTCACAAATCCCTGATAAGGCCTCTTGGCCGAATTAATAATTAGTTAAAACTGCAAGCCTAAATATAGATTTAGGTATTTCAAATGGATTTAAATAGGATTCTCCCATATAATTTCAAAAAATGTTATAAATTAAAACGAATGATTTTTACACTTAATGATAATGTCTATAATGGATTAAACTATAACATCTTAATTTAAAAACAATCATAGGAACCTGAATTAAAATTGAGGGAAACTAACTTTAATGATTTGTGAATTAATTTTTTTAAAAAAGAAGATGTCAATATAAATATAAAACAAGGAGAAATACTTATATACTCTCAGAGCATCACTTCATTTATACTCTTTTGACTAATTAAAATACAATAAATCATCTCATTTTAATCTCACATGATTGATGAGTCAACCTGAGAAATTCAAATTTTATTACTTTGAAAAGCATAAACTTCACAATTTAGGAACAAACAAAAAACGCAATTCCCTCCCTTGAACTGTTATTTTTCAAAATTATAAAATTTGAATTTCTCCATATAACTCATATGCCATATGGGATTAAAATAGGATGAGTTGTTGTATTTTAATTAGTCATAATACATGTGAGAGGGCGCTTCTAGAGTATGCAAGTATTTCTCTAAAACAAAATTTTGGGTCATCAGATTACTGAAGGAGTTGGAAATTCCATATAAGGGATTAATGCAAATTTGGTATGACAACAAAGCTAGCATTGAAATGGTCAAGAACCCAGTCTATCATAATAGAACAAAACATGTTGAGATGACCAACTTATGGAATATTTAATAAAAATATCGCCATGTTTAGCACGAGAGTGATGAGAAGAGATGGGAATGGAATATATGTAAGGGAAAAGGAATCCAATATGTGATTGGTTTGATTGGATCTGATTTCTTCTTCCATAATTGAACAAAATAAAGGAATCAACATCGGTGGACAAAAGAAAAGTGTTTTTTTCTTTCATGAGAATAAAGAAATTAAAAACGACAAAATTGATCCAAAGAAAAAGATGACACCAAGAAGTTATTTGAGACGAGCATTTAGCTCTTTTTAATTATTCTTTATGTTGTCTCTTTTTTCCTTTATTTTTATTGATCTGATTTAAAGAAGTATTTCTTCTATTTTCTTCCACATGCCAAATATTAATTGTTCTATGTTCATTTGATCCCTTTCTTCTTTTCATATTACTTTCTAAGTTTTTCTGCCTATCAAACATAAAAATATACAATCCAAATATTATGGTCATATTTTGGTGCAATGGAATCCATTAGCAACAATGGAAAAGGGTGACAGAACCCATTGGCATAACATTTCTGGTTATAAAAATTTATCTGTTAAATGGGACCTTTTGCATATAGGGAATATTGCTTGAACATAAGGAAATATCTTTTGCACATGAAGAAGATTATTTGAATATAAGGAAAAATCTTTTGCACATAAGGAAGATTGTTTAAACACCAAGGAAGATTTTTTGCATATGAGGAATATTATTTGAACACAAAGGAGGATCTTTTATCTAAAGAAGATTGTTTGAATACAAGGAAAAATCTTTTACATATAAGGAATATTATTTGAATACAAGGAAAGATCACATGAAGGCAATGTGGTCATTTTACTTCCTATTTTATTTCTCTTAAAAGACCTCGGTATACTCAGGTCCCATTTAACAATTAAATTGTTAAATAAGTATTTATGGGTAATTTTCCCTTAAAAAGATTGGATTCTCTCCTTTTTTAAAAAAATTAAAAGGCTAGGATATCAGCGGGTATCAATGCTTCTCTCTCTGTGTGTGATGAAGTTAGAAATTCCACAGGTTTCCAAAACAAATGTGAATTTCATGGATGGTAGTCATGGTTTTGCCTTCTTGAAAAATTAGATTTACCTTAAGAGAGAATGAGACAATAATGACGTTTCTAAAATTTTTCAACTGACATGTTTTAAGCCTTATAAGAATTGCAAGCAAGCCTTCAGTAGTGGAGACGAAAGCACGGTCATTTCCTAAAATCACGTACTCCCTTTGGTCCAAAATATAATAAAAGTTTTTTAGAAGGAAATTTTGGCTCAAATTGTGTGGGAATGTACAACCCTTGCTCCTCAATTTGATTGTTGTGCTGTTTGCAGGTGTGTAAAGGAAGTCATATGGACATTTCCTCCTATTGGATGGACTAAACTAAACTTTGAAGTATCAGCGAAAGGATGTCCAGTTGCAGCAGGATGTGGTGATGTGCGAAAGAGAGACGATGGAAGTTAGGTGTGTGGGTTTGTGAACAAGGTTGGGATTTGCAATGCACTGGTAGCGGAATTGTGGGGTGCAACATATGGCCTCAAAATTGTGCAGGCGCTAGGAATCTTAAAGGTCATTCATTATGGAAGGCGACTCTTTTTATGTGATCCAAATGCTATTAGAAGCTTGGAATGGTGGTGAGATAAATTGTGTTCGTGACTTAGGGAAGCTAATAGAAACATTCATGTATCCTTCTGTTATACTTATAGAGCAGGTAACTTTGTAGCTGATTGGTTTGTGAATTTTAGTTTGGTCTGTGAAAATGAACTGTGTTGTTTTGATGTGTCTTTTAGGGCCTGTTTGGTTGGAGGGGAGGGAATAGAAGGGGATAAAAAATGAGCCCCTCCCCTTATTTGGTATGAAAAATTGGAGGAAAGGAGCCCTAAAGAAGGGGTTCTAAATCTCTCCCATTCCTTTATTTTTGTTCCCTCTAAATTGGGGGGTTTTAGAGGGGGTAAAAAATGAGCTTCTCCCCTTCCATCCCCTCCCTTTAAACCAATCAGGCCTTTAGAGAACTATCTAATGTAGTGCTAAAGGACTTGGTGGGGTTGTCTCATACTCACATTCATGTGTAGCTTATGAATTAAAATTGATTAGGCAAATTGTTCTATTCTCTACCAAAAAAAAAAGAAAAAGAAAAAAAAGGAGGGGTGTATATATATTTCGATATATTGAGCCATATTAAATATAAGTAATAAAAAAATGTAACTTATTCTTTTAAAAAATAACATGGTTTGTTATAAATATAATTTTTCTTACAAAAAAGCCCTTACACATTTTAGGTTTAATTATATATAAACCCTAAAATTTAATTTATGTATTAATATCTTTAATTTTTTTTAAATTCATATAAAATTTAAATGATGTTTCCATTTAGGAGCAGTAGGTATTCCGGATGTTGTTTTAAGAATAATATTACTCTAAAAGTATGAAAAATGTAATAATGTCGCCCTCTAGTTAAAAGAAAGTTAAATTTGACCGTTAAATACATATGACAGGCCACATCATCATCCAACTCATGGTACTCAATGACATGGTACCACGTAAGCCCTTTTTTTCATTCTCACCTCCGTACCACGCCACCCTTTCAACCTCACCCATCTTCTGCCTCCTTCTCTGGCGCTTCTCTTGCTCTCCAACAACCTTCTCCGGCTAATTTAACCAATTGATGATGTTTCTTCTCTCAAACTTGAGTCTTCGGCAACCTTTTCCTATTCACCAACGGTACCAAGCAACAAAGAGGTCACAATCACGCCTTCAACTATTGCTTGGGTTTGATTGTATCAAAAGGAGTTGAAATCTTGATGATTTTATTATTTGATTCTCTCTCTCGCTTTCTACCTTCTTTGAACTTTTGAAGCAAGTTTGTTAAATTCCTTTTCTGAAAGGAAAAATTACATCCATTTGATTTGTTGTGTTTGTTGATCTCTGCCTCCCAATCTCTCTTAATCTCTGGGTTTCTTTTTTTTTTTTTTTTTTTTTGACCTGGAATATTACTTTTTCATTAATGCATCCAAAAGGATAAAGACAAACTAGTCCAGCAATAATAGAGATTCAGATAACAAACTGAAAGCATGTAAATAAAGCCACTTCCATCTCCTTTTCTTCAGCCGATCCCTTCTCGGTCTTGTGCTACACGCTCGTATTCATTGATTGAAGAGGAGACTCCAGCTTCAGCAGCATCACGCGATAGTATAGGTAACACAGAAGGTGCTGGCGTTGAAACCCATCCCGTAGGATACACCTTCCTCCTAAAACAGCCTGCTAGATGATCAGCAGTAGTATTTCCCCTTCGAGTAGTAAAGGAGAAAGAGAGGTTTGAACATGATTTTGCTGCCTCTAGAGTTTCCTCAAAATAGTGGAGCCCACGCCATTCGCTTCTTGAGAAATTTCCTGAGGATAGACAAAAGAATAGATCCTGGTTGTCCTTTTCAATGATCACTTGTGGAATATTCAACTCTAGACTAATCAATACAGCCTTTCTAACAGCAAGTAGTTCAGTTAAAAAAGGTGTGTCGGTGTGAACCAGTTCTCCAAAGCCCCAGATAAACTTTCCATCCTGATCTCGGCACACCAAGCCAATAGCTGCTGAGTTGTCTTTTGGTTGAAGGGATCCATCGCAATTAATCTTTAAACAATCTCCATGTGGAGCTTGCCACTTGACAGGATGGTTGCTGGGGAGCTCTAATCTTGTGGGGGTATGCACTGAAGTCGCCTGGATAAATTCATTCGCTGCCCTTGATGCGCGGACAATGTCTGATCTTGGATTAGGGCTCTTATGTTGGAAAACCACCTCATTTCTTTCTTTCCAGATGAACCATAATAGCCAGACAATTAGTGTGATGCTCCCCTGGTCCATTTCTTCATTTTCGCACAGCAACTCAGTGACCCAGGTCATAAAGGATCTGGTATTATACTGCTCAACACGCATGGTTACTTTACTACCAAACCACACTCCTCTAACCCATGGGCAGAAGAGGAATAGGTGTTCAAGGGTCTCAGGTTCAGTCAGACATATAGGGCAGAGTGGATTAACAGAGCAATGTTTAAAAAATAGAGCACATTTAGTTGCTATGGCTTTATTATAGCATCTCCATAAGAAGTGAAGGATTTTGGGTACAGTGCTAATGTTCCATAATTTTGACCAGAAATTATGTGGTATAGACCTAGAGACACTAGCCGGGTATTTGTGCAATTCAGACTCAATAATTGGCTCTTGTAGCTTGATTTAACAGTGTATACCCCATTTTTGGCAAAAGTCCATACCACTTTATCTCTATGTGCCTGATGACTGATTTTAATTCCCTGTATAAGAGGTATGACTTCCACTGGGACAATATCACAGAGCAAAGGAATATCCCAATGTCCATCTATTATAAGGGACTCCACTAACAAGTCAGGAACAGATTCAGCATTAAGATGGTTTTGTAATGAGTTACCTGGCAGCCCCGGGACCCAGTGATCAAGCCATATGTTGATGGATTTGCCATTTCCAACTAACCAATGACATTGTTGTTTCAGCAGCTCCCGCCCTGTTAGGATGCTAGACCAGATCCAAGACGCTCTGTGGCCCTTTTGTGCTGTCATAAAGGTACCATTTAGGAAGTAAATCCCCTTCAATATTTTAAACCACAGAGAATTCTCCTCTTGAGTGAGCCACCATGCAGTTTTTGCAAGTAAAGCATCATTTAGTGCCACAAAATCTTTGAAGCCCATTCCTCCTTTGGATTTAAGGGTCTTCATGAAAGCCCAAGATTTCCAATGTATATTGCCTCCAGTTTCAGTTTCCCCCCACCAAAAGTTGGAAATTAATCTGTTTAGATCTGTACATACTTTTAATGGGATTTTGAAGCATGTCATTGGGTAGATTGGGATTGCATTCACTACCGCTTTTACCATTATTTCTTGTCCAGCAAAGGATAGGAGGTTCCTTTTCCACCCTTGGACCTTTTTCCCCACTTTCTTCTTAACATAGGCAAGAGCTTGTTGTTTGGACTTACCCCACACATTGGGAATTCCTAAATACTTACCCTGATTTTCTGAGATGGGGATTCTTAGAATTTGGCTAATTTGATCCTTAACATCAGCAGGGGTATTTTGTGAGAAAATTAATCCAGATTTGGATAGGTTTGCTGATTGACCTGAAGCTATGCAGTACATATCTAGTAGTTGTGCCAATCTTCTACAATTACCAGGGTTAGCATTCATGAAGAACAACGAATCATCGGCAAAAAATGTGTGGGAGAGAGTAGGCCCTGGTTCGAAAGCTTAATTCCCTTTAATCTGTTATTGTTGATCTCTTTTGTGAACATATTCGATAACACCTCTGCAATTAAGATAAAGAGGTATGGGGAGAAGGGGTCCCCTTGCCGCAGTCCTCGACCTGGAGTGAAGGAGCTAATAGTTCGGGCGGATAAGCATATGTTCATATGGACCAAGGATACACAAACCATGATAAGATTAACCCAGCGCTCACAAAAACCCATTCTCAACATCACAGCTTTTAGAAAGTCCCATTCAATGCGGTCATAGGCTTTGCTCATATCCATTTTCAATGCAAATTCATATTTATTACCTGACTTCTTTCTATGAAGGTAATGGAAAGCCTCGTGAGCTACAACTATATTATCATGGATAAGGCGTCTAGCGACAAAAGCTCCTTGAGTGTCCGAAATGCACTTCTGTAGTGTTGATTTGAGGCGGTTGCACTACTACAGAATTATGATATAACCACCCCAATGGACGTCCCAATTTTAAAATTGGGTGGTTAAAAAGGAAGGCGGTGGTATTTTTGTAATTATGTGTATTTAGAGAAACCTTTAGACGTCCCAAATTTGAATTTGGGACGCCTAAAGTAAAGTTTAAACGTCCCAAATTTTATTTGGGACGCCTAAAGATTTCCACTGGCGCCAAATAAATAAATTAAAAAAATTTAACTTACTTTAGGCGTCCCAAATGGTTTTGGGACACCTAAAGTCAAGACTTTAGGAGTCCTAAATGGCATTTGGGACTCCTAAGTGACTTTAGGAGTCCCAAATTTTTTTTGGACTCCTAAAGTCATGTCAGAAATTCTGACATGCGTGAGACTTTTCTTCCCTTTCCTTCATTCCCATGTCAGAAACCCATCCCTCCTTTTCCATCTTTCCCATCCCCCATGACTTATCTTCCCTTTTTTCTACATTTCCTTTTTTCTTTCATTCCCGTGACTTCATCTTCTCTATCTACACCATGGGTATGCTTTTCATTATTTTCTTTTCTTCATTACACTTCGTCTTCCTCTCTTCCTTTTCTTCATTCCCTTTTCCTCCACTTCCTTCCATTCTCATAGCACCTTCTTTGCTCTCACCCTCCGGCGGACACCTCCTCCACCTTTTTTGCCCCCTCCACCCTCCGGTGTAGACCTCCCGCTTTCATCGTTGCTTTGAGCCTCCGGCGTACCTCTCCTCTCCACTGTGCATAAACAACTCCTCCAACGTCTTCTCTCCACCTTAGAAGCATATAGATACCGTTGGTTGCCCTCTCCCCACTTTCATCAGGTTTGTTTTTTTTAAAATATAAATTTACATGAAGAATTAAGTTAAACTTGCAATGTGAAATTATTATAATGCTTTCAATTTATTTACATGATTCTAGTTATTGGAGTGTTTTTCCCTTGATTGTTTTTTTTGCCAGAATGATAAACTAGTTGTTAGTAGTTATGCAATACTAATAATATTTTTGTTTTATACGTTTGGAGCTTGGAAATAGAGGGAAATACATATGTATATTTAGTTTGATGAAATGAACAACAATTAGTTTGTAGTTGTGTGGTGACAAACATTTTGACACTTTCAGGTTATTGTTATACATATATAATATTAGGTTGTATGGGTTGTTGTTATTATACATGTACATATATAGTAAAAAGATTGCAGTGCTAGATGTTTTTACCATTTTGTAAGGGACATTTTGTGGTTTATGAATCCATCTTCAATTCTGTTTCTGTAATTTAATTTGCTGGGTAATAAAGAATATAAATAATAATTTAAAAAAAATAAACTTTTTAATGTCCCAAATTGAGAATTTGGGACGTCTAAAGTCCTCCACAGGACGTCTAAAGTCCCCCCGTGGAGGACTTTAGACATCCCATTAGACATCCCAAATTCTCAATTTGGGATGTCTAAAGTCCTGACTTTAGACGTCCCAATTCTCAATTTGGGACGTCTAAAGTCTCACTTTAGATGTCCCATTTTTTTGGGATGTCTTTTCTTAAAACATACTACGCCCCCTACATAGACGTCCCCTAGTTTTTGGACGTTCAAAGTGCCAAAATAGGGACATTAAAACCCTTTTTTGTAGTAGTGTTGGCTAGAAGTTTTGAGATGATTTTATATGAGAAATTGCACAGGCCTATTGGCCTAAACTGGGAATCATCTCTGCCTTTTCAACCTTAGGAATGAGTACAATATTCGTGCCAGTTGTCTGAGATCACTCTACCCGCTAAAAAAAGCTTTAACCATATCAACAACACTGCTTCCCACTTCAGTCCATGCTTGTTGGTAGAATTTTCCATGGAATCCATCTGGCCCTGGAGCCTTTGTTCCACCCAATTGAAATACAGCTTGTTTAACTTCATTATCAGTCACTGGAGACAACAATAGTGTATTATCTGCATCAGAAATTTTATGATCTACATATTGCAGTGCATTAGAGAAATCACGGGCATTAGAAGTTGAAAACAAAGTCATGAAATAATCAGTTATACATTCAGCAATATCATTGTCATTGTCTACCCACACTCCATCATTTCTCCTTAGTCTCAAGATGGCATTCCTACGGCGTCTTTGAATAGTTGACACATGAAAGAATTTGGAGTTGCGATCACCTACTCTCAGCCAAGAAACTCGGGATCTTTGCCACCAATACTTCTCCTCCTTATCCCAGGTCTTCTCAATCTCTACTTAGATTTTTTCTGCTTTTTGTAGTTTTTCTTCTGTGAATTCTCCCTCTAAGCAAGCAGCTAGTTCCCTTTTAAGGCAATTGATAAGCTTGTTACAATTGGGGAATACCTTATTACTCCAACAGATAAAGGCTTTTTGGCAACTTTCAAGTCTCATAACAAACATTGCAATTATATCTTCCTCTAGATTCTCAACCCCGTTCCACCCTTGTCGAACCACGTCTAGAAATTCTGGGTGTTCAGTCCAGCTACACTCAAATCGAAACACATAGGGGGTACGAGCACCAGAATAACACAGATTGATTAAGAGCATGTGGTGGTCTGACCCTGTTGGCTCTAAATGGAAGACTTGGGCTTTTGGGAAGCTCTCTCTGAGTTCCACGTTTGCTAAGGCTCTGTCTATTCTTTCTTTTATGTGGTCCCCATTCAAATGTCTGTTATTCCAGGTGTAATTTGAACCATTGTATCCCATGTCCATCAGACAACAATTCGAGATTTGGCTTTGGAAATTCAAAATCTGGCTTATATCTTTTGGTCGGCCTCCCTACTTTTCACTTTGTTTAGTTAAATCATTAAAGTCATCAACACAAAGCCAGGGCCCCTCAATATATCTGGAGATTGATATTAGCTTTTCCCATACCTTTTTCTTCTCATTCACTTTTGTTGGGTTGTACACACAAGTTACATATTTGGGAACTCCTATTGCCTTTGAGTGCAAAGTTGTATGGATGATGTTGCTCGATGTGTGTAAAATTTTGACAGTTATTAGCTCTGACCACCATACCGCAAGGCCTCCACTTAGCCCTACTGAATTAACAATCCAGTCTTCATTAAAGCTACATCTTCTTCGAATTTTTTTACCACTTTTTCTTGTTGTTTGGTTTCCATAAGGAAAACCAAATGGGGTTTATTCCTTTTGCAAACCTCCTTCAAGTTCTTAACTGTCAAGGCCACCCCTATGCCTTGGCAGTTCCATGAGATGATCATCATGGCTCTTGGAGGGCTATTTCAAGCCAGCCACTCATGCCCTCAGTCATGTCTAAGTCCTTATTTTGGGGATTCAAGTCTTCAGATTTTGAAAGTACAACCAAATCAGGAAGAGAAGGGCAGGTAGAAGGATTTTGCAAAAAACTATTCTTACCTTGCATACCCTGTTTGATTCTTTTGACATTCTTCTTCTTTGGAGTTATTTTCCTTGTTATGTTCAGCTTTTCTTGATCTGGGTTCCTCGCTTTACTAAATTTTGCTTTCTTGCTTACTCGGGGATCTTCTATTTTAGGTGGGGACCTTTTAATTTTTACTCCACCAATCTTACTTACCACCTCTGAGACCGGAGAGGTAGGTAAATACTGGACAATTGCATTTGCAGTGGGAGTATGTTCAGTTTCAAGTTCTACGATTACCCCTCGACGTCCTCCTGCAGATTTGAGTGTGATGTTTTTATCAGTCTTATTTGCTTGTTTTTTCTTCCCTGGGTTGGTACCATTTGCATGTTTGGCTGGAGACTTAACTTGCATAGCAGATTGGGCTTTGTCTCTTAAGCCCATGTGTTTATAGTGAATTTTCTCTTTTTCTTTTAATGGGCCACCTTGCACCCCATCCACTTCAAATGTTTGCTCTTGGTCAACTGGCACACTGCATGGGTTTGTCTGCTTCTGTAAGGTAGTGGTTTGCCAACCAGAGCCATTACTCTGACTTTAAGACGAGAGGCGCTCTTTACCCCATGCCTGTGTGTCAGAGACACTCTCCTCCCTGAAAGTGAGACAACTCACCACCGAGGAAGGTCTCTGCTCCCATTCGCACCATCCATCTTTCACTGGCATCACGATTTCCTCAATGAATCTCGGGGCTATGCCTTTCAAGTGGCTTCCATATGATACCTATTCATCAACTCTAAGTTATGAATTAGAGCATATCCTTTGTTCGTGACTGATTTTGCCGCACCTGTAGCATACCATTAGAAGTCTTTCATATTTTATCTCAGCCCATGTTTCGTCTTTGGCTTCCCGAGATACCCAGAAGCCAACCACTAAAGGGTTATTAATGTCAAGTAAGACCCTAGCCCTGAGGAAGTTTCAAGATATACCACTGTTCTTACGGGGGTTTTCTACCATAACGACTTCTCCTACCAATGAACCCAGTTTTATAGCATTTGTATGGTTCATGTATCCAAACGGCAATCCGTGGAATTGTACCCAGAAAGGGCATTTGTCAAAATTTGCTTCCCTGTACACCATATCATCATCCTATGGCTTAAGGTTCAGTAGGAAAGATTGAATCGACCACGGGTGACCTTGTAATACCTTCATATAGTCGGCTTGATCTGAAAATTGGAAAACAAATTCATTCTTATCCATATCCAAGATTTCGACCTCAGATTTAAGTTGTCATCCTTTTTGTGCCATTGATAGCACCGTGCCACGATTAAGCTCCTTCCTGGCCTCTATTCTTCCAATCAAGGCTCCACCAGTTTTCAGCTTGAGGTTTCGTTCCAGGATTATGGTTTTCCTGGAAGTAGCAGATGAGCTCTGTCCTCCACTCATCGTAGGACCTTCGTTTCTCTCAAGCACTCAACCTCACAGAGAAGCAACCGGAGTTGCAATTTCACTCCCTTCCAAATCTCGTAATCGTAAGGAATAATTACAAGAACCCTCAGTTTATACTATCACAGTGGGTGATAGCATTCTTCACAAGAAACAGGGGAAGGTTTATCCGGCAGAAAACATGAAAAGAACCACCCCAAAAGTGGTAAAATCCCCTCTCCCATACGGAGAGAAAAGGCTCACCCTTATGGTGAGAGAACTCCACATACCCCTTAATCTCTGGGTTTCTCACATAATGAAATTTCTTATATGTTCTAGCATATTGAAATTTCTAAAGAGTTGATTTTATGATTGTTTATTATGAATTTTTTGTGGTTAATAAATTCATGATCTGAGATTTCAATTGTGCATCCATGAATGATAAAGGTGATGGAGATTTCTGGGTCTACGAAGAAGATATGGCTTGGGGAGGATAAAAGAAATAGCACAAGCAATGGAAATTTTCACAAAAGCAAAGATCGACGAAGAAACCTTTAGATGTAGTGGAGGGGCCAGAAGCATCTGATGATTGAAAATTTTGGGTCTTTGACATTCGTGGCTATCTGCAATTTTTGTGGGGACCCAAAGGACCCGTAAGGGGATAGGGGCCTCTTCATTCCATTCCGTTACCGCCCAGGTCTCCTATACTTCTCTAAACTATTAGATCAATTTTGATGACTGAGATTTAGTGAGTGTTTGGAATAACTTATTTTCTGAAAATAAATATTTATTATATAAGTCGAGACAAAACTCCTCTCACATATTTATCTCGTACACTGTGAATCACGAATTATAAACACTTATTACCCAAAAATAAGTTATCTCAAACAAGCACTTAATATCCTATAAAGTATTATTATAATATTAAATAACAAAAATATAAATAAATAAATTTAAATAATTAAAATTTAATCTAAGTAGTTCATATCTTTGTTCTTTTATTAAAATATTCTATATATTTCTTTTCTACTTTTTATAGGATATGAAATCTTAATCATCAGAGTTGAAGTAAGGGTGTAAATAAAAAAATGGAGGGAAGTAGATGGTAAGAGAAATGGAAATACCACTTTCCCATTGATAAGGATGATGAGCATCTAGCATAGTACATGGAATGATATCCACATCATATCCCATATGGCATGACCACATCAGTATTTTCGTTCAACCAGAATAGTCAAAATTAACACATCTTAATAGTGGGGTGACATTGCTATGTTTTTCATATTTTCAGGGCAAGATTGCTCTTAAAAAAACTTTCGGATACCCAATACTCATGGGTGAAAACATCTGGAAAAAAAAATGGTACTTATCCCTTATGATATTTTGAGCAAGTGTTATTAGAATCGGTTGTATCGAGATACGGATTGCATGATACGTTTCAGAAGAACCTTCCAGCGATGCGAATCGGTTCTCTGTTTCGTTTTGGTGCTGAATCGTCACTGTATCAGGTGATTCTCGCCTGAATCGTGAAGCCCAGGAGAATCATACGATTCTTTGCTTCGTGTTGGAGACGACGGGTTGTGCCAGATCCGGGTCAGATTTGAGCGCGACCCAGTTCTTCCCCTCCCTGCGCGGCTCTTCACGTGTTTTTTTTTTTTGCCAATCTGTTTTCCATATTTTCTTTCCGTTTCTTTCAGTTTCATCGCCACGTTTCAGCTTTTTTTTTGGTTTGTTCTGCATTTTCCCAACATCTGTGCTTTTTTAACATTCACCTTTTTGAGTTTTTGATTTGAAGAAATCCAATTCTAAGATTACGTTGTTTTTTAAGAAAAAAATTATAAATTATTATATATAAAATATCTAAATCTAGTATTTATCATGAATTCATGATATTTGATATATGTCAACATAATTTTATTTAGACTAAGTGATTTCCATAATTTATGGGATCTAGGTATATATTGTTTCTTTAATTTAATTAATTAAATAATCTTATTGTGTAGAAAAAAGATTATATATATTTCCTTTTATCACATTAAGATATTGTGCCTTATATATTTCCAAAAAAATTATATGTATTTCCTTTTATCACATCAAAATATTGTGCTTTGTATATTTCCTTTTATCCTATCATAACCCTATTTTCATTCCTCTTTCTCCTTGCCATTACATTCTTTATTGGATTGTCAATGACTTAATTGATTTCAATTGACCTTTGTCATTATTTGTCATTTTGATCATTTGATATTTGCTCTTTAAATGTTAGCTTTATGAAATTTAAAGTGTTATTTGTCTTTAAAATGCTAAATTACTACCTAGTATTTACAAACTTTTAATGTTTTCTTATATGAACATTACATTTATATCATTTTAAATAATTGATCATGAATCTTCGATTCACGATTCCAAAAATAGAATTTTCGATTCACGATTCGTATCCCGATTTGATAACCATGTTTTGAGCCATATTAAGTACAATAATAAATAATGTTTCTTTTAAAAAATAGCATAATTTGTTATAAATATAATTTTTCTAACAAAAAAGCCCTTACAAATTTTAGGTTTAATTATATATAACCTCTAAAAATTTGAGTGCAAGGTTAAAGTACTTGATAAAAGGATTAAAAAAAAAACCGTAGCGACCTAATTGAAAATCAAGGAAAATTATAATAACATCCAGATTTATTGTCCCTTTTTAAAATCTAAATGGAGAAGTAAATAAAAAAAATATAATAACACTTAAATGTTGTTAATTTAGAATATTACTTGTTATAAATTTAGAATACCACTTGTAACATTTTGATAAGGTAATTGTTTTTATGAATATATTTTAATAAGATTATAGAATAAAAACAAGTGTAAACCCCAAAACAAGCCATTCCTGACTGAAAAGAATAAGTTATATATGACTACCAGAATGGTAATACTTTCTTCCATAAAAAAGAATAGTAATACTTTTGCTCGGGAAAAGTGATTTTATCAGTGACTTGTCATCTTCTTCTAAATGTTTCCCCTAACAGTATTAAACGTATAATCAAATAAGATTTGTGAAGTATAAAAAGCTAAATGACCAAAAGTTTATATCACTGATATAAGATATTCCTTATTCAGCGTGAAAAATAAAACTTAAACTTATTGCCTATCTTTATGTTTATGACATAAAATTGTTTAGGTTCCTTGTTTGGCAGCTTTATTTGAATTTAATAATGTGTGTGTTTGGAACAGCGGTTGAAAAAAAATGACATTTTCAATTTAGCTTTTTATAATCTTATTTTTAATAAAAGTTAGATTGTGTAATACGATTTATATTTGAATTGGCAAATTTTCACGAGCCTGATTTCAAAAAGCTCCAACTAAGAGCTTTTACCCAATTAAACTTTTGAGATCATAAACTAAATTGAAAAATCACCTCCCTAAACCGTCATTTTTTTTTACTCAATTGAGTTTTACTCACCCATTCGAGCTTAAAGGGAGTCAAAAGCTCTCCCCAAACACTCATGTTGTTATTATGTTTTATATCACATATTTTACTTATAAAATCAATTATAATAACTTGCTTGAGAGGGAAGCAAATCAAATTTATCTCGTAAGTCTTACCTTCTTAGCTGCAGCTTTGCATTAACTGCTATGCATTGTAAGGCCTTCAACATTGTATTTGCAACATTGTATTTGCAAAGATAGTTGCATGCCTCAACTAAAAAGCATGAGAGATTAAGTCAGGGATTACTATATATTGACTTCAGATTCATACACAAGTGATAATAACTAGGATTTTGCCAGTCCGTCTTAATTGTTAGCTCAGTTGAGCACTTGGTGCATTTGAATACATTTGCAAAAAGATTAAATAATAATATAAATTCTCAAAGCATGCTAATTAAAAGCTCAAAATGTGAATGGAAAAGCAAATCAATGCCAATCCGTATATTAAGTTTAGGGTTTTTATTGCAACTGAGAAAAATATTTTAAGAGTAAAATTATACTTATAGTATTTTTTTTTTTCAAAAGTATTAAGTATCCTAAATTAATTTTTAGTACAACCAACATTTTAAGTAGTTTTTAGAAGCACTCAATATCTTAAATTTATGATGTTCATTAAGAAAAATATTTTAAAGGTAAGGTTATACCAAAAATTACTTTATGATACTATATTGGAAAAAATAATTTATGATAGAGAATGTACTAAACATTATTTTAAAATACTGAGTCCTACTTAAAATTAAAGATCCTTTAGGGTGGGCCCTAAAGAATTAATTATACAAATACAAATAATTAATAGGAGTAATAGTTATATGGTATTTGTTCAAAAATATAGTTATTTAGTATTTATTACTAATTATTAATTTATTACTATGGGATATAAAAGTAAAATGCATGTACAGCAGAGGGAAAAAAAAGTTCATCGTTGTTAAGGTGAACCTTTTTAGTTTTTACTCAGTTAATTTGTTTTTTGTTTTTTCTTTTAAATTTTGCGTGATTTTGCAAATCCGTGTCATCCCAGTCACCCTCCTTAGGCTCTCTTCCTCACTTCAGTTCACTCTTCCGTAGTTCTGCTGAAGCGCAACCCATATCTCTCCTCCGTCTTTTCCTGTATCTCGCTGTCGGAGTAGCATCTCTGTTCTTCCCTCCATCTTTTCTTCCATCTCGCCGTCGATGATCGCGCCAGCGTGTACGACGCAGTCCTGTAAAACCTAACGCCTTCCCTTGTGCGATCGCGAAGGCTTTCGAGCACTATGATGAAGAACAAGCTTGTGGAGGACGATACTCCATTTCTTCCCGAAGGAATCATCAGAGACATTCTCATACGGCTTCCGGTAAAATCCCTAATCCGATTTCAATTTGTGTGCAGAGATTGGAGAAATCTCTTTAAGACCCCATCTTTCATTGCTGACCACCTCCACCACTCAAATCGTCAAAACCCTTATATCCTTTTCCAACGGGGTTATTCATATGATAATCATTCGGACTTGTATTCTCTTGGTTCCGACATGCAAGTTCGGAGATTTCAGAACTCACCTTTGCTTGAACATTTGAACCACCGTAAGATCGTGGGTGTCAGCAATGGCTTGCTCTGTGTTCAAACCAATAGGCTTCATTATTCTCCTCATTCTCTTTTATTGTGGAATCCAGCGATTAAAGAGGTCAAACTGGTGCGCGAAACTGATTTTTGTCGGGATTCTTATGCTTACGGTACTTATTCTATAGGATTTGGGTTCTGTCCATCCCTCAATGATTACAAGATAGTGATAACTTATGTTAAGGATTACTTTGAGATGTTTAAAGTGTATTCTTTAAGGTCAAATTCATGGAAGGAAGTAAAATATAGGCTTGACGCATGTTATATTTATTATAGTGTGACTGTTAATGGTGTTATGTTTTGGTGGGGGCAAAAGAAAATTAGGAAGGATCATGGGGAGGATCATGAGGAGGATTTTGAAGTTGTGATTTTTTCATTTGACTTAGCAACGGAAATGTGGACAGTGATACCAATGCCTGAGCAACACTCTAGTACCGTTTATCAAAATCTTATGGTGTATGAGGGGAAACTTGCTTTCGTTTCTTGCACTGAAGACTTTGAACATTCTGCTATCCATCTGTGGGTGAGGGAGGAGGGTGTAGGTGCATTTGGGGAGACATGGAATTGGACTAAGAAATTTACTAGCAACCCTTATCCATCTAGTGGGATATTTCCCAAGACTATGTGGGGAGATGAAATTTTCTGCAGGATCTGTGATAGTGAATCAACAAACACGGTTCTCTTCAATCCAACTACTGAAAAATTCAAGAAGGTTAACATTAGCAAATGTGACAATGAGCATCAAATCTTCAATTATGTTGAGAGTCTTGTATCAGTTGGAGGGACTAAATCATTGGTTCATCCATTCGGGGCTCATCCAGTGGAGTGCAGACAATGATTTAGCAGAAGCTATTCTATTTCTGCTCGTCCTCCAAGCTTGTGGATCTTAATCGTTGTTCTGTAGATTTTACTTAGTTTGAGCACTTTTGGTAAAAATGTACCCAGGTTAGATTATTATGTCCTTTGTGAAGCTTGAAGACCTTTTTGAGATGTTTTATCTCTGATTATGAATATGAATGTAGATATTTAATGATAGATGTTTCTAGCTGTATTTGGCATTTGTTAGTTTGTCCCTTTTTTTGTTTACAAGATGGATGTCAATGGATCAAATCGCATATAAGCACTATTTGATTATTATGTATTTCATTAGTATCTCAAGTAAGCTTTAAATGTTATAAACAGGGAAGCATGTTCTTGAGGCTTAAGTAATTCTAGAACTAGTGAAGGGGTTGAAGGTATTGTGTATGCCTCCAATTTCTGTGTCTTCCTATAGAAGAGGCAATTAGAGGTCGTCTCCATCTTTTTTTTGGTTGGTTTTCATTTTACGCCATTTAATTATTTATATTACTCAGATAATTGTATTTGATTTCCTCACATTCTTTCTTGCACGTAAATAAATGAATGAGGGTATTTTTAATAAAAAAGTTACAATTGTTACATCTTAGTTATGTCTAACCAACTTTTTTATCAATGTCGATAAGAGAATGGAGGAAGTAACTTATTTGCTTGGTGCATTACAATGGTGCAAGGACAAGTTTTTCATTAGAATGACGACGCAACTATGTGGGGGACGAACTTGGTTTAACTTTTTATTCTGTAGGAGTATTTCAGTATGGTAATACTTTCTTCCATAAAAAAGAATAGTAATACTTTTGCTCGGGAAAAGAGATTTTATCAGTGACTTGTCATCTTCTTCCAAATGTTTCCCCTAACAATATTAAACGTATAATCAAACAAGATTTGTGAAGTATAAAAAGCTAAATGACCAAAAGTTTATATCATTGATATAAGATATTCCTTATTCAGCTAGAAAAATAAAACTTAAACTTATTGCCTATCTTTATGTTTACGACATAAAATTGTTTAGGTTCCTTGTCTCGTAGCTTTATTTGAATTCAATAATGTGTGTGTTTGAAACAATGATTGAAAAAATAACTTTTTTAATTTAGCTTTTTGTAATCTTTTTTTTTATGAAAGCCAGATTATGTAATGTGATTTATATTTGAATTGATAAATTTTCATAAGCCTAATTTCACAAAGCTCCAACTAAGAGCTTTTACTCAATTAAGCTTATGAGATCATAATTTAAATTGGAAAATCACCTACTCAAACACTCATATTTTTTTTCTCAATTGAGTTTTGCTCACCCAATCGAGTTTAAAGGGAGCCAAAAGCTCTCCCCAAACACTCACGTTGTTATCAGGTTTTATATCACATATTTTACTTATAAAATCAATTATAATAACTTGCTTGAGAGGGAAGCAAATCAAATATATCTCGTAAGTCTTACCTTCTTAGCTGCAGCTTTGCATTTGCATTAACTACTATGCATTGTAAGGCCTTCAACATTGTATTTGCAAAGATAGTCGCATGCTTCAACTAAAAAACACGAGAGATTAAGTTAGGGATTATTATATATTGACTTCAAATTCATACACAAGTGATAATAACCAGAATTTTGCCGGTCCGTCTTAATTGTTAGCTCAGTTGAGCACTTAGTGCATTTGAATACATTTGTGAAGAGATTAAATAATAATATAAATTCTCAAAGCATGCTAATTAAAAGCTCAAAATGTGGATGGAAAAGCAAATCAATGACAATCCGTATCTTAAGTTTAAAGTTCTTATTACAACTGAGAAAAATATTTTAAGAGTAAAATTATACTTATAGTATTTTTTTTTCAAAAGCATTAGGTATCCTAAATTAATTTTTAGTGCAACCAACATTTTAAGTATTTTTTGGAGCACTCAATATCTTAAATTTACGAAGTTCATTAAGAAAAATTATTTAAAGTTAAGGTTATATCAAAAATTACTTTACGATACTGTATTGGAAAAAATAATTTATGATAGAGAATGTACTAAAAATTATTTTAAAATATTGAGTACTCCTTAAAATTAAAGATACTTTAGGGTGGGCCCTAAAGAATTAATTATACAAATACAAATAATTAATAGGAGTAATAGTTATATGGTATTTGTTCAAAAATATAGTTATTTAGTATTTATTACTAATTATTAATTGGGTTAAAGGCCAATTTTGCCCCGGAAGTATTCACTAGGGGCTAATTCGGGGCCGGAAGTATTTCGAGGGCCATTTTTGCGCCTCAAATTTCCAATTGGGACAATTTTGCCCCGAAAGTTTCAAATTTGGAGCAATTTTGCCCTAACGTTAGTTGACCGTTAGCCTGGGCAAATTTGCTCCAAATTTGATACTTCGGGGCAAAATAACACCTTAACCCACACCGAGGCCCATGCTGACTTCTCCGGACTCACTAAAACAGGGGGGTCGGCTGTAAAGTAGAAAAGAGAACTCTTCTCCAGGCCCATGCTGACTTCTCCGGACTCACTAACATTGCTGTCAACTGCCACGTCCCGGTTCAGGAATTTTGACCAGATTCCCTTTCGAACTATATGTGTTGCATGCTATCATACGGCTGAGCTATGGTGGGTAAGTACCGTTCACATTGAACCTTTCCCCTCTTCAACCTTCAAAGTCATTATTTGAATATTTGCTACTACCACTAAGATCTGCATTGACGGCCACTCCGCCCCGAGCTCTGAAGTATGTGACCTATACCCGTCGTCGGGATAAGTGCTAGACCTTGATGAGTAGAAAGGTGTGGCAGTCGCTGCAAACCCTGAGGCGCGCACCTGGGTGGAGTAGCCATCAATGCAAATCTTGGTGGTAGCAGCAAATATTCAAGTAAGAACTTTGAAGGCCAAAAAGAGGAAATGTTCCATGTGAACGGTACTTGCACATGAGTTAGTCGACCCTAAGAGACGGGGGAAGCCCGTCTAATAGCGTTCAGCATGCGTACTTTGAAAGGGAATCGGGTCAAAAATCCTGAATCGGGATGTGGCAGCTGACAAGAACGTTAGTGAGTCTGGAGAAGTCGGCATGGGCCTCGAGTTCTCTTTTTTGTTTAACAGTCTGCCCATCCTAGCTCAGCCGAAGGTAGGGTCCAACGGCTGGAAGAGCACAACACGTCGCCTGGTGTTCGATGTGCCCAACTAACGGTCATTGGGTTTTGGGACAATTTTGCCCCGGAATTATCAAATTTGGAGCAAATTTGCCCAGGCTAACGGTCAACTAACATTAGGGCAAAATTGCTCCAAATTTGAAACTTCCAGGGCAAAATTGTCCCAATTGGAAACTTGAGGAGCAAAAATGGCCCTCGTAATACTTTCGGTCCCGAATTGGCCCCTAGTGAATACTTGCGGGACAAAATTGACCTTTAACCCTTATTAATTTATTACTATGGGATATAAAAGTAAAATGCATGTACAGCCGAGGGAAAAAAAAAGTTCATCGTTGTTAGTCTGAACCTTTTTAGTTTTTACTCAGTTAATTTGTTTTTTTTTTTGTTTTTTCTTTTAAATTTTGCGTGATTTTGCAAATCCGTGTCATCCCAGTCACCCTCCTTAGTCTCTCTTCTTCACTTCACTTCACTCTTCCATAGTTCTGCTGAAGCGCAGCCCATATCTCTCCTCCGTCTTTTCCTGCATCTCGCTGTCGGAGTAGCATCTCTGTTCTTCCCTCCATCTTTTCTTCCATCTCGCCGTCGATGATCGCGCCAGCTCGTACGACGCAGTCCTGTAAAACCTAACGCCTTCCCTTGTGCCATCGCGAAGGCTTTCGAGCACTATGATGAAGAACAAGCTTGTGGAGGACGATACTCCATTTCTTCCCGAAGGAATCATCAGAGACATTCTCATACGGCTTCCGGTAAAATCCCTAATCCGATTTCAATTTGTGTGCAGAGATTGGAGAAATCTCTTTAAGACCCCGTCTTTCATTGCTGACCACCTCCACCACTCAAATCGTCAAAACCCTTATATCCTTTTCCAACGGGGTTATTCATATGATAATCATTCGGACTTGTATTCTCTTGGTTCCGACATGCAAGTTCGGAGATTTCAGAACTCACCTTTGCTTGAACATTTGAACCACCGTAAGATCGTGGGTGTCAGCAATGGCTTGCTCTGTGTTCAAACCAATAGGCTTCATTATTCTCCTCATTCTCTTTTATTGTGGAATCCAGCGATTAAAGAGGTCAAACTGGTGCGCGAAACTGATTTTTGTCGGGATTCTTATGCTTACGGTACTTATTCTATAGGATTTGGGTTCTGTCCATCCCTCAGTGATTACAAGATAGTGATAACTTATGTTAAGGATTACTTTGAGATGTTTAAAGTGTATTCTTTAAGGTCAAATTCATGGAAGGAAGTAAAATATAGGCTTGACGCATGTTATATTTATTATAGTGTGACTGTTAATGGTGTTATGTTTTGGTGGGGGCAAAAGAAAATTAGGAAGGATCATGGGGAGGATCATGAGGAGGATTTTGAAGTTGTGATTTTTTCATTTGACTAAGCAACGGAAGTGTGGACAGTGATACCAATGCCAGAGCAACACTCAAGTACCGTTTATCAAAATCTTATGGTGTATGAAGGGAAACTTGCTTTCGTTTCTTGCACCGAAGACTTTGAACATTCTGCTATCCATCTGTGGGTAAGGGTGGAGGGTGTAGGTGCATTTGGCGAGACATGGAATTGGACTAAGAAATTTACTAGCAACCCTTATCCATCTAGTGGGATATTTCCCAAGACTATGTGGGGAGATGAAATTTTCTGCAGGATCTGTGATAGTGAATCAACAAACACGGTTCTCTTCAATCCAACTACTGAAAAATTCAAGAAGGTTAACATTAGCAAATGTGACAATGAGCATCAAATCTTCAATTATGTTGAGAGTCTTGTATCAGTTGGAGGGACTAAATCATTGGTTCATCCAGTCGGGGCTCATCCGGTGGAGTGCAGACAATGATTTAGCAGAAGCTATTCTATCTCTGCTCGTCCTCCAAGCTTATGGATCTTAATCGTTGTTCTGTAGATTTTACTTAGTTTGAGCACTTTTGGTAAAAATGTACCCATATTAGGTTAGATTATTATGTCCTTTGTGAAGCTTGAAGACCTTTTTGAGATGTTTTATCTCTAATTATGAATATGAATGTAGATATTTAATGACAGATGTGTCTAGCTGTATTTGGCATGTGTTAGTTTGTCCCTTTTTTTGTTTACAAGATGGATGTCAATGGATCAAATTGCATATAAGCCCTATTTGATTATTATGTATTTCATTAGTATCTCAAGTAAGCTTTAAATGTTATAAACAGGGAAGCATGTTCTTGAGGCTTAAGTAATTCTAGAGCTAGTGAGGGGGTTGAAGGTATTGTGTATGCCTCCAATTTCTGTGTCTTCCTATAGAAGAGGCAATTAGAGGTCGTCTCCATTTTTTTTTTTTTTTTTGTTGGTTTTCATTTTACGCCATTTAATTATTTATATTACTAAGATAATTGTATTTGATTTCCTCACATTCTTTCTTCCACGTAAATAAATGAATGAGGGTATTTTTAATAAAAAAGTTACAATTGTTACATCTTTGTTGTGTCTAACCAACTTTTTTATCAATGTCGATAAGAGAATGGAGGAAGTAACTTATTTGCTTGGTGCATTACAATGGTGCAAGGACTAGTTTTTCATTAGAATGACGACGCAACTATGTGGTGGAAGAACTTGGTTTGACTTTTTATTCTGTAGGAGTATTTCAGTATTCCTATTGGGTTTCAGTTTTATGGGACTTTTACCAATTCCAGTTGCTTACCAACAATGAATTTAAGATTCCTTTGTTTTCCACCCTAAAATTACATTTCATTCTTACAGTTATTTTCTTATCACCTCCAGCCAATTCAAATCCAGAGAGCCGGCCGGCTGTGTTTATTAATTAATAATCAATGATTGAATAGATATCACTTATATCATTAGAGGAAATTGAGGACAAATAAGGACATGTTCAGCGGGAGAGGGGTGTCTCCATTAATTTTCTTCTCCATTTACGCTCAATTGAGGGTATCTATCATTAGATCAACTTTCAAAAGTTGAGATTCAATAATATGTAAATAATATCATTATAATAAAAATTTACCATGGTAAATCTCAACCATTAAAAGTTAATCTAATGGTAAATACATTCAATGGAAAGAGAAATCAATAGAGACACATCTCTCCTCATGTTCAGCACGGTGAATCAGATTCATCCAAACTTATCATGATAATTGATAATAGATGCTGAGATTATTACAGCATCTTCGCCATTATGTGAAAAACTGGTCAAGAATACAGGTAACCTCAGTGTAAGTGGCCATAACAGCTCAACTACAATAAATTACAAAATTAATTAATTAAGTACTTCTTGATTTTACATGTAGGATCTACCTAGTTTGTAGTCCAAATTACTTTACATACTATATTAAAAGACTGGAGGTGGTAATATACATATACATTCAAGAAAGAAGGGGGGAAAATCAATGAAGCATGAACTTGGTGCATTGCCCAAGTTACGAAGTAACTCCTTTGTATAGGAGAGATGGTGGATTCTATCCCCTACAGAGCGGGTTTGGCTCCCTTTCTAATTCTAAGAAAATAAAAAGATCAGTCGAGTTACTTTAAATGTTATTTTTCTTGTGTTTCAAATACCCTAATCTCATTTATAGCATTCAACACTATTAACCATAAATAAGATTAAGGTACTAGATATGACTGAAAAATAACATCCGGGGTGCATGATGCACAGGAAAAATAATATTAAAGTGTTGGATATATATACCATAAATAAGATTAGTGTACTGGATATTACTAGGAAATAACATCAATGTGTTGGATACTACTTTGCCCTTATTTAAATTATAAAGATCTTATTTATAATACAAATATAAAGGTGTGGTTTTTTATTGTAAGATTATTTTAAATATCTTTATTTATTATTCATCATTATTTAAATTATATCATAACACTTAATGTATTAAATTTTTTTTTACACCCACCACCCTAAAATATTCTTTTCAAAAGTGTTAACCATTATAGATTAACTTTTGGTGCAACTAAAACTTTTAAGTATTTTTTAGGAGCACTTAGTATTTAAAGATTAGGGTGCTCATTAGTCATTAGGATTGGGAAAAATATTTTAAAGATAATACTAAAATACTAAAAACTATTTAGAATATTTAGTGCTACTGAAAATTAAGGATACTTCGATGTGTTGGACATGCCTTAATTATATTTCTATTATTTAATTATATAGTTTTAACACACATTCATTAATAAAATTAAACTCTTATGAGTTTACAATTCAAATCCACGATCCTAAATTATATTCTTGCCATGAGTTTACTTAAATTTATGAAGGTAACAACCTTAGTTGCGAGTCCCACTCCACTAATTCAAAATAAATTGGGAAAACTGCACTAAGATCCCACGCTAGACAAAATATGACTCAAAGGTCCTTCGAAATCTTCAATTTACAAGCAAGTCATATGAGATTTTTGGGTAATATAATCATATTGTGAAAAGATCAAAATATCCTTAGTAAAACAGAAATAGCAAACAAATCCAAACCCCCCATTCTTCATTGCCTCTCTTTCTCGCCAATTGTTGGAGCCTTAGTTTGTTGCCTTGTCACAATCATCTCATCGCCGTCTCGTGAGCGTAGCCGTCTTCAGCTGGACTAACATTTGTTACTTAAAAGATTTATATTTTTTTACCTTGCACCTTTAATTTAGCTTGTGTTTCTCCTCAAGAAGCATAGAGTAACACTACTACAAATAGTTGATACAACAACACAAATTAACGTCCATTTTTAGAAAATAGTAGTAAAAAACAAAGTAGTAGTGCAGTTGTAAATATGTGTTGAGATTCAACGACTGGTTTTGAAAACCAATCATTGAAAGCCTTTAGCTTCAATGACTAGTTTTCCAAACTTGTCATCTTTAAATGTTTCAACGACTCTTTCTCAAGAAACAGTCGTTGAAACTTTGGCATACAAAACCCCAAATCGTGCCTGTGAGCTCACATTGCGTCGCACCCCCGTGTCTGACCCCTGACGGACCTCTGCCTCTTGCTCACACATTACTCTCCAGCGACTTCTCTGGCCATTAGCTGTGCTCTATGCTCTTCTTACTCATCCATTCGTCTGGGTTATGTAGCTCCCCTGTTTTCCCTCTTCGATTTAGGTGTGCTCTCTCCTCTTCTCGATCCACCATTTGTGGTTTTGCAGCTCTCCTGTTTTCCCTCTTTGGTTCAGGTAAGCCATATTTCATTTCTTTTACTATCCTTTCTTTCTACTGCACACAACTTGCATTTGTGGTTTGGTTAGATGGCTTATAATATCAAGGTGTCTGTCGGCTGATTGTGAAATGAATAGCTATGAATGTTGAAAGTTGAATGGCAATTATATTTAGGGTTTACTGCTTGAAACGACAAGGGTTTTTTGTTTGTTTTAATTTTTGTCTATATATGTTACTTGTTCGACAGGGTTTTTTTTTTGCCAATTCGTTGGAAAAGATTTATAGTTAGGATTTTTTTTTTTGTCGATTCATTGGAAAGGATTTAAAGTTAGGATTTGTATTGTATGTGAGTGTCAACTAGTACAGATTTCTACTGCTTAAAAGAAATATAGAACTACAATTATAGTCGATAATTATTCATTATAGTTGCAACCTTGGGTAGACCTTATTCTAAGACGCTCAAATTCTATATTAGTTTATAAAAGTTGAAATGTGATCTCTATTATATGATATAGATAAGTTGTAAGTATTGAAGTAAGAACAATTTGGATATCGATAAGGATATACTAAGTCAATGCCCATGAATGAATGGTTTGTTCTTTTCACTTCTTCACACTTTTGTTTTTATGGTTTCTATAACCTTTAAAGAGCCAGTCAAATTTCACCTTCTATTTTTATCCCCTGCTCACATGAAAACGTTATCTTAATCGGCCCCCAAGGTTGACAAATATGCACTATTTACCAACCACTTTGCTTCAAATGAACAAACCAGTGCCAGTGACACGGGTGGTTCTTCTTAGTTAACACATTTACATGATTATTTTATATTTTGAAGTTTCTATAATGATTATATTAATTTTTTCCCTATGATCCTTGCCATTCCTTATGTGTTTACAAGAAACTCCAAATGAGCTCTATTAGTATTCCAATCCCGAGGCTGTTTTTTTCCTCCTAAGCACAAGTATCTTCCTATTAAAGGCAATCATGTTCGAAGTAACTCCATATGGGGTGGTTGTGATGGTGTTTGCCTGGTATTAAATTTTTTTAATATTATAGATTAGTAACTCCATATGATTTGCATTGAAGTTTCTTGCTACTTGTCTGTCACATTGATAAGTTTTTGTCAATTTTTTAATTAGCATAATGTTAAACTTTTGGTAGTGATTTATTTTTTGCTGATTGCTCAATTTGAATAGTTCGCAGTTTGGTTATTGGCTAACCTCATGATGTTTCTGTTTTTGGGTTCCATGAATTGTATACAGTGTTTAGCTTCTATCTTTAAATTTTCCAATGTATATAGGCTCCTGAATAGAACTTTGCAATTTTCCTTGTCTTTAAATTTTGTCAATTTTTAATTAGCATAATGGTGAAGTTGAGTGTTGAAAATGGATTAGGTGGTAATAAAATGGATCACAGTTGGATGAATGCATTGAGAACTAGTGAAGAATTGGAGAATTGGGTGGAAAAAATTATTGAATTTGCTAAAATGAATACGTCTAGTAAAAATAGGAAATAATTGTGTCCATGTGTCAAGTGTTTAGATAAGAGTCGACGGGATATTGATGATATAAGAGATCACTTACTTTGTGATGGAATAAATCTTCGGTACACAAGGTGGATATGACATAGTGAGGAAGTAACTGCTTGTGCGTCCCATGAGAAGGAAGTTTTTGATGTCGGAGATGACGATAGAATGGAGAAAATGATTCATGATGTTGAGATAAAATGTTTTGCATAATCACCTATATATGATAGTGTGCGGAGTTAGAGCTGGTAATATAGGTTGAGACTGTGGGCTGAACCCATATGGTCCCAACCCATGACGGGTTGGGTTCTAAAAATCTAGGACCATTTGGGAGCGATTCTTTTAGGGTTGAACCCATATGGTCCCAACCCGTGATGGTTGGACTACTAGGTTAGCGGATCGGCCCATATTTTTTTATATAAAAACCAAGAGGCAAGAAGTAAGAGATTAAGAGCCAAGGCCAGTCCAGTACTCCACCATTTATTCCAGTCCACCGTCCAGGCATCCACTCCTCAGTCCTCACTGCCTCGATTAGTTAATTTCAGTCTCTCACGCTCTCAGTCTCAGTAATCTAATCCCTAGTTCCCTACCATTCCGGCATCCTCCCGTCGGCCGTTGCCGTCTCCTTGACTGGCCGTGTCCCCGAGTCCCCAAGGGCCGAATGCCGAGCAGTGCCTCTGTCACCACCAAGAGGAGTCAACACCCGACGATGAATGTAACCCCCTTTATATTAAGGTTAAGATTTACGTTCAAAACACGTAATTAACTTGAATTAGAGACCACGAAATAAATTAAGACTTATAATTGTTTCCATTTCCTAAAACAGGGTTTACAAAAACTTTTCGAAAACCTATTCAACATGGTCTCAAGTTTGCATTTCAAATACACAATTATCCTGTACAGTTCAATTCCATTCATAAATATCAAAGTGTAATAAAATTTCCCAACACACTCGGGTTCCATTAATCATCTAAAGGGTTTACACAGCACAAATGCCCATAATTAGTTTCCCTTTCAAGGGGATTACACAAATACTATTCAATAACTCCTACATATACAATTTGATTCCCAACAAAATATCTAAATGTTACACTATGATAACCAATCATCCAAAAGTAAAACTCCTAATCCAGAGCTCTATCTGCCCTTCATCACCTGCTTCTTTTTAGAACCACCGGCCCTGTTAGAAAATTATTTTATGGGAGAGTAAGATTCTAAGGAATCCCCGTAGTAACAAAACACTCATAGTATGCATAACCATAAAGCATGAAAGCAAATCATAACACAACAAATAGCAATTACAGTGGCAGTTACAGTGGCAGGGGTAGGTTTAATGTGCATCACCCTTACGTCTACTCACACTAAAGTGTTCACACTGTATTGCACCACAACATGGTTCACAACCATATATTTTACCACAGCTGGGTTCCATATAAAACATTTCACAACACAGCCACACGGGCATGTTTCTCAAAATAGGAATTCACAATTCCACAACATAGCATGGCAATTACAACGGTAGTTACAGTGGCAGGGGTAGGTGTGATAGGCATCACCCCCTATGACTGCTCACGCTGAAGTGCTCACGCTGCAATGCACTACGGCACATTTCACATTCACAATTTCACAATGGCATCATGCCCACAATTTTCACAACATCCAGGTTTCATAAGATGCATTTAACAACAACACAATGATAAGTCATGCATACCAAGCATCATACACAACATGAGAGAAAAGTCACTACCTTAGTCTTTCCGTGCGTGCTCTGGCACTGGTCTCTCGCGAGCAGGGCAAATATCGAATCCTATTATTCATAATGAGGGACGAAGTGTTATTCTCTATTCTAATACTTAAATAACTTCACAACACTTAGATTCGGTTATCGTTAATATCCCTTAAGTAGCTAAAAATGTCTCTAACAAAAGCCCTAAAGGGTTGGGAAGTACTATCTCAAAGACCACCTTACGATAGTGAAAAGTTCTGATTTTTGGATGTTGGCCGTAGCAAAAAATCTTTGGCTGCGGCCAAAAATAGGTCAGAAACTTTTAGGCTGCAGCCAAAATCAAGTCCAAAAGTTTTTGGTTGCAGCCAATAGGCTTCTGGCTGCAGCCAAAAGAAGGTCAGAAGCTTTTTGGCTGCACCAAGAAAAATTTCAATTTCTGGGCTGAACTTCCAAAAATTATAAATAATTATATAAAAATTGAAATGAGGTGATCCCAAGTCCTAATTAAAGGTTTTTAAAAGTCCTATTTACAGGAAAAATATGAATAATTGATGTCTATAACCTCAAAAATACAGAATTGCACCAATCTCCTTGTTGTTCTAGATTTGATCCCAAATTTAACATCAAACTTTGAAAATGCATAACTTTTAGCACACACATCAAAATGACACAAACTTTATGTCATTAGAAAGCTTGAAATGTCTACTATTAGACTAAAAAGTTTCAGAATTTTTTCGTCACTATTTACTCATTCAAAACTTCCTTGCAAACTGACTGCCTGCATAGGATTTTACTTAACAGAATTTTCCAATTTCCAACATGTGTTTCCAATGGTTCCAAAATTCACATCCAACACTACTCCCACATAATTTTTCACAAGGAACACAATGGTAACCTCAAAATGACCAAAACCACAACCCATTGACATGTTCTACTTTGGGACACATTTCAACATAAAACCCTAAAGTTGCCAAATTCCAAATTCAAGACTCCAATATATTTTCATTGTTCAAATGACTCAACCAAACATAATTTCCATCACAACACATCATGCAATCCTCACACTCCATAATGCTTGAAAATCATGGCATAATTCCAGAAAAATCAATGCTCAACCAATAACTAGAATATATATATATATATATATATATATATATATATATATATATATATATATATATATATATATATCAAAAGGGAGCTATCACTCACCTCTTTCACTTTCCCAAACTTGTTTCTTGATTCTTCAATCTCCAACTTTTCTCAAACACAAAGACACCTCCTCTTGAAATTCTAAAACCATAAGATGAAAGCTCTTAACAAGAGGAACAACTTTTTGAGTATTTGAGGTCAAAATCTTACCTTAATCTCAAGCTTTTATTTTCTCTTTCTTCTTTCAACTTGAACAAAATGGAGAGAGCAAGAGAGAGAAAATGAGATGATGAAGATGAAGATGAAGATGGAGGAGTCAAAATTTTCTGCTCCCCTTTACCCATATCTTACGCATAAGAGAGAGGGAGAGAGAGAGAGAGAGAAGAAACAAAAAAAATGTTTATATGACTTTTCCATCGACTCTCTCTTTATCCAATGGTGCCACATGTCATAATCTCCTTATTTCTCACCAAATAAATAACCACATGGTTACATTAACTAGTCCATTAGTCATTTATTCACACATATCATTTCATGTAGTTAGTAATTAATTTCTTCATTAATCACTGACTAATTGGCCGATAATTTCCATTCTTTCAATTTATCCACTGATTATGGTATATTAACTTAAATTGCCACATAACATATAGTTAAATTATTTTCCTTCTTCCATGCACCATTTACCCTTATTTTAGCTCCAAAAATTACTTTGTCACATAATTATGCTAAAATACAGGGTGTTGGGCATTTCTAAAAATTATTTCGGGTCTCAAATCAACTTTAATTCACAAAATCATTATCTAAATATTCATTTCAACCTCCTAAAAGGTCATTAACCCTTAATCAAAATTTAGGGCATTACAATTCTCCCCCCGTTCAATAAATTTCATTCTCAAAATTTGTTACACCACTTGGGGCATAAACCTCGGACCCGTCTTCATGTCGGCTTCCGTTTATCAAATTATTTCTCGTTGGGAACAATCCCTTCTAGACCACTTGCACAAATGGTACGCTATAAGTCCAATTCTCGCAAGAATCTTGACGGACCAATGCATCGTGGCTCAACTTCTTTCTCTTAATCACTTTACCAATTCCCGTACTCGAAGACACTCTCACAAATACATGATCTCTGACTTTAAACTCTAGAGGTCTTCACCTCACTGGCTTACTATTCAGATGAATTTCACTTGTTCAACCCTGTGTTAAGCATTTTCAATCTCTGTCATCAAGTCACTTCCTTTTGGGAACACTATATTTACACAAACAACTTGATTCGAGAGGTTTAGATCTCAACAATCCTCCATTATCATTGCAGAAATCCGCATCGCCTTCTGGCTAGACACATCTGCGACCGCATTAACTTTACCCAGATGATACTTGATCTCAAGGTTACTTGGGACATTAATGGTTTCCGTACTGTTCTATCATTACCCCATACAGACAATGGCACCATAACTTTGACTCGAATATCAACACAACACAATTGTCCTAAGGTCGTAATCGCCACTATACACAACCACTGAAAAACACAATCACTGCACAAACACAATCATTGTAGGAACATAATCACCTCATGAACACAATCGTTGCAAGCCTCAGATCATGAGTGGCTAGCTCATTTCATAAGACCTCAGCAATTGGGAAGCATATGCCACCACTCTGCTCAATCTAGTCACCCCTTCTAGGAATAACTCAAAGCACCACAGATTCACTACACACAACCGTCAGCTTTTGCTGTATTCACTTTCACAGCATTATGCTCACCTATACACCTACCAGTGACTCCGCTAGAAGTAACCGGGACTTTTGGCATTAACAACAACATTGGGTCTCTCCAGAATCTCAATCTCTTCTCTCCGAAACACCCTATTATAACGGCCCACCTAGTGTCTCAGTTTCTTATATCCCCACCTTATCCTCATCCTCTTTCACTCATCGTCACCACTGCTCTTGTTAGCTACTGGAGGACTATTGGCATGGTCACACCCCACCCTTATCCTCTTTCACCATCGGGGATGCATACAGCCCTCACCCGTACCGTTGTTAGCTACCGGAGGACTATTGGAATGGCGGTGCAGCTCAAAGGAATACACACAATTGCCTTCATGACATTCACATTTACAACGGTATATCAACAGCTGGGGTAGAGATAACCAGTGTCACTCCCTACGACGGCTCACGCTGGCATGCGCACGCTGTAATTCACATAACCTTACGGCTTTCACATTCACCACAAATTCATTGTCACATCCCACCCTCATCCTCTTTCACCGCCGGGGATGCACACTGCCCTCACTCGATCCGTTGTTAGCTACCAGAGGACTATTGGCATGGCAATGTAACTCAAACGAATATACACATCATTCACATAATTCATCCCACTCAACAGTTGATCCTTTCACGTAAACTGGGTCATCGGCAACACGATTCGAGAGAATTCTGAATGAATCTCTGGTAATATCCAACAAGTTCTAGAAAACTATGAATCTCAATAACCATTTCTGGCCTCTTCCATCTAACATTACTTTCACTATACTGGGGTCCTCTAAGACCCCTTTTCACACGATAACATGGTCCCAAAGTTTTACTTCCAAAAGCCATAACTAACACATCATTCTTATCGCCTCGAGCTTCTAGTCAGTGTAATTCTTACACACATCACTTCCACTATACTTTCGCTACACACTTTGAAGTTTATCTCCTCATGTGTGCATTAGCAATGTCAGGTTGATTTATTAGGAGTCCCACAAGAACCTCCCATGACACTTGACGGCACCCATAATCTATATTCCTCTGTGCCTACTCTTGGCCCGCTTCAACTCAAATCATTCTGAGCCATATCAATTCTTATCTCAAGAAAACCCATCAATGTGTGATTCATTACAATACCTCATCGTTGAGAGCCAATGTTTCCTTAGCTCTACTCTACGATTCAACATCACGGTGGCTACACTCTATGGTTTGTCAACATGGCGGCTGTATACTAGGGTTCATCATCACGGTGGCTCCACACTACGGTACTATACTCGATGCTTCACTCAGTCAACTAGTCAACCCCTCTGGTCAGAACTCTCTGTAGGTAGCCCTTTCCGATCAGATTTCACCGTAGGTAGCCCTCTCCAATCAGAACTCTCTATAAGTAGCCCTCTCTGATTCGAATCCTTCGTAGATAGCTCTTTCCAGTTGGTCATTTCTAAATGGAAGTATCATTGTAACAAGAATCCAGAAGCCACCCGTACATTTTATTCTCTGTCTCAACCTTGAGACCATATCTCGTGGCTACTCATTGTTCTATCAAGAACTATTCTTATTGAATAAGGGAATACTCTGTTATCAAGATCTTTCCCTATACTAATTAGCAACTAGAAATCCTCAAGAAACCTCATACACATTTCAATACATTCCAGTACCATGTTCTTGTACCTCGACCATCCAGGTCAAATTAAATTTCTAAAGAATCAGTTCAACTATTGAGTCTGATTCTTTTATCACAATTCTACTTTTAGAACCTCAACATTGACTGAGCTGGGAAATCACTTTCCTCAACTCCACCGATCATCATTAGCTCAACACAAGTTTAAGTATATCTACCAGCCTAAAGGCATACTGGTCCCCTAGGTCTTAGGACCTTTGGACACACAAGTCCACTATAACATCACTAGCATATAATATCATACAGCCTAGGGTCTTTAACCCAACATTTAGGTTCATCATGAAATCTAGAACCTCCATATCACATACATTAGAAATCATTTTCCTCGGTTATATCCAATATGTTTCGCTAAGAATCAAGATCAATAGCACCTACTCTACTCTTCACGGCATTTGAGTAATAACCTCAAAACATTACTGAAGGTTGAACATTATCCATCAGGTTCACATGGTTTGAGCTTCTGTCATGCATCAAAACCATAGTGCAACCTGTAACCCCCTTGCTGTAATTATATCTGGATTACGCAATTAAAGTGAAATAGAGACCAATAATTATCAAATAACATTTACAAACCCATTGACCATACGGGGTTTTCATAAAAATATTTCAAAATCATTTAAAATATGGTCTCACATTTACATTTTCAAATACAATTACTACACGAATATAAATTACATTTAAATATATCAGAGTACGCAATATAATTCCCGGCCAAATCTCGGGTTCCAAATATTAACCAAAGCCTTACAGGGCACAATCGGCCATACAAGCCCTCATATAGGGATTACACAAATCTATCTCATACACATAATCAAATCCTCATTCACATATACACAACCAAGTCCAAATACACATCCCAACAAGCAATGATAACCAACTACCGAATCTTTAACCCGAAGGAAGTCCTTGCCGTCCTTGATTGCTTGCTTTATTCTTGATCCACTACCCTGTCTGAAAGGTTAGTAGGCGAGGGTGAGATTCGAGAGAATCTCAGTAGGAAAATAATATCAATATGCATATATGATAAATGTTTAATGCATGACATGCTTGCATCACATAACTCATGTTCACACAATAACAAATCCGTAATTTCAATGCTTCGAATAACATACTTATGGCCATAGCATGAATTGAAACATAGCTTCAAATTACACATAATCATGCAAAGCTAAGACATGCACCAACACACTAACACAAATATCAAATATATGTAGAAGAGATATGTTCCCTACACTTTTTCCACGTAAGCTCCAACTCCAGCTGCTCACGATCAGGGCGAACACCAAACCCTATAACGAAAACAAGGACATAGGGTTAATCCCTTTTCCAATTCCTTAACTTTTAAACGCTTAAGTTGGTTATCGTTCACACCCTTTAGGTGGCTATTCAAAGCTTAAACACATACTTAAAGGGTTGAGAAATACTTGACAAATGCCCATCTTTTAAATCCTCAAAATCCCCTTTTTGACTGTAGTACTCGAGTGAAGATGACCTCACTCGAGTAATGGATGCCTTTTACTCGAGGGATAACCTCAACACTCGAGTGATGCCTCCTCAATCACCCGAGTCCTACCGAGTGAAGCTCCAAAAGTGCTTACTTGAGAGTAAAGAAATCCCATAGTTAAAAGTGCACTCAAGCATAAAGACCCTCACTCGAGTGATAGCCCAAAACTTGCGAGTGCCAATTTACACTCTTGACAAACCAAGTGCTAGTGACAACCCGAGAAACAACTCATAGTGCAGAAGCACATGATCACTCGAGTGAGACCATTCTCACTCGAGTGATAGCTCACATCACTCGCAGGTGAGGAAGTGCACTCTTGCTTCTTCCATGAACAAGTGCAACCAAAACCAAAGGGGAAAGGGAAAACATCACGTTGCACTCGAGTGAGGCTCTATCAAAACCCAAAATGCAGCAGATACTAGAATCCTCCCAAACTTAACCAATATGTTTCCAATGGTCCTCAACTTCTAACACAAGACTATTCCTACACAATTTTACACAAAGAACACATTGGAAACCTCAAAACAACCAAAATCACACCACAATAACATTTTCCCCATTGATCACACTTAACACACAATACCCAAATTTCATAACTTTCACTTCCAATGACTTCACTCAATTCTAATGGCATCAAAACACACTATGACACCATTTTAACCACAATACTCATTCAAATCATTCATTTTAAAATTATACCAAAATTAGGGCAAATTCCACAAATCACAAATCTCAACCATAAATCACAAATAATAGATCAAAAGGGAGCAAACACTCACTTCTTCCTCTTTCCCAAGCTACTTCCTTGATTCTTCATCTTTCCAAATCCACAAGCTCTCAAAACACCTTCTTTCCTAAATCTAAAACCATAGCAATGAAGCTTTCATTACTATGAACAACTTTAAAGAAGATGATCTGAGCTAAAAAGGACATTTACATGGCCAAACCTTACCTTTTCTTTTTCTTTCTCCATCTTGAGCTCACCGAAAATGGAGAAACAAGAGAGAGAGAGAGAGATGAGAGACGGTGATGATGATGAAAAGAAGCAAATTTTCAGCCTCCCACACTTACACACAACTGACTTGAGGGAGATAGAAGAGAGGGAAGAGTTGAAATCTTGACCCAAATCCAAGGGTCCACAATTTACCAAGTGTCAACATCTTGACCAACCTCCCATGAGCTCACATACACATATATACATGGGATTCCGCCCCTTGATCTATTGCACAATTCAATCCTAGCCATTGATCTTGAAGTTACCAATGAGTTTCCTCCCCAGTAACCGATCAATTGGTCGATAACTTTACCGTTTTGCCCCTGATTATGACAATTCCCTTAAATCACCACAAAACACATTATTCTCATTCCATATCACCACATTATGCGCCCTTCCTCTATTCTAAGTCAATTTGGATGTTAATCCACAATTGAACTTAAATACAGGGCTTTGACACTGCTCATAACACAAACGACTACAATCTACTCCATATTCTTCAAAAGGGTTTATTTATAAATAATCACACCCACTTTTAAAGTCATAATCCCTTAATCAAATTTGGGATCTAGCTAAACCAGGGCTTAACAGTCCACTTATCTCAAGCTTATTCCCTAAGCTTAAGTCTTAAAATTCGGGGTATTACACAACCAATTCGCATTTCGACCTAAGCACTATTTTAGCTTAGGTCTCATTCAGGCCTATTCCCAACATTCAGTATCATCAGATCGGATCTCCTAGGATCAACAAACAATATGGCCACCACTCCTCATATAGCACCGTATATCGTATCTACATTCCTTTGACCTTATAGTGATACTAAGGATCATCATTTAGTGTAGAGAAATCACAAAATATTTACTATGCCTTAAATTGCCATATCCTCATCAAGTGGACCTTTCTGGCAATATTTGCCATGACAGAACTGTCCCGATTCAAAATCAATGCTTACAGGAAAATTATGAATCATTGATGTCTATAACCTCAAAAATAAAGAAGCACCAATCTCCTTACTGTTCTAGATTTGATCCTAAATCTAACATTTAACTTTAGAAATGCATAACTTTTAACACACACATAAAAAAGGACACAAACTTTATGTCATTGGAAAGCTTGAAATGTCTACTAGTAGATTGGAAAGTTTCAGAATTTTTCATTACTATTTACTCATTCAAAACATCCATGAAAACTGATTGCCTGCATAGGGTTTTACTTAACAGAATTTTCCAATTTCTAATATGTGTTTCTAGTGGTTCCAAAATTCACATCCAACACTGCTCCCACATAATTTTTCACAAAGAACACAATAGAAACCTCAAAATGACCAAAATCACAACCCATTGACATGTTCTACTTTGGGACACATTTCAACATAAAATCCTAAAAGTTTCCAAATTCCAAATTCAAGACTCCAATATATTTTCATTGTTCAGAATTTTCTGCCCCCTTTACCCATACTATATGCATAAGAGAGAGGGAGAGAGAGAGAGAGAGAAGAAATAAAAAAAATACTTATTTGACTTTTCCATCAACTCTCTCTTTATCCAATGGTGGCACATGTCATAATCTCCTTATTTCTCACCAAATAAGTAACCACATGGTTACACTAACTAGTCCATTTGTCATTTAGCCACACATCTCATTTCATGTAGTTAGTAATTAATTTCTTCATTAATCACTAACTAATTGACCGATAATTTCCATTCTTTCAATTTCTCCACTGATTATGGCATATTAACTTAAATTACCACATAACACATAATTAAGTTATTTTCCTTCTTCAATATGCCATTTACCCTTATTTTAGCTCCAAAAACTATCACATAATTATGCTAAAATACAGGGTGTTGGACATTTTCAATAATTAATTCGGGTCTCAAATCAACTTTAATTCACAAATCACTCTCTAAATATTCATTACAACCTCTTAAAAGGTGATTAGCCCTTAATCAAAATATGGGGCATTACAGTAAAGCTCAGATCTCAGTGCTCAACCTCTCACTCTTTTGACTCACAGCCTTACATTCAAATCTCAATGCTCAGTCTCTCCTTCCAGCTCAGCGAGGGCTCATGCGAAGTCGACGATGATTTCAGACAATGGTGAAGACGACGATTTGGTGATTTCTGACGACGGTGGTTTCAAGAAGTCTTTCGTTCTTCACTCATCAGGCGCTTTTTCTTGTCATATACCTTTCTTCCTTTATGATAATATGTAGTCGAAAGAGTAGCTATGGTAATCTATAGTCGAAAGAGTAACTATTAATTACAATAGGATTGTGATATTCGGTAACTAGCTATGTTCAAGCTCTTATCTGTATGCGTAATTGGATACTTGGTTTCCCAACGAAAGATGTTATTGATGATGGTAATTTAATTATATTTACTCATTTATCTTAATGTCATTTACTCGTTTATTTAAAATTAGCATAATATTATCTTTCACTTTGTTTTATACTTTTATTTTTTTATGGCAGTGGCGGATTTACCAGTGCAAAAGCAAAGTGATCGAGCTCAAGATACAACTTCACATCATGCGTCAAATTGAAACACCTTTAATTTTAACTAATTATTAATTATTGCTAAGTTATACTGATGGCTAGTGGATTTATATTTATTTTGTTATGTATGGATTTGTGATGAATGTTTAATTTATAATGTATTTTTAATTTTGTTATGGTTTAGGTGTGTAGAAAAAACAATCATAGTATATTGTTAAAAAAAATTGAAAAACAAATATGGGTTGGCCCGCCCAACCCGCCAACCTAGCAGTTATGGGTTAGGTTTGGTAAATGCTAATCCATATTGATGCGATCCTTTTGGGCCCGAATGCTTGAACCTACCGGGCTTGACCATATTACCACCTCTATGTGGAGTGTTGCAGACACACCTTTGTATCTTAGGTGCATTAAGTATACACGCTTGTCAGGTATTTTGCACTTGGTCAACTTAAAGGCAACTTGTAGATGAACCAATAGTAGTTTCACTTTGTTACTTGAATTGTTGTGTGATTTATTTCTAGAGGATAATGTACTTCTAAATCGTATGCATAAGGCGAAGAAAATCTTGTCTACAATGGGTATGGAGTATAAAAAGATACATGTTTGCCCTAATGACTGCGTATTGTACATAAAGGAGTATAAAGGACTAAGTGAGTGTCCAAATTTAAAACTTGCAGATACAATGTGAAGAAAGATGTTGGCTGTAGTTATGACACAAGTACTCCCTCTGGTCCTTATTATAAGACACTAACTAACAAGTGCTTTTGGCCTTTTTTATAAGGCACTTGCAAGTTTTCATGGAGCATTTAATTTATTTTATAATGTATGTCCATATTTAATAAGGGTATTGGGAGAATGTAATAATTAATGGATATTTGAGTTTAGTGTAGTTGGTAAGGGTAATATTGGAAATTAATTGAATTTTAGGACAACTTTAATGCTTTTAACTACCTTTATTGGTTTGTGAGAATTGGTAGTTAGTGTCTTATAATAAGGACCAGAGGGAGTAAAAGGTAACTTTTAAAGGTTTTGTGGTATCTTCCAATCATACTGCGGTTTAAACAAATTTTTGCTAATATGAAAGAAGCAATGAAGTTAAGATGGCATTCTGATGAGAGAATATGTGATGGAAAATATCTTTGGCACCCGAGTGACTCTCCACAATGGAAGAAAATAGATGAAATCTTTCTTGGATTTGGCAACGAGCCAAGAAACCTTCAGCTTGGGCTTTGCACAAACGGAATCAATCCTTAAGGTACTCTTAGTAGTACATAGTGCATGGTAGGTTCCGCTAATGATTTACAAATTACCTCCCTGGTTGTGTATGAAATGCACGTATATGATGCTATCTATGATAATTTCAGGACCAAAACAGCCAAGGAATGATATCAATGCCTACTTGGCACCTTTGATAGAAGACTTAAAGAAGTTGTGGGAGGACGGCGTAGATGTGTTTGATGCATATAAGCAAGAGTCCTTTAAGGTACATGCAATGATTTTCACCATGATTAACGACTTCCTTGCATACGGAAACTTGTCAGGGTATAGTGTGAAGGGTCATAAAGCATATCTGATATGTGAAGTAGGCATACACTTCCATCAACTTAAGTACAATAGAAAAAAGATCTACCTTGGTCATAGGCAATTTCTTCCTTAGTTCTACCTGTATCGTAGGCTAAAAAAGACTTTTAGCAGTTTGCTAGAGAATAGAATGGCTCCAAAGGCATTAACTGGAGACGAGGTTTATAGTCAGGTAGAAAGAATCAATGTCAATTTTGGTACGAATTAGAAGACTATGGGTGAGAATAACATATGGAAGAAGAGGTCAATTTTCTTTGATCTTCCATATTGGCGATGTTTTGATGTGAGACATAGTATTAATGTGATGCATGTGGAGAAAAATGTATGTGATAGCCTAGGTACACTTTCGCACATACCAGGGAAAACTAAAGTTGGAATTAGTGTGAGACTAGACCTGGTTGAAATAAGAATAAGAGACATGCTACATCCACAACTAAGAGATGATGGTAAGAGAATGTATATAGAGCCTGCAGTGCATACATTGTCAAAAGCTGAGAGAAGAAGTTTGTGTGAAGAGGGTATTCTTCAAATGTGAGAGGGCTTGTCTCAATGGAAGATTTGAAGGCAGTAGGAATGAAGTCCCATGATTGTCATGTCTTGATGTAACAATTATTATCAGTAGCTATTATAGGCATTATGAAAGATGATGTGCAAAGCATGATAACAAGGTTTGTGCATTTTCTTTAATGCTATGTTTAGCAAAGTTATTGACATTAAAAAGTTAGATGAATCAAAAAATGAGAGTTATACTATTCTATCCCAACTAGAGATGCATTTTACTCCCGTATTCTTCGATATAATCGTGCATTTAATAGTTCATTTGGTAAGGGGATAAGACTATGCGGCCCAGTTTATCTAAGGTAGATGTATCCTTTTGAGCAATACATGAAGAACTTAAAAGGGTATTCTAAAAATCCTTATTGACCTGAAGCCTCAATTGTTGAAAGATATGTCATTGAAGAAGCTATGAACTTTTGTAAAGAATATCTATCAAGGTCGAAGGTATAATCTCGTCATGAAAAGGGTACAAGTAAGGGAATACTAGGGCTCAAAGTGAAGAGTATGCATCGTGAAGAGGTGTTGCAAGCACACTTGTATATCTTGAATAATATGGAAGAAGTTTAGCCATACTTAGACGAACACAGAAAGAGTTTAAAGGAAATCTACCAAGAAAAAATGACATGTAGATAGCTAGTGAGTAAAACAAGACATTCATAGAGTGGTTCAAGGAAAAGGTATCACACGAGACTAGTGTGTCTGAGACAATCAAATGGTTAGCTTGGGGGGCCTTCTTTTGAGGTTCTAACTTGGAGTGGTTTTGATATAAACATGTATTCTTTCTATACAAAAGCCCAGGATGATAGAAGTACTATGTAAAATAGTGGGGTGATGGGTGGTAGCCGAAGCAATGCACTTTTCTAGTTCAAAAGATAAAAACCCCATATTGGCATCCATGGCCTATTATGGAGTTATTGGAGTACAATGGACAATTTTTCATTTCCTGGATCAATGACATAAAACACTTTTTTTTCCTGGCTTGCTAGAAGTAGAATTGGTAGATGATGATGAATATGCAGCTAGAATTTAAATTTACATCAAATTCCACATCATTATTGTTAACCCACTTACATTTGAATAAATGAACTCTTAACTTAGTATAACTTATCTCCTATAAATTTGTATTTTCATTTCTATCTTTATTCCTATTGGTTCATATATAACTATATTATATTGTACTTTATAGCAAACCTATGATATCCCCAACACGAGGCAGGATCCCAAATTTCTGGTATATATATTTTGTTCATCATAGTGTGAAATATTTTATTTGAATTTATTTAACTTTACTAACTCAGTTTTCTTCTCTGTTTATATAGGAATTGAGTCAATCAAATAAAGAGAAGCAAGCTAAAAACAATTATCTGCATTATATGTCTCATAGGGGTTATCGGAAGCTGGAAAAGAAGATCATGTAGGCTGATTTGGAAAAATTAAAGGAATCAGCCAAATCAGATCCTAGCATTGTCGTATAGGCATCGCCTCCTCCCTTACGTCATAAAAAATGGAAAGCAAGGAGGATCAAGGGAGAAAAATATATAAATCCAATCATTGCTAATGTCACTAGAAGGATTGTGAGTATTTAATATAAAGTATATTTAAGTATGTTTCATTTTTCTTAGAACTTTTGGCATGTAACTACTATATATTTATCCATTGTATGCTATAGGATGAACTTGAAGAGTAGAGCAGCCAAGGTTCCTTCCCTCAAACTAGAAGGATGGACATCTTAGCAATGACACTTTGGAAGCTAGATCACCCTGGTCAAGTTAGAGGGGAGCTAATAGGAGTTGGTCTCTCAAGATACTTTGGACGAAATTCACAACCTTATGGATAAAGTGAATTGAGTAGAGAGTTTATGGCCAGGGTTTAAGAGGAAGTCTGAGTAGAGCTAGAGGTGCAAATGCATCAATCAATTCGAGAAGAGCTTAAAGAAGAGTTGTTGCATGAGCTACGTGGTGAGATGAATTTGATGGTGTTGTCTTACATTCAAGTTAGGATGTGTAACAAGGAGCGTAGATATCAGGTTTGTAAATAATTTCATTTAATATAACATTGAGTTTTTCCTTAAGTTAGTTTAATTAATTCTTTAATTTCTCTTACCTAGGAATCCCCAGCCTTTCCTAGCACCAAAGGCAGTTACAATCCGCCAGAGATTGGATATGGCAACCTTGGTCCTTCATTAGAGGTTGGAGAGCCTTGCCCTTTTTTGTTGGATGTCCCATACCTGTGTGTTGTTACCAATGCTGTTGTATACACGCATGCTACCACCTACCATAATAAGAAAATTTGGGATGATCAATGTAATATCAATGTCACAAGTGTTTGACAGAGGGAGGAAGATGTAGATGTCCTGTTCCCCAATAACAAGGATGCCAAACTAGGTCATGTAACAGGATCTTTCATCCTATGTCCTCAACATCTTGTTTAGATGGTAACAACACCTCCAATGGTAGGAAGCACCTTACTATAACTTGATCCTTGACCTCCTACTTATAATCTTTATTTTGTGTATTACTAGGATCAAGAAGAAGCGACAAAATTTCCTTTATTAGCATAACTACAAAACATTCATAAAAAAACTTAACAAAGTCGACTTGCATATTCTTTGTGGGATTGTGGGTCGAGCAATCTCATATCATTTTGGAATTGATAGCAAAGATATCAGAGAGTTCCTATCTTTGCAAGAGATAGACATAGGATGGGTGTCAAACCTTTATCTTATTTTCACCTTTTTTAGAGTATTTTCGAAAATCAATACGCAGTTCTGTGGGCAACATATGAATAACATAAATATACTGATAATAGGTGTATGATTACATAAATTTCCCATAGGGTTTAGTACATACCAATTACAAATGATGTAGCCGCACAGGCTACTGGGGTATCTAAACCTGTTACAATGAAACAGAGACATCTTCCCATCTTCGTTCCACTACTGCATTCCTCCCGTATGGTTCTCTTCTCTGCTTTCAGTACACCTCTTATTTTCACCTGTTTAAATTGTTAGTAGGGGAGGGTAAGATTCAAGAGAATCTTAGTAGGAAACATATACCATAATACATGCATGATAAATGCTATGTGTATGACATGTTAGCTTTAATTAGACGTATGCCCATAATGACATTTCTGCATGCTCAATGTTTCATGCAACAAAACTATGGCCACAATGAAAATAGAAGCAGAGCTTCATTTATTCAAATATGCTCTACACAATCAAGTAAAGCAATCATATATATCACTACACAAGCAGAGAAATCAAATACATACAAGTAAAGTAAGTCCCCTACCCTGGTCTTTGAGTCCTTCTCTTGTACCTTAAATAAGCTCCTCGAACTTTGTGCTGCAACTTAGGCTATCAATCGGGTCCTAAAGTTCCAAATGTACAATTTAGACACTTACATAGTGTTTATGGTGGTTATATGAGTCTATATTGAAAAATTACCAAAAGGCCCCCGTGACCTGGCTCGACCCATCGTACCCAGTTCGATCGTATTTTTTCTGAATTTTTAACCTAGGCTATTTTGACTTATTGTCGCCTAAAGAATCTATTTCTGGACTCAGAATTACCAAATTCACTACTAAAAGACCAGAATGCTCTTGGCAGCCCTAATTTCAGGATTTTAGGGGCGTTTTGGTCATTATGCTTTTTAGGGCTTTTCTGAAAAAGTGTTCAACAGTAACCCCACCTAATTTTTCTTCTTGAACACACTGGAATCATCAAATTATCAAAAGTCCAACTCTAACCCCTCTATCTAGCTCTGGTCGAAACCTAAAGATTCTCCAGGAAAAGTTGGGGTCTTTCAATTCTAACCTTGCAGACTTGCTCTTTTCTACTCCTAATCACTTTGTTAACTATTTAATTGCGTTCCAACTACCATTTAGACTCAAGTTCGGCAGCATAACGCTTAGGGTTCATACTTTTTCCAATTTAACAATCACAACAAATTAACCAGAAATTCACTGATTAAATTATCCACAACAACAGAACAACCATAATTTCAAGTTTAGGAAGTCACCTTTACTTCCCTCTGGTTGTTCCTTTCTTGATCGAACCCTAGCCCCTTTCAACTCGAAGATTTTGCTTCAATAACACCTTAAATCACATAGAGGAGAAGCTTAGGAGATGGATTACACACGTTAGGAGCTAATTCAACGAAGAAATCATGCATACCAGGTGAAATTGCTCCTCATTCTCTCTCTCTCTCTCTCTCTCTCTCTCTCTCTCTCTCTCTCTCTCGTTTAGGCTTGCACGATAGTTTTGGGACCAAGGAGGAAGAGGATGTGATTTTTATAATGTTTCCTTAATTATTTATTTAAGTAAAATTCCAAACTTCGACTTTTTGTGTATAAACTTTTATCTTCATGTAATGAGTCATAAAGCCCCATTGTAATTCAACTAATATTTCTCTTCCTTCTTAGCCAACCATATTTCACATTTGGGGTCCAAATTAGTGCCAAAATGGGCTAACATCAATTATCTCATAATTTTCCTTCATTTTCTGATTAATTGAAAATTCTGGTAGATTTTTTGCCTAAATTTGAAAATTCATAACTAAATTTGTAGACATCATATTAGAGTGATTCCAAAGGCTATAGAACTCTTATTGAGTCTAGTTTCAAGAAAAAATATAGCCTTTTTCCAATTAGATGCACAAAATTTCCAGAATTAAATTCTTTGGATGCTGTTCTAGAAGATCAACAATTTTTCTGGGCTAACTTCAAAAGTTCATAACTCCTTGTGTACAACTTCAAATAATTCGTATGACCTATCAAATTAAATCTTAGGATGTCTACTTTCATCCTATAAAATTTCATAATTTGTGAACATAATTTGTTCATTCAATTTCACATGACGATCTCACTGCCTTGTAGGAAATCTCATTGGCAGCATAATCACATTCTCCAAAATTCACCCTTCCATTTCATTAAATGCTATAAATGTTTACAAGGAATATTGGGGAATAAAATTTGGGGTGTTATAATGGGTCACATTTGTAATCATGTGAGTTTATTTTTTTATTTTTAACTTTAATTAATGTACTAAAATTTAGGATTTTTAGGTTTCTACATTTATTAAGTCATTTCTCATTTTAATTCTGTAGTAGCTGCTTCCACAAAATATTTGTCGAAAGAGAGCTCAACACTTTGTTTGGCTTCTTATGTCAAGGCGTAATAATAATAAGTTGAAAAATAGCCTTTCGGCTCACATAATCACATATAACACACCCTAACCTCATCCCCTTTTACCGCCGGGGAGGCACACAGCCCTTACCCAAACCGTTGTTAGCAACTCAGGGACTATTGGTGTAGCGGTGCTTCCACAATTTCACATAACTTGCAGCATACATCTCTATCACATCACAATGATATAGTGCACATACAATGTATCACATAAGGTATAAAGAAAAAGTCACTACCTGTATCTTTCCTGACTGGCTCCGGCACCGTGGTCTCATGAGGGCGACATATATCAAATCCTATATCAAATTAGGGACAACCAATCAATCTATTTTCCATATGTATATTTCAATAACACTCTAAGTTGGTTATCATTTAGGACTCTTTAGGTGGCTACTAGAGGCCTAAACATATGCCTAAAGAGTTGGAAGAAGCTACCCCAAAGACCCCTTTTTCGAAGGCACAACATTGGTTTCTGGCAGCCTCACTAGAGCACAACATCTCTCAATCGAGCATTGGTACGGACAGCACTCGAGCACAAGAGAGTGAGAGACAGCAAGTGAACACTCGAGAGCATAAAGAAGCTTTCAGGAACAGGATCACTCGAGCACAGCCATATGCATTCGAGTGAACACCACATACCCGTGAGTGAGAAGGAACACTCGTGCACCTTACCCGCGAGTGACAACCCGAGAGCAACCCCTACTCTGGGCTTACACCATCACTCGAGCAGACCCAAGCTCACTCGAGCATGATCTTCCCTCACTCGAGAACGAAGAAGTGCACTCGAGATTCCTTCAAAGAACCCCAACTATCACTCAAGCAGAAAAGGGAAAATACTCACATCACTCGAGTATGATCATCCCGTGCTCGAGTGTTGTGCATCAGAGACCAAAAATGCAGATCATATTAGCTAACACCAGATGGTCAATTTCACTCCCAAATGGTTCCCAAACTCTACCAAAATCTCACACACACTTGGCACTACCTAGGGAACACATTGGCTACTTCAAAAACACTCCAAAACCAATTTGACCACAATCATGCTCCTAGGTCTCTATCACAACAAACATCCAATTTCCCTTAACACATTTCCAACATTCCAAACTAAATCAAATACTCATATATCTCCACAATAAATCATTTCCAATCATCAATCACAATGAACTTCATATATCCAGAAATAGGCATAACTAGGGCAATTTTCCAAATTTTTCTAAACTTATCCAAAAATCATCATAAATACATCATAAAGCACTACATGCTTACCTCTTCACTTTGCTAAATCCAGAATCTTGATTCTCAAACTTCCAAATTCGCCCAACTCACAAATCACCACTTTTCAAGATTCTACAACCACCACAATGGAGCTCTCAATGAGATACATAACATTAGAGAATAGGATTTGAGCAAAGGAGGATCATTTCTTACCAAAGATCAAAGCTTTTCTTTCTCTCTCCAAGCTTAAGGTCACCGAAAATGGAGGAATGGGAGAGAGAATGTGATAGATGGAAGAGATGATGATGCAATGTCTCTTCCCTTCCCTAGCACACAACCGAACAAGAGAGAGGAGGGAGAGAGAAAAGTGCTATTTTGTCTTCATGTGCCTCATCCAAAGGTCTCCACTATGCCACATGTCACCATCTCATCCACTTCTACTATGAGCTCACATAAACACAAAGCATAGGATTTCGACCCATAGCCAAGGAATCTCAACCCTTGATCTTAAATACCACACATATTTATTCCAAAATTCACATTAAATTAATCCCAATAGTTCTTAATTTCACTAATTACAGCAATTATCAGAGTCATTAGCCCTTATCACAAATCGGGATATTACACAAAAGAAGAGAACAAAATAGACAAACAAGTTCAATTGTAACTAGGATTTGTAGGATGCATTCATGAAATGTATTTTGTAACTTAATTTACTTGAAATTAGTGACTTATTGTATTGATTTAATTTTAGTAGTTAATTAAGCTTATCCCGAATTTTTGTACATGATTGGATATTATCAGCAAAGCATTTGTAAACTAGGGTTATCATTACAATTTGTCCAGAATATGCTAACATGAAGATATATAAACAATTCCACGGGCGTGCACTAACAAGTCTATGAGCATCTATTGAGATGTCCATGTGCTTGCATTGACAAGTTAGGTAGCTAACATTAACAAATCTTATGTTTGTTCAAATGATATGTCCACATAAGCAATATGAAATTATAATAACAAAGGTAGTTTATAAATTGAATTATGCTATATAAACAAGTGTAGGGGATTGCACTAACAAGTCCATAAATATCTATTGACAAGTCATTTAGTTAGAATCAAATGAAACCTATGAGTTTATGTTATATTTGTAGTTTGTTAAAGTTCAGTGCTCGTTATATCGTCTTTGATTTTGGTCATGTTGATAGCTTGTTTCTAGAAGCTAATCATGATACCTGCTAAACAAAAATTTAAAATAATTAAGGAAAGAAAACAAAAAACGTGCTCAGAAAATTTTTTATCCTTTTAGAAGAAATGGCAAGCACAAGGCGCAAGAGTTTTTCAAAGGCAGAAAAAGCTAGGCTATCATCTCTCAAATTAATCATAAATTATTTAACTTCTAGATATTTGTAGGCTGAAGTGGTCAATATTAAAAGGTGTAGTAAATACTTATTTATAAAATAAAAAGAACACGTCTTATTTAATATAATAATTCTTCATTAATCAATCTTATATATTTATGGAGTTGTTGCAAAACCGAACAATTGCATTCAAATTTCATTTAAAAATAATTAATTCTTCTATGAAGAAATTTATCTACCTTAATCCCATAAGGTGCATTTTCACCAATGAGTTAAAGCAATTTGCAAAATTAAAAATTATATTTCTTAAGATTACGAGTCTCACTAATGTTACAACAAAGATGTAACCCCCTTTCAACCATAGGCCAAGATTAAGTTTATAATCAAGTAATTAAGTGAAATTAGTGATCTTAGATGATTTGGGACTTAAACAAAATCAAACTTTCCAAAATCAGGATCTATAAAAACTTTTCTAAAACCTATTCACAAAGGTCTCATATTTAAATTACAAATACACAATTGATCAGTACAAGTTGATTCCATTTACAAATATCAGAGTACAGCATAAATTATCAACACGCTTGGGTTCCTTTAATCAGTAAAGGGTCTAATAAGACAACAATGCCCATAATCTCTTACCCTTTACTAGGGGATTACACAAAACTATTCAAATATCACCAATACATATACAGGCAATTCCCAACACAATATCCATATGATATATATGATAACCAAATAATCAAAACAACACCCAATCTGGAGCTTTATCTGCTCTTTGTCACCCGCTTTCCTTTTGATCCTTCGGCCCTGTCTAAAAGTTGTTTTGGGAGAGTAAGATTCTAAAGAATCCCCATAGTGTCAAGTCACTCATAGTATGTACAATAATAAGACATGAAAGCAAATCATCACACACACATTACAACTACAAGGGCAGTTACAGTGGCAAGGGCAGGTATGACTCGTGTCACCTTTACGTTTGCTCACGCTGAAGTGCTCATGCTGTATTGCACCACAACACAGTTCACAACAATATATTTCACCACAGTTGGGATTCATATAAAGCATTTTACAATACACAACCACACTGGCCGGATTCACAAAGCAGTTTTTTAAAGATCCATGTCTATTACAACGACAGTTCAACGGCCGAGGTAGGTGTGATAAGCATCAACCCCCTATGACGGCTCCTGCTGAAATGCTCCTGCTGCAATGGACCATGGCACATTTTCATTCACATTTCACAATCATATAATGATCAATCATGTATACCAGACATCATACACAACATGAGAGAAAAGTCACTACTTACTTGTTCCTTCCGTGCACGCTCTGGCACTAGTCCCTCCCAAGTAGGGCAAATTTCATATCCTATAATTATAATTAGTGATGAAGAGTTATTTCTCTATTCCAATTCTCAATTACTTCTTAACATTTAATTTGGTTATCATTATTGCTCTTTAAGTACCCATAAATACCCTTAACAAAAGCCCTAAAGGGTTGGAAGAATTATCCTAAAGATCCCCTTTTTGAAAGCACAAGACGTGATTTTTCACTGTTGCACTTGAGTGATGGTACGGACACTTGAGTGAAGAAGGCCTCACTCGAGTGATGGTACGGTCTGCACTCAAGTGCAAGAAAGTGAAGTGCAGAAAGTGTTTGCCCGAGAGCACAAGAAACTCTTAGAGAAAAGAAGCACTTGAGCACGGATCACTGCACTCAAGTAATGGCTTAACACTCTCAAGTGTTAAAGCGCATTCTTGAATCTTGGACGTGAGTGACAACCCGAGACGAGAGTTCATGGTGTCAAATACACCTACACTCAAGTGAGAGGAGGCTCACTCGAGTGAGAACCCATAATACTTGCAAGTGAGATAACACTCTTGTCTTTACACACGGAAGTGTGACATGAAAGCTAAAGGCAGAAAGGGAAAATGTACTACCGTACTCGAGTGGGCTCACCCTTACTCGAGTGATGTTCATCCCGCACTCGAGTGAACCCCAGATCACTCGAGTGATGCTATCAGAACCCAGAAAACGTAGAAGGTATGATAGTACTTCCTCACTTTTGCCAAATAGATTCCAATGGTCCCAAACTCTCACCCAAGGCTACTCCCATATAAAATTACCCAAGGAATTCAATAAAACCATTAAAACAACCAAATTCCTACTCTATTATCATGCTTTGGTTTTGAGTAACACAAACATCAAAATTCTAAACTTACCAAACTTAATCATTCAATCCCAAATCAATCTATCTATCAACATACATGCCAAATATACCAATTCCATACCAATAACATGCCAAACACCCAATGCCACTCATTTTCGAATTTAAGGCCAAAAGTACCAAAAATTCCAAACTTCATCAAATGACATGAAACATAGATGGAAAGGCCTGTTTCACTCACCTCCTCAACTTTTCCAAAGACACTTCTTGATTTTCCAACTACCAGATTGTCGTGATTCCTCAAATCACCACCAATGGAGAAACTACAACCATCAAATTGAAGCTCTCATTCCAAGGAACAACATTAATGAAGTGAAATTTGGCATTAGAGGTCATTTACTTACCTTTCCTTAAGCTTTTTCCTTTCTCTTTCTTGAGCAACAATGGTTGCTAGTTTGGAGAAAGAGAAGAGTGAAGGAGATGAAGAATGATGATCATTCTTCCTTGCCCATATTGCCCAACGAAAATGAGGGAGGAGAGGATAGAGAAAATGAATAAAATACACCATATTTGACTTTCTCCTCTTCTCTTATCATACCCACTTTTGCCACATGTTTCATTTCTATTGGCTCTCACAAAATAAGTCACCAATTAGCCATTTAATCACCCTTCTCATTTTTCTCTTAGCTAGTAATTAATTTCTCTATTAATTACTAACTAATTACCCAACAATTTCATTCTTTCAACTTCCACTAATCATGACATATTAATTAATATTACCGCCAAAACCCATAATTATTCTACTTTAATTCAATAATTATCCTCAATAATTATCATTAACCCTTAATTGAAATTTAGGGCGTTACAAAAGATATTTTCATTTTCTTAATATTACTCATTTAGTCAATACCATTACACCTTAGTCAATCTCATTACTCATTTGGTTAATACCATTATATCTTTAGTTAGTTTGTTTACGTCTTTAGTGAATATCACTACTCATTTAAATGTCATTAAGCCTTCGGTCAATGTCATTATGCTTTTAGTTGATCACATTACTCATTTAGTTAATACCACTACGCTTTTAGTAAATTCGTTTATATAACCCCCTGCTTTAATAAACGTAATTAATATTCGATATCGCATAATAAAATGGATTAGAGACCATCAGATAATTTAAAACTCATTTCAACTTCCTACCTTACAATAGGGTTTTCACAAAATCTTTCAAAATTTCTTTCCTATCCTAGTCTCAAGTTCAAACATCGAATATAATTACTTGTGCAGTTATATCACATTTATACATATCAGAGTGTACAGCAAAATTTCCGGCAACCCTGGGCTTAATACTTAAGGTTATACTAAGGGTTTCAATTCCCATTTAGGGGATTACACCACCATACACAGAATGTTATTTACATCCAAAAATAATATACAGTAATCTTTTCCCAAAATAGATAACCAATAGTTCAAACTAAACATCTCTACTAGGTCCTAGCCACTCCTGGTGGTTCACTTCTCCTTGGAGCTACTTGCACTGTTTGAAATGTTAGTCAATGGAAGGAATGAGATTTAAGAGAATCCCAGTATCACAACGTTGTGGTGTGCTGTGATACATTGTGGTGCTTTGATATTACATTGAAAGCTGGCATAGTGATTATTTTTAAACTCTTTAGGTGCCTATTAAAGGGTTAGATACATGCTTAAAGAGTTGGGAAAGATCATACCAAAAACCACCTTTCAAAAGTGAAAAATATTGATTTTGGGGGGTTGGCTGTGGCCCAAAAATCCACTGGCCGTGGGCAAAAATAGGTCATAAAGATTTGGGCCGTGGCCAAGAAAATCCTGTTTCTTAGTTGAACTTCCAAAAATCATAACTAATTCCAGAAAAATTGAAATAAGGTGATTCTAAAGCCAAATGAAAGATATTTAAGTCCTCTTTATAGGAAAAATATGGATCATTACCAGAAATCACCACACAATTATAGAATTTCACAAGATTTACCACTGCCCCAAAATAGATTCCAATTTCAATCCCAAACTTTGGACAGTCATTACTCCAAGTATACAAAACGAAATGACACAAATTATATGTCCATTTTGAAGCTTGGAATGTGAACTTTAAGACTGGAAATTTCAGAATTTTAAGATACCATTTGCCTATTCAAAACATCCAGACAACCTGATTGCCCTGTTCAGAGTTCTAAGAGACAGAATTTCAGTTTTGTGCAATTTGCTTCCAATGGTTCAAAATTCTCAATAACACCATTTCCACACCAATTTTGCATAAGGAATCCATTAAAAGCATCAAAACAATCAAATTCCATCCATATAGACATGTTCCACAAAAATCTCAACACAAAATACCATAATCCACCATAATGCAATTCCTTCCATTCTAAAATTCCAAACCAATTTCAATTGTACAAAGACACACTATGACATCAATTTTACCACAATACACTAGCCTATCCATACATTTTGAAATTTACCAAAAATTAGGGTAAAATTACAAATTCCCAAGACTCAACCAATGGTCACAATGAATACACCAAAATGTTTCAAATACTCATCTCAACGTCTTCCCAAAGCTATTTCTTTTATTCTCCCACTTTTAAATTCCCACAAATTCTCAAACTCCACTAATCAAAAATCTGAAACCATAGGAATGGAGCTCTTGACACCATGAACAATATTAATGAAGAACACTTGAGCATTTAAAGTCATTTTCTTACATAAAACCCAAGCTTCTTCTTTTTCTTTCTTGCTTACCTTCAACGAAAATGAAGGAGAGGAGAGAGATGAGATGAGTTGGTGAAGATGATGATGAATTTTTGGAATTTCAATTGCCTCTTGGACATCCTAAATGAGAGAGGGAAGAGAAAAACACCTTTTGACACTTTGACCATGATCCATGGCTCTTATGAAGCCAAGTGTCATGACCTTGTTCCTCCTCCCAACTCCTTCCATGTTCATGCAAGCATAGGATCACTCTATGATAATCTCTTGACATGTAATCCCAATCGTAGATCTACAATTTACCAATGAGTTGCATCTTCAGTAACTGACCAATTAGTTGGTAACTTTTCAATTTTACCATTTTGTCCCTGATTATGGCAATTCCATACAAATCACTTCCAAACTTATTCATATCATTTCAATAACATCATTATGCGCCCTCCCTTATATTTCAACCCATTTAGACATTAATCCACACTTAAGCATAAATATAAGGTTTAGGCATTGATTAAAACACATTCACATCGAATTCAACGATAATTACATCACTTCTAACATAATTAGCCCTTAATCTCAAATTGGGTCATTACAGTTTACACCTTTAGTGAATATCACTACTCATTTAGTGAATTTCATTATGCCTTTTGCTAATGTCATTTCTTATTTAGTCAATATCATTATGCCTTTAGTTAATATCATTACTCATTTAATCAAATATCATTATGCATTTAGTCATTTCTATTAATTATTTAGTTAATATCATTATTCCTTTATTTGTATTAGAGTTAAGGTGCAAATTCACCCCAGAAGTATTTGCGAAGTCTCATTGTTGCCTTGGAAGTTTTTTTTAGTCTTAATGTTGCCCTGGAAATCTTAAAACGTAGCAATGTTGCCCTTAAGTTAACAGAGGTGAAATTTGACCGTTTTGTTTGACTAAAACTCCTACGTGGCATCCTCACGTGGTACTTAATGGTCCAACTCATCGCAACCCCATCATTTTTTATCCCTTCTCTCTCCTTTATTTTCTTTCTTCCTCCTCCCCCTCTCTTTTGGCACACAACGGCTCCATCGTCCCTTCCCTCACCATATACTCCGCCTCCTTCCCTCCCCCTCCCCCTCTCTTTGTTGTTCCCCCTTGAGGGCTTGTTTGGTATGAGGGGAGGGGAGGGAAAGTGGGCGGAGGGAAAATTTTTTTAAGTTAAATTTAAAAAAATGAGAGAAGTTGGGTTAAAAATTTTTAATTAATTTTTCTTATTCTTTTATCTTATATATTCTCTTTATCAAAATTTTATTACCCCACTTCTTCAATCTTTTAAAATTCAACTCATAAAAATTTTCCCTCCCCTCCCTTCCCCTCCAAATCCCTCACATTTTTGTCCCTCTAAACCCGATTCAATGGTCACCATTTAAGGTGTGCTACCATAGCCTTTAATAGTAAGTTTTGCAATGGGATAAATATGATTATTGAACAATTCGAAGCTTTAGTGAAACAATGGCAAGTTTTGGGTTTGAGGGAACGTGTTAATGGAATTTTCAAAGTTATGTTGTACGGTTTCTAGACGAATTATTTAGCTTCAATGGATTGAAATTCAAAAATCCTAATCAAAACTTACCATCAAAGGCTATGGGAGCATATCATTCCCAGAAAGAGAGGGGGGGAAACCGAAAAAAACAAGAAAACACCTAGTTCTCAATTTCCAACTAAAATTTCTACTTAACAACAAAAACAAAAGGCTTTGTAATCTGTACACAAGAAATTCCAATTTTGAAATAAACATTGCTACATTTATGACTTTTGGGGCAACATTGAGACCAAAAAAAATTTTAGGGCAACATTAAGACTTAGCAAATACTCCTTAAGAGAATTTGCACCTTAACTCTTTGTATTATACATATATATACTTATGTATATATTTATAAAAGAGGCTTTGGTGGCCCAATGGCCACCTAGTCTCTTTGTAAATAAGGTGGGGTGGGTTTAAATCCTACCCTCACTACTCTAGCTTACATTTTTTAAAAAAACTTAAACTCTAACCCCCTCCCCAAAATAATCCTTGGTGTCAGAGCTCTGGCGGCCGATAGGCGATGGTGCTCAGATAAAGGTACCTTTTCTTTTTTCTTTTTTTAATTGAAAAAACTAAGGGGCGTAATGATAAAATCATCAACGATTTCAATTTGTTCCCTATTACCTTTATGTCATTTCCATGTGTTAATATACTTTTTGGAGTATTATAAATTCAAATGGTACCTATTTGGAAATTTTCATATGTTCAAACCATCCATTTAATTTTAATCCTGAGAAGCTTCATGATCCCATAAGGTACTAAAAAGAGACTCTAGAACTTTAGATCATGCTTAAATTTGTTAGTGTAATCTTTTCATTGAAGGTTGGGGGGAGAATTGGGTAACTTTAAAAGATTTACACTTTAACACAAGCTAAAGTAAGGTGAGGAGAGTTATAAGGATATCCCCGAAGAAGGAAACAAGAGAGTTACACTGATTCGGTCCTATTCTCTTGACCTATGTCCAGTCTCCAAAAGGCTTTTATGAAATTTCCACTATCTTTCAAGATTCACAGGGATCTTGGTGCCTCAGTATAAGCTAGTTCTTCTTCAAAGAATACTCACTCCCCCTTATACTTTGCAATCAATGCCTACTCAAGGTTTCACTACCTTGAGTATCTCAGATGAAATAAATGCTTAAGTATATCCTCTCACAAGAGTAAATGAATAATCATTGAAGTACACATTCACACAAAGAGCTTTGGAGATTAGCAAAATGATTGTAACAATAAATGCATAGTTTTGTTAGTTGCTCCGTTTTCAATGCTCTTCTATTTATAGTGTAAGAATGTTTGAAGACCGTTGCTTTTTGATTATAGTTGTTAGAGTGTATGGTCTTGCTTCTATCCGTTGATAATGTCATATTGTTTTTTTTTTGTCTTTGAATTTATCCGTTGAGATAAGGGAGAATGTGAAGTGTTTGAACTTTGGTGTATTTAATGCTCTAACACAAAAGTGCTTTTTGCTAGTCTTGGTTTAATCCATTATTAATCCCATGCAATATGATTAAACTCTAGTATAATAAAGTGTTAGATCAATTAAAAGAAAATGGAACAATTTTATGATAGATTTTAATGAGTATCAAGATTTATGATACGATGCTTTGTTTTTTTGAAGAAGCATCACTTGTAACATCCCAAATTTTCATTCATAAGATATAGATAATCTTATGAAGGAAACATTTAGCAGTAAATATAATTTAGTGAATAATATTTTAAATAAGGAAGATAGATCTAAAATAATCTAGTGGATATATGTGTTATATATGTGATGCACTGAGATTTTGCACTGTTCATATGTTGTTGATTAATTTGATAAAGGATATATGAGCACCTAGAATGTTTATTTACTTAATTTAGATTATTGATTTGAGGAACTCATTTCAAGGTCATATTTGAAGAAATTTTTGAAAATCAAGTTAAGATTAGGGTTAATTAGAGATGTTGTTACATCACTCGAGTGGTTACTTGAGTGATTTTCACTTAATCATTTGAAAACAAAGTAAATCATTGGATGGTTTATCATGGTGATGTGGTAGTGATGCTCTTTTTACACATTACTCAAGTAATCCAACCTTAGAATACTTTTCAAAGAAGCTGAGCACTACCTGAGTTACTGTGGTGCTGTGCTAGTGATACTCTTGTTCACATATCCCTTGAGTGATATTCTCTTAGAAAATTTTTTAGGAAATTGATCACTAGGATAGATGACTGTGGTGTTGTGATAATGATGAGAAATTTTCACATCACTTGAGTGTGAATAGTGATCTTCTCTTAGAAAATTTTTAGGAAATCGGATCACTAAATGATTTATTATGGTGATTTGATAATGATGCACTTTGTAGCTTATCACCAAGTGGTCGTCATAGTGATCATGGTTTAAAATTATTGCTAGTGATCACTATGGTGATGGGTTAATTTTTCAAAGACTGTTTCATTACTGTTGTATAAATGAGTTCACAGGATTTTGTCTTATCACTCGAATGGTCACTATAATGATCATCGCTTATCACTACTAGTGATCATTGTGGTGGTGAAGTTTTTCTCAGTAAAAACGTTTTACCCACTAAAAAACGTTTCACCCACAGTACCTCTTTCAAACCATTTTATGAACTATTTTTAAGCCTTCTTATCATTAAAACATAGGCTCTAACAAAATTTACACCTTGCATTTTTTAAAATCTTAAATCTGACCTGGGAGGTGCTCGTTGTATGCAATCAACTTACTCAAGAAGCTAAAGTAGTTTTCTTTAAAAAAAAAACTAGGTTCTGTAGTCAATTTAACTATTTTTTAATACTAATTTAGCTAATTTAAGACTTAATTTGGAGGACATTCTTTGAAAACTGACTTCTTTCTTGAATGTCACAGTTTAAATAGCACTATCTACACCTTTATATGGCCTTTTAATTCTCATCATTTTCACTTTGTATTGTAACAAAAGTAATTATTCTTTTTATATCTATATTGTAAGGCAATCCTTTTTTTTAATTATATCATCTTGTTTTTTATACCAAAAAAATTATGTGACAGTAAATTCAAAAGAAATGTCTATTAGTTTAATCCAAAGTTACTTTAAAACAATCAAATCAACTCAATCGTTCAAATGATATAAACAACATACCTTATTTATTAGGCTATTAGGTGTGGTTAGTTACATACATCGCATAACACTATTATTGTTTAATTAACAGCCAAATCTTTAATATATTATTAATAAGGAGTTCTCATTCAATGGTTTCATTGGGCGTGTTTTATTTAGAGGATTTCATAATGTCTTATCTATCATTCTTATGGGCATCTCCATCAACATTCTTTAAATTTGTCCAAACTATGTCAAAAAGATTTTCTACGATTTTCTCTTTAAGGCCCTCCTCTTACTTTAATATGATCATTTCAAATTTTATCTTTCCGTGTGCAGTGACCATACATAATCATCTTTGTTACTCTAATTTTATGCTCTTGAAGTCGCAAAAAAAAAAAAAATTATGCTCCTGATGTCCTTTTAGAGTTCAACATTCTTTGCCATATACTCGTTGATCATATCATTAATATAAGACATATTTATCAAATTTGATTAGATTAAGAAAGTTCGTTGAGTTAGTTAATATGATATGTATTTTCTAAAACACTCTACCCAGTCATTCCTTCTCCTCCTTGATTATTGTTAAGGGAGCATTAATAGGGATAAATTTGAAAAAAAAATTGATAAATATTAAAACCATGTCTTATTTTAAAACCAAGATTAATTCCTAAAATGTGTTTTATATTAATGACTGGAGGAGCAATGTATATAGATGGTCTTATAGCAATTTGATAAAACTTTCCTTTAATATTATTAAGTACTTTCTTATCATAGATTGCTCCAATAATATTTCTTCATTTTAACCATCCATCTTGTATTCTATGTGAAAAGTCTCCATTAATTTTGCCATCCTTATGCATATATCATCTAGCACTGGGAAAATGGGCCGGCCAGGCCTTATAGCTCCCGAGTCCAAAAAAGTACCAAAATCTTGCGGCCTGGCCAGTTTAAGGGAAGCCCACGGGCCGGGCCGCGGCCTTTAAGCCCGTTTAGCTTTTTTTTTTTCATGATTTTTTTTTTGTTTTAATACCTAATTTAAAACATAAATTTCATCAAAACTAATTTTAAACATAAATATTATTCAAGTTTAATAAAACACAAACACTAAGATTTAAATCCAAATAATAATTAATGCCCACAACCAATCAAACAAGTACACAGCTACAATCAAACAAGTCTACAAGCTTTAAATGTCAATAATAATAGAACACCTGGTTTGGATTTTGGTGTACACATACAAAAAAAGAAAAAAAAAACAAAATCAAAGAAGAGAAGCTTCAAATGAAGTATGAGTCAGTGTGAAAGCGTCTTTGATCTGAGGGTTATATTAGATTAACTCTACCATTGACTAATGTTTGCTGCCTATTGCCCTATGCCCATTTTTTTTTTTTAAAAAAAAAGTTTTATTGGCCTAACAGGGCCGGCCTTTTAGGCCCACCTCCTTTTAGAGGCTCTAAATTATAAGCTCGGCCTGTGATGAGCTCGGGCCTAAACAGGCTCGGCACGATTTCCCTCCTCTAATATTATCCCAAATATTTGAACTTTTGTCACTTATAAAATGACTTGACCTCCTATTTTAACCTCCAACCACCGCTACGGCTTGATCATTGAAAAGAAAAATAATTTGATCTGAGAGTTGTAAAGACAGTTTTATTATTCTTTTGGGGATCATGGTGTCAACATCGCCATTGAAACCTTTCCCAATTTCAGATGCAAATGCCAAGTGAACTCAGTTTGGCAGCCATAAAAGATAAGGTAGATGAGTAGCAGAATTTGTAAAGCATTCCTTTAGCACAGATTTCAGAGCAAGCAATGCCTCTCGTTTTCCAAGCTCACAGTTCACCCAATAACTCAATAAATTAACTAGGTTGCCAAATTAACAATCAAAACTACTTGTTTAATAATAGTTTTTTAAAATATTAAATCTAAACTATTTGTTTTTAGTATTGAGGGTGAATATTAGATTATGAGAAAAAGAGAGAGTAAGATACTAAACAGATCCAAACCCATTATGTTACTCCATCCGGTCTAAATATAGGACATAGTTTGTAGTGCAATTTACACTATAAATTATGTTTTATATTTAGGATCGGAGGTAGTACTTTTTTACTGATCCCGTCCTTATAATTAATGTTTAAATGTTACTCTTTGTGTTTTTTCCATTCTTTGATTCTTTCAAAACCTCGTTAATAAATAGGAATTCAGGGTTTAGACAGATGCTTATACAGGGACAGTGTAGGCTCTTCCGAGCCTAAGGGTGTGTTTAGTTTGAGGGGAGGAGAGGGGGGTTAAATTATCTTTTTGGGTTGAAAGCATTTAAATTTTGGGCGGGAACCCAAAATTTAAAAGGAATGAGAGGGTAAAATTTGGGCGAAAAACCAAAATTTAAAAGAATAAGAGAGTAAATTTTGGATTTTTTTATCCAATATTGTAATTTTACCTTCCTCCCCTCCCATACCCTCCTCTCAAACCAAACACACCCTAAGGGTCTATTTGGTGTGAGGGATTTGAAGGGGAAGGGAGGGGAAGGAAAATTTTTATGAGTTAAATTTTAAAAGATTGAAGAAGTGGGGTAATAAAATTTTAATAAAGAGAATATATAAGATAAAAGAGTAATAAAAATTAATTAAAATATTTAACCCCACTTCTCTAATTTTTTTATATTCAACTAAAAAAAATTTTCCTTCCGCCCATATTCCCTCCCCTCCTCTCAGACCAAACAAGCCCTAAAGGTATTATGTTTTAGTTTGACTTTGATCTTTTGTCCCTCGTTCTCTAATTAAAAAAAAAAAAATTAGGACCGGAGTATAATGATATATTGAGCCATATTAAATATGAGTAATAAATAATGTAACTTATTCTTTTAAAATCAAATGAATTTGTTATAATTTTTTTTTGACAAAAAAACCCTTACAAATTTTAGATTTAATTTATATAAACTATAAAATGTGAGTTATGTATCGATATCCTTACTTTCTTTTAGATAAAAACTAAATGAGAAATATAGTAACACTTTTTTTTTTTTTTGGTCGAAAAAAACATATCGGAACACTTCAATATTATCTTTGTTATAAATTTAGAATACAAGATAATTGTCTCTATAATTTGGGTGATGTAGTAATAACATCTTTACTAGCAAAAAAAAGTAATAATATCTTTACAATTTTTAAAATTTAAATAGAGAAGTAAATCAAAATTATAATAACACTTAAATGATATTAATTTGGAATATTACTTGTTATGAATTTAGAATACCACTTCTAAAGTTCTAACAAGATACTCCTCCCGACTCAATTACAGGACAATATTTGAGAGTTGATCTTGATATTAAATATAAAATATAATTTACATATTTATCATTCTTTTCATAATTTACCCTTATTGATGTTCCCTAAACAATAATCAAGAAAAATAGGGAATGAAAGAATTAAGGAAGATGCTTAAGGTATTTTATAAAATGCATATCACTTTAACTAATTCAACTACCTTCCTTAATCTACTTAAATTAGGTAAATATATCTTATATTAAGGATCAGAAGAGTAATTGATTTTGTAAATATATTTTAATAAGATCATAGAATGAAAACAAGTGTAAACTCCAAGATAAATAATAGATTCAAAGAAGGGTTGAAGTGAAAAAATACATTCGAGATTTTTCTAAAAGTGCGCCTAACATTAAATATTTTTTTAAAGAGTAATAGTAACTATGAATTTTTAAAATAGATGTAAAAATACACATTGATCATTAGTTGACTGTTTGTTTTAATTTTTTAAAGTTAATTTACAAAAATACATATGAGAATTTTCCAAAAGTGCGCCAACACAAATGTTTTTTTGAGGGACAAAAGTATATATGAACTTCAAAAATAGATGTAAAAAAGCATATTGACCGTTTGTTTGAATTTTTTTGACTGAAATTGGTGATATAGAGAATGATGTGAATAATTAAGAAACAATCTAAAATAATAATTTGCAAACTGGGTAATTAAAAATTGATTTCCATCTAACCCTTTCTCTCTCCTTCCTTTCTCTTCCAAAAGAAATGATGAGGTGCAGATAAAGGAGTTCGGTGGAAATTAATTTCCTTTACCAAGTCAGCAAATTATTATTTTAAGTTGGAGAAATACTTACATACTCTAAAAGTACCACGTCATCTGAACTCTATCAAATGAAAACATAACAACTCATATAATTTTAATCCTAGTTACCTGATGACTCATTTGAAAAAATTCAAATTTTATCTTGTTTTCAAGAAAAACATCTTAATTTAAAAAAAAAAAAACTTAAACACAACGATCAACCTATATTTTTCTTGATCATCTAGGTTATCTTCAATGTCAGTGTTTTCAGTCAAAAAATTAAATAGTTAACTAATACTTAATATATATTTTTACATTTGTTTTGGAAGTTCATAGTTACTTTTACCCTAAAAAACATTTGTATATGGTGCACTTTTAGTAAAATATTAAGTGTATTTTTATACCTTAATTCTTAAAAAATTTAAACAATGATTCAATGTATATTTTTTCACATATTTTGAAAGTTTATAATTATTTTTACCCTTTAAAAAAGTATTTAGTGTTAGGGCACTTTTAGAAAAATCTCATATATATTTACACCTTATCCCTTAAAAAGAATAACTTATACTCTTTCCGATCCTAATTATAAGATAAAGTTGACTTTTTTGGAGAAATTAAGGAAGATAATTAAATTACTTTAGAGTATTTATATTTTTAGTATTCTTAGATTATATATCAGTTTATTAGTCAAATTAATTAGTTTGAAGAAAAAATAAAAATATAAATACTCTAAAGTAATTTAATTGGCTCCCTTAATTTCTCTAAAAAAATTAACTTTATCTTATAATTAGGACCGGAGGGGAGGGAGTATATAACTACCATGCTAGTAATACTTTCTTCCGTGAGAAAAGCGATTTTATCAGTTCTTCGTCCTCTTTTTCCATATGTTTCTCCTGACAATATTAAGTGTATAATCAAATAAAATTTGTCAGATAGAAGCATAAAAAAACTGAATGAACAAAAGTTTATATCCTTGATAACCTGTTAAGCTTAAAAAATAAAACATATTGCCTATCTTTATCTTTAGGACATAAAATTGTTTATATGTTGATTGTCTAGCATGTTTTCAAATTGATTTGAATTCAAGAATGTGATTATGTTCTAGATCACATACTTTACTTGTTTAATCAATTATAATTACTTGGAAGCAAATCAAATTTATCTTGCAAATCTAACCTCAGCGGATTGCAAGACCTTCAGCAGTGTATTGACAGAGACAGTCACATGACTCAACTAAAAAAATAAACGAAGCATTAGTTAGTGATTACTACATATCAACTTCAAATTCATACACAAGTGCTAATAACCAAAATTTTGCGGGTCGATCTTAATTGAGCTCTGAATATATTTGAATACTTTTGTAAAGAGATTAAAAATGCCAATCAGTATCTGAAGTTTAGTGCTCTTATTGCAACATAGAAAAATATTTTAAGGGTACGTAAAATTGCACCCTATAGTGTTTTTCCAAAAGCGTTAAGCATCCTAAATTAAATTTCTGGAGCACTTAGTATCTTAATTTTAGAATATTCATTGCTACTGAGAAAAATATCTTTAAGCCAAAACTGTACCAAAAATTATTTTACGATACTCGGCACTCTAAAAAAAAATAATTTATGATACTGAGTGAACTGAAAAATAGTTTAAAATATAGGGTGCTTCTAGAAATTAAACATACGGGGTGATGGAAATTAAACACACATATTTATATAGCAAAAAAAGGTTCACTGGTATTAATGCGAACCTTTTTACTTAGTTAATTTGTCTTTTTATTAATTTTTGCGTGAGTTTGTAAAACTCTAAACACTGTTGCTGGCCAGTCTTTTATCTTAGTGGGCCTTTTCCTTTAGACAAGAAAAAACAGTGGGCCTTTTCCTCCCAACTTCTTCCCATTTCTTTGATTGCGTCTCCCTTTAGGGCAGTTGGAAAAAACGACGTCGTCAAGCTGAATCCCTCCCAGTCTTTCACCCAGTCACCCTCTTCACTTCGCTTGTTCTGCTGATGCGAATCCCAGCTCTCTGCCTCGCTCAGATCTCTCCTCCATCTTTTCCTGCATCTGGCTATCGTAGCATCTCAGTTCTTCCCTCCATCTTTTCTTCCATCTCACCGTCGAGGATTGCGTCATCTCACACGACGCAGTCCTGTAAACCCTAACGACTTCCCTTGTGCGATCGTGAAGGCTTTCGAGCTCGATGATGGAGAACAAGGAAGTGGAGGCCGACGATCCATTTCTTCCTCAAGAAATCATCAGAGACATTCTCACACGACTTCCGGTAAAATCCCTTATCCGATTTCAATGTGTGTGCAGACATTGGAGAGATCTCTTTAAGGACCCATCTTTCATTGCTGATCACCTCCACCGCTCAAATCGTCAAAACCCTTATATCCTTCTCCAACGGGGTCATTTGTATGATAATCGTTTGGACTTGTATTCTCTTGGTTCCGACTTGCAAGTTCGGAGATTTCAGAACCCACGTTTGATCGAGCATTGCGGTAATATCGTGGATTCCAGCAATGGCTTGCTCTGTGTTCAAACCAATAGGCTTCATTATTCTCCTCATTCCTTTTTGTTGTGGAATCCAGCTATTAAAGAGGTCAAACTGGTGCCTGAAACTGATTTTTGTCGGGATTCTTATTCTTATGGTACTTATTCTGTAGGATTTGGGTTCTGTCCATCCCTCAGTGATTACAAGATAGTGATAACTTATGTTAAGAATCGTTGCTTTGAGATGTCCAAAGTGTATTCTTTAAGGTCAAGGTCATGGAAGGAAGTAAAATATAGGCTCGATGCATGTACTATTTATTACCATGTCACTGTTAATGGTGTTATGTATTTTCATGGGGAAAAGAGAATTAGGAAGGATCATGGGAAGAATTTTGAGCTTCTGGTTTTTTCATTTGACTTAGCAACGGAAGAGTGGACAGTGATACCAATGCCTGAGCGACACCCTGGTACCGTTTATGATAATTTTATGGTGTACGAGGGAAAACTTGCTTACGTTTCTTGCTCCAGAGACTTTAAACAATTTGTTACCCATATGTGGGTAATGGAGGAGGGTGTAGGTGCATCTGGGGAGACATGGAATTGGGCTAAGAAATTTACTAGCAAGCCTTCATCTAGTGGGATACTTCCCAAGACTATGCGGGGAAATGAAATTGTCTGCATGACCTTTGTTATTGAATCAGCAGACACGATTCTCTTCGATCCAACTACTGAAAAATTCAAGAACGTTAACTTTAGAAACTATGACACTGAGGATAAAATCTTCAATTATGTTGAGAGCCTTGTATCTGTTGGAGGGACGAAATCATTAACAACATATCTCAAGCGTTGGGGTTCATCCAGTGGAGTGCGGACAATGATTGAGCACTTTTGGTAAAAATGTACCCATATTAGGTTAGATTATTCTGTCCTTTGTGAAGCTTGAAGACCTTTTTGAGATGTTTTATCTAGAATTATGAATATGAATGTGGATATTTAATGACGGATGTTTCTAGCTGTATTTGGCATGTATTAGTTTGTCCTTTTTTATTTCCAAGATGGATGTCAATGGATCAAATCGCATATATGCACTATTTGATTATTATGTATTTCATAAGTATCTCCAAGTAAGCTTTAAATGCTATAAACCGGGAAGCATGTTCTTGAGGCTTTAGTAATTTCTAGAGCTAGTGACGGGGTTGAAGGTGTTGTGCATGCCTCCAATTTCTGTGTCTTCCTACATAAAAGAGGCAATTAGAGGTCGACTACATATTTTTTTTGGTTGGTTTATCATTTTGCACCATATAATTATGGGATAAGATGTAAATGTAGCAAGGAACTATTTTTTTATGGACACCCAACACAATTAACTATTGTTGGGTGCAAAATTAGACATAATGAATTTTTCCTGTAGCAAATATGGGAACACCACTAACCAGGCTTAACTTCCGTCCATTTCAAGTGTTGGGAGACCCACAATTGTTCCAGGTGGCTTGTTCTTTGCAGGAATGGTGTTGAAACCTGGCATATGGTTGTGAAACGTGGCAGGCAGAGTTGAAGGAGCGGTGATATGGTACGGAGTAAGATCTGGTACGAAGTGATCTCTTTACCCATCGTCTTCTTCGAATTATCATTAAACATTAAGTAGATTTATAAACAAACAAGAAACTCAGACCAGAATCAAATCATAAACAAGAACGAGACAGTGTTGGAGGACAAAAGAACCACCATTCAAACTAGTAGACATTCACGAAGCCACCCATTGTAGACCAGAAATAAGGGGAGAATCAAAGCGTGGAAAATCCACCGTTGATCGAAAGGTGAAGATCGTGGCTGCTTCGAGTTAAATCGAGGGGGGTTCTCAAATATGAAATTGATCGCAGTTCTAACCCCACGGTTGATTCCTTGCCTGTTGAAGTTGATTGCAATAGATCTGGAGCGGCAACGGTTGAGGTGGCGGATGGAGATTGGTGGTTGAGGGAAGACAATGGGTATGGAGACGAGGATAGTGGAGTACCGTCGTCTGCCTCCTCCGCTCCTGCCGCCTGCAAACAATTAATGTCCAACACCTTGCTCATCCATTCGGCGAGAAACGTTGAGATCCCACTGTCATCCACAAAAGATTCTCATATTCAATGGTTGAATACGTGGTTTGTTCGAATAAAAAACAGAACTGAAACAAAACATTGGAAGAAAACAGAAAAATCAGTATTTACAAGAATCGGAGAGCCAAGAAATCCAAAGATGAGAAGGTGGGTGGGATCGAGGAATGGGTGTGAAGGGAAGAAGGTCAAGCTGAAGAGGTGAATCTGAGGAGTGGTCTCATCTTGGACTTGTGTGGGACTGGCACTATCATGCTCTGAAGCTTTCTCTGCGAGACTCTGGCCAAGAGAGATGCAGAAACCATTCTGGTCAAACAGTTTTCTCCATCCATGTGGATAACGACCGGTTAACGGTTAACCGTGTTGTTATATTTGCTACTAAAAAACATTCATTATGTCTATTTTTGTACTCAATAATAGTTATTTATGTTGGGTGCTTATAAGAAAATAGTTCATTACTAAATTTATGTCTTAACCGCTTAATTATTTATATTACTCAGATAATTGTAGTTGATTCTCACTTTCTCTCATCCATTTGAATGAGGGTATTTTTAATAAAAAAGTTACATCTGTTATGTCTTTGTTACCTCTAACCAACTTGTTTTATCAATGCCAATAAGAGGATCGAGCAAGTAATATTTACCTTATACATTGCAGCGGTGGAAGGACTAGTTTTTCATTAGAATGAAGACGCAACTATACGGTGGAAGAAAACTTTGACTTTTTATTCTGTAGGAGAATTTCAGTATTCCTATCGTGTTTCAGTTTTATGGGACTTCTACCAATTCTAATTGCTTACCCAAAATGAATTTATGATTCCTTTTTTTTTTGCCCCTAAAATTATATTTCACTCTCAGTTATTTTATCACCTCCAGCCAATTCAAATCCAGAGAGCCGGCCGGCTGTGTTTATTAATTAATAATCAATGATTAAATAAATATCACATATATCATTAGAGGAAATTGAGGACAAACAAGGACATGTCCAGCATGGTGAATCAGATTCATCCAAACTTATCATGATACTGATAAAACGGGTTAGTTTGGAGTAATTGATAATTGATGCTGAGATTATTACAGCATGTTCACCGTTATATAAAAAACTGGTCAAGAATACAGGTAACCTTAGTGTAAGTGGCCACAACAGCTCAACTATAATAAGTTACGTAATGAGTTAATTAATTAAGTACTTCTCGATTCCACACATAGGATCTATATAGTTTGAAGTGTAAATTTCATTACAAACTATGTTAACAGACTGGAGGTGGTAATACACATACTTTCAAAAAAGATGGAGAACAAAATGAATGAAGCATGTACTTGGTGCATTGCCCAGGTTGCGAAGTAACTCTTTTGTATGGGAGAGGTGGTGGATTCTATCCCTTCTAGGGCAGGTTTGGCTCCCCTTTTAATTCTAAGAAAATAAAAAGATCAGTCAAGTAACTTTGAATGTTATTTTTCTAGTGGTTCCAATACCCTAATCTCATTTAGAGCATCCAAGTCCAACACTCTAAATCATAAATAAGATCAGGGTGATGGATGTGATCGGAAGAATAACATCCGAGGTGCAGGATGCACAGGAAAAATAATATTAAAGTGTTGGATGCACCATAAATAAAACTATTATGCTAGATATTACTATAAAATAACATCAATGTGTTGGATACTGCTTTGTCCTTATTTAAATTATAAAGATCTTATTTATAATACAAATATAAAGGTGTGATTTTTTTTATTGTAAGATTATTTTAAATATCTTTATTTATTATTCATCATTATTTAAATTATATCATAACACTCAATGTGTTAAACTAATTTTTTTTACATCCAGCATCCTGAAGTATTTTTTTTCAAAAGTATTAACTATTATAGATTAAATTTTGGTGCAACTAACAACTAACACTTTTAAGTATTTTTTAGGAACACTTAATATTTTAAGTTTAGGGTGCCCATTAGTCATTACTAATGGGAAAAATATTTTAAAGATAAAATTGTACTAAAACTTACTTTACAATACTAGGTGCTCTACTAAAAAAAACCTTTATAATACTGAATGTAATAAAAACTATTTAGAATATTGAGTGCTACTGAAAATTAAAGATACTTTGAGGTGTTAGATACATCTTAATTATATTTCTATTATTTTATTATATAGTTTTAATACATATTTATTAATAAAACTAAACTCTTACAATTTTACGATTTGAATGCAAGGTCCTAAGTTACATTCTTGTCATGAGTTTACTTAGATTTATAAAGGTGACAACCTTAGTTGTGGATCTCACCCCACTGATTCAAAATAAATTGGGAAACTTGCACTAAGGTCCCAAATTAGACAAAATTTGACTCACAGATCCCTAGCAATCTTAAATTTACAAGCAAATCATGTGGGACGTTTGGGTAATTTAATCCAATCATGAGAAGACCAAAATATCCTTAATAAAATAGAGAAATAGCAGACAAATCCAAACACTCTCCATTCTTCATCGCCTCTCTTTCTCTCCACGTGTTGGAGCCCTAGTTTATCTCCTCGTCACAGTCATCTGATTGGCTTGAGACCATGATCGTTGCCGTCGCGTAACCGTAGCCGTCATCAACTGGACTAATATCTGTTACTTAAAAGATTTATACTAGTATTTTTTTTACCATGTACCTTTAATTTAGCTTGTGTTTCTCCTCAGGAAGCACAAAGTAAAGAGATCAATCAATGTTCCTGTTGTTAGCAACAAACTTGCAGATATACCCCCGGATGATTATTCATGGAGAAAGTATGGGCAGAACCCAATTAAGGGCTCTTTCCGCACTAGGTGTAATATCCCAAATTTTGAGACCAAAAACTTAAGATTAAGCCTAACTCATGCCGACTGCTAAACCCCAGTTTGTGAAAATCTCAAGAATGTCCAAGTGATAAAAAGTCTTTTAGGGACCAATTTGGGAAAAATAAAGTATCGGATTTGGTTCAAAATAGCTAAAGGAAAACACCCAATTTCTTTATCTAAAGGCAAAAATGATATAAAGCCTAACTTGGATCTAAAAAGAAGAAGAAAATGAGAAGGAATTAAAATGAAAGAAAAGCTAATGGCACCTTAAATAAATGTTGTCATGATTAAGGGCAAAAGAGACAATTGTCATTTGATCTTGAGGTTAGAATTGGAAACAAGAATGAAGGGCCAAGATTTGTTCTTGAAAAAGTAAGAGTAATTATGAGGAAAAAATATAGAAGACAAGAGAATTCACTAAGAAAACTGGATAAAAGAAAGGAGAGATGAAGAAAAGTCTAAGTGTCTTCAAATTTTTCCAACTTGAGAAGCTTGACCCAAAAAGCAAGAATCAAGAGGAAATTGGTCAACAATTCCACTTCTTTTTAAGTGGTAATTTTGGTTGGGGCAGGACCAAGAAGGGAGAGAAAATATCATCGAATTAACCAAACCATCTCTTGGTTAATTAACTCGCGTTTTGTAAGAAGCCACCATTATTTGACATCTCATCACTTTTCCAACAACCCATAACTTTTGGCCACATAAAGGAAGGATAGTATAAGTGAATAAATAAAAAATTTTCATTCATTTCGAGTACCCAAATTCAGCCAAACAAGAAGAGGAAAGAGAAAGAAGAAGCTTGAAGAACAAAGAGTAGGTAAGAACGTCTCTTTAGATTTTCACCCTCTTACTCACCGTTCTAGCAAAAAATGTCTCCATAAACATATTTCTCTTGATGTAAGCTTCATTTATATGATTTTAGTTTTTCAAGAGGAGGTGTTTTGGGGCATTTATCAAGACCCAAAGTGGTTGAATGAAAGAATAAAGCCTAGAAGAAGTAAGAGGTGAGTAAGAGCTTCCATTTGAACTAAGTATTGTGAGATTTGGTTGAGCCTTGTGAAATAGATATTTTTACCCTAATTTTTAGTTAAATGGTTATTCTTAGAGTTCATGGTGGTTTGGTCTTGTAAATGGCGTTAAATATGGTTTATAAATGAGAAATCACAAATTTGGAACTTAAGAGTAGTGTTGCCAAAATTCGTTTTTTAGAGGAAATAATGTTTTGTCATGTTTTTGAGTGGTCAAACCTAGTCCAAATGCTATGAAAATTTTCAGAATGAAAGTAGACATCTTGAGCTTCATTTGATAGGTAGAATGTAATGTTTTGGACCATTAGATTTATAGTTAAGATTTTTCAAAGTTGGACCATATTTTTGGAATCAATTCTGGAACAGTTAAGGTTTGACGAATTTCTGGAAATTGTGTGCCTGCATTTTTCAAGAAAATGATATTTTTCTTTGAAATTACACTTAAAGAGGTTTATTGTTATGAATATTATGATTGTATGGATGTCCATAACATTCAAGAATAAGGCTCTTCACCTCCCATCCATATTGAACCTCCAAAATGAAGAGTTTTTAACCTTTAATCTTTGTAACATCTAATGATACAATTATGTTGCTTAATTGTCCTCTTTATGTATTGTAACTCATAGGATTGATCTTTAATATTAGGGCCTTATAAATCGAGGCATGTACAAACATTTGTGAGCTTGAAATGAAATAAGAATCACTCCCTCCTTGCTTTCCATTTTCTCTTGTATTTCTTCATTTCCCTTATCTCAATCTCTTATATTTTCTTGATTTCATAACATGTTATCAGCACAACTTCGCTTAAAAGGTCTATAGTCTAGTTTTCTGTTTCTTTCACTCTCTAATTTTCTCATTTTCATACTATATTTTATGTTGTTTATTCTCTATGTTATTTATCATTCTAGTTTACATTATCGATATGTGGTTCTATATTATTTTGATTATTTTTATTTCATCTGGGATAATCTAAGCCATTATATAGAATTAAAGAGACCCTTTTACTAATTATTTTATACATCAGGTTCCATGGCTAAGATTGGAGATTATTGTTGTTTTATTATCTTTCGCAAGTTTTTTTTAACTTTTATTTATCATTTTCCAGGAATCTCTTATTATGCAACATTTAGATATATTTTTATTTTATATTATGTTCTTTACATTTTATGTTGTTATATTATATTATTTCATTTTATTTTTTTATTTACATATTTAACATTTATATTTCTTTATTTTATTTCCATTTTATGTTATATATTATTGATTGTTTCTTTCTTTTATGTTATATATTTCATCTTGTTTTATTGTTATTTTATTTACATTTCATTTATTTACGTTAATATATTATTATTATATCATTATGTCAATCTTTTATTTCATTTGTTTAGTATATTACATTAATATATAATAGTATTATATATGATCATATAATGTGGTTATATGATCATGGGCTTATCTCTTATTTATATTTGATTATGAATTTGAATTTACTTAATTTATTTTATAGTATTTTAATTTTATCAAAATGCTAGAAGCCATAATATTCTTAATTTTGTGATCAGATGACCGGAAGTCACATCACTTTTGTAATAGTTCTCATAAGAAAGAACGCTTGGTTTCATTAAATTACAAGATTGACAAGAAAAAATTTGGCACTTTGATTATTTAATTGTTACAAATATCAAAGCCTTGAAGGATAAAGGTTCAAATATCAAACTAAACAAAAAAAAAAAGCTTTGCAAGATTTTTGCTATGGTCCGGAAGACCAATATTTAGAGAAATTGATGATGTTATTGACAGCAAAGAACATATGTAAGAGTGAAAATGAACATGATTGTAATGCCTCGAATTTTGGAATCGGAGGCTGGAGAATAAGCATGAAGCAAGTGAACTCCTAAGCCCTAGTTTAGCAGGTGTACCCAATTTATTCCCTGATATTTCTTATATATTTGAGGTATTAAAGGGAATAAAATAGTGAATTAAAGAGTATGGGAAATTTGTATACAAAATTGGAATTTATTCAAGTTGCAACTGCATGCCGTATCATTGCTTCAAGTGCGGCAGTAAGTTTGTCACGTGGTTTTGGAAGAACAAATGATAAGCAAAAATTATGAAATTTTACAAGATGAAATTATACATCCTAAGCTTTAAATTGATAGGTCATATGAATCATTTGAAGCTATATACAAAGAGTTATGGATTTTTGAATTTAGCCCAGAAAAACTGAAAAGTTTCTGGAACAACATCTAAAGATTTAAATTCTGGGAATGATGTGCTTCTAATTGGCAAAAGTTTATATTTTTTCTTGAAACTAGACTTAATAAGGGTTTCATAACCTTTGAAATCACTCCAATTTGATGTCTGCAAAATTATTCATGATTTTTCAAAGTTGGGTGAAAATGCTGCCAGTTTTGGGCAAAAATCACAAAATGTATGGGCAAAATGGTAATTTGTCATATTAAGCAGGAAAATATTTTCTTCTGATTTCTCACCTATTCTTGTCCAGAAAAGAGGAATAAGGGTATGTTCATATTAGCTTTTGGATAATAGCTTCTGGAGAAAAAGTGGATAATAGCTTCTGAGAATAGATTATGAGCAGAATAGATTATGAGAAAAAAGTGATTTTGATAAAATGAGAGTGTTTAGGTATTGTGGTCAGAATATCTTTTTTTCATGGTGTGGGGCCCACATAATGAGAAAGAACCAATGAGAGAGGGTGGGACCCACATAAGAAAAAGGACCAATAAGAGAGAGACGGTGGGGCCCATACAATGGAAAAAGGAAAAAAAAAAGCTTTTTTTCCAAAACCTAGGTTTGGAAAAATTTTGAGTGTTCGGCAACTAAACCTAAGTTTTGAAATGTTAGCCAACACACTGTAAGAGGGGAAAATAATTTATTAGGGATTTATAATCATTTTTGGGCAAAGGTCAAAGAAAACAAAAAGATAGCAAAAAGGGGTCAACAATTGCAACTCATCTTAATATTTGTGTGGAAGAGGATAAAAGTGCCAATTGAATGAATGCATATTATTACTCCCTCTTGAGACACATTTTCGGCCAAGCAAATGGCCATAGAAAAGATGATGATGGTCAAGTGAAATTGGCATATGTTTATTCATAATAAAATAACATAAAAGAAAGGGAAAATCGCTAGTAAATACCAAATAAGGAGGTTAATTGCTATTTGCCACCAAGAAATATAGGGTATTGAACTGTCATTAATATTGAATATAGAAAGACAAAAATGCCCTTAGTTTGACAAGACGATTTTATGTGGGAGTAAGGAGGAAATGCATGGCTTCTCAAGCATCCCAACAACCTTAAAGGTATGTTTTGAATATTCAAGACTGCCTTCTCAAGAGTGAATCCCTTTTTCCTCTTCCATTTTTGGCATTCTTCAGCAATTCAGCGTCGTCTCCTCAGCCGTCTCATTGGGTTGTCTCCTCACTCGGCCGTCTCCTTGGCTCGTGTCCTATGGCAGCGTCATCTCTAGCTGCTCCTCCAGCGGCGGCGGCCACCCTCCAGTCCTCAAGCAACCGTCGCTTGTTCCTCCAACCTTACTGCCTCCTTCATTCAGGTAAGGTTACTGCTTTTTCTGGTGACATCTTTAATCGGTCTTCAATCCAACGTGACTCCTCCGGTCACACTATTCATCAGTCTTGAATCCAATGTAACTCTGTTTTCTGTCAGAATCTGGCAGCAAATTCAGGATTGATCATTGCAAACTATAGCTACAAGGAACAAGATAGTTATAGTTTGTGAAATTATAAGTTGTAGAAATTTTGAAAATTCTTGAGTTCTACTGGATGGATTGTCTACTTGGGATTTCCTAAAAAATTTTGGCACTTCTTCTGTGACTTCTACCATTCATCGATGTGTTCATTGTTTCTTTGAGTTTGTAAGAGTGCTAAACTCTTGACTTGTTTAGAGCTTACTAGTGCATAGCATACTTCTCTAGCTTGGTACTTGAACTTTCTTTCTCACATCTATCCAGTGCACTAAGCTTGTTATTTGTGACTTGTAAATCTGATTTGGGTTGCATTCATGCTTTCTGCTGCATATATAACTCTCAGATGTTGCAACTAGTCTTGCTAAACTTTAAATTTCTGGAGTAGTCTCAATGATGATTAAGGAATGTAATCACTTTGTTTTTGCTTATCTGAGAGGAATTCTTCAGAATATATCAGAGACAGAAGAACAGAGGATGAGTCCTAGGAGGGGGAAGGGTAATTTTTAAGAGAGATAGAGAGAATCCTGTCATGAGGCAAGGCTGAACTTTTGCTACTATTGTAAGTACCCTCATTTGGCAAGGGCTCTAAACTTTAGTCGGTTGTGGGCATTAAACTTTCTTGTTCAACTTCATTAACTAATAATTAAGAATTTAGGCTCTGCACATTAGTTGTATTTGTGGTTAGTTTCCAGCGGCTTTGTGTGTTTCACCTTGAAATCTGATTTGAGCCTCTACCTTGAATATTATAGATGCCTAATTTGAATATTGGATCTAACTTAAACCTTTATGTTCAGGAAGACATGGATCAAAAGAGGGTAGATGTGGTGTGGTGGCTAGTTACCCATATGAAGAACAAACAACGAGAAGCGATAATGCGTAGCATTAAAGTTTAGAGATCTAAGAAGCAGAAGACAAAGTAGTTTTTTTCATTTATGATGTAACTATAAAGTAGGGATATTTGTATTTCGTTTTGCAACAAAGTGATCTATCTTTATATATATGACTTTGTTAAACAAGGAGTTGTTGTGCAATTTACACATTATGCATTAGATCATCCAAATATTGATAAAGTTTTCCATACGTGCAAAACATGTTCCTTATGTGTCACGCATCTTCACTGTCTGCCCATTGGCCATCCCGCGATATGTGCAATGTATCTACCATTGTGTGCAATTGATCTTCCATTTTTTGCGATGGATCTTTTCCTTGTGTTCCTAATGATCCATAATATGTGCAATGTATCTTTCATGATGTGTAAATGATCTTCCATTTTATGCAATTGCTCTTCCGTGATGTGCAATTGATCTTCCGTGTTGTGTAATGATCTTTTCCAATTATGTGCAAAGGATGATCCATTATGTGCCAATGATCTTTCGGTATGTTCAATTGATCTTCCATGATGTGCAGTTGATCTTTCATTTTATGCAATAGATCTTTTCCAATTATATGTAAAGGATGATCTATTATGTGTCAATGATCTTCCGTTTTGTGTAATTTTTCTTCCATGATATGTAATTGATCTTCCATTTTGTGCAATGGTTTTTTTCCATACGTGCCCAATGGTCATCCACGGTATGTTCAAAAGATGATCCATTATGTGTCAATGATCTTCCGTTATGTGCAATTTATCTTCCATAATATGCAATTGGTCTTCCGTTTTGTGCAATGGTTCTTTTCCATACGTGCCCAATGGTCATCGACGATATGTGTAAAGGATGATCCATTATGTGCCAATGATCTTCCGTTATATGCAATTGATCTTCCACATATGCAATGTGTCTTCCATTTGACCATTCCCTTATGTGGAAGGATCTGGACCTTCTACCAACGCTCTTCCATGATATATCTTTCATTATGTGCAAAGCATGTTCCATGATGTGTAAAAGATCTTCTATGGTGTGGCAAAGATCCATTGCACAAAACAGAAGATCAATTGTACATAATGGCTATCACATATGAATCTCCATTTCAACATTATTACTTCCAGCAAAAATCAGGCAACAATACCCAATACGCAATACACGAAACATAATACACAATATACAAATCCCCATTAACTAAAAACAAAACCTTCACAATAATGGCCAAACTCATAATATCTAATGAACCCACAATTATATTTACTATTTCCTTACTCACACACACATCAATGCACAATAATGAGTTCCACAACCAATATACAATCATTATCTCCATCAAAAAATGATATATGAAGAAGGGCTCCAGAATAATCGACGGACTCCATAGTGATTGACGGCCACAACAGAAGACGCAAGCCACCACACTCTACGAAACATGAGAGCTAAACAAGCCAATGTGACAAAATTAATCGTTTGCTTCTGCCTATACTGTCAACTTTCCAAACTAAACTAAGGGCTTTTTTGTCTTTCTATGTTCAATATTAATGACAGTTCAGTACCCTATGTTTCTTGGTGGCAAACAGCAATTAATTTCCCTATTTGGTTTTTACTAGTGATTTTCCCTAAAAGAAAAGGGTGGATGAAGATATTTTTAAAAAGGCTTCTTATCTCTTTTTGATCATTTTCGTGCTAGCACATCAGCCGAGAGAAAGAGAGAGAGAGAGATAGTAGCTGAATAAAACATGAAGAACAAGGGAGCATGAGAGAGCACAAATACTCAAGAAGCAATATCAATGTACGTTCAAGGTGATTTACCACTTGTTCTTGCCTTCTTCTTCATGATAACTCTCTCTAATCTCTATCCCTACATGAAATAGTCATGAAGCAAGCACAAATCAAGAGAGGAACCATGGAGATGTCCCATGATTTTCTTGTGTAGAGAGAGAAAACAAGAGGTAATCACACTAAACCTTGTCCTCTTGTTGATTCTTGATAGTTGTTGATGTTGTGGTTGGTTGTTGGCTTGGTTTTCATGATTTTGTAATTTTGGGAACACAAACCCTAAGAGGAGGTGCTGCCCAAATTATGGTTAATCATGTTAAAGAGGTGATTAAGTGATTAAACAAGTGATTAGAGGTGTAAAGAAGGTGTTTTGTTGATTGGAATGAAGAAACTCCAATTTTCCCAAATTATGTTGATTTTAGTCTAAACCTATTTTTCACTGTGTTTGGACTAGATTTTGGTGTTTTTGGTGATTCTATTGTGTTTAGAATGGAAAATTGTGTAGGGTTCATGTTGGGTGCGAAGTGAGAAAAACCCTAGAAATTGAAATGACAAAAATAGCCCTAAAACCCTCACATAGGGGCTGTCAGGGGTAAATTCATAATTGGGGCTGGAATTTAGTAATTTTGAGTCCATAAATGGATTCCTTGGGCAAAAATATGTCAAAATTTCAAAAAAAGTATGGTCGGACAGGGTACGGCGGGGCCCGGCCGAGTCCCCAGAGGCATTTTGTTAAATTTTCACAATAGGCTAATATAACCCCCAAAAGTGTCTAAATTGTATATTTGGAATTGTAGGACCAAGTTGAGAGCCCAATCATTCGCAGGCTTTACGAGGCACATATTGAGGCGAAAAAGGGTTAAGGTAGGGAACTTATCTCTCTTGCATGTATTTGGTATTTATGCTGATGTATTGATGCATGTTATTGCTTTGCTTGTTTATGTGAAACATATATGAACGATTGAAGCTCTATTTCTATTTATGCTATGACCATAAATATGTTGTTTGAAACATTGAGCACGCAGATATGTCATTGTGTAAGTATAAGTTATATAATGCAAGCATGTCATATATTATGTACTTATCTTATATGCATATTGATACTGTTTTCCCACTAAGATTCTCTCAAATCTTACCCTCCCCCTACCAACAATTTAGATAGGAGGAGACAGAAGATATGTAACACTCCAAATTTTATATTCACCAAATATATTGTAATTATTTAGGAAATTCAATAAAATGATAAATATTCATGAATTTGGAATTTATGAAATTTATAAATGTTCATATTCATGAGAAAATGGGCAAAATAATTATGGAATTAATGTGGGTAATTTAAAAGGCCCAATATTAAGGTCCAAAAATGGAGAAATAATAGAGAAAATATTTGGTCCAAAAATTGATGAAAATTGGCCAAATAAAAATAAGAAAAGAAATTGGAATAAAAAGGTAATGACAAAATCATAATTTTGCTAATATAGCACAAAATTAATTATTTTTCGATTAATTGAAGTTAATTTCAATTAATTAAAGAAAATAAAGGTGAAAAATATATTTAGAATATTTTGGTCAATTAAATATGAATTTATGGAAAATTTGAGTAAAAAGTGCAATTTTGTGCTTAATGAGCGAGATTACATGTAATGGAATTTATGTACATAAAGTTGGAATTTTTGATTTTTGGAATTTTGGAAAATTGTTAAATAAATAAAAGATGACATAAGCTAAGACTTCATCTCCTTCCTTGGTAGAAAAACTGATGCCATTTCAGATTTGAACTAAGAGAGAAGTGTGAGAAAACTTACAGAGAGAAAGAGGAAGAAAATCTTACAAAGATAGGTACTTTCTTCGGTAAATTGGTTCCTAATGCGTATAACTCGTCCTAAGCTTCCTTTTCATGTGATTTAAGGTTTGGAGGCTCAAATTTGGTGTTGGAGGACTTAGGGTTTCAACCTTGTTGAGAAAAGGCAGAGGGAAGTGAAAGGTAACTTCCAAACCTTCATATATTAACTATTCTGGCTGCTGTGGGCAATTTAATTGGTGAAATTTCACCGGATTGCCATTGGTTTTAAATTTTGGAAATGTGTGTGTCTAGGGGTTATGCTGCTGAAATTGGGTCTAAATGGTAGTTGTAACCTAATGTAATAGTTAATAAAGTGATTGAGAGTAAAAAGAAACACGTCTGCGGAGTTAGATTTCGGAAACCCTAATTTTTCTTAGGGAATCAAAGGATTTTGGCTAGGGGCATAAATAGGGCTTAGAGTTGGATTTTCAATGATTTGATGGTTCCATTGAGTTCAAGAGGGAAAATTAGGTGAGGTTACAGTTGGTCACTTTTTTGGACAAGCTCGAAAAAATATAATTATGAAAACGCCCCCAAAACCTTAAAAGTAGGGCTGTCAAGGGTAGTTTCATAATTTGACATTGAATTTGGTAATTCCGATCCCAGAAATGGATTCCTTGGGTGAAAATATATTATGATAGCCCATGTCAAAATTTCAAGAAAAGTATAGTCGGGCTGGGTACTGTGGGGCTTGGCCGGGGTCCGGGGGCATTTTGGTAAATTTTCATCATTGGCTAATATAACTACAATAAACACTATGGTAGTGCCTAAAATGATACATGAATGGGTTTTAACCTAATTCTTGTACATTTAACATTTTAGGACCGAGTCGGGAGCTGAAAGTCAGTACGTTTTATGAGGCACACAATAAGGGGGTGATAGAGTTTTGAGGTAGGAACATGATTCTTCATACATCATGTCATAGTTCATATGATTGTGTGGATGCCATTGTTTGTGCTTTTAATCAAAATGGTTTACTTAGAAGAGGCAGTTAGTGCCGGAAGTGCACTTACATTGGGAGTTGGGTAAGAATCTAACCAGTGTATGATTAGTGGGATAGGGGCTTTATTCATGTATACATGATGATGATATTTTATATTGTTCATTAATTGGTGCATACATGGTGCATATCATATTTACTTTTTGCATTTTATATGAATGATTGCATGTTTCTACTGGGATTTCTTGGTATCTCACCCCTTTTTCTAAACAAAACATCTCAGCGGGTGCTAGCGGCTCAAAAGGCATAAATGTAGACAAAGGGAAGTCACTATCACGTGTCTCGAGGCGAAGACAAAGTTTGTGGTTATAGATAGTCCATGTTTAAAACACTTTTGGATATTCTATAATAGTTGTAAATATTGTCGCTTTTTGTATAGTTGACTCTGGACTATTAACAAATACTTTTATCAGTATATATGTACTTTTCTATATGCCTGTGGAACCTGGTCTCTATTACTCTGTGTATATCAAAATGGAAATGGGTGTTGACAATATATGCCGAGAACAAAGAAGAGAACCGTAAGAGGGGATTGCAGTAGTGGAACGAAGACGAGAAGATGTCTCCGTTTCATTGGGATATGTTTAGATACTCTAAAGCCCTGTGGGACTATAAGGTTTGTAATTGTTATGTACGAACCCCTGTGGGGAATTTTTGTAATCATGCACATATTATTATTATATTTATATTATTCCTATGTTGTCCACCATACCACGCAATAATGTTCTGTTGTAAGTCAAAATAAGATAAGGTTGTGACAATGATCACATTGCATTAGTGGAACTGATAGTTGAAAGCTAAAAAATACTTTGTCTTGGCTATTGAACTACAGTTGTAGAAATAATAATATTTCTATGCTGATTAAAATTATGAACAAATGTTATGCTATGACTAGAAGTCATATAGATAAAAAAATAGTATAATATAACCAGAAGTCATATAGACTAATATGTACCAATTTATTAAAAATAAAGATCAAAATGGTTGTAGAGCCATAAAGACTATGAGATATTTTGAAAAATACCAAAATTAGTTATGATGCTTAAAGCAATAAGTTATGGAAAAAGATGACCAGCTTATAAAGCCAAAAGAAATAATTGTGAGCCCTGAAGTGTAACTCCTTACCTTAATAGCCAAATTTAAAGTTCGAGAATGCGTCATTAAGTTGAAATAGAGACTAACGGTTAATTTAAAACTTTTCCAAAACCTGTTTAATGTCGTTTCACGTTTATATTTTGAATATAATTGGCCTATGCAGTTCGGTTTCATTCATACGTATCAGAGTGCAACAAAAAATTCTTGACAATGCTCGGGTTTCATTTACTTAATGAAGGGTTTACAAGGCACATTGCCCATTTATAGTTTCCCATACAGAGAATTACACTATACCATTCAATATATATATCTAATTCCCAACAAAATATGACAACCAACTACCAAAATTTTCCTTTGAACCGTTTGCCCTGACTGTAGTTAGTCAATGGAAAGAATGAGATTCAAAAGAATCCCAGTAGTAATAGTTCACTTATAACATGTACAATCACAAAGCATGTAAGCTAATCACAAACAACAACACAACAACGGCATTTCTGCGACAACTTTAGCTGTATTCGTAATGGCATGTTTCACAACAGCATATTTCACAATAGCATATTACACCACGACATGTTTCTCAATGGGATATTTCACAACATCATGTTTTACAACGACATGTTTCATAATGGCATGTTTCAATGATAAGACATGCATACAATGCATCATACACAATATAAGAGAGAGGGTCACTACCTTGTTCTTTCTGCTCATGCTCTAGCACCGGTTTATCACGTGCAGGGCAAATGTCAAATCCTATAATTAGAATTACGGGCGACAGGTTATTACTTAATCTAATTCTTGTTTAATTCAAACACTCAAGTTGGTTATCATTAGGGACATTTAATCAAGTCAACTAAGAAGATAAAGTAGTCAATTAACCTAAAAGACCAATTCTTAACCTCAGAGTTCAACAATATTACCATGTGCCATTACCTTTGAATTTTCGCACACTTGAACCAAATCTGTTAGAATTTTCTCCAGACTTTGAAAAATCATAACTAATTCTACAAAAATCAAACTGAAATAATCCCAAGTCCTATGGAAAGATATTGAAGTCCTCTATATAGGAAAAATATGTATCAATGCTGTCCATAACCACAAAAATATAAAATTACATGAAATCCTATACTGCTCCAGAATTACTTCCAGTTTCAACCCCAAACTTTGGAAAATTATAACACGCAACACACAAATTGAAATGACACCTGTTATATATCCATTTTAAAGCTTGGCATGTGAACTATTAGACTAAAAAGTTTAAAATTTTTAGAGATTATTTGGTTATCCAAAAACACCACACCAATAGAGTACCTCACTGGAATTCTGTTCAGGCAGAAAATCCAGTTTTGCATTTTGAGTTTCAATGACCCAAAATTCCCAACCTGGGGCTATTTCAACACAATTTTTCATGTAGAACACAATGGTAACATCAAAATGAATAGATTCCCACTCATTCCCAATGTCTTGTTTTGGCAGAAAATTCAAAATAAATTCCAATAATTACCAACTTTCAATTTCGGCATCAAACTTATGTTAAATGGTTTCTAATCATCATAAACCACCAATAACATAACCAAAATATCATGAATTACCCAAACCCTTGTTTGGCCAAAATCAGGGCAGATTTACACATACCAAAATACTCATTCAACCAACACAACCAATAGCTCAAATTTATGCTAATACTCACCTATTGCTCCTCCTTAAGTTCTTTCTTTGATTCTACAACTTTTGTTCTTGGATGATAACTCAAAACACATCCTCTTGAAATTCTAAAACCATAGAAATGAAGCTCTCATAAAGAGGAACAATGTTTATGAAGGACACTTGAGCCATAGATGAGGTTAAGGAGGTGAAAATCAAGATCAAAGTCTCACCTTCACTTCTTCTTCTTGCACTCTCGTGTTAGCTGCAGAACCAACTTGGAGAAAGAGAAAATGTGTGATTCAATGATCATATTTTTGGCCCCTCCTATCTCTTAAAGTCCAGCCGAAATATGGGACTTGAAAGGGATAAATGATCTATAAAAAATATCATACTTCCACCTCCTCAAAATAATATATTTTAAGGGCTTTAACATGTGCCAAATAAATTAATATCATCATCTTTCTCTTGCCTTCTTTATTCCATACGTAAGATGCCTCTTTTTAATGCAAGTCATCACCTCTTATTTAGCCAACAATTGTTGACCGAAAATGGGACAAGAGAAATAGATAAAATGGCTCCTTACTTTATCATATTTTCCTCCTTCTCACATATTCCTTTTAGAATGATATTTTTGACTTTTCTTCCTCTTGTAATACTTGGTCACAATTGAGTTCCCTCCTTCCTCTCTTCAAGTGACGTGAATGTGGCCTTGTGAAGGAGTTAAGTGGCTTCTTGAATAAGCCATTCCACCTGCTTACATATTAATATCCAATTGCAATTAAGCACATGCCAACTTTTGACTTCCCATCACATTTACGTTGCCAAAATTGCTTCATCTTTTAGCATAATTATCTCAACATTTATTTCCCTCTTGCTCCCTCATGTTGGACAAAATTTATGGCCCATTGGAAGAGGATAATGATCTCTCCAAATATCCCAATTAGACTTTGTTATCACGATTAATGTTTTGACAATGGGTTTAGGCATTTTCCACTGCTAATTCGGATAATAATTCACACTTTATTTCATAAAAGTGTTTCCTAACATTAGTTACATTCTCTTCTGGAGTCATTGAGCCCTTATACATATTTTGGGGTATTACATGAAGGCTATATGATTTTGATTCTGAGTAGTGTTTAAATTTAAATTTATTGTAATTAATTTCTGAGAAAGAAATTATTATTTGACATTGTGATATTAGCATGAGTGATATATGAAATTAAATAGATAAAAATGTAATTATTGGTTATTTTAAAATTTCAATATAGTGCCAATTTATTTACAAATTTAAACATTATTGATAATTATTGATATTTTGATATTTATTTACAAATTTATTTTGATTTTATGGCTTTTTAGGATTCTACCTCATGGTTATTGTCATTATGCCATACAACTCCCAAATGAAATGGTTTTTAATTCTCTTATTTATGTATATTTGTACACTTTATTTGTAACTTTAAGTATATAGTGTATGTAAATACTATTCATATAGCAAAAAAGTATATCACCTCTATTTTCTTTTTGAGACTTGTACTTTTCTGTTGCACCATAGATTTCTTAACAAACACTCAACTCATATACTTCAACATCAAGGTATTTTCTTTCATTATTAGTTATATTTTTCATTTTAGCTTGTTCCTCCATCTCTTTTCTCCTCTTGAGCACTATTATGTTGCCTTACATATATATGCAATTTTTCTTAGCTCCAAACTTTTATTATTGAAAGGCATACAAATACTCTACAATTTGTATTTTATTTTAGTATTCATAAGTTATTGTCTCCTCTCCCAATTCATTGTATTGTCATTTCTTCTACTCCTTATAACACCCCAATTTTATTCAGCAATATGCCTTGTAATTATTTGAAGCATTCAATGAAATGGAATGATGACTATTCATGAGCTTGAAATTTAAGAAGTTAGTAAATTTTCATTTTCATAAGAATTGGGCTAGAATAAGTCGTGAAATTAATTTTGGGTGTTTCAAAAAGCCCATTATTGAAGCACAAATTAGAAGAATAAAAGAGAAAAAATATTTGGCCCAATATTAAGCATAATTGCGGCCAAGTAGAAGAAGGAAAGGAATAAGCTCAAATTAAATCCAAAAATGCAGTAGCATAATCGTAATTTGCCAATAAAACACAAGATTAATTATTTTCCAATTAATTGAATTTAATTTCATTTAATTAAGGAAAATAAAGAGAGAGTGTGTGTGTAATTGTAACATTCTTGGTCAAAATAAATCAAGGTTTGAAAAGTCAAAGTTGGAGCAATTATTATTTTCCCTTTTTCTTTCATAATTTTCGTCCAAATAAAAAAATAAGAGGGAAAAATAATTGTTTGGGTATTATTTATGCCAAGTGTCATTATCTCACATTATCTCAAGTCAAAGAATTAAATGAGAATTTATTTAAAGATATGAGCACATGTGGAATTTCCATAAAATAACATATGTTGCACAACTGGTTAGAATAATTGGAGGAAGCCCAATTGGTTCATGAAGGACCCTTAGAGGCGTGTTTTTGAGCTAAGGAGGGAGAAGAAAATTTGGTTCAAAGTCAAGGGAATTTATTACACAAAATTTATGAAGTGATAAGCTTAAAAAAAAGGTGTCATAAACTTGATTAAATAATTATATTTCAAAAGAGAGAGATGGAGATATTTTTTTAAAGGCTTCATCATCTCTTCTCCTTCTTCATTCACGACAAGTACCAAGAAAAGAGAGAGAGAAATTGTCGTAGAAAGAGCTTGAGGAACTTAGGGTTCAAGAGAGAGCAAGGAACCAAAATCAAAGGTAAGCCTTGTAGAGTCTCTGTATCGGATCCAAGAGTTGATGTAGGTTGATCAGACAGACTAGTTTTGGATCTTCACTACTATGGACTTCTTTCCAGACACAACCTTCTAGAATCGAAAGAAGATTGATATTGTTGAGAGGGGTTCAAACGTATGCTTTTGGGAATTCTTGGAGCATATCCCAGATTATGTATGAAGGTATATGTACCGGGAGTTACGTGGGGCCCAGGCATTATATTTTGGGTGATCGGAGGTAGCAATCACGTCTTTTTAGGCAAGAACAGTTATAGGGAACTAGTAGATAGAAGCTGATAGGGCCGATGTCTGTGTTTTATGCGGGTAGATAGAAAGTTAAGCGTGATTAACGCAAGAAAATCTTAAGATGGGTGACCTCCTAGGAAGCTATATGTAAATTATGTTATATGGTATGAAAAGGGACAAACAAGTGATGTATAGTAGTTTGTAGGATGTGTGGTATCTTTAGTTTTCTTTAACTACTGTAAACATCTATTGTATGATATATTAGACATATATGTGTACCCAATATATTATGAAATGAAAAAAATGCCCTTGTATCTATATGAAATTTATTTCTTCGATATTTTCATGTACAGTGAATTATAGAGGTGGCATGACCAGTGAGAGGTGGTAGAGGCCGGGGTAGAGGCCGAGAAGGAGGAAGAGCTGGGTGTCGGTATGGAAATAATGAGGAAGAACCAGGTGCCAGACCATACCCAATCCAGCAGCAGATTCTGGGTATATTGACTTAACAGTAGGCTACCATAAATGAAATCCAGGAAGAGTTGCAAGAGGTGCAGCAGGCGTAAGATTGCTTGGAGAAATTGGTGAGGGTTAGAGGTGAAGAAGAAGATCCACCCAAGGAACCTCAACTAGAGGATCTTTTGCCTAAACCTGAGGCCGATATATAGACCTAGGTAGGGAGGTTTAGTAAGCAGCAACCTCCTGTCTTCTGAGGGAAGTTTGATCCACAGATAGCCAAAGACTGGCTTTCTCGGTTAGATAAAATCTTTAACATTCTGTTGGGCCTGGATGAAGTTAAGGTCCTGCTAGCTATTTATAAACTTGAGGGTGATGTAGACAGATGGTGGAAGAATACTGAATTGGTTCTGCGGGGGAGGAATATTCCGATGACCTGGGAACTTTTCCAAGAAAAATTTAATGAGAAATACTTTCCCCCTTTTGTCCAACAGGAAAAGGAAAGGGAATTCCTTAGCATACAACAACAAGACCAAGAGAGTTTTGATGACTATTTAGCCCATTACATTCGGTTGTCTCGTTATTCTGCATACCTCAAATTTCGGGATGACGGGGAATAGAGTTCGGATATGATGATAGTGGGGTTGAAGCCAGAGCTGAAAGAGAAATTGGTTTTAAGGTATTTTACATAGTTCAATAAAGCAGTTGAAGAATGTCATATCACTGAGAAAAACTTGTTGAACCTCGTTCTGATTGAGGTAATAATAACAAGGGTGTATATGATAGTGAGAGTTATTCCCCGAAGCGCAAAGAATCAGGTGGACCACCCAGAGGCAGAAACAAGAAACCCAATCAGACTAGGGGCCATGGAAATCAAAGACCTTTTCAGGGCAAAACGTGCTGGTATTGCAATAAGCCATATTATCCTGGTAGATCATGTCGGGGCGCTCCATTACCACAGGCTTCACCAGCAACTCAAGCTCCAGTTAGGCAAATAACTTGTTACATTTTCCAAAAAATAGGAAACTATTCTAAGGATTGTCCACAACGGCAGCAACAACTGGTGAAGCCTAGACAGAGAGCTCAAGGCAAAGTTTATACAATTACTCAGGAGGAGGCCAGAAAATCCCCTGAACTGATACAAGGTATGGTTTTTCTTAACTACAATTTGGTACAAGTGATGTATGATTCAGGTGCTAGTTATTCATTTATTGTATATGATTGTGTGAGGCGGCTAGGCCTAAGGGTATACCAATTCCCATATGATCTAGTAGTATATACACCCATAGGTGTTAGAGCGGTCACAGTCGACGTCTGTCTGAATTGCATGTTAAATGCTGAGGGACATGAATCAATAGTAGATTTGATTTTCCTACCTCTGCAAGGCTTAGAAGTAATCCTCAGTATTGACTGGCTAATAGCAAATGATGTGTTGCTAAACTGCAGAAGTAAAAAGGTTATCTATCCTAAGTTGCAATCGAAGGCCGGTACTGAATCAACCTTAAATTTCTTTAGCATCTGAGGCTAAGATATGTCTGCATAAAGGTTGTCAGGGGTACATAGTGTTCTTCTCCATGCAATCAGAAGCTGGAATAGTATTGGAGAGTATCCCTGTAACCCCGTGTCTTATTTTCATATTTTTCATAGTGCTTGCGCATAGTTTGGTAAGCAACACAAGAATAACGTAAATACACTGATAATATATGCATAATTACATAAATTCCTCATAGGGTTTTGTATATAATAATTACAATCAAGGTAGTCACACAGGGCTACTACGGTGTCTAAACCCGTCCTAGTGAAATGGAGACAGCTTCCTGTATTCATTCTACCACTGCAATCCTTTTGTGTAGTTTTCTCCTCTGATCTCTACATACCTTCCGTATTCACCTGTCTAAATTATTGGTTGGGGAGTGTGAGATTTGGGAGAATCTCAGTAGGAAAACAATTACCTTAATGCATGCAAGATATACACTATGTGCATGACATGTTAGCTTTAAGTAGATGCATGTCCCATAATGAAATCTCTGCATTCTCAATGTTTCACGCAATAAACTATGGCCACAATATAAATAGAAACAGAGCTTCATTTGTTCAAATATGCTCTACATAGTCAAATAAAGCAATCACATACAACACTATATAAGCAAAGATATCAAATACATGCAAGTAAGGTAAGTCCCCTACCTTATCCCTTTTTATCCTTAAATAGGCTCCTCGAACTTTGTGTCACAGCTTGGACTATCATTCGATATACAATTCATGCACTTCCATAGTGTTTCTGGTGGTTATATGAGTCTATATTGAAAAATTACCAAAATGCCCCTGGGACTCGGTCCGGCCCGACCATACTTTTTCCAAAAATTTTGACTAGGGCTAATTTGACATATTTTTACCCAAGAAATCCATTCCAGCCTTAGAATTACCAAATTCACTGCCAAAAGGCAAAAAAGCCGTTGGCAACCTTAGTTTAAGGTTGCAGGGGTTTTTTTGGTAATTATGTTTTTTAAGGCTTTTCTGGAGAAGTGATCAACTGTAACCTGACCTAATTTTTCCTCTTGAACACAATGGTATCATCAGATAATAAAAAACTCAACTCTAACCCCCTAAACTAGAACTAGCCTAAATTCACAATTCTCTAGGGAAATTTGGGGTTTTCGAAATCTGACTCCGCAGACTTGCTCCTTTCTACTCCTAACCACTTTATTAACTATTAATTATATTATAACTACTATTTAGACCTAATTTTGGCAGCATAATGCCTAGGGTTCAACATTTTCCAAAGTTTACAACCACAACAAATCAGTCACAATTTCATCGATTAAATTAACCACAGTAGCAATATCAACAAGAAATTGAAGCTTAGGAAGTCACCTTTTGCTCCTTCTTTTTGTTCCCTTGTTTGGCTGAACCCTAGCCCCTTTCAAACTCTAAAATTTTGCTTCAAACAACCTTGAATCACATAAAGGAAAAGCTTAGGAGAAGGATTATGCAAGTTAGGAACCAATTTACTGAAGAAATCAACTTACCTTTGCAAGTTTTCTTCTCCTTCTCTCTAAGTTGCTCTCAAGCTCTCTTTCTCTCCTATTTCTCTAATGGCTGACATGAAATGAGCTTGGAAGAAGAAGGGAAATTGTTTTATAATATGTTGTCATTATCCTTTAATTTAACCAATTAACTAATTTCCAAAAATTTGACTTTTCAACATGCAAAACCCATACAATGAGACTAATATTTTCCCTCTTCTATGGTAAGCTGTCAATCACGTCTAGGGTCCAAATTAGAGCCAAAATGGGTTGATATCAATTAGCTCATAATTACAAAATTACCATCACATTATTTCCTTCATTTTCGAATTTATCTCAATTATGGCAGATTTTCTGCCTAAACTTTGAAAAATCATAACTAAATTTGTAAATATCGTATTGGAGTGATTTTAAAGGCAATAGAACCCTTATTGAGTCTAGTTTTAAGGAAAAATATAAACTTTTGCCAATTGGAAGTACAAAATTCCCAAAATTAAATTCTTTAGATGTTGTTCCAGAAAATCAACAGTTTTTTAGGGCTAATTTCAAAATTCATAACTTTTTATATATAGCTTTAAATGATACATATGACCTTTTAAATTAAATCTTAGGATGTCTACTTTCATTCTAAAAAATTTCAAAAATATTTGTTATCATTTGGTCATCCAAAAACACATGACAAACTCACTGCCTCACAAGCGATTTCACTACAAGCATTGTTCACCCTTCAATTTCCAATATTTAATTCCTATAGGCATAAATATTCACTATTTTATTGAATATTTCCAAATAACTACAATATATATGTGGTGAATAAAAATTTGGGGTGTTATAATCCCTGTAGTGAATGAGTTTCCAGATTTATTTCCGGACAAGGAAGTGGAATTTTCTATTGACCTTAACCATGGAGTAGGTCCAATATCTAAAGACCCATACAGAATGGCTCAAAGTGTCATGGCAGAATTGAAAAAGCAGATAGAGGAGCTTTTAAAAAAAATGTTTCATTTGACCTAGTATCTCACCATGAGAAGCTTCAGTGCTCTTTGTCAAAAAGAAAGACAGAAGCCTAAGACTCTATTGATTATCGAGAGTTGAATAAGGTAACTGTCAAGAATAAATACTCACTTCTTATAATTGACAATTTGCTCGATCAGTTATCTGGTTCTTGCGTATTCTCGAAGATTGACTTGAGATCGGGATACCATCAACTCAGGGTAAAAGCAGAAGACGTACCCAAAACTGCTTTTAAGACCAGATATGGCCATTATGAATTTCTTGTGATGCCATTTAGGCTGACCAATGCACCTGCCATGTTCATGGACTACATGAATCGAATATTCCATCCGTATCTAGACCATTTCATAGTAGTCTTTTTTGGTAATATTTTGGAATACTCGTGGAGTAAAACCAAACAATAGCAACATCTGAGAATAGTAATGAACATACTACGGGATAAGCAACTCTATACCAAGCTGAGCAAATGTGAATTTTGGCTTTCAGTGGTTAATTTTTTAGGCCACGTAGTCTTGTAACAAGGGCTCTCAGTTGATCCTAGTAAAGTGGAAGCAATACTAAACTAAAAGAGGCCAGAGATTGTTTCTGAAATACGCAGTTTTCTGGGTCTTGCCGGATATTACAAAAGATTTATAAACTTCTCTAAAATAGCTTTGCCTATAAAAAAGTTAACTCAAAAAACTCAACCTTATCTGTGGGATCATAATTGTGAGAGGAGCTTCACAGAGCTGAAACAAAAATTAACAATAGTCCCAATACTGACAATCTCAGATCTACAGTTGACCTTCGTTGTTTTTACTGATGCTAGTGGGCATGGATTGGGAAGTGTATTAATGCAACATGGCCGAGTAGTGGCTTATGCATCTAGACAGCTGAAGCCTTGTGAACATAATTATCTTACACATGATCTTGAGTTAGCAGCAATTGTATTTATTTTGAAAATCGGGAGACATTATCTCTATGGTGCAATCGTAGAATTGTACAGCGACCATAAGAGCTTGAAATATTTATATGACAAAAAAGAGCTCAATATGAGATAGCGCAGATGGATTGAGTTGCTGAAAGATTACAATTTGGAGATTAAATATCATCCAAGAAAGGCTAATGTTGTTATTGACGTATTGAGTCGTAAAACAATATAGGTGGCAACCATAATGATTTATGAACAGAAACTGATCAAGAATTTCATATATCTCAATCTGTCTAGTCAGATTTTGATGAGTAACAACGTCAGTCAGGTGTATAGTGACCTGAGAGTAGTAATTGAAGAAGCTCAGCTAAAGGATAGACGAGCACTGTCTATCAAAGATATGATTAGCAGAGGAGAAACTCAGGAATACAACTTGTCACCAAGTGGGCTAGTTAGATATAAGAAGTGGATATACGTTCTACTGTAGATAGAGCTGAAATGACAAATCATGGAGGAAGCACACAAGAGTAAATATACTCTGCATCTAAGGGCAACTAAAATATACGACGACTTGAAGTCCATGTATTATGGCCAGGGATGAAAAGAGATGTAACTAAGTTTATTACTCATTGTCTCACTTTCCAGAAAGTAAAAGTTGAATATCAGCGACTATCAGGGCTTCTACAAAACCCTGAGATTCCTAAGTGAAAGTGGGAGAGCATTGCTATGGATTTCGTGATAGGATTACCCAAATTCAGAAATCATGATGAAATATAGGTGATAGTTGATTGATTCACGAAGACAGCCCATTTCCTACCTATCAGTATTCATTATTCCCCTGATAAATTGGTGAAGATTTATATCCAAAGAAGTTGTGTGATCACACGGTACTCTAAAGAATATCATTTCTAATCGAGATCCCCGATTCACTTCTAATTTTTGGAAGGCAGTACACGAAGCTTTGGGTACTAAGCTCAAGTTCAGTATAGCCTATCATCCTCAAGTAGATGGACAGACAGAGTGAACAATACAAACACTTGAGGATATGTTAAGGGAATGTGCATTAGATTTCAAAGGTAGCTGGGACAAATTTCTTCCATTGGCAGAGTTTGCTGATAATAATAGCTATCACTTGAGCATTCAAATGGCGCCATATGAGGCTCTATATGGAAGGAAATGCCAATCACCTTTATGCTGGACAAAATTGTCTGAGAGGCGCTTACTTGGGCCAGACATAGTTGATCAAACAACCGAGCATATCAAGTTGATTAAGCAGAAATTATTGACAGCTCAAAGCCGACAGAAGAGTTATGTTGATAAGAGGTGAAAACCTCTAGAGTTTGAAGTCGGAGATTATATGTTCATGAAAGTTTCATCAGTTATAGGCATTGGCAGGGCATTGAGAGTAAAGAAACTACTTTTGAGGTACATTGGTCTATTTGAAATCTTGTCTAAGATCAGGCCAGTAGCATACCGTATAACTTTGCCACGGAATCTGAGCAGGTTGCATGATGTCTTTCATGTTTCCTAATTGGAGAAGTTTCAACCCGATCTAGAGCACATAATTGAATAGGAAGATATGGAGATGCGGGACAATTTGACATATGAGGTCACACTTGGCCGAATTATTGGTCAGTAGGAAAAATGACTCAGAAACAAAAACATCCCATTTATTAAAGTCTTCTGGAAGGGGTTATCTCCCAGAGAAGCAACATAGGAAACAGAAGAAGATGTGAGGAAGAGTTGCCTAAAGTTTATGGCTATGTATGTGTGGGAAATTTTGGGGATGAAATTTATTTAAGAGGATGAGAACTGTAACACCCCAATTTTATTCACCAATATGCCTTGTAATTATTTAAAGCATTCAATGAAATGGAATGATGAATATTTAGGAGGTTGGAATTTAAGAAGTTAGTAAATTTTCATTTTCATGAGAATTGGGCTAGAACAAGTCATGAAATTAATTTTGGATGTTTCAAAAATCCCATTATTGAAGCCCAAATTAGAAGAATAAAAGAGAAAAAATATTTGGCCCAATATTAAGCATTGTTTCGGCCAAGTAAAAGAAGGAAAGGAATAAGCTCAAATTAAATCAAAGAATGTAGTGGCAAAATCATAATTTGCCAATAAAACACAAGATTAATTATTTTTCAATTAATTCAATTTAATTTCATTTAATTAAGGAAAATAAAGGATATATGTATAATTGGAACATTCTTGGTCAAAATAAATCAAGGTTTGAAAAGTCAAAGTTGGAGTAATTATTATTTTCCCTTTTCCTTTCATAATTTTCATCCAAATAAAGAAATAAGAAAGAAAAATGATTGTTTGGGTATTAATTATGCCAAGTATCACTATCTCATATTATCTCAAGACAAAGAATTAAATGAGAATTTATTAAGGATATGAGCACATGTGTAATTTCCATAAAATAACATATCTTGCACAATTGGTTAGAATAATTGGAGGAAGCCTAATTGGTTCATGAAGGACCCTTAGAGGCATGTTTTAGGGCTAAGGAGGGATAACAAAATTTGGTTCCAAGTCAAGGGAATTTATGACACAAAATTTATAAAGGGGTAAGCTTAAAAAAAAGGTGTCATAAACTTAATTAAATAATTATATTTTAAAAGAGAGAGATAGAGATATTTTTTTAAAGGCTTCATCATATCTTCTCCTTCTTCATTCATGACAAGCACCAAGAAAAGAGAGAGAGAAAGTGTCATAGAAAGAGCTTAAGGAGCTTAGGGTTCAAGAGAGAGCAAGGAGCCAAAATCAAAGGTAAGCTTTGTGATTTCAAGAGCTAGTGCCTTCTAACTTGTGTAATTCCTCTTCTAAGTTCTTGTTCCCCATGAAAAACCATGTGTAGCAAGCAAATTTTCAAGGTTGAGGAGGGAGAAGGTGACACCTAGAGAGAGAAAGTATGAGGATCAAGAGGTAACTTCAAGAACTTCAATCCCTTTGGTGTTTAGTTGTTGTTGTAGATATTGTCATAATTTGTGGTTTGGTTGTTGATTTTGTAAATTTGAGATGTTGAAACCCTAAAGGGTTATACTGCCTAAATTTCCTCAAATTATGTCTAATAAGTGTTTAAAAGGTTTAACAAGTGATTAGCAATGAAAAGGAAGGAGTTTCAAGGGTTAAATTACAAAATTTCATTTTCCCCTTTACCTTGGGTATAGTGTCGGTCAGTTCAAGAAATAGGGGCTAGGGCTAGAATTTCATTAATTTAATAGTTCTATTTTAGGAAAAATACAGTCGAACAGGGTACAAAGGTTTAGACCGAGTCCCTAAGGACATTTTGGTAATTTTGCAGTTTTTAACTAATATCACCATCAAAAGTACTTTGGAAGAGTCTAAAGTAGTACATGAATAGGTATTAACCTAATTCTTGTAAACTTGGAGTTTTAAGACCATTCTGTTGAGCCTGAGCTGGATCAAATTAGGAATTGATTTGTGTTACAAAAAGGGACAGAAGGTAGTAACTCTATCTTCATATACTATGTAAACTTATATGTGGTTTGTGTGTGCCATTTTATGTGATATGTATAATGCACTCTCTAACTGGTGCGGGAAAATCACAAGTACAGTCCGAGGGAGAACCACACCAATACCTTAACAGCCCTAGAGAGGGGGATCTAGTTATGAGAATTTAGTACCAAGAGGGTACACTGCGCAGTTTGTGGTCAAAAGCCCAGCTAAGGTACGTAAGTCGGGTAGTTGGTCCTGACTCAGGGTCTAATAGTGGTTGGCCCTAAAATGTGCACATTCAGAGAAACATGATTACATTGTATTTATTCTATTGCATTATATGTAGTACCTGTCATAATTATTTGTTGCATTTTATTTGATCAATTATCTGTTATTATTGAGATTTGTTTGAATCTCACCCTTTTTTTCAAATTTAAAAATATTCTAGCAGAAGCTAGCGGTTCTAGGGGCAAACGGTAAATATGGACAACTGAGCTGTCTGGATCAAGGAAGTGGAGCTATTTGGTTATATTTAGTTGATTTTTGACATTTTGGACAAATTGTATATATTACCAAATCCTGCGGGAAACTCCTATAAGTAAACAAGCACTTTTTATCACTATATTTGTGCTATTTTTGTAAGCCTATGGAACTGTGCCTTTATCACTCTGCGTATATCAAAATGTTAAGGGGTTTGACACTCCTTAGCATTCTCATATGATATGTGCAAGTTTCATACATTAATCATGATAGAATATATAATATGATATACATTGGAATCAAATTAGTTTTATGTGACATTTGTAAAAAAAAATATATCACTTTTGAATTAAGAGAATGAGAATTAATTTAATTTTATGAGAAAATTCATTATGAATAGTTTATGATTTGTTAGACAAAATCTTTTTCGTAATGTACATGAACTATATATATAGTGTAAGTCAAATTTATAGATGATCAAATAGTAGGGAATATTTGAAAGAAAAATATGCATATCATAATTATTCTTTTTTTTTTTATGTTATAATGCATTTGTCTTTACATTTCTCTCAAATTAATTTTAGCCCATAAACATTGCAAAGACGCAAACCATTGCAATAAGATCTTTATGTATTTTGATTATGGATCTTCTTATATTTCTTTATGTTGTGGAAAAGTCTAAACATTTCATATTTTGAATATGCATCAAAAGAGGCAAATTGAAACATGTTAATATGAATATGCAATAATATTCGTTAGTTCTTAAAGAACATAAATGTAACAAAGTTGATATAATTCATGGAGAACTAATATAGATTTTTCTTAAATTCTATAGGTAGAAGAAAAATTGATCATGAAAGTGTATTTATATTATTGATCAGTGTGAGTTATGAAGTACCTGAGTTTTCAAATGAAAGATATATTACTAGCTTACTATATACTAATTTGTCTTTGTAATAGAGAAATAAAGAAAGTGTATTTATATTACTCACACTAGAGGGGGAGATTTTTAGAATATAAGTCTGAGTTAATATTGAAAAGTTCTATTCATATACTTCCTTACAAAACCTATTGATTCATCTCTAAAAAAAAATGGATATCATATTGATATTTTATTTCAATATCTTATAGAAATTGAAAAGTTTTTTGTGGTTAAGAAATATGTCACAGTAAACTAGCAATTTACTAATTCAAACAAGTTTATTGTTAGCATAACTTGTTTGACCATTTGAGTCATATATACAAGATGAAGTCATATATACAAGATTATGTATGACATCCATTGAAGAACTAGAAGATTCTTCATGAATAACTAGAAGATTCTTCATGAATAACAAACATATTATATAATTCAAGAATTGTCATGTGCTGCTTGTTCTCAAAGAAATTTGATTATGAAAGTATCACAAGTTATGATTTGGAAGAGATCTCCATATTTCTGGAAATATATCAAACTCATATATGGGCTCATTCAAATAGCATGTAAACCATACAAATGTTCAATAATTTTGATAGATGCATCTATAAGATGGTTACATGTGATATTACTATTAGTTTGCAACATGAAGTTTATAGGAATGTTTGAATAAACTATAATGTTAAGCATAATTTCTAGATTATACAATTCATTCATTGAAGCCTCCATAAATAGCTGGATTAATATTTATGAGAACAAAATTTATATTTCGATGTTGGTATATTTGATCTTACATATTGTAGCACTTATACTAGCCAACCAAATTCTCCCGATAAAATTGGTTTTTGGTCAAGAGCCAGGTATATTCTATCTTAAAAAGTTTGAATGTGCATTCCTATTGATTCACCACAATGCACATAGATTGATATTTAAAGAAAATTAAGATAAATGTTGGGTAAGAACCTCCTTCTTGTTTATCTCTAAATGAAACACAAGGATGTTTCTAATAGAAACATATGGATTTAGGAGATTTATATTGCATGATTAGTCGATTGTCATTTGATAAAATTTTCCTGACATGAGGGGAAGAAATTGAATAGCTGGAAAAGAAAATAAAAGGAACACATTATTACTATCAAGTGTAGATCCTGAATATAGCAATATGAACAAGAAGTTCATTAGGTTTTGCATTCATGAAATATTGCATAAAATTTGCCAGATGCAATTACTGACCTAAATAGGAATTACTAAATCTCATATTCCAACTAAAAATGCTCTAATCATCATAAATGAAAGTGAGACATGTCCAAAGTATGAGAGAATAATCGGTTCCAAAAGAAAAGAGAAAGGTGCAAATAATCAAGATGATCATATTAAGGAGGTAGATTCTCCAGAAGAGGTCAAGACATAAGTAATTACAAAAACTTCAACAACTTACCTTACCTATTAGGATTAGGCATGGTTAGCTATATGGATTGTATGACACTATTATGTGTTTAATCAACAACCAAATCTTTAATATATTATTAATTAGGATTTCTTATTCAATAACTTCATTGGACTTTTTCTTTGACCTTTTTTTGCCCCTTTTAGAGGATTTCATACTATATGATCTATCATCTTCATGGGCACCTCCAACAACCTTCTTTAAATATGTCCAAACCATCTCAAAAAGATTTTCTATCACTTTCTCTTTAATAGGTCCTATTCTTACTTTGATATGATCATTTCAAAGTTTATCTTTTCCTGTATGATCTAACATCATCACCTTTGCTACACTAATTTTATGCTCTTGAAGTCGCAAAAAAAATATATATATATATATATATATATATATATATATATATATATATATATATATATATATATATATATATATATATATATATATATATTATGCTCTTGATGTCCCTTTAGAGTCCAACATTCATTGCCATATACTCCTCGATCCATTTATTAATATAAGATATATTTACTAAATTTGATTAGATTAAAAAAGTTAGTTGAATTAGTTAATATGATATGTATTTTCTAAAACACCTAGCCATCTTCCTTAATTCCGTCATTCCCTATTCTCCTCAATTATTGTTGAGGAAGCATCAATAGAGGGTAAATTAGGAAAAAATTAGAAAATATTAAAACCATGTCTTATATTTAAGACAAAGATCAACTCCCTAAATATGTCTTATATTAAGGATCAGAGGGGTAATATAGATTGTCCTGTAGCAGTTCAATAAAGATTTCCTTTAAGATTATTAAGTACTTTTTTATCATCAATAACTCCAATAATATTTCTCCATTTTAACCATCCAAATTATATTCTATGTGAAAAGTCTCCATTAATTTTACCAGCATATATTATCTCAAATATTTAAGGTAAAATCCCTATAAAATACCACCAAAATACCAAAATCCCAAATTAGTGCAGTGAATTTGAAAATTCCAGTTCAGTGTTGTGTCAGTATGGATGAACAGTGATGGATATGCGAAAAGACGTTTTTGCCATTCAGCTCTCCCTCTTGTCACTTCAGAATAACAACTCGAGACTCTTAATTAACAACTCCTGATTCTTAATTAACAACTCCAGTTTCTTCTTTTTATTTTCACAATAACAACACTGGTCTTGTTATTAACAACACCGTATTCTACATTAACAACTCTTATTTCTTGTTTCACAACTTCGTAATTTAAGTTTCAGGGCTAATAACAACACCTCTTTCTTTATTAACAACACCGTACTTTACATTAACAACACTATATTTTTGAGATACGAATATGTGAAAGAATAAAGCGGAGTTGTTAATTAAGAATCAGGAGTTGTTAATTAAGAGTCTTGAGTTGTTATTCTGAAGTGGCGAGAGGGAGGGCTTGTAATACCCCAAAATTTATATTCACCAAAAATATTGTAAATATTTGGAAAATTCAATAAAATGGTGAATATTCATAAATTTGGAATTTATGAATTTTATAAATGTTCATTTTCATGAGAAAATGGGCAAAATAATTATAGAATTAATTTGGGTAATTTAAAAATCCCAATATTAAGTTCCAAAAATGAAGGAATATTAGAGAAAATATTTGGTCCAAAAATAGATGGAAAATGGCCAAAGAAAAATAAGAAAAGAAATTGGAATAAAAAGGCAATGGCAAAATCGTAATTTTGCCAATTTAGGACAAAATTACTTATTTTCCAACTAATTGAAGTTAATTTCAATTAATTAAGGGAAATAAAGGGGGAAAATATATTTAGAATATTTTGATCAATTTAATATGAATTTATGAAAAATTTGAGCAAAAATGCAATTTTGACCAAAATTGAGATTTTACGTGTATACGTAACCGGAACAAGTTGTGAAGCCAATTGAGACTAAAGGGTAAGACCCCCTAGGAGTCTCCTACATGTAGCATGAAGAACAAAATATTAGTTGGGCTTAATGAGCAAGGTTGCATGTACATAGAGTTTATGTACATAAAATTGATTTTTTAAAAGTTTTGGAAATTGTTAAATAATTAAAGCATAATGTTATATATTTGGGTGATGTTATATGTACATAAAATTTAGAATACAAGATAATTGTTTCTATAATTTGGGTGATGTTATAATAACATCTTTATGCTGGCAAAAAAAACTAATAATATCTTTACCATTTTTAAAATTTAAATAGAGAAGTAAATCAAAATTATGATAACACTTAAATGCTATTAACTTATAATATTACTTGTTATGAATTTAGAATACCGCTTGTAAAGTTTTAACAAGATACTCTTCTGATCCCAATTGTAGGATAACATTTTGGAGTTAATTTTGGTTCTAAATATTAGACATAATTTATATATTTATTAATCTTTTCATAATTCACCCCTATTGATGTTCCCTCAACAATAATCAAGGAGAAGATGGAATGAGGGAATTAAGAAAGATGCTTAGGGTGTTTTAGGAAATACATATCATATTGGAAAAATCACTGTCAGGTCTCAAGGAAGCAAAATATTGTTAGAAAAGTCCAAGGAAAAACTGAAATATCTGAAAAGTCCCTAGGGACTTTTCTGATATTATTTTCCAATGCAAAATGACACACCTCTTGTTAATGTAAAAGTGGAAGCTTCAGAAAGAGGAGGGAAGGCGCAAGTTTTTTTTCGGAGACACAGAAACGACGCGAAAGGGATTGGTGTGAACTCCAACATTGAAGGGATCAAGTGTAATGTTGAAGTTCTTGGTAAAGGATCAAATTTGCAAGCTCCACGTACTGGTACAGAGGTAGAACATGAAACTGAATTTTTTGTTTTTGGTTCTGTGTGATATTTGGATAAAGTGAAATTGAATGATAGTAAAAGGTTGGTGCTTGGGGCCAATAGTGGATAAAGTGGTAGGAGGTAGATGAGTAATGACATGATTTAGGTAAAGTTATGAGCTTGAGCATTGTAGTTGGGGTTTGAATGAGGTTGGGTAGTGTTAATGTCATAGTGCTCTGTTTTTTGGGGAGGTGACAGAGGAAATGATACCTTTAAAGTGGGAATGGCTGACTTTCAGGTTGGTGGGGTGCTGTGAAAATTGTGATATGGGAAGAAATTTAATTGTTGTTAATTCATGCAGTTGGTGTTGTTAATATAACTGAAGTAGTTGTTAATACAGCAAATGGGTTTAGGTGTCACAGCAAATGGGTTTGGGTGTCATAATGCTCTGTTATTGGGAAACAAAACAGAGAAAGTTGGACGTTTGATGTGGGAATAGTTGATTCTTATGGTGGTGGGTTGATGTGAAAAGGGTGATATGTAAATAGCTCAAGTAGTTGTTAATTCATGCAGTAGTAGTTGTGAATATAACAGTTTTAGTTGTTAATACAAAAACTGTGCTATGTTTTTAAGTTTTAAGGCAATGTAATAGAAAGAAAGGCCTATTGTTTGGAAACCTAACAAAGGTATGTCTTTGTTTAAAGTGGGAGTCATTGAATGTGATTGTGCTTTGTTTGATTATATGATTGTAAAAGAAGTGTTTTTAATATGTGCATATACAGTTGTTAATATAGCTTTGGAAGTTGTTAATACGAACTTCATGGTGTAGATTATCATGAAAGATGGCAACTAGTTCTGGGAAGAATCTATTGTGTTTCATTCATGTGGGGGGAAGTTTTTAAATGTCAGAGCAGATGAAATGCAATATGTTGGTGGTATGGTAAGAACAAGATGCGTACAGGAAAGTACTGTTAGATCCCAAGTTTTGATGATAACAATAATTCAATTATGTGCAAAACATGTTTTTAGAAGGTTAAGAAAAGTTTTGAAGTTACCAAATGCATATTTGATGTTTGCTGATATCTGCTGTGAAAATGCACTTGAGTGCTCGAGCATGAAATCTGCACTCGAGCACAAATCACTTCTGTACTCGAGCAGGTGTGAGAGAAATCCAGGAAGTGAGTACCCGAGAAGCATTCTCCCTTTGTAATCAATGGATCACTCGAAGCACAAAGTATGCACTCGAGCAGAGAAGTCATTCTCACTCGAGCACGGATGCGAGTGATGGTATGCGAGTGCTTGGCCGAGAGCAAGTAATGGTATGCTTCCTATATTCACTCGAGCAAGGGTATGCGAGTGCTTGGCCGAGAGCAAGTAATGGTATGCTTCCTATATTCACTCGAGCAAGGGTATGCGAGTGCTTGGCCGAGAGCAAGCAAAGGCATGCTTTCTTCTCTACTCGAGCAAGGCACTGCGAGTACTTGGCCGAGAGTCTTGAAGTTCAGATATGCTTGCGAGTAATTTGTCCATCCCTCTCAAGATCAGTTGCGAGTGCTTGTTCAAGAGAGCATATTCCTTGAGAATATGCTTCTCACTCGAGCAGAGGTAAGTGTGCTCGAGTGAGGACCAAAATCACTTGCGAGTGAAAATTCTATCCCTCTGGAATTCTGATGCGAGTGATGGTTTAGAGAGCATATTCCTTGAGAATATGCTTCTCACTCGAGCAGAGGTAAGTGTGCTCGAGTGAGGGTCCATATCACTCGCGAGTGCAAATTCTCACTCTTGTCAAAATGGAATGCGAGTGATGACCCGAGAAGACATTCCCAGTGTAAAGTGTAAAGATCACTCGAGCAGAGATTTTGTGCTCGAGTGAGGCCTCTCTTCACCCGCGAGTGAAGATCTTTTCTCTCTAATTTTCCATGGAAGCACAACCCGATAACAGAGGTATATGAAGGAAAATAGGAGATCACTCGAAGTGAATCTTTCATGCTCGAGTGATGCCCTGTTTGACCACCGAAAATGCTAAGAATCACAACGTTCATTCCGAATATGATTGATTATTGTTTATTAATATCATCACTACTCTTTATCATTGTTTAACATTGTTTTGATTATTTTAAAAGTATAATACAGGAATATAAACGTTGGAAGTGGACCACATGAGGAAAAGTCAAATAACGGCAGACAATATGATTGTATACACGCTGTCACCAACCACATTCAGATTATTCAACATGCGCATGTCTGCCAATATTTTCAAATGTCCCGCTCCACAACTGAAGAAATTCCAAACGGGCAAAAGTTGGAGCAATTATATATATACACAGAGACTCACGGAGAAACACAAGAACATAGCGCAAGAACTCACAAGCTCATATTAATTCTCTGTTATTCATCTGTTTTCTCTGTATACACTTTTGATCTTCAGTGTTTATTCATTTACTCTGTAAGAGAGTTTTCATACAAACTCAAAATTCTATGTTTGTGTAATCTCAAGGTATTGGGATCTTGAGAGGGTAGTTATTCCTTACGAGAGAAGCAGTTGAGAGAATTCCTTGTAGTATCTTTCACTCATAAGCCTTATAAGATACAAGCAGGAGAGAACGTTGTTGTTCATAAGACTTACAGTGGTGTAAGCGGAAGAAAACGTTGCTGCTCATAAGTCTTGTATACATAAGCAAGTGAGAAGAATCATAGGTTGTTTCTCTGCACATAAGGATTGTCGTAAGGGGGAGAGAAGTTTCTTGTTGAGAGAATATTTCTGCTCGTAGTCCATTCAAGGACGATTGTTGTCTTGTGGCGTTCTGAGAGCCCATTGAATCTTGGAGATATTGTGAAAATCTCAGTAGGTCTTGATCTCTGAGGACTGGACGTAGGCATTGTTGTTAGGCCGAACCAGTATAACTCTCTGTGCTCAAATCTTCTCTACTCTACTCTATCCACTATATTTACATATCACCATCTCAAACGAAAAATTTATAACATCACCCAATTCACCCCCTCTTGGGTGAAGCTTGCCTCTTACATTTGGTATCAGAGCCTTGTCTTCTCCGAAGAGCCTAACAGCTTGAGAAGGATCCGTCAAATGGCAACAATGGGTGAAAATATCCTTCCTGATGGAGCCTCAATCACTAGACCTCCTGGTTTTGCTGGAGAACATTTTTCGTTCTGGAAAGCCAAATTCAGAGTGTTCGTGATGGCCAACGAGTATGGATTGTGGAATGTTATACAAGATGGTGACTATGTTCCAATGAAGAAAATCGAAGACAGAACTGTTAAAAAGAGCCCAGATGAGTTTGACGAGAATGACAAGAGGTTAGTAACATTAAATAGCAAAGCCATTTTAATGATACAGAGTGCTCTTAGTCAAAAAGAATATTTTCGTATATGTACTTTACCTACTGCCAAAGATATGTGGGATGCTCTTGAAATTGCTCACGAAGGTACATCTGGAATTAAAGAGAATAGAATCAATACTTTAATTACAGAATATGATTTATTTCGTATGAAATCTGGAGAAAGTATATCAGAATTTGAACTAAGGTATACTCATCTTGTTAATCAATTATCTGCTCTTGGAAAGTCGTTTGATCAAAATTCCCAGGTAAGAAAGATTCTTAATATTCTTACAAAAGAGTGGGAAGCTAAGGTGACAGCCATTGAAGAAGCCAAAGGAGAGTCTATGAGATCCGTAGCTGCTCTCTTTGGAAGTCTTTCTGAATATGAAGGTAAGTTGAGATTCAAAAAGGAACTTGAAGAATTCGATGATAAAAAGAAAAAGGGAGTTGCACTTAAAGCTATCAAAGAACAAGAAGAAACTTCCGAAAATAAAGATGTTCCTAGTGATGATGAAATGGGAATGATAGTGAGAAAGTTCAAGAAATTTTACAGAAGAGGACAAAGGAATTTCAAGAACTATCAAGGTGGATCAAGCAAGAAAGAAAACAAAGAACAACAAATAGTGTGCTATGAATGTGGGAAACCAGGACACATCAAATCTGAATGCTTCAGAAATAAAGACAAAAGGAAGCAGAAAAAGAAAGCATATATATCATCTATTTGGGGTGATAGTTCGTCAGACGAAGAAAATGACAACGACGAAGTAGCCAATCTATGCTTGGTAGCTAAGGAAGAAGAATCAGACTCTGAGGTAAGTGACTCCGAACCCTCTTATAATGAATTATTATCTGAATATAATGCATTGCATACTGAGTTCATTAAAGTTGCTAAAGAAATGGTTAGTTATAAGAAGAAAGTAAAAGAATTAGAAAGTAATGTCATATCATCACATGAAATGTGTAAAGAGAAAGATAAGAAAATAGAAGACTTAACAAAGATTGTTGAAAAATTTACTAAAGGAAGTGAAACTCTCAAGGTTATCTTAAATTCTCAGAAAGTTTCCTTTGATAAATCTGGAATTGGATATAATGCTGTGCATAATAAGAATAAGAAGAGTAGTAGAGACTATATTAAATATTTTAGGAATTCTGTGCATACATCAAATCCATTTGTGTCATGCAATTTTTGTAATAGGAAAGGACATTATACTTCATCATGTTACTTCAAAAAGGGAAAGGTTGTTGGAACATATAAATGGGTTCCGAAAGGGACACATATTCCAAATACTAACCACAAAGGACCCAAGAAAGCGTGGGTACCTAAAACTTGATCATCTTATTCTAGGTATGTCTCAAGGCATCTCGAGCGAACAAATGGTATATCGATAGTGGATGTTCGAGACACATGACTGGTGACAAAAATAAGTTCACCATGTTTGAACCTAGAGAAGGAGGAAAGGTGACTTTTGGAGGAAATCAATCCGGTCGTATTGCTGGAATTGGTGAAGTGGGAAGAACAGATGGCTTTCAAATCAACGGAGTATATTATGTTGAAGGTTTATGCCACAATCTCTTAAGCGTGAGCCAAAGCACTGACAAAGATAACTGGGTGATCTTCGACTCAAAAGAATGCTTGATAGTCAGTAAGAAAGATCTACCTCTAAACAAAGAAACTATCAAGGCAAAAATCCGAGCTCAAAGGGACGGTAATTGTTATACAATTGATTTTAATTCAAATTCCTCTGAAAATTGTTTTCTGAGTCGATCAGAGGAAAGTTGGTTATGGCATAAGCGTTTGGCTCATGTCAATATGAATCAACTTGACAAATTGATCAGAAAAGATTTAGTTGTTGGCCTTCCTAAGCTAAAATTCAAAGATAACATGATTTGTGAAGCATGTCAAAAAGGCAAACAAACTAAATCTTCTTTTAAAACAAAATATGAAATTTCTACTTCAAAACCTTTACAATTACTTCATATGGATTTGGTAGGACCTGCAAGAGTAAAAAGTTTTGGAGGAAATTTATATACGTTAGTAATTGTAGATGATTTTACTAGATTTGCTTGGACCATATTCATTGGCTCAAAAGATGAAACTTTTGCTGAATTTATTATGTTTGCCAAAAAAGTTCAAAATGAGAAAGGTGTTGCTATTGTTTCTATTAGAACAGATCATGGAGGAGAATTTGATAATCAATTGTTTGAAGATTACTGCAACAACGAAGGGATAGATCACAACTTCTCAGCTCCAAGAACACCTCAACAAAATGGAGTAGTGGAGAGGAAGAACAGAGTGCTTACAGAAATGGCAAGAGCCTTACTTAATGAAAAAGAAATGTCACAAGTGTTCTGGGCAGATGCAATGAGTACTGCATGCTATATCTCAAACAGAGCATATATTCGCAAATCTCTTGGAAAGACACCATATGAACTTTACAAAGGAAGGAAGCCAAACATTGCTCATCTTCATATCTTTGGGTGTAAATGCTTCATTCATAACAATGGTAAGGAAAATTTAGGTAAATTTGATTCTAAGTCTGATGAAGGTATTTTTCTAGGATACTCTAATAGAAGTAAAGCTTATAGAGTTTTCAATAAAAGAACATGTACTATTGAAGAATCTATTCATGTTGTGTTTGATGAAATTGAATCTCAGACAAAACTTAATGATGAAGAAGAAATGGATTCAATCAAGAAAAACAAATCCATTTCAAATCAGGATGATTTTGAAACAAATGATTTTCAAAATATAGAAGATGTCGATGATCATGCTCAACCCAAAGCATGGAGACATATGAAAGATCATCCAATTGATCAAGTTATAGGAGATATTCATGAAGGTGTCAAAACCAGAAATAGAATCCTTAATGAGGTAACTTTTTCAGCTTTTATTTCTGAAATTGAGCCTTCTAATATAGAAGAAGCTTTATCTGACAATGATTGGGTGATTGCTATGCAAGAAGAACTAAATCAATTTCAAAGAAATCAAGTTTGGGATTTGGTTCCTCGACCTAAAGACCATACGGTTATAGGGACCAAATGGGTTTTCAAAAACAAACTTGATGAATCAGCAATCATTGTAAGAAATAAAGCAAGATTGGTTGCCAAAGGCTATAATCAAGAAGAAGGTATTGATTATGAGGAAACATATGCTCCAGTGGCAAGATTGGAAGCAATACGAGTACTCTTAGCTTTTGCTTGCATCAAAAGTTTCAAACTTTATCAAATGGATGTAAAAAGCGCTTTTCTAAATGGTTATATTATGGAGGAAGTTTACGTCGAACAGCCTCCGGGTTTTGAAGATGAAACAAAACCTGATTATGTCTTCAAACTTAAGAAAGCACTATATGGTTTGAAACAAGCACCCAGAGCTTGGTATGAAAGACTAAGCAAATTTCTTCTTGATCAAGGTTTTGTCAGAGGTAAAGTCGATACAACTCTATTCATCAAACATAACAAAAGTGATATTCTAATAGTTCAAATTTATGTTGATGATATTATTTTTGGTGCTACTAACGAATCTATGTGTCAAGATTTCTCTAAGATCATGCAGGGTGAATTTGAAATGTCCATGATGGGAGAATTGAACTTCTTCCTTGGACTTCAGATCAAACAAAAGAAGAATGGCATATTTATATCTCAGACAAAGTATTTGAAAGAATTGCTGAAGAAATATGGACTAGATAATACTAATGGAGCTGATACTCCAATGAGTTCTACAACATTGCTGGATGCTGATGCAAAGGGACCAAGCTTCAACATCACAAAGTATAGAGGAATGATTGGTTCATTACTCTATCTTACAGCAAGCAGGCCAGATATTCAGTTCAGTGTAGGAATGTGTGCAAGGTATCAATCCAATCCTAAAGTATCTCATGCAGAGACAGTAAAAAGAATTTTCAAATATCTAGGAGATACTTCAGAGCTTGGACTTTGGTATCCAAAGAGAGGGAACGAGTATCTAATGGCATATTCAGATTCAGATCACGGTGGATATAAAACTGACAGAAAGAGTACCAGTGGACAATGTCAATTTCTCGGAGGTTCTCTAGTGTCATGGTTCAGCAAGAAGCAGAACACGGTTTCATTATCTTCAACTGAAGCTGAATATATAGCTGTAGCAAGCTGCTGTTCTCAAGTGCTATGGTTAAAACAACAACTTCAAGATTTGGGAATTTATTTAAAAGAAATCCCAATCTATTGTGATAATACTAGCACGATAAGCTTGGCAAAGAATCCTGTACAACATTCAAGAACCAAGCATATAGACATTCGACATCATTTCATTCGAGATCATGTTCAAAAGAAAGATGTCAAAGTGGAATTCATACCAACTCATCTTCAACTTGCGGATATTTTCACGAAACCGATTGCAAAAGAGCAATTTCTCTATATTCGAAGAGAATTGGGAATGGTTAATCCCAATGAGTTGTAAGTTTTCTTATTAAAAAGTTTAATTAAATGTTTGTTTTGATGATAATCATACTGACTTTGGCATCGGAGTGGCCAAAATGTGTTTTTGCAGGAGTCTCACTCGAAGCACAGGAGGTACTGCTCGAGTGAGGAGCTGTGTCACTCGAGCACAAGAAGCTCTGCTCGAGCACAGCACTATTCATGATACTCTGTTCTCTTTTAGTTAGAACAGAGGTTAACAGAGGAGTTAAAAATATCAAGGGAATACATCATAAACAACAGTGAGAATTGAGCTCACTCGCGAGTGAGGAATTCTCACTCGAGCATGGGATGAACATGCTTGAGGTGAGGAATGCCTGCTCGAGTGAGAAAGAAGAATCTCTGTGCAAAAGCTATCCAAATTATGGTTACTCAAATGATCTTGGAGGATTTGAGTACAAAGAAGCAAAAATATGTCAAGAAATTCACAATCCAGGTACGTTTTAATTGCTTCTTTATTTTTTCCAGAAAATCACTCGAGCACAGATAGAACACTCGCGAGCACAGTATGAACATCACTCGAGCACTAGGGTTCATGCTCGAGCACTGTCACTTATATCAGTTACTGGGGAGCTCAGAACGTCGCACTTCCTTCTCTCACTCGAAGTGCTCTCTCACTCGAAAGACACAACTCTTCACCTTCAACCGTTCTCTCACCATTCAATCACGTCTTTCTACTTTAAATCACCGTTACAACTCTTCAATCTTCCATAAAAGGTGATTTTTACCTTCTGCATTTCTCATTCAAACCCTAATTTCTCTTTTCTCTTAACATTCGAAAGTTGTGCGTTTTTATCTTTCCTTCTTGATTCTCCAATGGCAAGAACCAAAACACCTTCTATTCCTCAAAGATCCCATTCTCCATCTCCTACTCAGTCTGCTGGCAGTAAATCGGGTACCCCTGAACCAACACCTCCATCTCCTAAAATTTCATCTTCACCGTCACCTCCTCCTAAACCCAAGACCAAGAAGAGGACTCCGGCTAAGAAACCTCACCCAAAACCTCGAGTTTCAAAGAAAGATCAACCTCCTCAAAAGAAACCCAAGGGTGTGGCATTCAAGGAACCTATAATCACCCGGTCTCAATCCAAAGAAGTGCAAGGAAAAGGGAAGAAGAAGGATTCAGAGCAACCCCAATCATCCTCTTCCTCTGATGATACATTGGGGAGACAACTCAGAGAAGCAATAGAAAAATCCAAATTGGATAAGATAGTTGGGAAGATTGCATCTCAGGTTGGTGCTTCAAGTTCACATAAAGTTAAGCAACCCAGTGTTTCTGCCTCTAGAGCACCTTCGGCCTCCCAAGCACCAGTGGATGACCAACTCACTAGCCCTCCTGAGGGATTCAATGTGACAGAACTTAAGGCAGTATCTCAGCAGGTATATGATGATGAATTCAAACATAGGCATTTCTGTCCAGTAGTATATGTTGATTTGGATTATCTGAAAAAGAATTGTCATTTGGACTTGTATCCTTATCTTCAGTACTATGCTCCCTGGCTAAACATTCATATGCCATATTCCCCCACTGTTGTAAAGACATTTTATTCCAACATGAAAATTCATAATATCATGTCTAGATCCGGTGATTTGATTGAAGAAGCTGTATCTACAACCATTAGAGGGAAATTCATTATGATCTCTGCCAAAATCATAAATGATTTACTTGGTTATGTGGTACCTCTTACTGATCCACCTTTTTTCTCTGCCAATGAAACCTTTAAAATTTTAAGACCTAAAGACCCAATTGGCCCCCTTACTTTCAAGCCTATTGAGATGCCTGATAATCACAGAATCCTTCATTACATTTATTCTCGGAGCATAGTCAATAAATCCAGGAACTTTACTCACTTTGCTCAAAAAGATTATTATCTCTTGGCTTCTTTGGTTGCTAAACAACAAAGGAATGTAGGGGAGATCATTTTTAATGAAATAAGAAGGTTTAGATTCTCTTCAACAAAATCTGCAACCATTCCTTACCCTCAACTTGTTTCCTTCATCTTGATGAAAAACAAAATTTGGTATTTGGAAGGAAAAGAAAGGGTCCTAATCTCACGGTTTGGTAAGACTCAATTAACTCACATGGGTATCAATCTTCCGGTGAGTCGGACCAAAGCCACATCAAAGAGGGAAGCCACTCCATCCAGAGGAGATGAGGCACAATCATCTGCACAAGGGCCTATTCCTCCTCCTTCCTTTCTCAATGCCTCTTTGTCTAATCATCTGACTGAGGTAATTAATCAAGCTGTATCAAGTTTGAAGAAGGAGTTGGTAGATGAATATGAGAAGCTTGTGGAGAAGATGGAAACACAAGTCATTAAATTGGTAAACCAGGCCAATCTTAACTTTGAACTAATGTTCAAAACACAAGATGAGATGTCACAGAGGATCACCAAGATGGAGACTTTCCTGCACTCACATTTTCCCTCCTCATCTTCCCAACTCATACCTCACCAACTCATCCACAGACTCATGTACTTTTCACTGATCTAGAGTCTAATGTTGATGTTACCTTTGATCGGTCGCCTTTACCACAGCCAACATCTCCTTCTGATCCGCCTATTGACCCTCTCACTGCCATGGTCCCCCCTTCTGATGTTGACAAAACGGGGGAGAAGGGTGTGTGATGTTTTCTGAGCTTCTGAAGGGTGTATATGGGTGTTTTGGGTAGATTTTCTGTAATGGGTAGGATTTTGAGAAATATGTCATGTTACTATTTTGAAGTTATATTCTGGTATTATGTGTTGTTCAAGTTTGTTACAATTAATGACATGGTTCAAGTTTTTCAAAATTTCAATGTTTCAAGTTATTAAATTCTTGTTAAGTTATATACCTCACACTATACTTATCTTGGCTGTTAAGTGTCCAAAGGAAACATTGCAGGAAAACTTGAATTTGGAACTTCACCTTGATATGCATTTTGGAAACTTTGAAGAAATTTCAAAATTTTTCAATTTCATTCAATTTCTTTTAAACTTTCATCACAAAGAGTTTTGTCATCATCAAAAAGGGGGAGAATGTTAGATCCCAAGTTTTGATGATAACAATAATTCAATTATGTGCAAAACATGTTTTTAGAAGGTTAAGAAAAGTTTTGAAGTTACCAAATGCATATTTGATGTTTGCTGATATCTGCTGTGAAAATGCACTTGAGTGCTCGAGCATGAAATCTGCACTCGAGCACAAATCACTTCTGTACTCGAGCAGGTGTGAGAGAAAGCCAGGAAGTGAGTACCCGAGAAGCATTCTCCCTTTGTAATCAATGGATCACTCGAAGCACAAAGTATGCACTCGAGCAGAGAAGTCATTCTCACTCGAGCACGGATGCGAGTGATGGTATGCGAGTGCTTGGCCGAGAGCAAGTAATGGTATGCTTCCTATATTCACTCGAGCAAGGGTATGCGAGTGCTTGGCCGAGAGCAAGTAATGGTATGCTTCCTATATTCACTCGAGCAAGGGTATGCGAGTGCTTGGCCGAGAGCAAGCAAAGGCATGCTTTCTTCTCTACTCGAGCAAGGCACTGCGAGTACTTGGCCGAGAGTCTTGAAGTTCAGATATGCTTGCGAGTAATTTTTCCATCCCTCTCAAGATCAGTTGCGAGTGCTTGTTCAAGAGAGCATATTCCTTGAGAATATGCTTCTCACTCGAGCAGAGGTAAGTGTGCTCGAGTGAGGACCAAAATCACTTGCGAGTGAAAATTCTATCCCTCTGGAATTCTGATGCGAGTGATGGTTTAGAGAGCATATTCCTTGAGAATATGCTTCTCACTCGAGCAGAGGTAAGTGTGCTCGAGTGAGGGTCCATATCACTCGCGAGTGCAAATTCTCACTCTTGTCAAAATGGAATGCGAGTGATGACCCGAGAAGACATTCCCAGTGTAAAGTGTAAAGATCACTCGAGCAGAGATTTTGTGCTCGAGTGAGGCCTCTCTTCACCCGCGAGTGAAGATCTTTTCTCTCTAATTTTCCATGGAAGCACAACCCGATAACAGAGGTATATGAAGGAAAATAGGAGATCACTCGAAGTGAATCTTTCATGCTCGAGTGATGCCCTGTTTGACCACCGAAAATGCTAAGAATCACAACGTTCATTCCGAATATGATTGATTATTGTTTATTAATATCATCACTACTCTTTATCATTGTTTAACATTGTTTTGATTATTTTAAAAGTATAATACAGGAATATAAACGTTGGAAGTGGACCACATGAGGAAAAGTCAAATAACGGCAGACAATATGATTGTATACACGCTGTCACCAACCACATTCAGATTATTCAACATGCGCATGTCTGCCAATATTTTCAAATGTCCCGCTCCACAACTGAAGAAATTCCAAACGGGCAAAAGTTGGAGCAATTATATATATACACAGAGACTCACGGAGAAACACAAGAACATAGCGCAAGAACTCACAAGCTCATATTAATTCTCTGTTATTCATCTGTTTTCTCTGTATACACTTTTGATCTTCAGTGTTTATTCATTTACTCTGTAAGAGAGTTTTCATACAAACTCAAAATTCTATGTTTGTGTAATCTCAAGGTATTGGGATCTTGAGAGGGTAGTTATTCCTTACGAGAGAAGCAGTTGAGAGAATTCCTTGTAGTATCTTTCACTCATAAGCCTTATAAGATACAAGCAGGAGAGAACGTTGTTGTTCATAAGACTTACAGTGGTGTAAGCGGAAGAAAACGTTGCTGCTCATAAGTCTTGTATACATAAGCAAGTGAGAAGAATCATAGGTTGTTTCTCTGCACATAAGGCTTGTCGTAAGGGGGAGAGAAGTTTCTTGTTGAGAGAATATTTCTGCTCGTAGTCCATTCAAGGACGATTGTTGTCTTGTGGCGTTCTGAGAGCCCATTGAATCTTGGAGATATTGTGAAAATCTCAGTAGGTCTTGATCTCTGAGGACTGGACGTAGGCATTGTTGTTAGGCCGAACCAGTATAACTCTCTGTGCTCAAATCTTCTCTACTCTACTCTATCCACTATATTTACATATCACCATCTCAAACGAAAAATTTATAACATCACCCAATTCACCCCCCTCTTGGGTGAAGCTTGCCTCTTACAAGTACAACATATGAGGAGTTGCTACGAATCATATCATCTATAATGGGAAATGAAAGTAATGAAATTCAAGTGAAATTCAAAGTTTCTATTGATACATCAACATTTGTGGATCTTGTAGACGATGAAGGGGTGGATCATTTTATGAAATATAATGAACAATATGGTCATGTGTACATTGAAGACGATGGTGATGATGAGAATACAGTCCCAACATTGAATGGTCAAATGGAAGAGCAAGAAGTGTAAGTCGAGTTATCTTAAGAAAAGTAATTTGTTGTAACTTAATTATGCAAAAGAGAAGTCTAACTTGTCATTTATTGCAGGATTGATCAAATGTTTGTAGGTGCTAGTGGATTGTGTATGTCCCCACCGCCTTTGTTAAATGAAAGTCAAGATGTCCCATCGTTGGAATGTTGTTCTCAATTGGTGCCAACACCCATATCGGGAATGAATCATACCAAATGGAAGGATTTAATTATTGGAGAAGGACAGATATTTCCGAATGCTATGAGCCTTCATCAGACATTATACAAATACAGCATTTCACACAAGTTTTCATACCAATTTGTGAAGAATAATAAACAGAAGATAATTGTGAAGTGCAAGGTTAGTGGTTGTCCGTGGTACATGGGTGCTTATTCATCAAGAGAACATCAAGATACGGAGTTTCTAACGATCCGAACATACAAAAGTGAACACATTCACCATGCACAGGACAACCTAATTGTCTGGCATCCACACAGGTCGAGCTTGACATCATCAATCGTAATGGATGATTTAAGGTCCAATATCGATAAGACTTCTAATGAAATTCGAGCAGACTTGTACAGAGAGTATGGGGTGCGACTGAACTACCCTCAAGCATATAGGGCAAAAGAAAGAGCGTTAAAGGAATTAAATGGACGAGTAGAAGACTCTTATCAAGCAATTTCTTGGATATGTGATATATTGATTGAAAGTGATCCAGACACAGTTGCAAAATGGGAAGGCTCATCTAACAATAGATTTCAGTGGGTATTTATTACTTATGGTTGCTCGGTTAAAGGTTTTATAGGTGGTTGTCGGTCCATTGTTTATATAGATGGAGGTCATCTAAGTGGCCCTTATAAGGGAACAATGTTGTCAACTTGTGCATACGATGCAGACAACCAAATGTTTCCTTTAGCATATTCCATTGTCAGCGGTGAAACATATGATGAATGGCTTTGGTTTCTAGTCAATTTGAAAGAAATAATAGGATCAATCATGATAACCATAGTGTCAGATCGCACTAATGCAATTATCGGTGCTGTTAAAGAAATATTTGGCAGCGAGCGACATGGCTATTGCTACATGCATGTGAAGGAAAATTATAGTGCAGAGTTCTTGAAAATCAATAGAGGTCGAGCACGTACATCAGCGAATAGCAAAGAGACTGCACTCAAGCTTCTTGATGCAATTGCCTATGCAAGGTTGGATGAGGACTTTATAAGTGCAATGGGAAAATTAAGATTGTTCAATCCACAATTGGCATAATGGGTGGAGACCAATGGGGATGTTGACAAATGAGCTCTAAGCAAGTTTCCTTTCAATAGGTGGGATAACATAACCACGAATATTGCGGAGTCGTTTAATGCATGGATGTTGAAAGAGAGGAAGCATAGAGTGTCAATACTAATTCATGAGCATCGAGACAAATTGGCACGGAAATTGCTTGCAAGCAAGATGGCAATGGCCAATTGGAAAAATGGAGTTGGACCCAATGTTGAAGAGAAAGTGCTACAGCATGTTACCTATACGGAAAATATGGATGCAGAATATTATGGAGACCATAACTTTTTGGTGCGAACTAGATGTGGTGAAGCGACAATTTATGTCAATGTAGATCTTGCTCAAAGAAAATGCACATGTTTAGCATGGCAAATGAGTGGAATACCTTGTGGCCATGCATGTGCAGCTATTAAGGTACTTAATGATAATGTGTACACATTTGTACATGATTGGCTGAAACTGGAAGCACAGGAGAAAATATATGCAAACACCATGAGACCAGTTGCAACACATGATTGTCCACGAGCTGATTCTCCATCTGTCACACATTTTCTCACACAAACATTCTTGGATCCGCCAACAACTACAAGGCCGGCAAGGAGGCCGAAAAGAAAAAAAAGGGAATCTCAGTTTCAAAACAAGAAGCTTTATCATTGTGGGCGATGTCATGAGGTTGGGCACTCCGTGAGGACTTGCAAAAATCCAAATCCAACCTAAAACGATGGATTATGTACTTTCTTTTGTTAGCTACTTATTTTAGATTATGTATATATACACCATTAACTGGTGCCTTCCTGTGACCCGTATTGGTTTTTGAACGGGTCCGGATATTGGTGTACTTAAACACAAATAGTATGATATTAAGTTAAATGAGTAGGCGAAAATACCCACTTACTCATATAACTTAATATTTCGATGTAAATTGATATGTGGATCTGATATGCTACTAAGTTGTGACATGCACTGTCAGAAAGTTGGAAAATTAGGTTGCATTAGTTGTTTAAATTTGCATCAGTTGCATTAGTTGTGAAAAAAACTCATTATGTTGTGAAAACATACATTAGAAGTTGTGAAAATTTGCATCAGTTGCTGTCAAATTTTTGCAGCAGGAATTTAAATAAATTAGGCATTATAAGTGGTCAAAATCATGGGTTCCTTAGGTGACAGTGGTGAGGTGTGCACTTTATAAAGTCATGGGAGACTTACCATTCACTTGTGCATGTGTCTAACTTACTTCATACAATAGGCTAACAACTTGTCAACCACTTGATAAAATATGCTTCAATTCAGCTCTTATGAAAATTTGCATCAGAAGTACTGCTGCAGTCACGCGATGAGGTTGTGAAAGGAACTGAAAGGGTTGTTAATGAACGCTTTACAGGTTGTAAATAGCTCAACTGGTAACAGTTAAGGTGAGAAAACGATGGGAGGAGGTTGTTAATTGAACTCAAAGGGTTGTTAATGAACGCTTTAAGGGTTGTAAATAGTTCATTTGCCAACACTTGACGTCAGAGAACGTAGTCAGAGAGAAACGAGGGGGAGGTTGTTAATTGAACTCAATAGGTTGTTAATGAACGCTTTAAGGGTTGTAAATAGCTCATTTGCCAACACTTTACGTCAGAGAACGTTGTCAGAACAAAACGAGGGGGAGGTTGTTAATTGAACTCAAAGGGTTGTTAATGAACGCTTTAAGGGTTGTAAATAGCTCATTTGCCAACACTTAACGTCAGATAACATTGTCAGAGCAAAACGAGGGGGAGGTTGTTAATTGAACTCAAAGGGTTGTTAATGAACGCTTTAAGGGTTGTAAATAGCTCATTTGCCAACACTTGACGTCAGAGAACGTAGTCAGAGAGAAACGAGGGGGAGGTTGTTAATTGAACTCAATAGGTTGTTAATGAATGCTTTAAGGGTTGTAAATAGCTCATTTGCCAACACTTTACGTCAGAGAACGTTGTCAGAGCAAAACGAGGGGGAGGTTGTTAATTGAACTCAAAGGGTTGTTAATGAACACTTTAAGGGTTGTAAATAGCTCATTTGCCAACACTTGACATCAGAGAACGTTGTCAGAACAAAACGAGGGGGAGGTTGTTAATTGCACTCAATAGGTTGTTAATGAACGTTTTAAGGGTTGTAAATAGCTCATTTGCCAACACTTGACGTCAGAGAACGTAGTCAGAGATAAACGAGGGGGAGGTTGTTAATTGAACTCAAAGGGTTGTTAATGAATGCTCTAAGGGTTGTAAATAGCTCATTTGCCAACACTTTACGTCAGATAACGTTGTCAGAGCAAAACGAGGGGGAGGTTGTTAATTGAACTCAAAGGGTTGTTAATGAATGCTTTAAGGGTTGTAAATAGCTCATTTGCCAACACTTGACGTTAGAGAACATTGTCAGAGAGAAACGATGAGAGGAGGTTGTTAATTGCACTCAATAGGTTGTTAATGAACGCTTTAAGGGTTGTAAATAGCTCATTTGCCAACACTTGACGTTAGATAACGTAGTCAGAGATAAACGAGGGGGAGCTTGTTAATTGAACTCAAAGGGTTGTTAATGAACGCTTTAAGGGTTGTAAATCAGCGCTTCAAGCGTTATAAAACATAAATCAGGTGTTATCGTTGCTGGTTCGCTGGGGCGTACCAACAGCGAACGAGGTCAGAATAGGCCATTTTTTATGTCATTTTGCTGTTGTTTCGCTGTGGCGAAGCAAAAGCAAATCGCCACACCTTGAAGTTGTAAAACGAACTCATCAGATTGTTAATACACACTTCACTACTTGTAAACAACACATTAGTCATAACGTAAGAAAACATCGTCTGCAGGAAAAACGTGTTGGAGGTTGTTAAACCCACATAACCTGTTGTGAATAAATGCTTGAAGACTTGTAAAAATCACCATTGTAAATTACTTAAATGTTACAACTTGTACAAGAAGGCATATGCAGTTGTGCAATAGCCGTAAGAAGTTGTAAATATGTCCTTGTCACCTAAACATGGCAATAAACAAAAAAGCATTGCATGATTGCCCTTCCTACAATTACAAAATAGTCACACAAAGACATAAGGTTCTCAAAGGACCCACAAAATAGCAACATATGTACATAATAACATCACAAATGCTACTTGTCTCTATTCCCCTGCATTTGTTTCTTGCCACTTGCAATGGACAGCACCTTTTTGGCATGTATGTTCCCGTCATGTGTCACAAGCCACCATAACGAACCGACCTTAATCTACCAAATTTGTTCAGGAGACAACTTAGGCATCGTATACCCCCCTTTATCCTGTGCCGAGACATCCCAACCGAATAACCATAAAAGAACATGGACGCCACACGAATCACTGCAAACAGAAAGGAACAAACGATATGAAACACAACCAACCATTTCAAAGTATTGAGCAACAAAAAAAGGTAATACTAACATGTCAGCTTGGACATGCACTTTTGGCTAGTTGATGTCTTTAGGTATTTCTCTTCCTTTGCCAAATAATTTTGGTTTAACCCTGTGAAGTACACTAATGATGCAATCTCTCTGCATGAAGCAAATAATGTTGACATTACACAACATAGCGAGAACAACATTTACAAAATAAAGCATAAACTTAAGTTGGAGTGCTTATATACTGGCTTGCCAACCGCTCCTTGCCACGCAATTCTTCTTGTTGCTTTTGGCTCAATCTCTTCTTCTTACTTGTCTTCTCATCCTCTAAAAGTGCATCTTCTTCCCTCTTTTGCAATCTTGAATATGTGAGCTGGTCAACCAGCGAGTCAAGGACAAAGAAACGCAATGTCTTGGTATCCAACACATAACAGAACCAGTGATCAAGCCGTAATGTAGGAGTAAAGATTAAGTCGCAATCCCCAATGTTGTATCCAATATGCTCAGGAAGGATCTCATATTCATGCGCTTGCCAGGACCACTTCTTCGGGTCAGATGACATTTTTTCCATCAACTTTGACGAAAAGATATGTCTACTGACGCGACTAGAGTTCTGTAATTGATCCCCCACTAATGTCTTTGCGACCATTGACATAAACTGAGAAAAAATAGCTGAAAAGTTAGTGAATATCATACTAAAGTAACAAAGTATCAGTTCTTGTCAATGTATATGTAACTTACCCTATTATTAATCCACCCCCTTTCACGGAGACAATATAGTTCACCTCGTGTGACGAAATAGTCATAGATTTCTATAAACGGCCTATTACACAAACAAGCATTTTGCAGTCAGTTTTTGTTCTTCAACTCGCTATAGATAGTAGACATTTAATTACTTACTCTTGTGCGTCCTCTTTGTTAGGTCTCGTTGTGCACAGCTGGAATAAAGCTTCCTTGTGCTTGTCATCTTTGATTCTTTTCTTAGTCATGGTTGTCACCCAGGGAGAGACAAGAGCAGGTTTTTTTACCCTTGTCGATTTTCTCAATTGTACTTCTTCCTCCCCTTTTAGTACATCTTCAGAACACTCATCTTTCCCCTCGTTGCCTGACCTATTAGCTTCACCTTCATTATCTTCCTCTAACCCATCTTCTTCATTTATAGTCCAAACTTCATCATCTCCTTTTCCTATGGCAGCCTTTTCAGCTTCACTTCCCGAGGAGGGTTGTTCATCATCATTTTCTGACGATGACTATTCATGAATTCTACCCCTGCATCCATTTCTCCCCCCTAACAACCTTGCCTCAAGGGAAACCAGTTCCTCTTGGACAATTGACACCACCCTTGACATAATTATTTCATATGTTATCTTCAATTCCTACAAATTAGGAGGGAAATATTAGTGACAACAATATGCAAAGTATCTGAACCTCACATCAAAGTTCATCACTTACCGGGTGTGTTATAATATGCTGCTGATGCAATTCTGAGGCCGGACCCCCAACTACTTGCCCCACGGAATGTAGCAACCCTTGGTTGCTGTGCCTCTCTATTTGCACTCTCTTCTTGACATTTTTATCATTCCAATATCCAACTGCTTCGTCATTTTTAGAGGCTTGTAGTTCACCGAGGGGAAATTTTTGTAAGCAAAAAACCTGCATACAATGTGAATAACAACTTAACATAAGTAAATGTCAACATTTAATGCAGAACTTTAGGAATCATTATACAACGAAAACTTATGTTGCACTTACCATAAGAAAATATATACATCCTCCAACATTGATTTTTCCTGAAGCTTTCCCTTTGCTGACTTTTTTCTTGTATTGTCCAACTGAATTTGATAGTTTACTCAACACAAAGATAGCCCAATCATTGTCTCCAAAAGCTGGCTTTGTAGCCACCATCACCTTTAACACTCGGTCACTCACCTTAACACCGGCTCCGGGACACAACAACGTGCCCAATGCATACATAATAAAGAGAAATTCAAAATCTGCTTCATCTTCTCTTTCAATCAGCCATTTCCCAACTGTCTTATATGGCACTGTCCATACAATGTTTTTAATTGTTGAAAATCTTTGTCTTCATTCATCGCATTTCTTTCAATGTCCTCCCCACACATGGTAACCCCATAAATTCTGTTACATCTTCCAGGCGAATGTGAAGTGACCTCCCTCGAATGGAAACATTGTTGGTTGGAGGGTCAAATGCACCCATAAACTGCCCACATAAGTCTCGGGGGATTTGTGAGCAGCATATGTTGACCAACTTATTAAATCCAACTCTCTTTAACCGTTCCATCCGCTCTTCTCTGTTCTTCACACTTTTGCACACCTCTATAAACTGATTAGGGGCACACCGAGTAAGGAATGGAACCACATATTTTTTCCCTTTTTCCCCTCTCCTTAATTTCTTTGCCATCTCCTTATATGTCTCCTTCTCATCATCTTTCAAAGCATTCCAAGCTTCTTTTACCGACTTACTCTCCTCTTTAAAAGGCCTTTTCGGCTCATTCTTTTTCTTCTTGTTCTGGTAATACTCTTGCATGAACAATACATACGCTGACACTTTTGGTTGCCTCTCTTCTTCTTTATCTTCCCTTTTTCTTTTGTTCGCCATTTTTTACTTAACCAGAAACATAATAATTAATCCAATCCTTCCAAAACTCAGTAACAAGAGCTTTAACACAGAGTACAGTCTACTGATTCAAACTATTTTCATGTGCAAATTAAAACTCAATATCAACAACAATGATCTAAAATGACTCCAACACAACACTAGTTTGGTGCCACTAATAGACTACTTCTTTGCATAGTTTATAACCAGTAAATTTCACAGTCACAAATCAGATTCACCTCCAACATTGCCCAAAATTTTGAAATTTCAGTACATGCACCTAAAGTCACACAACTTACCTCAGCAGTCAATATGTATGTCAAATGCAAATTTGGACAAGTAGGCTCATATAAGAAATTTCACCAAACTCAACAAAGTGTACAGAATTTCAGCGATGGATGCAAAGCTTTGGAATATACCGTTCAGCAAACATCCACATTTTGACAACAAATTCAAGTCACTGCACCAAAACTCTAACCCAAGTCCACACAGTTCAGTTTTATCACAAAACAACTCAGTATTATGCCATGTACAAAAAACCGGACCTGACCGGCCGGTTCGATCGGTCGAACCGGGAACCGGTCCCTGGTCCGGTCCGGTTGATCAGTAAACCGGTCAGACCGGTTGAACCGGTCAAAACCGGTTGGACCGGCCAAAACCGGTGGTCCAACCGGTTGACCCGGTTTCTTCTTCTTCTTCTTCTTTTTTAATTTTTCAAATTTTTATTTTGTGTTTTTTGAGGACAAAATGGAAAGTTGAAGACTAAAATAAAGAGAAAAATAGATAAAGAAAGAACAAATCTAAAAAAAATGAAGAAAATAATGAAAAAAATTATTTAAGAAGATATAATAATTATAGGAAATGAGATATCTTTGCATAAGTATAGGTATTATAACTAATACTAATAGATTTTAAACATTTTTTTTCTAAAAATCTTTATTTTTATCTATAGAAGTTAAAAAATATATTAATATATATTATCACTAATAAATTATAATATTTTAATATGACCGGTTATGACCGGTTCAACTACCAGTTAGACCCCGGTTGACCCATTAACCCTTGAACCTATGTTGTGACCGGTTCATTGCCCGGTCCGGTTTTTCGTTCCTTGGTATTATGAGTGGAAGTAAACAAACGGTGCACAATAAAGCTGCAGAGACTATAAACAGTAAAGGCGCAATATAAACAAGTTAACATTGAAGAGGTATAGATTAATGCCATATGAACAAGCATCTATAAAAAAACCAAAACTAATTACTACCTACAATATGGAGCTAAATGTAGATCATGCCATTTTTGTTAGAAGAAAATCACACATTTTGAGTGGAAGTCCTAAATCCAACAAAAAAATTAATGAGAAATAGTGATTTCTTTCACTCACCGGCGGGAATGGCGCCTTCGATTGGAGCACCGATGGAGTCTCGAAGTGGAGGAACATCGGACGACTCCGGGCGCTAGACACCACCGACGGAGAGGCAGCCGCAGCCGATTGCAAGACGAGCACCGACACACGGCCACACGACGCTGACCAGCAACGAACACGCACGGCGAACGAAGGGAGCACCGACGGTGAGGCAGGGCAAACGGCTGGACCACCAGCGACGGACACACTCAGCGAATGACGGCACAACGACGGACACGCACCGCACGGCACCGAACGACAACGGAGACGGCAGAAGTTCGTTTTTCAAATGCCTCTCTGGAACGCTATTTGGGGCTCTACTCTCTTTCGAATGAAGAAGAAGAGTTTAAATTTCCATTAGGGCATGTATGTCATTTTACATTGGAAAATAATATAAAAAAAGTCCCTAGGGACTTTTCAGATATTTCAGTTTTTCTGGGACTTTTCTGACAATATTTTGCTTCCTTGGGACCTGACAGTGATTTTCCCTATCATATTAACTAACTTGACTAGCTTTATTAATTTAATCAAATTAGGTGAATATATCTTATATTAAGAACTAAAGGAGTAATTGCTTTTGTAAATATATTTTAATAAGGTTGTAAAACTCTAAAATAAGTAATTGAAAGAAGGGTTAAGGTGTAGAAATATATTTGAGCTTTTTTAAAAAATGCGCCCAACCCAACACCTAATCGTTTTTTGAAGGGCAAAAATAATTATGAATTTTCAAAATAGGTGTAAAAATACACATTAACTTTTAAGTGACCATTTGTTTGAATTTTTTTAAGGATTAAGGTGCAAAAATGAACATGAGATTTTTTTAAAAGTGCGCTCGACACGAATGTTTTTTTAAGGGATAAAAGTATATATGAACTTTCAAAATATGAGCAAAAATACATATTGTCCAGTTGTTTGAACTTTTTGATTGAAAATGATGATATAGATAATGATGTAAATAATTAAGAACTAACTTGGAATAATAATTTACTGACTGAGTAAGAGAAATTAATTTCCACCTAACCCTTCATCTCTTCTCACTTTCTTTTCCAAAAAAAGTGAAGAGGTGGAGATAAAGTGTTAGGTGGAAATTAATTTCTTTTACCTAGTCGGTAAATTATTATTCTAAGTTGGATAAATATTTACATACTCCAAGAGTACCACGTTATCTGAACCCTATCCAATAAAAACATAACAACTCATATCATTTTAATCCAAGTTAGCTGATAACTCATTAAAAAAAATTCAATTTTTATCTTTTTTTAAGGAAAAAACATTTTAATTTAAAAAAAACTAAAATAAAATGATCAACCCATATTTTTCTTAATCATTCACGTCATCCTCAATGTCACCATTTTTAGTCAAAAAGTTCAAACAGTCAACTAATGCACAATATGCATTTTTACACATATTTTAGAAGTTCATAGTTACTTTTGCCCTAAAAACATTTGTACTGGACGCATTTTTAGGAAAATCACATATATAGTTTTGCACCTTGATCCTTAAAAAATTTAAACAAATAGTCAATATGTATTTTTGCACCTATTTTGAAAGTTCATAGTTATTTTTTTCCCTTAAAAAATATTTAGTGTTGGGCGCACTTTTAAATAAATATCATGTATATTTTTAGACCTTAACCTCTAAAAAGAATAAATAATATATGACTAACATGCTAGTAATACTTTCACTTGAGAAAAGAGATTTTTTCAGTTCTCTGTCTTCTTTCTCCATATGTTTCTTCTAACAATATTAAGTGTATAACCAAATAAAATTTGTCAGATGGAAGTATAAAAAAACTGAATGAACAAAAGTTTATTTCCTTGATATAAGCCATTACCTGTTAAGCTTAAAAAATAAAACATATTGCCTATCTTTATCTTTAGGACATAAAATTGTTTATATGTTACTTGTCAAGCATGTTTTCAAATTGATTTGAATTCAAGAATGTGGTTATGTTTTATATCACATATTTTACTTATTTAATCAATTATAATTACTTCCTCGAGGGGGAAGCAAATCAACTTTATTTTGTAAATCTAATCTCAGCGGATTACGAGATCTTCAGTAGTGTATTAACAGAGGCAGGCAGATGACTTGACTAAAAGATAAACGAGGCATTAGTTAGTGATTACTATATATCGGCTTCAAATTCATACACAAGTGCTAATAATCATAATTTTGCGGGTCGATCTTAATTGTGACCTCAGCTGAGCTCTTAATGCATTTGAATACTTTTACAAAGAGATTAAAAATGACAATCAATATCTTAAGTTTGGTGCTATTGCTACACAGAAAAATATTTTAAGGGTAAAATTGCACCCTATAGTGTTTTCCCAAAAGCATTAAGCAGCCCAGAATAATTTTTAAGAGCACATAGTATCTTAAGTTTAGAATACTCATAGCTACTGAGAAAAATATTTTAAAGGCAAAACCATACTAAAAATTACTTTACAATACCAAGTGCTCTATTAAAAAATATTTATGATACTGATTGTACTGAAAAATAGATTAGAATATTGTGTGCCTCTAGAAATTAAACATGCGGAGTGATGGAAATTAAACACACATATTTATATAGTGCCAAAAAAAAAATAGTTCACTGTATTAATGTGAATCTTTTTAGGGCTTGTTTGGGTTAGCATTGTAGAAGCATATTCACATAAGTCAAAACAAAAATATTTTCATATACTTATACCGTATACTGTAAATCACATCAGAAAACCAATTTTTTACCGTCAACCCAAACAGTCACTTACTCAGTAAATTTGTCTTTTTATTAATGTTGCGTGATTTCGTAAAAATCTAAACACTGTTGCGGGCCAATCTTTTATCTTAGTGGGCCTTTTCCTTTCGACAAGAAAAAATGTGGGCCTTTTCCTCACAGCTTCCTGCCATTTCTTTGATTGCGTCTACATGGAGTTGGGAAAAACGACGTCGTCAAGCTGAATCCCTCTCGGTCTCCCATCCAGTCGCTCTCTTCACTTGTTCTGCAGAAGGGAAACCCAGCTATCTGTTTCGCCTCTATCAGATCTCTCCTCGGTTTTTTCCTGCATTTGGCTATCGTAGCATCTCAGTTCTTCCCTCCATCTATTCTTCCATCTTGCAGTCAAGGATTGCACCATCTCACACGACGCAGTCCTGTAAACCCTAACGCCTTCCCTTGTGCATCGCGAAGGCTTTCGAGCCCTATGATGAAGAATAGGGAAGTGGAGGCCGACGATCCATTTCTTCCTCAAGAAATCATCAGAGACATTCTCATACGACTTCCGGTAAGATCCCTAATCCGATTTCAATGTGTGTGCAGACATTGGAGAGATCTCTTTAAGGACCCATCTTTCATTGCTGACCACCTCCACCACTCAAATCGTCACGACCCTTATATCCTTTTCCAACGGGGTCATTCGTATGATAATCATTCGGCCTTGTATTCTCTTGGTTCCGATATGCAAGTTCGGAGATTTCAGAACCCACCTTTGAACGAACATTTGAACCACGGTACGATCGTGGGTTCCAGCAATGGCTTGCTCTGTGTCTAAAGGCTTCATTATTCTCCTCATTCCCTTTTATTGTGGAATCCAGCGATTAAAGAGGTCAAACTGTTGCCCCAAACTGATTTTTGTAGGGATTCTTATTCTTATGGTACTTGTTCTATAGGATTTGGGTTCTGTCCATCCCTCAATGATTACAAGATAGTGATAACTTATGTTAAGAATGATTGCTTTGAGATGTTTAAAGTGTATTCTTTAAGGTCAAGGTCATGGAAGGAGGTAAAATATAGGCTAGATGCATGTTATATTTATTATAGTGTGACTGTTAATGGTGTTATGTATTGGTGGGGGCAAAAGAAAATCAGGAAGGATCATGGGAAGGATCATACGAAGAATTATGAGCTTCTGTTTTTTTCATTTGACTTAGCAATGGAAGTGTGGACAGTGATACCAATGCCTGAGCAACACCCTAGTACCATTTATGATAATGTTATGGTGCATGAGGGAAAACTTGCTTACGTTTCTTTCACCAAACACTTTGAACATTCCGTTATCCATATGTGGGTAATGGAGGAGGGTGTAGGTGCATCTGGGGAGACATGGAATTGGGCTAAGAAATTTACTAGCAACCCTTACCATCTAGTAGGTTAATTCCCAAGACTATGTGGGGAAATGAAATTTTCTGCAGGATCTGGGATATTCCATCTACAAACACAGTTCTCTTTAATCCAACTACTCGAAAATTCAAGAAGCTCAACATCAGCAAATGTGACGATGAGCATCAAATCTTCAATTATGTTGAGAGTCTTGTATCAATTGGAAGGACGAAATCATTCACAAGATATCTGGAGCATCGAGCCTCATCCAGTGAAGTGTGGGCATTGTCTACGTTTATTCGGTAGATTTTACTTTGTTTGAGCACTTATGGTGAAAATGAACCCATATTAGGTTAGATGGTTCTGTACCTTGTGAAGCTTGAAGACCTTTTTGAGATGTTTTATCTAGAATTATGAATTATGGATGTAGATATTTAATTTCAGATGTTTCTAGTTGTTTGCTTTCCAAGACAGATATCAATGGATCTACCGAATAAACGTAGAAATCAGCAAATGTGACGATGAGCATCAAATCTTCAATTATGTTGAGAGTCTTGTATCAATTGGAAGGACGAAATCATTTGCAAGATATCTGAAGCATCGGGCCTCATCCAGTGAAGTGTGGGCATTGTCTACGTTTATTCGGTAGATTTTACTTTGTTTGAGCACTTACGGTGAAAATGAACCCATATTAGGTTAGATTGCTCTGTACCTTGTGAACCTTGAAGACCTTTTTGAGATGTTTTATCTAGAATTATGAATTATGGATGTAGATATTTAATTTCAGATGTTTCTAGTTGTTTTCTTTCCAAGACAGATATCAATGGATCAAATAGCATATATGCACCATTTGATTATCATGCGTTTAATACTCTTAGCAAGCACTAAGGCTATGTTTGGTACGAAGTAACAGGGGGTAGGGATAGGGATTGGCTGAGGGATTAAGTCAAAATATATCGTTTGGTACCAGGAATTATGAATAATCAGGGATTGGGAATACCACGAAAGAGGGATTGCTGCAAAGCCACCTTCCCCCTGGTTTTGTGTTTTCAATCCCTGGATTCCAAAATTATAGAGACAAATTTACCCTTGATTTTGTTTGGATAATATGTTGATTCAATCTATCTACATTCCCGTTGATTTCTTGATTATTGTATTGATATACGCTGCTAATCCTACTTTAGTTGTGATTACTTTCTGTGGTTCCTTTTATTTTTGGGTAGCACCTTTAATCACTTGTGTTTAAGATTTTGTTTTTTGGGTTACATCGCTAGGATACTTGTCTATTGTTTTTGGCTTTCGACCTTCTGGTACTTATCCATGGCTTCTGGGAGAGAGGTGAAAACCAAAACCTTAAAACCCTAGTTGATGGCAAAGTAAGGGCTCTAAACCCTAAGCGTAATTTCTATAGTTTGCCAAGAGCCTCAATGGGAAAAATTTTTAAAATGGCATCTCTGAATATGTGGACCGGAATTCCTTGTTGCCGCGCGTGAAATCTACTAAGGGACCAGATTTGACTGCTTGCCTGCGTGATTCAATCTTCTCTCTACATAAATAGATACTAATTAAAAATAAGAATATTAATTTAGTATTTTAGATACATTTAATCTTTCGCTGTTGGTATGTTTTCACGATGACGATGAGAAGACCAAATCGGTTTGGGTTGGAAGATTGAGAGATGGAGAGGAAGGGAAGGTGTGGGGTTTTGAGAGATTGGGAAGAAGAGGAGGGTGATGATGAAAGAGATGAAATGGCAAAAACTGCAGGAATTGCAGAAGCAGCTATTGCAATTGTGGTTGTTTCGACAGACCTTCGATCGATTGTTTGGGATTTTGGGTTGGGTATTGGTGTCATTTTATAATTAATATATGTTTATTAAATAATATTAGTAAAATCATTCCCTCCAATTACCACCTCATACCAAACATATTTTTAAAGTATTAAACCCAATCCCAATCCCAATCCCAATCCCTATCTCAATCCATCAAAATTCAATACCATATACCAAACATAGCCTAAATGTTATCCCAGGGAAGTATGTTCTTGAGGCTTTAGTTTCTAGAGCTAGTGAAGGGGTTGAAGATGTTGTTTATGCCTTCAATTTCTACGTGTCTATCTAACTATATACTTCCATTCTCAAGTTAAAGGAAACAATATTCTGTCATACTCACTCTGTAATCACCATTAATTAGAGTCAAGAATAAAACGTATGTGAAATTGGCTTGTAGGCATCTATCTGCATTTATGTTCACACATAGTCAGCTATATATATATATTGTATCTATCTATGATGAATGCTCATTGTCAATAAAATTGCCCTCGCTTTTCTTTTCTTTTTTAAGGAACAACTACCACTCTGGCCTGTTCCTATTTAGAAGGGATATTTAGAGGTTGTCTCAAAAAATTTTATACTCATTGTTGAATTTAATTTAATTCTCACTCATTCTCTCTTCCACTTAAATGAGGGTATTTTTGGGAAAAAAGTTAATTTTTTTTTTATATCTGAGATTGTGATCTTTAAGACTCTAACCGACCTTTTGATAAATGTTGATAAGAGAAGGGAGGAGGTAACTTATTTGCCTCCTTCATTAGCAATGGTGGAAGGACTAGTTTTTCCTTTTTCATCAGGATGAAGACACGAGTATGTGAGTGTTGACTATTTATGAGATTTATTACAATATTTTTCATGGCCATATTGAGAAACATTTTATTCTTTTTTGTTTTTTTTTTTTTTGTTTTGGCCCAGAAAGGAACTTCATTACTCAAACTAATACAACAAACATACAAGCAAAGGTTCAAGAGTCTTCGAAACTGACAACAAAACCAACATAGTCATTAACCAGGATTAAAAATGACTACTAAGCTTGTCTTGTTCTATTAAATTCAAAAGTTGAGAGGGAGGTTGCTAGATCCCACCAGAAAGGCATGACCTCTTTAGCGATGCTTTCGCAAGCCAGTGAGTTACTAAGTTTGCCTTCCTGAAAATCCACAAAATCCACAAAAAAGAGTGGTTTCTTATAAAGCATCCTGAAGAAATAATGTTTTCAACGATAACATCACAATTCCATTCGGGAGAAGGAGCTCCTGTTCAGACAATCAATCAGCAATTTACAATCGGTTTCAATATGGACATCCTCTAACTAATTAGACTGCACGTATTGAATAGGCTCCAATATAGCCAGACACTCGTCCATGAAGGGAGAAGAAGCTCTAACAACCTTAGAACTACCATCCAAAGGCTAGCAATTTTGATGTCTCATTACCCAGGCAATTCCAGCTTCGGCCTTCTCAGGAGAAAAGGAACAATCAATATTAACTTTGATATAATTACCTTGTGGAGGGTGCAATGTATATTCTTGTCTGTCATTAATCAAAAATGGCTCCTCTGAACCATGTTGATTACAGATCCACCCTTGCACTTCCCTAAATTCCTTTAGTAACTTCCCTGCTTGAGAAAAAGTGAACACAGGGTCAGGGGTGATATTCTGATATATAAAATTGCATCGAGCTTTCACACCTGCCATAATGTTATTGAAATCAAAGCTTTATGCCAATCAGACACATCAGAATTTAAGAAGAGAGAATTGATCCACATATGTAGATCAGGAGAATCATTGTCATGAAAAGTAAAAGAAAAGCAACTCCCAAACCACACCAGTTTTGCCCAGTCACAAGTGCGAAAGAGATGACCATCAGATTCAACGCTATTTTTACAAACAAAGCAGATATTGGTAAGGGCACATTGTCTGCGATATAAATTAGACATACAAGGTAATGCCCCATTCAAAATTCTCCACGTGAAGTCCTTTAACTTTTTTAGGTACTTTTTGCTTCCACAAGTTCTTTAAAAATGAGCATCTAGCACAAGACCGTTAAATTTGATCTAACGGCGTTAAATTATAAGAGAAGAAAACCACTAACGGTGTTAGGTCAAATTTAACGGTTTTGTGCTAGATACTCTACTTTTAATTCCTTATATATATTTTTGTCCCATTTAAAACATAATTGTGCCAGACGTTTCTTCCTTAAAATTTCGTTGGTAAATTTGCTCCTTAACCTTTGATAAAAGAGTCTAGTAAAGTCATCTGATCCTAGAGCCTTTGTTCCTCTTAGTTCAAACACAGCTCTCTGCACTTCTTCATTAGTGATTTCTTTCATCAGCATGCGATTAGAATAAAACCGATTGAAACACTGGCCAATTTCTTCTTCTTCCTCCACCCAGGTATCATTGCTATTTCTGAGCCTAGGAATCTTGTTTTTGCACCTTCTTTATATGGTAGACATATGAAAAAACTCGGTATTTTGGTCGCCACACTTTAACTAATGGATTCTTTATTTTTGTGCCCAATACAGTTCTTCTAGCTTCCATAATTAATTTATTTTCTTCTTCAAGTCAGATAGCTCTTGAGCAGTATTTTCATTCTATTCCTTACTTAAAGAGCTCTCTACCTGCTTCAATAAATGCTGGATAATTTTAGAGCTATTCCCAAATTCTTCCTTACTCCATTTAATAAGACTTCACTCGATTCAGCTATGTTCTTGATAAAACTTGCCAGTAACGCTTCATTTGTCTCAATTTGCCAGTGTTTCATAGATTCCCCCAATTATTGCCTCATCTATAGGTATAACGGGTATCAACTATGCCCACATTAAGAGACACCCCTTCCTTCCACCACAATCCTAAACCACCAGATCGTCCCACATGATCAAAATACACAGAGTGTTCAAATTTTAATTTCTTTTTAGCTTTCTCAATCTTATCCCTCTGCTTTTTTGTTTCCGATACGAACACTATACTCGGGTTTTTCCTCCTACACTGGAACCTTGAATGACAAATTGTCAGGGAGGTTCTCATTCCATCACAATTCTAAACTAAGCAACTCATGGAGACCCAGTGGCTGTTCCTGGCCAACCACCACGCCTTTTAGAAAGATAATCAGAAGCTCGACTACTTGATCCCCTATCACCAGTAATCCGCTATGTCCAGTAATGTTTGGAAAAATTGGGAAGTTAGCATTACTTGGGAATAAAACACGCCTGGTCTTCTTACTCTTTCTTTTGGGTTCATCATCTCGCCTTCCTTCTACAAAACAGAGAGACCTCGAAAACTCAAAGGGAACTAGCGTCGTCTGACTAGCCTTCTCTAATTGTTCTTGCTTCTCAATTTCTTCTTGCCGTTGCTTAGCTACGTTTCCTGGAGAATCCTCATCGGTCTTTTTATGGCGTTTTGCTGAAGGTGATTTCCATTCAGAGTGCGCCACTCGCTTAAGATTAACCCTTTCGATTTGTTGAACAAGATTGACTATCTCTTCCCCAATGACAACTTGCACATTCGGGTTCCGTGAAACCCGATCCACCTCCGTATCATCCACAAATTCTACCCCCATAACCCACTCTTTTGTCATTGACCCCATATTCCACAATTGGGCTGACTCGGAATTGGGCTCTTTGGACCAGCCTACTAATATCCATAGGGTTTTGGGGTAATAGACTATTGGGCTGAGCCCTCCATGTGTATGGCCATACTTGAATCATAAAACAATGGGCCATCATTGATAATAAGAGCCCTTTGAGAAATAATAGTCACATGGGGATTATTAGGAGTTGGTCCAAATGGTAAGCGGCTTGATTCCGCTTAAGCAAGGTCTGGGGTTAAAGCCTTGTGTATGCAGAAAATTCCCATTGGGAGACTCTCCCACCATAACCAGGTGCGCGACACGGGTCTAATTCGAATGTAATTGGGGCAAAACTCCAGCGAATCGGGTGGGCAACAAAAAACAAAAGTCACATAGGGATTATTAGGAGTCAGGTTCACACGTGGACTTCTAGAAACATTAATTCCATCATTATTGTGAGTCGAACTAGGTATCCTTGTTTCATGCAGACATTTATTACGCCTCACTTCCCCATGCACATCCCTTCCTCTTCCTCTACCACTCTAAACCCTACCCACCACCGACACCGCCGGAGAGGAAGGAGGGCCCTTCTGGATTCTAACTGGATGAGCACACAAGCTCATATCAAACCCTTTGTTATTTGAACTCTCAGCATCATTTCCTTCTTTGACATCACAGTTTCGCTGGTCATGGCCCAACTTGCCGCATTTGAAGCAAAATCTGTGCAATTTCTCATATTTTAACTGGACCTATACTTTATTGGGCATCTCCACTTTGCTTGATGGACAATACTCTTGAAGGTCAAGTGACATAAAAACTAGGAACAAGTGGTTTATTTATATCAATCTCAATTCTTGCTCAGCCAAAATTCCTTTGTTTAGCCTATTCACTCTTCGAATCTTCAGCTTCTATTACCTTTCCAACCCCTACCTACCATTAACTAAATGTTATCTAGCGATCTACCTTCAAGAGGAACATTGTGAAATTACACAAAGAACAAACAAGAATCAATTATAATTTCACTATCACTGATAAACGGAGGCCGAGGTATAAAACTCACAATATTGTTCCTAACTAACCACAGACTTTCATCAAGAACCCTTTTCATTTCCAATGCATCGTAAAAAATGAACAAATACAGATGATTGCCTATATTGTGAACTGTTACCCTTCCTTCCAACTTACATGCCACTTTAACACAATATCGAACAACAACGTATCCAATCAGCGACTGTGCTATGATTTTGCCAGCCAACTCTTTATTCCCTTTTGGATTCTCTTGCCATTAAAGCTTGAAATCTTGCTCTCCATTCGCTCCCCTCTGACTCTATTCCATTACCTCCATCACCCCCTCGATAATGACTATTAGAACGGCAATCCCTATCGAAGAAAAGCTTTTCAGTACCCTCGGATTGAACCACCAAACTGGCGAGAACACTTTTAGGTTAAGATTTTAGAGAAAAAAGGCAACTCTGAGAAACATTTTTTCAGTTATAATGATATGTAAGAAAATATTCAAAGATTTTATGGAATGCGAGGGGATGGATGGGAGGGTAGGGGAAATAATATCTAATTTACCATTTTACCCTTAAACATTAGTTTATATATTTTTTCTTATATAAATGATTTAAATTAGTTTACACCTCAATATAAATTATATAATTTATAAAAAAAAAGATGAAGACATAAAATGGAAATAGTTTTTAATTCCCCCCAACTTAATTTCTCGTTATATGAATATTCTAGTAATTATCATGTTAAATTAAATGAAAAATTCCTTCTATTGAAAAAAAAATGTAGAGGACTTGAAAATGAATGGTAAAAAAACTTTAAAAAACTATTTCTAATTGGCAATGTTTAATTAGGTGCAAAATGGCAACGAAAATTTTTTGGAATAGATGGCTAGGTTGAGGGAAGGGAATAAATTTATAACTTCATATTCATAGGGATGAAAAGCAATTGAGCGTGCTCCTGCAGCCAATGGAAAGTAATTAAGTTTAGTTTGAATAAGAGAAGTATAATGTAGAAGCCATATCCTTTCATTTGTATGACTAAATTTTCCCTATTTTACACACGCATGCACACACATAACTAAAATGCTTGTGCATGTGCTTGCATTTGGGTAAGCATTCAGACCTAAAGAATATAGAAAAATGGAGTATGTTCTTGGCCACATTCTAGTGATTTTCACCAAAACTCATCAATAACTAACAACAATGTGATGGTTGGTAGTGATATTTTTATTTTAGACTCAGGGTATAATTAAAATTATGAAAAGATCATGAAATAAAATGATCCTAAATTTTTTACTCCCTCCAAAACCCTCAAATTTGGAGGGAACCAATTTGAGGGAGTGGGAGGGATTTGATGCCCATTTTTTTGGGCCCATCCCCTCCTACTTTTTATACCAAATAAGAGGAGGGGGTCATTTTTCATCCCCATCCAACCAAACAAGCCTTTAAAAAATACTAACACAATCAATAATTTCAAAACGCCGGCTAAGAAAAGAAAACTTCTCCGAGAATTTTGCAAAAAAAAAAAAAAAAAAGAAAGCATAACGGTCTTCAATGCATATATATTTTGTTAATGTCCTTTTTTTTTTCAGAAGTTATTTGAATTTTGAACTCATTAAAGTAAAATTATATAACCGTGCAGGCGCGCATAGTGATTTTCCGACAAAAAAACAGCATTTTCTCAACAAACAACGGCCATCGGGTCAGAAGAACGCTTCCTTGATTCGTTGATGGCTTCTTTTCTCGTTTCGCGCCTCTGTCTCTCCCAGTCCCACACCCTTTACCTGGCTTCTGTAAAACCTAAACCCAATTCCATTGTCCTCCATTGCCACACGCTTCTCCTGCGCTCCAGAACACTAACCTTCTTTGCCAATTATTCATCCCCACGTGATACCGAAACCTCTGCTAATGACGATTCTTCTTCTACTCCTACTTCTTCCGAGAAAAAAACCCTTGCTGTGGCCACCGGAGATCTTTTCTTGGGCCTGGCGTCGCGGCTGTTTATGAGACGGCGCAGAAACCCCGTCGGAGGTTCGGGTTCTGTGGCGATGTTAGAGAATTCGACAGAGAAAAGGAAACTTAATGAAGAGGATATCGGGACCGTAATGGAGGACGAAATTCAGCCAGATGTTGTGTGGGAACAGAGGGTTAAAGGCATTGAAGTCGCGCAAAAGAGGCGCTTGGTCACGAGTCCTGGATTTAGCTTCTCTGCTGCTGGATTCCTGTTCCCTTACCATCTAGGGGTTGCCCAATTTCTCATCGAAAATGGTTACATAAAGGTAAGGTTTTATACTGGAGAGGATCAGTCGGCATTCCTTGGGTGTTTGGGCGCAAGTTTTTTTAAAATTAATATATTGTTAGAATTAATGTTATTGGGAAGTATCATCTCTGAAACTGAAGTTAGCTCCTCGGTGCTCTTCTAATTTATATATTAATGTTTGGATTAGCTTATTTTTCAAGAATAAGTACTTATTACGTAAATTGAGATAAAACTTCCACCTCATACTGTAAATCACGATTTATAAGCACTTATTGGTAAAAAATAAGCTATTCCAAACAAGCACGAAAGTTTTTAAGATCCGTGCAATCTGGAATATGGTGCCTTCTTAGTTCCTGGTTACATAACTTTTTTATGCTTTCTTGTTTTTCCTTGAGCCTGCACAAGTTTGTTTATTCTGCCGTTTCTTTTATATCTTACTGATTTCCTTGCGTTTGTAATTTCCATTTTGATGCAGGAAAGCACGCCATTGGCCGGTGCCTCTGCTGGAGCTATAGTTTGTGTTGCTATTGCTTCTGGAACAAGTATAGAAGAAGTCTTGAAAACTACTAAAATATTGGCTGAGGATTGTCGTAGACAGGGTACTGCATTTCGGCTGGGGGTATGCTTTTCCTTTGAGAAAATATTAACTGATTCTCAGTTCTATCTGTCAGTTAACAATGCCAATTCGCTCTTCTTGTTTTAAAACTTCATTGACAACACAGCTCAAAACCACCTTGAATAAGTTGCCTTGGAATCATTACTTCTTTTCTTATAACATATAGGGCTACAAGCCCAGACAATTAAAGACTAAGATACTTGAGGGCTATGAGATACCTTGATATCTATATCGATACCAATGAGCCTAGCTAGACAGAAAGGTTCCTCTGTCAGGAGCTTAATAATAGATACTGGGGACTTACTTTTGCCATTGCATCAGCACACAAGTCCCCCTCACAAGGTACATGTGCAGTCCTAACCTTCCAATCTTGTTCCATGCGTTCGATTTCCATTCTTGTGATTTTTCACTTGGTCTTTCTCTTGTTCACCGAATCCTTACTTTTAGTGATAGCAAATAGCCCTATATGAGCCACCATCCACTATGAACCTCTTGATGCCTAGGGTCTTCATAACTTGGAAGCCTACTACAATGTTCCAAAGATTTGCTTCAAGTAGGATGAAAAGGCCCAACCTATGCATGGATTCTCCTATCCACTTCCCATCCTTGTTGTCAAGAAGGCTGCCACGTGCTGCCATATAGTCATACCCCTTAATATCCCGTCTAAGGTCACCTTTGTTGGTGTTGTTTTGGTGTGTGTGTGTGTGTTGGGGGGAGGGGGATATTGAGAGAAACAAATGAGTTCTTATTCAACATCTAATCAAATACGCATGTTCTTCATAATCGGTCCTTAACCCTATTGCCAGCTATCATTTGTCCTGCCTGACAAGGATCTGCGCCTTGCTGTGTTTGAAGGCCTACTATTGATCAGTATGTCATGGTTCCCACTTCCCACTACTATGCATATAAGTGATGAGTATTAAAAAATACTTTATCAAGACTTTCTGGTGGTAGTTGGGAGCCTTCTTCAAACCTAGCAGCATTTCTCCATGTCCAGAGGCACCAACATGTGAAAGAGTGTATTCCATGGTATCCTTTCACTCATTCTTCCTTTGATTGATTCGTCAGAAACCACCCACTTTTACTCATGCTAAAAAGCTTTGGACTCTGTCTACCTTTGAGAAGTTTCCTCTAGATGTTGTTTGGTATTAAGCAGTCCTTATTACATGTACTATGGTTTCTTACATGTCTAGCAGATATCCCAATTTAAGTTGGTCATGGGCACATATTAGTGGATTGTTTAAATGGGTAAGAGCCATGGAAGCAGTTAAATAACATATGAAATATGGTAGATTTGAACTTGGAGATCCAAGATCTAAGAAAAACTGCAAGTTAGGTCGGCACTACATTTTCTGCCAACTTCAACCTTTTCCCCCGTCAGCATTGCCTTAAGTTTCTTTGATTTAACCAGAAGCTCCCAACATGAAAGGACAAACAAAGTCATATAATTATTATGTTGTTAGAGTAATGTTAGGTAATTGAAATTTTAATTCTTTCCCCCTAATGTGTTTGGTCAACCTCGTTTAATCATTGTTTCTAATTAAGATTTATGTCCGGAAATGTTCCAAACTCATGATCATGCCAAGTGCACGTGTTGATAAGTTTCAATTAATATTATTTCAAAAGTGAAGGAAATATTGACTCGGAGATATTGACAATGGATGATATTAATCATTGTGGATAGTTGGCAAAATTGAGATGAGAGCCTGTGTGGTCTGTATAAGTGGCTTCTGACAATGCAATAAAGTTGTTTCCATTATGTGAAGCTACTTAAACGTTTCTATCAATAAAAGTATCTGTTCTTTTGGGCTATCTCTTTATAAAGTTCAAATATAAATTTATGTGGTTTAATATTTCTCTACACAGGCTGTTCTCCGTGATGTTCTTGACAAGTTTCTGCCAGAAGATGCTCATATTAGATGCAATGGGAGAGTTCGAGGTAATGTTTCATGCTCATTTTCTGTTAACAGTTGTTATAAGTAATAGATACTTGAAACTTTATTCGTGCAAAGAACAAAAGGAGCGTTGTTTCTTCTAGGATTTTAAAAAGCTATGATGAACCTTATGTCATAGGTTTTCTGTTGCAGTTGCTGTGACACAGCTTTTTTGGAGACCTAGGGGCTTATTGGTGGATCAGTTTGATTCCCGGGATGATCTTATCAATGCAGTTTTTACTTCTTCCTTTATTCCAGGGTGAATTATTAGCAACATGCTGTTTTATCTTGGTTTGCAAGCTATTTTCACCCACCTTTTAAAGCACTGAGGAAACTTAAAGTTAGTTATATCTCGCTGCAGGTATCTTGCACCAAGACCAGCAACAATGTTTAGAAACCGACTATGCATGGATGGTGGTTTGATGTTGTTTATGCCACCAACATCTGCTGCACAAACGGTATACAAGATTTTCCTGAGTTGATTCCCTTGCGAGGCCTTATCTAATTAATTTCTTTTTCCTCTAATTTTAATAATATTCTTCTAAGCTAGGGGATTCTTTCCTCTGTTGCATTTTGTCTAGTGAGAAGATCTATTGGGTCCAACTGCTAAAAATTTCTTCATGTTGGCTGCATGTGAAGTATTGATTACATTCACTGCTCACTTGGCCAATTTGTGTGAATGAGGGTGTGAAATGGGACAATGAATGAATAATTTTTCTATAAAAAGATCTCTTAAATGAATAATTTTCATGGGATAACTTCTATTAAAAAACCCTTTTTGCCCTTTATATCTTGATTTTGTCACTATTCCTAATCCAATAATAGTGGCAACTTCGGGAATAGTTTTCGATATTGTTATGTAATTAATAAATGAGAGGGAAGTTAGTTAAATGTTAATGGGTAGTTATGTTGGTTAATTGGGCATTAAGGATTATGGTCTATAAAAAGGCACAATAGGGGTTATTTTAATCTGGTCTTTGAATAATAATAGTTAAGCCTTTCTCTCTATCTCCCTCTTTCTCTTCTGTCATCTATCTATCTTCCATCTCTCTGTACCTCCCCTGTTTCTGTCCTTTTCTCCCTCTTCCATACATCAGTATGCTTTAAAGTAATCAACAGTACTAGTCTGTTTTCTGGTGCTGCATCATAAACATGGTTGGCTGTACTATGGACGTGTGATTTGAGGGGATGATTATTAAGTTTATTGCTGAAAAAATTCACTTGCAGCCTGTTGAACTTTTGAAATAAATTTCCTCTTGGGTTTCATTGCCATTTATGTTTTAATGTTACCATATTTCAATCTTCATCATAGCTCGCTTTGCCTCTTGACAGGTTCGTGTTTGTGCTTTCCCCGCAAGTCTACTCAGATTGGAAGGAGCAGGGATCATCAGCCCAGACTGTAATCCTGAAAATGTGGCTAGTCCTCGCCAGGTACATCTCAGTTTTTGAATCAAGAAAGACCTTTACTTGTCGTAAGGTGATGATCGTTATGCTTCAAAAATTTTCAGCTTTTCAAATGGGCTCTTGAGCCAGCAGAAGATGACATTCTCGACTGGCTCTTTGAATATGGGTTGAAAGATGCCGCTATCTGGGCAACGGAAAACCCTGCTGAAAAAATACTTCAAGAAGAAAAGCCTGTAATTGGAAACAGCATTTCAACATAGCTCATTGTGGATAATCCTCACTCCTGTTTGGGGATTGCAGATGGATAAGGAAGGTACAAATCCTTGTCTCCAATTTTGTCGCGTGGAAACCTGTTCATTGTGGCATAAAATGAACAAAAATCATAGGATAGGAAGATAAAGTTCATCACATTGGAATGCATAAATTCATTTCTTACTACTCCCTCCGATTCTATTTATAAGCAACTTTCTCTTTGATTGCACAAAACAAACTGATAGTTAAAAGCAATAAATGTATCAAAAAATGCCATGTTTTTTCCATTTGTGCCCCTATTTATGAAAAGAATATAGGAGAGAGAATAGATAAAAAGTATGAGAGATAATGGGTATAAAATATGAGAAAGAATGAGTATTTAATAAGGGTAAAATAGGAAAAAGAAGCTTATATTTTCAGACAAAAAGTGAAAGTTGCTTATAAAAGAGACCAATCCCATGAGAGAGAAAGTTGTTTATAAATAGAACCGAAAGTAGTATTATTGTATATGTTGTAATCAGAATTTTGATATTGACAAGAAGATTAAAACGAAAGAAGAATTTAATGCCACTAGATATAGCTTAGTGGCAAGGGCTGTGTGAATAGGTTAGCAAGAGATCACACACACAGGAAAAGGTCATGACATTTGAAATCCATGACTAACCTGATTTATTGAGAATAATCATCTGTTGTAAAGTACAAAGAAAGATAAGGTTTGTTTTTATGTGATTCACAAATAAAAGGTGTTTTCAGTTATTTTAGTGAATGTACCTAGTGATTCAAAATGATCAACCTACATTTTGTTGACTCGTTGGTGCTGTCAAAATATTTGAATTTTTAGCGTTTTCAATGAGTAGTTTCCCTTGAGTTCTGTAGCTTTTGTGAGTACATGTTTCTGTTTGGTTAAATATATCTGGATTTAAGACAGGATAGGTTAACTTGGCATTCATATGAATGCATATACTTTCACCTGTATTAGTCTTTCGTTTTCATATTGACACATTAATTGCACAAAGCTGCAAATTCCTGTAGCCCGGATTAATGCTTGGATGCTTTGATGATATGTTCTCAAATCTCACACATTCATGCTCAGAACTCCCAAGTTATTACCTAAAGGTTAATATTAATGAAAATTTAAGGCATGAACCTTTATTAGATCCTAATGTCATTATTTAAAAAAGGGCAGACCAATGCACAAAGTTCCACCAAGTGAAGTTTGGGAAGGGATAGATGTATGCATCCATACCCTCACAAGACGAGAGGTTGTTTTCAAAATTTGAATCTTTAACTTCAAGGTCACATGACTTAAACCTAATGTTATTATTAACTCCTCAATTTTTTTTTCCTTATTGTCATTCTATTAAAAGATTTGGAAATAGATATTTAAAAATTGTGCTGATTTTTTCTCCTTTCAAAACTAAAGGTGTGGAAAGCTATCATGTCCCATGTTTATTTTGTCCTTTCAAAACCAAAGGTGTGGTGACATTTGCCACTCAAAAAATCCCTTTGATTTTCTTGGGAAGCGATTTTTTTCATGGAATTGTAAGTGAAAAAGAAGTAAAATGGGTATTTTAAAAAATATTTGGTATGTCAATAGAACTACGATATAATTTTTGAAAAGACAAAAATACCTTTGCTAAAAAAGGCATAAGCTGAGAAAATAATCACATTGAAATTCGAACGCTCCTCTGGATCACCAACAATTAATTGGTTTATGTGGTAAGCAACTTGATCTTTTAAGGACAATTTTTTACAAATTTGAATATCAGGAGGTGGCAAAACACATTTATTGGAAGAAGTGAAAACTTTTTAGGTTCTAAGTTTTGAAAGGGATTAGTTTCAAATTTAATGTAGTTTGGAGATATTTGATCAAATAGAAAAACTACTCTACATCCCATTTGCACCTCCAACCAAATGAGACCAAAAAAAAAAAAAAGAATTCAATATATCATGTAAAATTTATAGCGAGTCAATTTTTTTAATGTACAATGTTATAAAGCAGATACTAGATGTATTACTAGTTGCCTTAGCGAAGATAGTAATTAAAGTACCAAAATTTTTGTACACATTTTATAAAAATGTTTTAAAAAAATAAATGCCTGGTTACAATTGAATCATTTTTAACCAACCCATCCATTTAATATTAGTTGATGGGTCATATTATAAACTATAGGGTTGGCCAATTCCACTAACTTGATGCAACTATATATAGATGTGCCAAATCATGCAAACGTTCAAGTGGCACCAAAACTTGTGGTATGGAAATTACTTCATCTGGCCAAATAATGCTTGTTTGGATCATATTTTTTCGGATGTTCTTTTGCCAAGGCAGTTTGGTTTGGATGTTTCTCAATTAGTCCTCCTGACCCCTCAGTTCCACAATTGCTGCAATGGCTCATAGACTTGTTCTTGCATCTGATGAATGACGGACAATCACTCAGATTTGGTGAAGGGAATCAGTGTTCTCTTCAGTACTATATCATTATTGTAAAGGTTCATCATAAAAAATGATATTACCTACTGTCTTTAGTATAAGATATAATTGGTGGTTAAATTTATTCCTAATATAAGACATAAATCCACTTTGTCTTCGAAATATATAATTTTTTTTCTAAAAGATATCTATCGATTGCACACATTAAATTGATATAACAAATACCATCATTATCCTACTATATAGGATCGATTATACAAATAACACGATACTATTAAATTATATCCATAAAAATAGGGAATTAGCGATATAATGAAATTTTGTCGTTAGTGGTGGTAGCAGCAATGAAATGGTGGCAAGCCGCAACCATTGGTTGGCACCAACGGTGACATGGTAGTGGTGTCGATGATGTGGTATCAATGATGAATAGATAGCGGCCTCAAACATTTAGCAAAGAAGAAAGGAATTTCTTATACAAAATAAAGAATAAAAAATAAATAAAAACAAGAAAATATCTAATTTTTTTTTAAACATCTAACTAAAAATAATTTGCTAAATTTTTTTCCTAAAAACAAAAAAAAAAATGTAAGGAAACAAATAGGCCAACAATATTTTTAGGAACTGACTTGTCGGGGTAACGTATTGTATCGTGACGAGGATAACAGCTCAGAAGCACGTGCTTGCTCCTACATGTCATAATTGGTTTGCAAGAAAGGGAAATCCACTATCAACACAATTCCATGTTCCTATAATATTTATTTGCACGTGTCTCTGGCCTCCATGCATATACGATGGCAGACCACTCGACGCAATGCAAGTGGGTAGATTTTCAAGAGAGAGATATACAACTCACGCTCAAGGGAGGCTCTGTCTCATTCTAACGCAACCTTCAGGTTGTTCCCACCGAGTTTTAATACATAGTTAATAAAGTTTAAGGGTTTCTTTTTATTTTAGTGAAATAATACATCGATCTTTAGTATAAGAGCTAGTGAGATATTAAATTCAATCATAAATATAACACTCAGTCCATTTTATCTCCTAAATTTATAATTTTTTTTCCAAATGGCCCCTTTGGATTGCATGCATTAAGAAAGAGGTTTCTATCCAAAGATAGTTATATTGAAATATAGTGTTTTAGGAAAATCAACTTATACTTGCTATAAATAACTATCATAACAAACTGTATTAATCTACCAGCTAGTATGTTGGAAGAGGCTTAGAAATAGAAATATCCTAAGTAGAGCATCAATCAATCAATTATGAATCTATCCCTCTCTAAGTCCCATCTAGTAGAAGTTTTATACACTGGGCTGTCCTTTTTTTTAGAATTATATGGAATAATTAAATACAAGATAATTACAAAATCAATATGTATGTGATGGTACGGTGGGGCTAGTGTTTGGTTGACCACAACCATGCTTGTCGTTATTTGTGTTGAGGTTGGAGTGTTGTAGAGAATTGGACAATGGATGACTTAAACCCTCCAACCTCAACACAAATAACGACAAGCATGGTTGTGGTCAACCAAACACTAGCCCCACCCTACCATCACATATATAGTGATTTTGTAATTACTGACTCCGATTATAAATATAAGATAAAGTTGATTTTTTTAGAGAGATTAAAGAAATTAATTAAATTACTTTAAAGTATTTATATTTATCATTTTTTCTCCAAACTAATTTTCGTAACTTATAAATTGATATAATCTAAGGATACACAATATATGATATGATTAAATAACTTATTTAGCTTCTTTAATTTCTTTAAAACAAAGTCAACTATGTCTTATATTTATGATCGGGAGGAGTATCTTGTATTTAATTATTCCATACATGGTGATTTGCATCTCAATCACAAATCAAAAATAAAAAGGCAGTGTCAAACTTTGTTAGAGAATAAGTGTCACTCACTTTGGTCCAATAAAAGTGACACACACTTTTATTGGCATGTCCCCCACTAATATTGTGAAATTGTAATTCCTCGCTAGCTAATTTAATTTAATCTTTTAGAGATGAATAAGATCCCTTACTAATTCTGTGGCTAAAAAAGCATTTTTCTAGTAGTGGTGTCTATGTCAATTATTGTATTGTGTATATATTTTCCTTTTTCAACACAATGTCGGGTTACACCCCACCAATTGAAACTTTTGATGTAACATAGGAAGGTGCTATCTGACCAAAGATCATGGTCTGTACTGTCTCCTTGCTGAGCAAATATTAAAGATAAGATGGTGATGTGTGCAATCACACCAGTCTCATATTTTGTCCAAGTAATATTTAGTAATCTTGAGATATAGCTAGTTGTTTTCAAGTCTAAATGATATAATATGTTGAACACATATTTATGGAATTATGTAAACTATATATTCAATATTTACATCTAAAAAGACCGCTTATTGCATGTTTTGTTAAAGTATTATACAAATTAACTCACACAAAAAAAGTATTATAAAAATTATTATTATTATTTAAGTAACTTCATAAAAAATTTCTTAGGAATTAAAGTAAAATTGGAAAATAACCTTGATTCAAAAATAATGAATAATAATTTTTTAAATTATTCGGGATAATTTTTTTTAGATCTGAGCCCTCAAAATGTAATTTTTGTTATTGTACTTCTCGCCTCAATTTCTATTTGTTTCGGTTTCTTAAAAAAGAAAAATATTTTTGAAGCCAAAAGCATAAAAAAAAAAAAAAAACTTCCTTCATAAGTTTGAAGAAAAATAATCCATGACAATTTCATTATGAGGTTTCTCATATTATAAAGTATATCTAATTAATATAGTCTTTCCGTTAGTTTTATTCACGAAGTTAGTGATACTTCTTAATGCCATATAACCCATGAAAAAAAACAGAGAGACATATCATGATTTCATTAGCAAAATTAACGATTAGCAGAACTGATTCAGGCCCAAAAAAAATTACCAGACACGATTGAGTATAATGAATGTTTAATTCACCGGCAAAGCCCACTTCTGTAATTTTTGTATTTTTAAACGCATTTTGAAAGCCAGCAATGGTTTGGCGGCTGTCGCACAAATTTAAAAAGGAAAATTACAGTGAGACCCCAAAGACCACAAAAAATTATAAAAAAAATCTCATAATAAATTCCCCTAATAAAAATGTATTTGGGGATTTTACTGTGATTAATTTTGAAAATCAAATTATTTTGTTGCCTCCATTAACTTGCCATTTCCGGATGCATATGTGTGTGTCTTTGTATATTCATATATCTATATCAAAAGTTCCTGTCCGGATAATAATAACAATATAACACTTTTTTTGTAATTGAAATTAATTTTTTTTCATAACAATAGTTATATATATGTATATATCGTGTTACTTAACCTTAATAAATTGTCTACTTTTTCTTAAAAAAAATGATATTTGCATGAGAAATTAAATTATAAAAATATCAATCGAGCGCGGTTAAAGATCTCTAGCGTGGACAGAAATTAAACACGTGGCACAATAGGCCATGGGAATATTCTTGGGAGGGGTCCTTCACAAAGACATACTCTGTACTAATGCATCCACAACACCTCAACAAAGTTGAGCATAAAAACTGCTCCCAATCATTATATATAGCCTACTTACTCACATCTCTCTATAACACTCAAGATTCTCAAGTTCTCAAAAATCTTGTTCTCTACCCCCTCGCGGCGGCAGACGGTGGTGCCGTACTTCGTAAAAAAAAAATGGGCCAGATTTTCTCAGCCACAGAGCACTACCTAGTGAAGCAACCTTTCATCGAGAGCTTCACATGGATTCCGAACAAAACCCTAGCCTCATCTCCCCAATTTCTCGTCTTCACCGTCGTCTCTTACCTCTGTTTCACCTTCTTCCTTCCTCGCATCTCTCTCCCTCCGGTTCCTCCGGTTATCCTCAAACCCATCACAGTCGTCCATAGCACCGTCCTTCTCGTTCTCTCCTTCATCATGGCCCTTGGTTGCCTCTTGTCCACCATCTCCCACGCTCCTGACCTCTGCTGGATCATCTGCTTCCCTCTCGACACGCCTCCCTCCGGTGCCGTCTTCTTCTGGGCCTACGTCTTCTACCTCTCCAAGATTCTAGAATTCCTCGACACGCTCCTCATCATCCTGTCGAACTCCTTCCAACGCCTCACGTTCCTCCACGTGTACCACCACTCCACCGTCGTCGTCATGTGCTACATTTGGCTACAGACGTCTCAGTCGCTGTTCCCGGTGGTGCTCATGGCCAACGCCTCCGTCCACGTGCTAATGTACGCCTACTACTTATCGTGCGCACTCGGGGTTCGTCCCAGGTGGAAGAAGCTCGTCACAGATTGCCAGATCGTTCAGTTCTACTCCAGCTTCGTCGCTTTAAGCCTCATGATCTTCTTGCACTTTTCCGGGTCGGGTTGCTCCGGGTTTTGGGGCTGGAGCTTCAACGTGGTTTTGTATGCTTCGCTTTTGGTTCTTTTTGCTGACTTCCACAAAAAGAATTATGGTATTGGCCCCAACAAATCGACGAGGCTGATGATGGTGAAGGAAAATTAAATATGACGTGAACGTTTGCAGCAACATGCGTTAGATAAGGTTTCATGTAAATTTCGAGATATGATTTCGAATAAGTGTCTTGTTGTAAATTCCGATGCACGGGAAGTACTGTATGTTGTAAATTCCTTTTGTCATTGTAAAGGGTCTTGTCCTTCAATATTGCAGTGTTTGGTGTTCTGTACAGATTCACTATGATATTTCCTTATGTAGTCAAGTTTGTCTCATTTGACCATTATGATTCCATTCATTTTAAGTTGTAGTTGCCTCTTTGAATAATGGAGCAAGATAGATTGCTATGCATATCTATCCATCAATCTAAAGACCTAATACTCTTAGATTGTGTGTTTTTTCCCCTTTTGTGGTAGTAAGTAGTTGAGAGAGAGAGAGAGAGAGAGAGAGAGAGAGAGAGAGAGAGAGAGAGAGAGTGGAGGGGTTTGATAGGGAGATAATACTCTCTTCGATCCTAATTATTATAAGATAAAGTTAATTTTTTTAGAGAAATTAAGATAACTAATTAAATTATTTTAGAGTATTTTTATTTTTATTTTTTTCTCTAAACTAATTAGTTTGATTAATAAACTGATATATAATCTAAAAATATATAATACATGATATAATTAAGCAATTTATTTAGCTTTCTTAATCTCTCTAAAAAATTAATTTTATCTTATATTTAAGATTAGGGGAGGGAGTAAGAGATAATGGATTAACGTGTTGTTGACAATTACATATAAATTAGCCCAAGGCAAGAGAGAGGTAGAGACGTGAGAGAGAGGGGGGGAGAGATAAAAAACAAGGGATAATTAATGTGTTGTTGAGCGCGGCACTCATACAAACTATCATGATTTGATTTATAAATTTTTTTTTTAGGATAATAAATGTATTTTGTATTTTTTTCCTATTAATTATAACAAACAAAAGAAATTTATTCATATTAATTTTTGGAACCAATCATATATAAAGACAAAATTGAAAATTCAACCCATAATTAATGAGCTAATTAACTCTTTTTAATATATAAAAATTAATTAAAAAACACTTATAAATAAAATCCGCGTAGTAACCCACACACATACACACAAACGCTGCCTGTAATCATTATACAAGCCTACTTACTCACGTCTTCTACCTCCTGAAGATTCTAGAATTCCTCGGCACCCTTCTCATCAGCTGTCAAACTCCATCCAACGCCTCACGTTCCTCCACGTGTACCACCACTCCACTATCGTCGTCATGTGCTACATGTGGCTGCAGAGTCTCAGTCGCTATTCCCGATTGTGCTCATGGCCAACGCCTCCGTCCACGTGCTAATGTACGCCTACTACTTATCGTGCGCACTCGGGGTTCGTCCCAAGTGGAAGAAGATCGTCACAGACTGCCGGATCGTTCAGTTCTGCTCCAGCTTCGGCTCTTTAAGCCTCATGCTCTTCTTGCACTTTTGTTTTTTCAAATAAATGTTGGTTCTGTGTGTTACACGAGATTTATGATAAGCTGAATTGTTAATTACATGTGAATAAATAATGCGCGACTTTTGTACGTGGATTTTATATGTATAATTTTTTTGACCTGTAATTTTATATGTATAATTGAAACATTGTTTTTTCTAGCATCTTTTTCAGGAATTAATTAATAATTAATATGAATGTTACGTTGGGAATTTGAAATATAATTGAACAGGGTTCACTAAAAGAGATGCTTTAATTAGTCCCCCAGCTAACATCTACTTCTTGCTTGAGCAAACAGCTGACATCTACTTTAATTAATACATTTTTAATATAAATTTACTATTAATACTTGATATATATATATATATATATATATATATATATATATATATATATATATATAGTATACCTAACAACTACGATGAAGGTAAAAAAAAAAACAACTACAATGTGTATATCCACTATCAACACAATTGCAGCTTAGAGACATGTGTTTGTTCCTACATGTCATGATATAATTGATTGCAAGAAAAGGACATCCACTATCAACACAATTCCATGTACCTTTAATATTTATGTGTGTGTGTTTCTTTTGGATGACCACTTGAGTGCATAAGTACTTGTCTGTTTGCTGGTCTTATGTTTGGTGTGCTCTATTCCTTAGTTTGTTTTAGGATGTTTATGTATAAGCTTGGAGATGTTGACGTTTACCAAGTTGCCCTCTACAGATAGAGTTGATCTCCTCTTGACCTGGGTCAGCCATCTCAAGGCAGCATTGTCAACGATTTGCTTAGGATTTCTAAGCCTTTCAAAAATTTTATCACTTTATGTGATACTACAACTCCTGTGGGAGCCCTTTTCGAAGGATTGCTTTCCAATTCGTTTTGTTGGAGTGAGGATTCAACCAATCCTTCAACCTTGAGCTGCTGAACCTAGTGTGAAGCTCGAATGGTATATTGTGCATAGCTCATCCATCTTTGTTGTTAGTTTTATTGTTAGTTTCTTTCTATTGTATATAGTGGATTGGGCCTGTGATCTATCTAACAATTCTAGGGTTAGTCCCCCGAAACCGGCCCCAATAGATCTTGGTCTATTTTGTTATTCAGTTTAGTCTTTTTAATAAATTGTCTTTTAGTAAAAAAAAAAAAGGGAGAATGACAGTGAAGTCCCAAGGAAGAGGAGAAATGAAGAAATGGTCCCTATAGATTGCAAAAAGAAAAAATGGTCCTATGGAGTTGTCAATACAGGCTCCTGGCGTTGTCATTAACAACTCCAGGAGCCTGTATTGACAACTCCATGGGACCATTTTTTCATTTTGCAATCTATAGGGACCATTTTTTCATTTTTTTCCTTGCATGGGACCTAAGTGTAAATCTCCCAAAAAAAAAAAAGGAAAAGGAAAGTGCGTAAGTACGTTGCTAGTTCGAGTGCAGAGATCTTCAAAAGCAATGGCTTATTACAAGATTCTGAAACTATTATCAATGTTTAATGCATAAGTCATGGGCAAAGACTACTTCCGTAATTTAATTTTTGCTTTTATTTTTTTTTTAAAGCAACCGAAGTTTCATTGATTTTGCATGTTGTCATCACAACAACCACAAGATTTTTTATAAGAAAAAAGGGCATGTCCTTTGTGAACAAAAAAGGTGTAAAAAGGCAACTAGGCTATCAATTTGGCCTGGTGATATGCTTGCATAAATACATAACAAATCAAATGACCCACACCATGGAAAAATGTAATACTATAGTCAGACATGCATGGCTATACCAAAAATGATGCAACAATATTCAAAAAGAGAGGTGACGGAATGCATCCATAATTCATATTGTGCATACAATGTGGGTAACGCATTCTTTAGTGGGTAGCAGGTTAAACACGTGGCAGCAAAACTTTTCAAATGCAACACATTGCTCCAACAATTTCTTTTTTTGAATCAAAGGGCAGGTACTATCAGTCTGAGATTACAAGCGGAATTGAACTAGTGACCTCCCACTTAAAGATGAGCTCCCATGCTACTAGGCTATAAGGCTATTGGTTCTCCAACCATTTCTTGAAGCTTCACAAATATAACTTGCTTGAGTGGTTAATTAATGTCATCCACTTCGATCTTCACTTTTGCATCTAACAACACCAAATCAACACTATGATTTGAACCTACCATTTCACAAGCCCACATGCCGTATCAAGTAATAAAGAGTTATTCAAATATCATTCCCACATAGAGACTCAATTGAACTACGTACTGATTAGATGGGCATTAAATTTTCTTATTTTATTCAAATTGAACAAATCAAACTACTAAAAGAAAATATCAAAATGAGCAATATAGAGTCATCAATCCCTCACTAGCTTTATAGATCTTGTTTTGACTTAATTAATTAGGCTCAATGTCAATTTTGTTAATGTCAAATAGTATTAGTAGTAGTAAGTGCCTTTCAATTCACCTATAACGCTTTCTCAAATATATAATGTTATATCTAGCTAGCATTATTGCTCAAGAGGCAAAATAATTCCAATGCACTCCTCAACAATTATATGTGTGTGTGTGTGTGTGTGTGTGTCCTAATTGCAAATTAGATTAAAATATAATCCCATATTAATCTCATAGTGTAACCCCCTCCCTTAATTAAACGTAATTATAGTTCGAAACACATATTTAAATGAATTAGAGACGTTGAATAATTTAAAACTCATTTTGAACTCCCTCCTTACGGTAGGGTTTTCATAAAATTTTTGAAACTTCTTACTATCCCGGTCTCAAGTTCGAACATCGAATATAATTACCTGTGCAGTTATAGCACATTCAACATATCAGGGTGTACAACTCAATTCCCGGCAAATCCACAGGTTTCATATACATGCTAAAGGGTTTATCATTTCCCCTTAAAGGGGATTACACCACTATATCCAAAATAATGTTCATATACAGTAGTCCCAAATTCAAAACAGATAACCAACAACCCTACACAAATATCTCTAAGAGACTCTAACTGCTCCGGGTTGTCAGCTTCTCTTTTGAGCCACTTGCCCTGTTTGAAATGTTAGTCAATGGAAAGAATGAGATTATAAAAGAATTCCAGTAGTAACAAATTACTTATACCGCACATAAGCACATAGCATGTAAGCAATCATCACACCATAGTAGAGGCACAAATCACACTCCACTCTCATCTCCTTTTATTGCCGGGAAGGCTCACTGTACTTACCCGAACTGTTGTTAGCGACTCAGGGACTATTGGTGCGGTAGTGTATACACATAGCCTTACGGCTCACATATAGCCATTCAGCCCACATAATCACAAATATCACATCCCAACCTCATCCCTTTTTACTGCCGGGAAGGCTCACAACTCTTACCCGAACCGTTGTTAGCGACTCGGGGACTATTGGTATGACGGTGCTTACACAATTTCACAAACATTGTAGCATATGAATCCGTCACAAATCAATGATATAGCGCACATACCATGCATCACATATGGTATAAGAAAAAGAGTCACTACCTTGTTCTTTCCGATTGTGCTTTGGCGTAGGTGGGTCACGAGTAGGACAAATATCGAATCCTATAAACCAAAATTAAGGATGACGAATTATTACCTATTCCAATTCTTTAATAACTCATAATACTTGGGTTGATTATCACTATGGTCATTTAATCAAGTCAACTAAGGAGTTAAAGTGGTCAATTAACCTAAAAGGCCCATTTCTAACTTCAAAGTTCCACAATATTACATTATGCCATAAAATCTTCAATTTTCGCATAGACAACCAATCTGCCAGAATTTTTTAGCATCTTTGAAAAATCATAACTAATTCTAGAAAAATCAAAATAAGGTGATCCCAAAGCCTATTGAAATTTCTTTAAGTCCTATTCATAGGAAAAATATGAATCATTACCAGAAATCACCACACAAATATAGAATTTCACAAAATTCACCACTGCTCCAAAACAGATTCCAGTTTTAATCCCAAACTTTGGACAGTCATTAATCCCAGTACAAAAGACAAAATGACACAAATTATATATCCATTTTGAAGCTTGGAATGTGAAATTTATGACTGAAAAATTTCAGAATTTTTAGACACAATTTGCCCATTCAAAACGTCCAGACAACCTGACTGCCCTGTACAGAGTTTCACTTGACAGTTTTTCCAATTTTCAACCAATGTGTCCAATGGCTCTAAAATCAACAACCCACCTTATTTCCACAAAAATTTTCATGTGGAACACAATGGTAACATCAAAATGAACAAATTCCTACTCATTCCCCATGTCCTGTTTTGGCAGAATTTTAGGGTATTTCACAACAAACAACCACTTCACTATCTAATCACTAAGCTTAGCTCATTTGCCTTCAAACCAACATATAAGCACATACATAGGATGAAAGCTTCATGATCCCTAATATACCCAAAAAATGAAATTAGGGCTGTCACAATAGCCCACCACAACTCAGCCAATTAAAGCATCATATACATCAACATAATGCTCTTACTCACCTCTTGCTTCTTCTTGTGTTCTTTTCTTGATTCCTCAACTTTTGTTCTTGCAAGGTGGCTGAAAACTCATCTTCTTCAAAAATCACTACTACAAAAAAGGGCTTTAGTGGCGTGACTTTTGTGGCATTTTTTTAATGAAGCGCCAAAGATAGTTATTTATTTTTTTAAAATCAAAATTATTTAGAAGCTTTGGCGCTTACAATTATAAACGTCATAATTGACGTTAACCTTGCATGACGCTTCCCTGAACAAGCGCCAAACAAGGCCTTCAATTTTTTTTTTTAAAACAATAGGAAGCTTTAGCGTTTTATAAGGAAGCGCCAAAGCTTCCTATATTTTTTTTAAATAAATAAATATATATATATATAATAGGAAGTTTAATATATTATTTTTTTTCTTTCTTTTTAATCTTCCTATAGTCCTGCATATGCTTTGCAAAAGAAGTTTAATTTCTTTCTAATTGGTAATTAGTCCCTGTAATATGCCGATAATATTTGCATTAGGTTTTTTTTTTTTTAAAAAAAAGTTAAATTAATTTCTTTTTCAATTTGGGTCATTATACTGTTATAAATTTATTATTGGTAAATGATTAATAGTTACAATCAACGTAACGCTATATGATATGTTTACCATACTTTTTTGCTCTTTCTTTCTATACATCCAATATTATCTATTTGAACGAATGGTTGGATATATATTGTCGTCACTAGTATTAACTAAAACTCATAATGAAGCGTAAAACTGAGTGAGCTCCCTGAAGTTCATAATTTTTTTTTTAAAAAAAGACCACATGTCGAAAAGAATTAGAAGCTTAAAAAAATGAAAATAGGAAGCTTTGGCACTTCCTAATGAAGTGCCAAAGCTTCCATGTAATATTAAAAAAAATTATATAGGAAACTTTGGCGCTTCCTTAGGAAGCGCCAAAGCTTCCTAGTATTTAATAAAAAATAAATAAAAGAAACTGATTTCATTGAATGGCCACATGGATCAAACTCAAAGTCACATATATGAGTATTTTTTGACTCTGAATTTTTATTTTACTTTATTATTTGAGTATATCCAAACTGAATTTTTATTTTACTTTATTATTTGAGTATGACCAACATCGATCTCAAGGTTTTTTTATTAACTATCTGAATATTTTTATTAATTAATTCCTAAAAAAGATATAATTCATAAATACGCTAGAATAAACAATATTTCTTGTGATTCTTTCATACATATATATATTTTTTTAAAATAGGAAGCTATATAATGCCAGATTAGTTTTTTTTTTTTTTTATAATGGATGCTTTGGCGCTTCCACTATTAAGCCCAAAACTTCTACCTCCAAGGCCATAAAAAAAAATTTATTTGCATATGATTTGATTATGCAAATAATTTTTTTTTTTCTAAAGAAAGCACACACCTTCTTTGGCACTTCTTATATAAGCGCCATAAAAGGTTATATAAAATTTTAAAAATTTTCACCACCCGCCATTTTCATCCCGCCATTATCACCTTCCTGCTTTACCTTTCCTTATCCCCACCCCTCCCTCTCTTTGACCAGCAGCAAGTAGAAGCTTCTTTATCCTCCACTTTCTATTTTTTTCTTGTCTCCTCCTCGTGCACACATTTTTAACATTTGTTAGCCAGTTCTTTTGCGTTACAAAGTTTCCTCCCTCATGTGTTCTTTTTCTTCTTGGCTGGTTGCAGTACATAGCTTCCTCTCCCCACATGTTTTTCTTCTTCTTGTCTCAGCCTCCTACAGAAGCTCCTGTAAGTGTTTTTTTTAACATTTAATCCACATTTTTTTTCTTTTTAGTTAAAATATGTATGACTCTTATATATTTGCTTATACTTTTTCGTAGAAGTACATGTTGTCAACAGTGAAAAAATTGTTGTGAATGGCATTGATGAAATGGTCAAATTGGGTGGAAGTGTTATAAATGCCGCTGGTAGTTTTATAAATGATTATTTTGGAATCAATTAATTTAACAAACATAGAGTTGTATTTTTGTTGGCTTGTTATGTACCCAATTATTTAACTATGATATGTAGTAGAGTTGGCAAATATGATTTATTTGGTTGTGAGTTGTGAAGAATTATTAGATGCTGCTGGATTAATTGGGTGATTATTTGTGATTCAAGGAGAGTGTTTAATATTTTGGAAAACTTTAAATTTTTGGATGTTATGCTGCTGATTTTTTTTTTTAAAAAAATAAATAACAAAAGATAAGTGACTGCAAGAGGCAAGCAATTGACCACTTTCAAAAAAATGTTTAAGGTATTGTAGTTGTTAAACATTATAGCTATTTTTTTAGCATTACACCAGCATATTATAATTTGCCTACTTGAAATATATAGCCATTTGTCTACTAGAACTATATGTTCATGCAATTAGTTTATTTGATTTTTTGCATTACACCATCGTACAGGAAAAGAAATAATTAGAACAATTATTAAAAAAAAATTAGAGATCTTCTTTGGCGCTTGTTCAATAAATGCCAAAGGAGGGGCACCCCCTCCTTTGGCACTTATTCCAAAGGAGGGTCAAGACCCTCCTTTGGCGCTTGATTATTAAACGCTATAGATATTTAATTTATATATTTAATTTCAAAAACTAATGTATGGCATTTCTATAAATTCTAAAGCGCCATAGGTATTTTTAATGGCGTTGAAAGCTTTGGCGTTTCTTAAGCGCCAAAGTATTCTTTAAATTAAGCTCCAATAGACCCTTTTTTTGTAGTAGTGAATAAAAATAATAGAAATGAAGCTAAGGAAGAGGGGAACAAGTTTCATGAAGGTCACTTGTGCCATAGATGAGGTTAAGAAGGTGAAAAATCAAGATTAAGCTCACCTTGAAACCTTGCTTTTCTTCCTCTACGTTTTTACTGCTACAAACCGACTTTGAGACAAATGAGAGGGAGTGAATGCATTCAGAAATTCTCTTCCCTTAGCCCTTAATATTTGACTGAAAGTGGGCCAGAAGAAATAAAGAATATGTGTGGTGAATAATTATTCCTTCTTGGTAAAAGTTGGTGATAAATATAAGATGACTTCAATTTTAATTCTCTCACCTCTCTTGCCTTTAGAATTCTTGGACGAAAAGTTTGAGAAAGATGAGGAAATGTATGGATAATACTTTCTCTCTTTTTCTCTTATATCCCTAGCCACTTTTATTGACTTTTCATGTGGAAAAGATGAAGTGTATGATGTTAATTCTCTTTCCCTCATGTCATGCGAATATAGCCCTTGGAATAGCCAAAAGGGCTTCTTGAACTAATCATAATTTCAACTCTTCAAATGTTACTTCTTTAGTTGAAATTGTTGACTTAGTCATCATCTTTTACAACTTGGTCAAATTGCCTTCACATGTCATATTTAGTAGCCTATATTGTTTCCTCTTGTCATACGTAAATCATAGCCCTTTGAAGAAGATGATGATTTTGTAATATATCATCTTGCAATATAATATTTAATTGCCAATTTTGCATGTGAAACTTGACTAAATTCATAACAAAATTTCCAGAGGTAATTATGTTATTAATCCCACCATCTATTCTGTACATTTAGCCCTTGAGTATATTTTGTGATATTACACATAGCCTAATTAAAATTCTATTTGTCAAAGAAAACCTTAAAAGGCTGTTTGGTATGATGGATTTGGAGAGGAGGGGAAGGGAAGGAAAATTTTTATGACTTGGATTTGAAAAAATTAGAGAATTGGGGTTGAAATTTTTTAGTTAATTTGTCTTCCTCTTTTTTTTTTTAACATCTTATATTTATTAAAATTTTATAACCCCACTTCAAATTTTTTGAATCCATGTCTTAAAATTTTTTGCTTCTCTCCCTTCCCCTTCATTTCCTTCAACAGAACCTAATGCTCCCATTCACATTCAATGGTGACCAATCATCAAATAGACATAACAAAGTAAAATTAAGAAACCGAAACTAACATTAATTATAATTAATTAGTGAAAACAGAATCTAATCCACTACTAAGTTCATATTTCCTCTATTTTGCAAAACAAACTAGCTTCTCATGGCTTCAATCAATCTCATCTAAGAAAAGGAAAAAACTAATTCAATCTAAACAACAGCCATTATCAAACATCATTGCATGCAAATCCAATTTATATTCAGTATTGATTTCCCAACATGTTATCTACAATCCAATGAAACCAACCAAGGCAAAGTAGAAGAAGACTCCCTCTTTTTCCCTTCTTCTGTGCTTTCAAATGCTCTTGATTGTTGCTATCAAAGTAGAACACATCATTGGGGTCTATAAATGTCACACAAAATCAAACAAATATAAAAACAACTCTACCAAAAAAAAAAAAAAAACAAAACAAATCAAAAGGGAATTGAACCACCAAAACTTTGGGTTGCCTCCCCAAAAAACTTAGGTTATAATGCTCAACTTGACTATACCATCAATTTAAGGAGGTTGTGGCAAGCAGTGAACCAATGTTTGTTAGCCCACTTCACCACAATGATAATTCTTCAGTCTTCGCCCATTTGATCTAAAACACTCTCATGTTCTCTCACCTTTAACTTTGACTACACCTTTTGATAACACAAAAACCATTTTGAAAGGACCAAACCACCTCAACTTAAGCTTCCTAGGGAATAGCTATTCACCTTGAGTTGAATAAAAGCACCAATTGCCCCTGGCTCAAAAGAGCCCTTCAAGGTATGGTTGTCATGTCATTTCTTTGTCTTTTATTTATGTAGTTTTGCAAAACAATAGACCATCCATAATTATAAGGATAAGGGATATAGAACACTTGTTTTAGCCTAAGAAGTCAAAATGAAAGGCTATTCTTTATATCCTTACTTGTTCAAATTCAATTGTATTAATCCTATGTCATCAATTCTCAAGCCAATACAATAACCTAAAAACCGATATAATCCAACTCCGAATACATGAGCCCTTTAGCGTATGTTATTTAATTGATTTTTTTTAAAGAAGTCTTTAATGGGCCTTATGAGATTGGGCCTTTTTTTAACTTTCTATTTCTCTCATGTGTGTGTATATATATTATTGTTATTATTATTGTTTTTTTAAATTCCCTTTTTATTCTTATAATCATATTTTGGGTAAAATCTCTTTAATTATATGGTAAATTCCATTGATTATAAAATAATGATTTTCTAATACTATTTAAATTTGAGAATAAAAATTAGGTTGTTACAAACACTCCCACTTTTCCCTTTGTTTTGTACTCTTAATTACTCTTGATTGATGCTACCAAAGTGGAACACATCATCAAGGCCTACAAAAATCCTACAAGAGAAAATAAATACCAAAACAACTCTATTAAAGAAAACAAAATGGAAATTGAACCACTAAAACCTTGGGTTGCCTCCCATAAAGCCCTTATTTGCAGTATTCAACTTCACTATCACTACTGCAGAATCGTATATATATAATGCTCAATACTTAATGTTTATAACAAATCACCATTACACACATCAAGGTGGAGTTCACAAAAAAAAAAAAAAAAAAATATATATATAACAATAACACTTAATGGACTAGTGCAAAAAGCTAATTTAATTACATGATTTTGCATCAGTTACTTAAAGAACAGAAGTGATACTTTATGTGATGTAATTTTGCTTTTGTTTTATGTGTAATTGACGCCGTAATGTACAATATGGTATTAGTTACTAGAAGAACAGAAGCAATAATTCATGTGACACAAATTTAACTTCTATTTTAAGTGTAACTAACACCGTAATGTATAATATAGCATCAAATGTATATTCAACTGACGTCGTAATTAAGAAGCTATAACAATAATAATTATAATTTTCCCAAAACATAATTATATTAGGGAAAATGGCACCTAGGTCCCAAGGACCAAAGAAAACTCCAAAAAACTCCCTTTGAAAAGTCAAAGATCAGAAAAGTCATTAGGGACTTTTCTGTGATTATTTCCCAAAGTACAATTACATAGTTGCCCCTATAGGAATTGCTAAAAGAAAGGCACAGGAGAAGAGGAGGGAAGCCGTGGTTTTTGTCATTAAAGAGAAAGAGAAACGACCAAAAGCAACATGTTGGGGATGCAATATTGAAGGGATAAAGTGTGTTGTTAATGTCTTTGGCAAAGGATCTGCAGCCTCCATCTACGGGTACAGAGGTAGAACATCAAACTGAATTTTTTTTTCTCTTTATAGTTTGAACGTTGGGTAGATTGAGATTGAGGGGTTGGTCAAAGGTTGGAGTTTGGGCTCAATAGTAGAGGAAGTGGTAGGTGGTAGATAAGAAATGCTAAGATTTTGGTAAAGATATGATCTTGACCATTGAAGTTGAGGTTTCACTTTGGTTGGGTTGTGTTTATGTTATATTGCTCTATTTTTCGAGAAGGTTACAGAGGGAGTGCTGTGTTTTAAGTGGGAATGCTTGAATGTGATAGTACTCCTTTGCTATGAAAATGCTGGTATGAAAAAAAAGTATTGTAAATTCGTGTATTTGTAGTTGTTAATATGGTTGTTGTAGTTGTTAATACAGAACTTGTGCTATATTTTTGGGCAATGTAATAGAGGGAATGCTCTGTTTTTGGGCATGAAAACAGAGGGATGACCTTGTTTTAAGTGGGACTGATTGAATGTGATTGTGGTTTATTTGATTACAAAATGCTGATATGATGTTAAAAAAAGTGTTGTTGATATGTGTATTTGTAGTTGTAAATATTGTTGTGACAATTGTTAATATGAAGTTCGTGTTGCAGATTGTCATGAAAGATGGGAACTACTTTATGAACTTTTTGCTCTCCCATTGTACAGAAGTAATCATTGACATATTGTACTCCAATGGTGCCAACACCCATACCAAAAAATGAATCATACCAAATGGAAGGATTTGATTATTGAGGAAGGACATACTTTTTCGAATGTTGTGACCCCTTTTGCTTGTTGAATGGGTCTAGAATTTGGTGTACCTATTTAAAGATGATATCATATTAAGTTAAATGAGTAGGGGGGAATAGCTACTTGCTCATACAACTTAATATTTTAATGTCATATGATATATGGATATGATATGCTATTCAGTTGTGACAGTATAGGTATTAAGTTGCAACAAATGGGTGGAAGATGTTTAAATTGATGATGTATTGTTGTCACAGGGGTCACATGAAATTTCACAAACTCCAACAGGTTGGTCAATGACCTTGTGAAAATAACTCATGTCGTTGTGAAACCATACTTAATGACTTATGAATAAGGCAATCAGCTGTTGCCAAATGTGGCAGCAGGAATTGTAATCAAATCGAGTCAGTATTGTGTTAAACTGATGGTAAGAATTTGTGACAGTGGAAAGTTGTAAAATTTATAAACTCTTGGAAGAATTTAAATTAAGTTGTAAAAATGACTAATGAACTTGTTAAAATATGCATAACTAGTTGTTAAAAACCAAATCGGCTCTTTTGACAGACCCATTGAGAATATGCAATTGTGAGAGTTTCCGGGTGCCATAACAAAAATGCGTTGTAAAAATAACTTAAATATGTTGTAAAACTAAATGAACGTGTTGTAAAACAATGCAAAGTAGTGAACAAATGCATTTTTAGTGTTCAACATAGTTTCATCTAGACATGAACTTAGTCATTGTTAACATGACTCATCATGTTGTAAAAGAAGCCTATGAAGTTGTAAACAACGGGGTTTGTAGTGTTAAAGTTGCTGACGTGGCCAAATGTAGTTTCCTGGTGCCATGACAAAAAGAAGTTGTAAAAGTAACTAAACATGTTGTAAAAATAAATAAACGTATTGTAAAAAAATGTAAAGTAGTGAACAAATATATTTTTAGTGTTCAATGTAGTTTCATATAGACATGAGCTTAGTCATTGTTAAAATGATTCATTATGTTGTAAAAGAACCTTACAAAGTTGTAAAATGAGCCACTTGCTGTGGTAAACATACTTAAAAAATAAGTTGTTGAAATGACTTGTAGTATTGTGAAAACAAGCTTATCAAGTTTTAAACTAAGCAAATTGTTGTGGTGACCTTGATGTGTAAAAATGTAGTTGTAATGCCTCACATTTTGATTAAGGGCTAATGATAATTATTATGGAAAATTGTGAATTTAAATTGCAATTATCATGTATTTTGTGGCAATTTTTAATTAATATGCTATAAGTGGTGGAAAATTGAAAGAATGGAATTATTAGCTATAAGTTAGTAATTAAGGAGAAATTAATTACTAGCTAAGAGAAAAATGAGATGTGTGACTAAATGGCTAATGAAAGGATTAAAGTAACTAATTGGGTGTTTGCTTTAGGAGAGCCAATGGGATGGTGACACTTGGCAAGATGGTGGATGAAGGGAGGAAAAGTCAAATGCATTGTTTAATGTTTTCTCTCTTCTTCTCTCCTTTCTTTTTCGGCTACAGCAAAGGGAGGGAGTATCATCATCATTTCATCCTCTCCAACACTCCATCTCTCACTCTCTTCTCTCTCTTTTTCTCTCTCATGAGTGCAGCCATTTTTGGCCAAGGAAGAAGAAGAAAAAGCTTGATCTAAGGTGAGTAAATGCCCTCTAATGCCAAAACTCACTTCATTAATGTTGATCTTTGGAGTGAGAGCTTCATTTTGATGTCTATAGTGTGCCTATTGGTGTTGATTTGTGCCCACAAGAAATTTTGGAGGTTGGGGAATCAAGAAATCTCTTTGGCAAAGTGAAAGAGGTAAGTGAGACTAACCTATCTATCTATGTTTTATGCCAAATGATTAAGATTTGAATTTCTGGGATTTTTGGCCAATTTTTGTTGGAATAGGGTCATTGGTAGTTTGGCATGTTATTGGTATAGAAATAGGTGTTTTGGTATGAGTTTTGGATAGATAGATTGATTTGGGATAGGAATGGTATGTTTGGATGATTTTAGAATTTGGATGATTATATTGCCCAAAACCAAAGCATGATAATGGAGTAGGATTTGGGTTACTTTGATGATTCTATTGAATTCCTTAGATGTTTTTGTGTGGGAGCAGCTTTGGTAGGAGTTCTGGATCAATTGGGCAAGTATTAGGAAATGTGGTCAATTTTGCTGTGTTTTCTGGTTTCTGACAAAATCACTCGAGTGTGAGTGAGTTCACTCAAGTGAGGGATGAATATCACTCGGGTGAGGATGGGTTCACTCAAGTGTGTTAGTGCAATTTTCCTTTATGCTCTCTGCGTTCTTGTTACACTTTCGTGGTCAAAGGCAAGTGTTGCCTACTTGTGAGTGTGGTGGGAAATCACTCAGGTAAGCTTCCTATCACTTGAGTGTAGATGTATTTGACACCAAGGACTTGCCTATTGGGTTGTCACTCGTGGTTATGGTGCAAGAGTGTGCCTTCTCACTCGCGGGTATATGGGATTCACTCGAGTGCAATGGGCTGCGCTCGAGTCCTCCCGATCTCTGAAAAGTTTCTTGTGCTATCGAGTATTCACTTACTGTTGTTCACTCTCTAGTACCTGAGTGTTGACCGTACAATCTCTCGAGTGAGGACTTCTTCACTCGAGTATCCGTATAATATCACTCGAGTAAGGGCATCTTTACTTGAGTGTCTTAGTGAAAAATGTCAGGTTTAAGCTCTCAAAAAGGGGATCTTTGGGGATAGTCTTCCAACCCTTTAGAACTATTAATAGAATCATTCATGGGTACTAAAAGAGTAATAATGATAACCAAATTAAGTGTTAAGAAGTCATTGAGAATTGGAATAGAGAATTGACACTTCGTCCCTAATTATGAATATAGGATTTGACATTTGCCCTGCTCGGGAGAGACCGGCGCCAGGACACCCACGGAAGGATCAAGGTAGTAACTCTTCTCTCATGTTGTGTATGATATTTTGGAATACATGACTTGTCATTGAGTTTTGTGAACTGTATGTGCCATGGTCCATTACAGCGTGAGTCATTTAGGGATTGACGCTGGTAATCTCTAGCTCAGCTGTTGTAGTACCGTTGTAATCAACATTGATCTTTGTGAATCTGACCTGTGGGGCAGCGTATTGTGAATCCAACCGTGGGTTGTGTGTTATGTGTAACCCCCTCCATAATTATATCCGAAATATACAATTAAAATGAAATAGAGACCAATAATAATCAAAATTCATTTACATTCCCATTCTTAAGATAGGGTTTTCACAAATTTCTTTAACAAACACTTTAACCTGGTCTCACATTCAGATTTCGAATACAATTACCTCTTGAAGATAAATCACATTCATATAAATATCAGAGTGCACAATAATAATACCAGCAATTCCGGGTTCATACCTTCACTAAAGATACATAGGGCACATACGCCCTTTACAATTTCTCAAATGGGGATTACACAATGCTTAATCCAAATACACATTCCAATCTATCATCCGAACATATACAATTATCCCAGCATATAACGATAACCAACTACTAAATCCAAATGCCCATAAGGGATTCTCGCCGCCCCTAGTCGCTTGCTCCTTCCTCGAGCCACTTGTCCTGTTCTTATTCTTTCCACGTATGCTCCAGCATCAGATACTCACTATCCGAACGGATATCGAACCATTATCAGGGTGAATATCCAACCCTATAACCAAATTAAGGACATAGGATCATTCTCTTTTTCAAATTCTCATTTTCATAACACTTAAAGTTGGTTACCATTCATGACCTTTAGGTGGCTAATCAAAGCCTAAACACATGCCTAAAGGCTTGGGAAAACACTTGACCAAAAACCATCTTCGGAAGTCCAAAATGTCATTTTTGATGGTTGGCCACGGCCAACAATAGGCCAGACACATTTGGGCTGCGGCCCAGAGTCTTTCTGGCCGCGACCAAGAAAATCTGGTTTCTTGGCTGAACTTCCAAAAATCATAACTAATTCTAGAAAAATAGAAATGAGGTGATTCCAAAGCCAAATGAAATCTATTTAAGTCTTATTTACTGGAAAAATATGGACCATTACTAGAAATTACCACACAATTCTAGAATTACACAAAATCCACCACTGCCCCAAAACAGAGTCCATTTTCCATCTCAAATTTTGGCAAAGCATAACTCTCAGTTCACAAAATGAAGTGACATTAATTATATGTCCATTTTTAAGCTTGGGATGTGAACGTTAAAACTGGAAAGTTTCAGAATTTTCCAACACCATTTGGTCATTCAAAATGTTCATGCAAACTGACTGCCCAGACAGAATTCACACAAGACAGATTTTCCAACTTTTCTACCAAAGTGTTCACTGACTCCAAAATCAATAACCAAATATATTCCCATACAATTTCTCACAAGGAACACAATGGTAACATCAAAATGACCAAAATCACAACCCATTGACATGCCCTGTTTTGCCCAATGCACAAAAACCAACACAAAGTGGTCAAACTTTACTTTTAAGCTTCAATGCAATTCTATCACTTCAAAACACTAAACAATGCACCATTTCCATAACAATAACATACCATACTCCCCTATAACCCTAAATCACAAAAATTAGGCAAAATTTCCAAAAATTCAAGGCCCAACAAATGACCACAAAACTTATATGAAAATGAAGCTTTCACTTACCTCAACAACTTTCCCAAAGAAGCTTCTTGATTCACCCAGGTCCATAATTTCGTGAGAGCTCAAACACCACCAAATGGAAAAACTAAAACCATGAAATTGAAGCTCTCAACACAAGGAAAAACTTTAAAGAAGAGCATTTTTCTATTAGAAGCCATTAAAAGGGTCAAAATAGCTTACCTTTATCAATATTTCTTCCTCTCTCTTGAGCAGCCATGGAGGACGAAAATATGGAGAGAGGAGAGAGATATGAGAGGTGAAGATGATGAAGAATGATAGAAAAATCTGCCCCCATGCCCTTTGGACGAAAATGAGAGGAGAGAGGGAAGAGAAATTGATAAAATATTGCTTATTTGACTTTTCCAAAGCCCTCTCTCTTGACCTCATCTTGATAAGTGTCTACTTCTCATTGGTTTTCATAGAATAAGTAACCAATTAGTTACTCTAATCACTTCATTAGCCATTTTAATTTCACATCTCATATCCTCTTAATTAGTAATTAATTTATTCCATTAATCATTAATTTAGAGCCATTCTTTCAATTTCCTACTAAGTATGGCATATTAATTAATATTGCCACATAATCCATAATCAAATTCTTTTCCTTCTTTCATGCGCCATTTACCCCTATATTTAGCCCAATAATTATTTCATCACATAATTATACTAAAATACAAGGTGTTGGGCATTCCCAATACTTAATCCGGATCTCAAATCCACATTAATCCACATAATCATTCACAATAATTGTAATTAGCCCTTAATCAAAATTTGGGGCATTACATTATGTATCTTGCATGTATAGCTTGCGTGTGAAATGCTCTATATGAATCCCAGCTGTGGTGAAATATATTGTGTGAATTGTTGTGGTGCAATACAACATGAGCAATTTAGCGTGAGCAAATGTAAGGGTGACATGAGTCATACCTACCCTTGCCGCTGTAACTGCCGTTGTAGTTGCTATGTGTGTGTAATGATTTGATTTTATGCTTTATTGTTGTGCATACTATGAGTGATTTGTTACTATGAGAATTCTTTAGAATCTCACTCTCCCAAAAAAAATTTTAGACAGGGCTGAAGGATCCAAAGGGAAGCGGACGATAAAGAGTGGATAGAGCTCCTGGCTAGGAGTTTTATTTTAGAAAATTGGTTATCATTTTGTAAATCATTTGGTTATATTTTGTTGGGAATTACATGTACATAGTGGATAGTATTTGTGTAATCCCATGATTATGGGAAACTTTATAGGCAAATATGCCTTGTAGACCCTTATTTAATTAATGGGACCCGAGTGTGTCGGGAAATTATGCTGTACTCTAATATTTGTGAATGGAATCAACCTGTACAGGCCGTTTGTGTATTGTAATGTGAATATGAGACCTTTGTAAACATGTTTTGAAAAGTTTTTGTAAACCATGACTTTGGGCAAAAGATTATTTTTAATAAGTTTCAAATCATCTAAGGTCTCTAACTTCACTTAATTACTTGATTATAAACTTAATCTCGACCTTGATCGTGAATGGGGTTACAGTAGTTCCCTTGACCTATAAAACAACTTAAAAAATGACTAAACATGTTGTAAACATAAGTATAAAGTGTTGTTAACGTACGGGCTTGGCAAACTTGAAATTAAAACATTCCATAATAACATGCTGTCAAAATAATTGATTAAGTTGTCAAAATAACTCATGATGTTGTTAAACGCCTCATTACATAATTGCCTTTCCTACAACAAGGCTTTTCTACAAAATATCTACATATATACATAACCAACAACAAGCATGTACTACAAAATAACATCACAACTACTACAAGTCTTTCTTCCTCTTCATTTGTTGGTTGCCAGCAACAATGGACAGCACCTTCGAGCACAAACATCTTCATTTGAGTACAACAAGCAATCTAGTTATAGAGCATCAAGCAGTCAAAGTATTAAAACTAGTTCCTATATATAAATTGGAAACTAATTAACATATTATTGTTTAAAGTTTCTTGTTTTTGATTTCACATAGGTTTCAAAAACTCAACTTTAATTAGATTGAAGAAGTAAGAAGAAGCGGAAGACTTAAAGCTTTGTACAAAAAACACATTTAAAAGTTAAGTATTCATCATATGGGGCCAAGAACCTAGTATCATATCCATATGTAAGTAGAGATAGAAGCATATAAAGGGCTCAAAGCTTTTAAACCAAAAGTCAAATGCACAAATACAATAGCCAGGTTTATATTAACACGAACTTCATATTAACAATTGTCACAACAATATTTACAACTACAAATGCACATATTAACAACACTTTTTTTAACATCATATCAGCATTTTGTAATCAAACAAACCACAATCACATTCAATCAGTCCCACTTAAAACAAGGCCATCCCTCTATTTTCTTACCAAAAAATAGAGCATTTCCTTTATTACATTGCCCAAAAATAGAGCACAAGTTATGTATTAACAACTACAACAACCATATTAACAACTACAAATGCACAAATTTACAACACTTTTTTTTCATCCAGCGTTTTCACAACAAATGAGCACCGTCATATTCAACCATTTCCACTTAAAACACAACACTCCCTTTGTAACCTTCTCGAAAAATAGAGCAATATAACATAAACACAACCCAACCAAAGTGAAACCCCAACTTCAATGGTCAAGATCATATCTTTACCAAAATCTTAGCATTTCTTATCTACCACCTACCACTTCCTCCATTATTGAGCTCAAACTCCAACCTTTGACCAACCCCTCAATCTCAATCTACCCAATGTTCAAACTGAAAAGATAAAAAAAAATTCAGTTTGGTGTTCTGCCTCTCTACTCGTAAATAGAGGCTGCAGATCCTTTGCCAAAGGGCATTAACAACACACTTTATCCCTTCAATGTTGCATCTCCAACATGTTACTTTTTTTTGTTTCTCTTTTTCCTTAATGACAAAAACCACGGCTTCCCTCCTCTCCTCTTGTGCCTTTCTTTTAGCAATTCCTATGGAGGCAACTAAGTAATTGTACTTTGGGAAATAATCACAGAAAAGTCCCTAGGAACTTTTCTGATCTTTGACTTTTCAAAGGGAGTTTTTTGGAGTTTTCTTTGGTCCTTGGGACCTAGGTGTCATTTTCCCATTATATTATAGTTATATTATAAATGACTTTTTTTAAGTGGGTCATTTATAGCTCAGGAACTGAACCTAGTTAATTATAAAAAAAATTGGATGGTGGATTATTTATGGGTGGAACTTGACCCATAATTTATAATTTATTTATTTAGCTTACTTATAATGTTGTGTTTTATAAAAACTTAAGGCCTTAATTATCACTCACATGGCTCTAAGGAAGTTTTAGAAATATGTTAATTTTATTTGGCAAAAAAAGGGAAAATCCAAAAAAAAATACCATCAAAATAGGTAAATCCCAAATCAGTGCGCCGAAATTGTGAAATTCCAGTTCAGTGTTATGTCAGTACGTGTAACCCCCTTCATGCTTAGGCCGAGATTAAATTCATAAACACGTAATTAATGTGGAATTAGAGACTGTAAATGACTTGGGACTTAATACAACAAGGTTTGCCCAAAACATGCTTTTATAAAACCTTTTCTAAAACCTGTTAGCAATGGTCTTCTATTCACATTTCAATACACAAATGGCCTGAACAATTTGATTTCATTTATAAATATCAGAGTACTCAGTAAATTCCTAACACCCTCGGGGTTCAATTACTAATTCAGGGTCTATACAAGCATAAAGCCCAAGTAGTTTCCCATATAAGGGGATTACATAATTATTATCCAATATATACATGTAATTCCCAACAAAATATATCCAAATGATTTACAAAATGATAACCAATTTTTTTCCAAAATAGACTCCTAGCAATGAGCTCTAGCTGCTCTTCGTCACCCGCTTTCCCTTCGATCCTTTTGCCCTGTCTAAAAGGTTTAATTTTTAAGAGAGTGAGATTCTAAGGAATCCCCGTAATGTCAAATCACTCATAATATGCATAACAGTAAGGCATGAAATCAAATCATTATCCACACAAAGCAACTATAATGGCAGTTACAACGGCAATGGTTAGTATGACATATGTCATCCCTTACGATTGCTCACGCTGAATTGCTCACGCTGCATTGCACAACACAATCCACACAATATATTTCACCACAGCTAAGATTCATATAAAGCATTTCATCACACAAGCCATACAGGCAAGATTCAAAACTCACAGTCCACAGCTGAATTAACAAACGCTGCCCCACAGTTCAGATTCACAAAGTTCCATGTCGATTACAACGGTAGTTCAATGGCTGACCTAGAGATGACCAACGTCAATCCCTACACGGCTCACGCTGACTTGCTCGCGCTGTAATGGACCATGGTACATGCATTTCATAGTTCAATGATAAGTTATGCATACCAAAACATCATACACAACATGAGAGAAAAGTCACTACCTGGTTCGTTTCGTGCGTGCTTTGTCGCAGGTCTCTCCTAAGGAGGGAAAATATCGAATTAGGGATGAAGAGTTATTCTCTATTCCAATACTCAATTGACTTCACAATACTTAGATTTGATTATCATTTATGTCCTTTATGTAGTTACAATTGGCTCTAATAAAAGCCCTAAAGGATTGGGAAACATCGGGTTGGAAACCACTTTTCAAAATCACAAGGTGCTGAAAACAGGGGCTGGCTGCAGCCAAAAAAACCTCTGGCTGCTGCCAGAAATAGCACAGAAAGTTTCTGGCTGCAGCCAAGAATTTTATGGCTGGGGCCAAGAAAATTCTGTTTCTTGGCTGAAATTCGAAAAGTCATAACTAATTCTAAAAAAATCGAAATGAGGTGATTCCAAAGCAAAATGGAAGGTATTGAAGTCCTCATCATAGGAAAAATATGGGGCATTACTGAAAATCACCACAAAAATACAGATTTCAAGAAAATTCCACCTTGCTTCAGAATTGGTCCCAGATTTAACATCAGACTTTGGACGGTCATAACCCCTAGCCCAAAACTCGAAATGACATGAAATATATGTCCATTTTAAAGCTTGGCAAGTGAACTTTAAGACTAGAAAGTTTCATAATTTTCCAACATCATTTTCTATTTTAAAACGTCCATGCAAGATCACTGCCAGAACAGAGTTGCTTACTAACCAAAACTTGCCACTTTTAAAACTAAGTTCCCAATGATTCAAAATTCATATTCAACACTTCTCCCACACAATTTTCCACAAGGAACACAATGAAAATCTCAAAATGACCAAAATCCTACTCCTTTATCATGCTTTGGTTTTGGGCAATACAAACATCAAAATTCCAATCTCATCTAAACATCAAATTCCAATCACCAATCAATCTATCTATCCTAAACTCATCCCAAAATACCATTCTCATGCCAAAACATACCAAATGAATAGTGGCACTCATTTTTGGATTCAAGGCCAAATTTCCAGAAATTACAAACTAATCCATTTGACACAAAACATAGATAGATAGATAGGTTGCACTTACCTTATCAACTTTCTCAAAAGGAGTTCTTGATTCACCACTTCTCAAAATTTCGTGTGACCACAAATCAACGCCAATGGGCACACTATAAACATCAAAATGAAGCTCTCACTCCAAGGAACAACATTCATGAAGTGAGTTTGAGCAATGGAGGGCATTTGCTTACCTCTTTTTCAAGCTTTTCCCTTCCCTTTTTTTGCAACAATGGTGTCCAAAGAAGGGAGAAGAGAGAGAACGAGAGAGATGAGAGGGAAGAGTGATGAAGAAGGGAAATAATCATACTCCCTTCCCATTTCAGTTTTTTCAGCGTAAAAGAGGGAAAGAGAGGAGAGAAAAACATTAAACAATTAGGATTTTGACTTTTCTTACTCCTTCTCTCTTCACCCACTCTTGACACATGTCCAAATCTTATTGGTTCTTATACAATATATCACCAATTAGCTTCACTAATCCCTCCATTAACCATTTAATCACACTTCTCATTTTTCTTATAGTTAGTAATTAGTTTTCCCATTAATCACCAACTAATTGCCCAATAATTCCATTCTTCCAATTTCTCAATAATTATGACGTATTATTTAAAATAGCCATAAAACACATAATAATTCCCATTTAAATTCATAAATATCCACACTAATCCTCATTAGCCCTTAATTAAAAATTGGGGCATTACAGTACGGATAGTAGTGCTGGGTCGGCGAAAAGACGATTTTGCCCTTCAACCCTCCCTCTCTCCACTTCGGAATAACAATGCGAAACTCTTAATTAACAACTCCAGATTCTTGATTAACAACTCTAGTTTCTTCTTTATACTTTCACAATAGCAACACTGGTCTTGTTATTAATAACACCATATTTTACATTAACAACTCTCATTTCTTGTTCACAACTTCGTAATTTAAGTTTCAAGGCCAATAACAACACCTTTCTTTATTAACAACACCGTATTTTATATTAAGAATACTATATTTTTGAGATACAAAGATGTGAAAGAATAAAGCGGAGTTGTTAATCAAGAATCTAGAGTTGTTAATTAAGAGTCTCGTGTTGTTATTTCAAAGTGGAGAGAGGGAAGGCTGAAGGGCAAAATCGTCTTTTTGTCAACCCAGCATTGTCATCCGTACTGACACAGTACTGAATTGAGATTTCACAATTTCAGTGCAGTGATTTGGGATTTACCTATTTTGATGGTATTTTTTAGGGATTTTCTAAAAAAAATGTTGTTTTTTAAAAAAATGGGGATATATGGCGTCAGTCCAACTCTACCCGACGCCATAGACATATTCACTTAGAGAAGGCAATTGCAATTCATTTACTCACTTCTCTATGGTGTCGGTTTCAAATCCACCACGCCTTAATTCCATTCAAAGAAACAAAGAATTCACGGCTTCTCTATGGCGTCAGTTTTAAATCCATTCGACACCCTAATTCATTCAACAAAAAACCCTCTGCTAACTTCAAATTCTCGCCCTAATCCCTTCATCGTTGTTGCATCGCGGCTTCCAGATTGTTGTGGGAGTCTTTATTGTGAACTCATTCAATATGACGTGCGTCTTCTCTGAGTTATCATGGGTCTCGATTTTGCTTCAATTTATAAGATCACAGGGGACTCGTGAGTATTTGTTGCACATAGGATTGCACACAGTATTTGTTTCCAAGAGTACTTCTCATGTTGTTCTGTTTAGTTTCTTGAAATATAACATGTTTCTGTTTCGTTCTATAAGAATTACACTAGGTTTTGGTTTTCATTGCGTTTTGAAGAGTTCTTTAGTGATGCTCTGTTACATTATTTGGTTCTTATATTGATAAGATTTTTGTTTATGTTAGAATAACGTTGGTTTCTGGTTTTCTTTTAGTTTCCAAGAGTACTTTATGATGCTCTGTTTCGTTTATGGTTTTGGGGTCCTCTTAATATATGTTAGACTTTGTTATTGGAATCATATACTCAAATGCACAAACCTTACTGAAGTCATCCATGATTCAGCCTGTGGGGGAGTGTGTCAAGACTTGTGTTATATTTACATTAAATGCTCCTTATTGTAAATAGTCAAATGATTGGGATCAAAATCAGAATTAGATTACTTAGCCATGGTTGAGGCAAAGATTGCTCTTGTAATGATCCTTAGAGATTATAGTTTTATGGTATCTCTAACATATTGTCATTCTCCAATATGGTTGATAACTTTGCAGCCACAACATGGTGCTCAAATCCTCTTTACTAGGATTTCATGCTGATAGATATATGTCATGTTGGATATTTGAAAGTCTCCTGTAATTTGGCAAGTTGAACATGTAAATTTGTGTTGAAGCTAATAATAATTGGAAGTCTCTTGCAATTTGGTAAGCTAAACATGTAAATGTGTGTTGAAGCTAATAATAATAGTCTTGTTATTTGATGAGGTTTCTTGTGATGTGAAGGTTTGGTTGGTTGCCAGGTTTGCACCATTTATAGAAAGGTATTTATTTCTAATTCATCTATCACTTAAGTAAACACTTTCTTAACAATATAATATTAGTATGAATTCATATTGTAGTAACCATTAGAGGCTCGTTGTTATTTGCCCAGGTGAACGTACTGTATATTGGTTTTGTTCTTTACAATGGGCAGTGAGTGAAGATATGAAGTGGGTGTTTGAAATGTAAGTTTTCCATAAAACTCTGTTCTATAATATTTGAATATATCATTTTTTTACAATTCTTTAATAATAGATCTTTGAAGATGCATTCTATGTTGGTGGGAAAGAATGGCCAAAGTGATGTCAATTAGGTCCTTTTGAAGGTAAATACTTTAAATTTACATAATGGATTGATGAATTATATTACTGGTTTACTAAATTTGATTGTTCTTATTTGTGTACATTCAAGTGCCATAAACAACTCAAAAGTTTTAAGTGCAGATATTATGTGATGTGATATATGTATGAAATCATCATTGAGGGCATCACTAACTCATTTAACAAGGTAATAATATATATATATATATGTTATAATTTTAGTTTAGACTTTGGTTTTTCTCATAATATTGCTTACTTGCAGATTTTTTGAATTTGTAGCATTTTCAAAGTTTGGAGTCATATTATGAAGCGTAAATAAGAGAGCTATGTGACATTTGGTCTGAATACTTTCTACATTTAACAAAAATAGAGTAGAATGATAAGTTGTACATGATTCTCTTTTGTAATTTGATAATATTAGATACACACTTTTGTTTTGACTATTTATTTATGTCATACATTGGTTGCAAGACTTACATTGTTGTACATTTTTTTTGGTCTTCATTGCATTGCTATACATTGGCTTTATCTGATAGCAGGTTCTCGAAAGAGGAGTTAATATATATAAATTTAGCTATTTTTTTAAAAAGTCTTATATTACAATTATGACATCAGTTACGACCATAATTGAGACCGTAATTGGTAATTATAACATCAGTTTAGATAAAAACTGACACCGTAAATAACCAAATTACGTCTCTATTATGGAGTCGGTTGAGCATATGCAAGATGCCATAATAGTCAATTACGGCGTCGATTTAGTTATAATGTGATACCGTAATATATTCATTTATAGCTTCATATCTTGAGCAACTGACTCCATAATATATTTATTTATGGCGTCATATCTTAAGCAAGTGACACCGTAATAGATATTTTTTGCTACGGCTAATTCCACTACACCCTATATGCTGTGGTGAAAACTGATGCCAAATTAACTTTTTGCACTAGTGCATTGTTAAATAGAACTGTCATATATTGCGAGGTTGAATCTACAAAAACAAATACATAACGATTATAAAAAATAACCATAAAGTATGCTTATTAAATACTTGATGATAAGATATGATAATTGTTAACTATTTTAACCATGTGTATGATATGCAAAAACATGATGATTCTTCAGAAACAACAGTCATATATAACACTTTCAAACAGTTTGTCTCTCCAACTTAAAAGTGTCTTTTCACAACCCTCGTTTGCTTGACACCCAAGTACCTTTCCATATCCCTTCATAACTACATTTGAAGTACACCTCTACTTTATTTAAACTCACATATTCCATTTAATTTGTTTCTTATTACTTTTTTTCATCAGCCTCCTCCTTCTCTCCTTTATCAAGTTAATATCAAGTTAAGGTACCAAAAAGTTCTTTCCATTCACCCTCCTCCTCCTCTTCGACAAGCTTCTCCTACTCCTACTCATCCTCACACTCCTCCTCCACCACCCCCACCATCACACCCTCCACAAGCTCCTCCTCTTCCTATACCTTTGCTCCTCCTCCTCCCTCAAATGGAGGCTCTGCTTCAAACATTGGCTAGCCTTGATGACTTCACAAGGTGTCTCATAACATATGCCAACAATCTAAATAGGAAATTGAGCCTCTTCTTTCACCACAATGAGGTTGAATATATGACTTTTATTCAGACCTTTCATCTCCTTCCTCTGCTGTCAATGATGAGCAGAACAAGGGGGAGGGGCAGGAGGAGGACATCAATAGTAGTGATGATCAATAATTTTTTCCCTTTTAAAGTATGAAAAAAAGAAGTAACTAATAGGGCAGATGTAACCCAAAAAAATTTAAAGAATATAACTCAATACTTCACGGTTATTAATAAAAAACCATTAATATTGTCCCAATGTCTAAAGTAGATGATAAGTTGTAGTGTGCACAGAGTAAAATGGCTCTTCCCAATCTCTCTCTCAACTTGGGTCTTCAAACTGAAATCGCCTTAATTTTTAAGGGTTGAGTTTTTGTTTGGTAATAATTTGGTTTTCCATTTTTGGTGTGATTTTTGTAAAAGAATTCTGAGAAAATAGGAAACTGAATGCGGTTAGGTTAGGCCCTAGCATTACCCTCCAAGTTACAAAATCTAAGTGAAGCCTTGGTTTCTTGGTGAATATTCACAAGGTGCTAAAAATCAACACCAATATTGTTAACTTGCGCTTGGAATGAGGTGATCTTTCTTTATAATCAATACTCCCTCCGGTGCTAATTATAGGACATATTTACCTAATTTTGAAAAAATTAAGGATAGTGGTTAAATTAGCTAATCATATTTATTTTTCTAAAATACCCTTATTTAAAATTTAAAATGACATCCAATTATGTTAATTCTCTGTTTTCTCTTGTACCTCTTCTGCCTCACACACGACTTCTCCAAGCTCTCACACAATCCAGCGTCGTCAATCTCCCTCAACAACTTCTAATCTACTCTTGTTAAATTATTAACGTGTTTAATTATTATTTAGAAATTATCAATATGGAGTATTTTGGGAAAAAATTGACAAAAATTAGAACTTTATCCTATAATTAGGACCAAGATCAACTTTTTAAATGTTGTCCTATAATTAAGACTGGAGGGAGTATATGGTGCAGTGGTGCAAGCAACACATCCTCTTCTAGAGCTTGAGATATCCCCGGAATCACAGCTCGATTGGGCGAAGCCAAGATAATATTCACCATGTTTGGATAATGTTTTTTTTTTCCATCTCAAAATTATTTAGTTTAGTCTTTAAAGGGAGTCTAATTAAGTCGCAAGTGATGCAATGCATGCAGCCTTTAATTCTACATGTCGTCGACTCTTGTATGCGTGTTTGCAAATTTTTTGGGAAAAATATGCAACCTTCATTTGCCCCACCGTGATGCTCTCACAATATTCCCATCTATTATTGAATATATATATATATATATCAATTACTCTCCTACATTGTATTCATTGCCTGGAAAAAAAAATCAACGTATCTTGCATGTCTATGAAAAAATTAATAAATAAAAATCAATTAATTTTTGAAATATAATACTAATTGAGAAAAAAGAGCCATAAGTAGTGTTCTCCTTCCTTTTTTTTTTGGTTGTCATACACACTACTACAAAAAGCACTTTTAATATTCATTTTTAAGCCTTTTTTACATTTTTTTAGGAGAATGCCTACGTGAGCGACGTAGTAAAGTCTGGAAATAATCTCTGTTAAGAAATGGATGTGGTATTACCCTTGCGGCGTCCGTTTTACTAAAATGAACGTCGTAAGGGTCTTTTTAAAAAAAAATGGAAAAAGACACTTAAATATCACTTGAACTTCAAAATTTTAAATTAGTTTTGTTGACAATAAGAGTAATGAAATTGACAAAAAGAGTATAGCAATTGACAACTTAGGTTTTTGAGAAATCACTGATTTAATATTTTGAAGTTTAAGTGGTATTTAAGTGTCTTTTTTTTAAAAAAATTGCTTTATATTTTTCTGCCCATCAAATGTCACTAACCGAGCTTGATTAAAACATTTAATAGAAAAGGGATCAATCCTAGAAGATGTTTATTGTATTCCATAACACTAACCTTGACGTGCTTTAAATTTTAACTTAAATTCAGAAAAAAGGAAGGAAGAAATTATTAGAATAATGACTCACAGCAACAGAACAAGCAAGCCATTCAAGTTCTTCTCTTGGTCTATATCGTATCTTCAGGAACACATCAGAATCATTGCCCCAGTATATCATAGTATCGAAGCAAGGAAGAATCCTAATATAAACCTTCACATTCCACCAAAGATTTTCATATATCAGCATCTATATACTCACACACACACATAACCATATACATCAACAAGATCAAAATAGTAAAAACAACAACAAACATATTTAACAGCAAGAAAACTCAGGAAGTTTGAGCAGAAGCAAATGTTGATGGTGATAGAAGCTTAAGATGGATTGTTATTGACAAGTGAAAAGCGTTGAAAGAAGAAGGAAGCACCAAGATATGAATGAATGAAACACTGGACTGATGGGAAATGGTTAAGCACACAGTTCTAGTTCCAGCAAAGTATATTGGAAAACTCTCAGACGACACTTACAGGGTCCTAAAATCACAACTGATGCAAGTCAATTTATCAGATTCCTTCATCACTTTCAACCCAAAATTTAAATTAAAAACAAAAGGACAAACAAACACAAGCTTAATACATCTAGCATGTCACAAAGAGCCCATCCCTGAGACATTATGTAACATCTAGCACATCTTTCACAAACCTCCTCGTTTGTCACTTAGAATATTTGAAAGATATGCAAAACAAGGATCTTCGTGTATGCAAACAATGATTTTCCCTACAATATTAACAAGTACCAGCTCTTTACCATACCTAAATGCCATCTATTAATACAGGCTTGGTGCACAAAGCCCTCACAGTTCATCTCATCCTTGTCCCATATACATGAGAACAAAATTTCACCACCAACAAAGTAAAGTGCTAGATTCCTGGAAGCAGATACTTAAATGCACAAAATAATACAAGATTGCAAAACTTAAATACAATTATGCACAAAATAATACAATATTGCAAAACTTAAATACAATAACAGCCTGTGGAATTTGGAAACCATAAAACATCCATCAACTTTAAGTTGTAACAAGAAAAAAAACCGAGAAAAAAGAAAAAGTGCAGAATAAATGAGCCCTTTTAGCCAGAAGATTATTAAAAATAGATGCTAATATTCATCAAGGAGATTTTAGGAACAGGCATTCCACCTCAAAATTTCCACTATGTGGATCAGCATTTAGTGTAATTTTCATGCCACCACCAAAGTATTTTGCATTCCCAACGCAAAGAGCTGTAACTTTAGGACATTTCTCCCAGTCACCGTCGTTTACCTACCAACTTTCACTTATAAACCAGATGTTAACTTTTTTGTGCATTAGCATGAAGCCTAAGTAGAAGAATACTAAGGACATCTTTCAACAAGTTATTTTGACGTTTATAGCAATACAAATTAATATGTTACACTGACTTTGATTCTGAAATCCTGGTTTTGATGCCCCATAAAGGCTTGCAAGGCACCAATACATCGCATAGAAACATAAAAACCTGCCTTGGCACTCCTGCTAATTTTTGCAAGGCATGTATTTAGATAATGATCTGAATCATGACTCGCAAGCCTCAATCTTGAATTTCCAAGTTACCCTTAGAAATGAATGTCAGCAACATTTACAAAGTAGTGCTCTTCTCCAGTGATGATGTAACCCCCTCCGTAATTATATCCTAAATACGCGATTAAAATGAAATAGAGACCAATAATAATCAAATAACATTTACTAACCCATCACATGATGGGGTTTTCAAAAATACCTTTCAAAATCTTTTATAAACTTGGTCTCATATTCACATTTCAAATACAATTACTACACGAAGATAAATCACATTCATATAAATATCAGAGTGCACAACATAATCATCCTGACAATCCCGGTACATACCTTCGCTAAAGATACACAGGGCACAATTGCCCATTACAATTCTTCAAATGGGGATTACACAATCTCATCTCAAAGGAGTCCTAGCCGCTCCCTCCACGAGCCACTTGCCCTGTCTGAATTGTTGGTAGGGGAGAGTGAGATTCGAGAGAATCTTAGTAGGAAATAGATACCATAATGCATGCATGATAGATGCTATGTGTATGACATGTTAGCTTTATCTAGATGCATGCCCCATAATGACATTCTGCATACTCAATGTTTCATGTAACAAAACTATGGCCACAGCAAAACAGAAACAGAGCTTCATTTATTCAAATATGCCCTACACAATCAAGTAAAGCAATCACATACATCACTACACAAGCAAAGATATCAAATACATGCAAGTAATGTAAGTCCCCTACCTCCAGTCTTTTCTCCTCGATTTGCATGCCAGCAACTCAGGGCTTCACATTCGATCCTACAATGTCAAATGTACTATTTAGACACTTCCATAGTGTTTCTGGGGGTTATATGAGGCTATATTGAAAATTTACTAAAATACCCCTGAGACCCGGCTCGGCCCCGCCGTACCCGGTCCGGCTGTACTTTTCTTGAAATTTTGACATAGGCTATTCTAACATATTTTTGCCCAAGGAATCCATTTCCGAACTTGGAATTATCAAATTCAATTTCAATTTACAAATTTACCCTTGGCAGCCCCACTTTAAGGGTTTCAAGGGCGTTTTCGTAATTATGTTTTTTCTGCCTTTTCCGAAAAAGTGACCAACTGTAACCCTACCTAATTTTCGTTCCTGAACTCAATGGAACCATAAAATCATTGAAATCCAACTCTAAGACCCATTTATAGCCATAACCGAAATATACAAGTACTCCGGGGAAAATTGGGGTTTTTCGATTTCGGCTCCGTAAATGTGTTTCTTTCTACTTCTAACCACTTTATTAACCATTACATTGGGTTAGAACTACCATTTAGTATCAATTTGGGTATCATAACACCTAGGCCAACCCATTTTCCAAATTTACAAACAAAAACAATCCGGTGAAATTTTACCGATTAAATCAACCACAGCAGCCAAAACAATCAAAGATTGAAGTTTCGGAAGTTACCTCAAGCTCCCTCTGGCTTTTACTCATTATGGCTGAACCCTAGCCCCTTTTAAACAGCAAAATTAAGCTTCAAGTACCTTAATCCATGTAGAAGAGAAGTTTAGGAGAAGGATTATACGCGTTAGGTACGAATTCATCCAAGAAATCGACCTACCTCGCGAGTTTTCTCCTTCCTTCTCCCTATTTTCTCCAAGCTCTCTCTCTCTCACATTTTTGTTTCTGAAATGGCGTCAGGAAATGGCTGATGAAGATGGAGGAATTGCTTTTAATTCCATGCTGATGTCATCTTTTATTTTGATGATGTCATAATTCCCATTTTCGGATTTTCTGGCAGATTTTCTGCTCAAACTTTAAAAAATCATAACTAATTCTAGAAAAATCGAAATGTGGTGATTCCAAAGCCAAATGAAAGATATTTAAGTCCTCTTCATAGGAAAAATATTGGCCATTACTAAAAATCACCACACAATTCCAGAATTACATAAAACTCATCACTGCCCCAAAACAGAGTTCAGTTTCCATCCCAAACTTTGGACAGTCATATCTCCTAGTTCACAAAATGGAATGGCACATATGTCCATTTTGAAGCTTGGGATGTAAACTTTAAGACTGGAAAGTTTTAGAATTTTTAGACACCATTGGTCATTCAAAATGTTCACACAAACTGACTGCCCGAATAGAGTTTCACTGGACAGAATTTCAGATTATGCATCTTTGCTTCCAATGGTTCCATTTTCATACCAAACATCATTCCCACATAAATTTTCACAAGGAATCCATTGGAAACACAAAATCAATCAAATTCACATCTCATTGACATGTTTTCACAACAATCTCAATATGTCAACACAATTCACATTTCAAAACCTAACATTGCAACTTTTCCATTCCAAAGTTCCAAATCAATTTCAATGACATCAAAACACACTATGACACCATTTCCGACACAATACCCCATTCAATTCTTCCCTCTATTTTAAGTCAATTTGGATGTTAATCCATAATTGAACTCAAATACAGGGTTTCGGCGCTACTCACAACACACACGAATCACATTCCAGTGCCAAATCACATCATATTCTCTAAAAGGGTTATTTATCACTAACCACATCCACTTTTGGAGTCATTAACCTTTAATCACAATTTGGGATCTTGCTAAACCGGGTCTTAGCAATCCACTAATCTCAGGCTTATTCTCTAGCCTCGAGTCTCAAAATTCGGGGTATTACAGATGACACCAACATCTATCCTTGATCTCACCCCTAAAGAACTCCTACATTAGCATTTATAAAAGAAAAAGCAAAAGCAAATATAGTAACAGGTTTTGCCGCAAGTTCTGCGAACCATGAACCACAACATGACTGGAATAGGCCAACAAGGTAACTGAAGATCAACACCTTTAGAAAATCGTTCAATGGCTTCGTATGGATCATTTTTCCTGGCAAAGGAAACAGATGTATCCATTCAATCAATTCTCTCAAGGTTATATACTCCATACAAATTAGAGATTAAACAATAAATAAGGCAAAGAAACTATAAATAACCACCTAAATGTTCCTGTGAAATCAGAACTAGTACCCAGGGGAATGAGCTGTACAAAGGCAGAACATAGTTACATCCCTTGCTGAGAAATCCAATCACAAGATGTGTTACAGATGACTGAATCTAAGACTCTTCACAAGATGCGTTACAAATGACTTGTTATTAACAAGTACGCAAAAATGATCGGCCCTTCACTCCCATGAGCACGCAATGAAAAGAAAAGAAAAGATAAATACGACAAAAATGTTGCATCTACAGAAAATTTTTTTCGAACATCTTTAGTGTTGTGTAATATCTTAATTTTTATTTTAAGATTTAATCATGATTAAGAAAAAATTAAGTATGATAAAAGAATTTATCATGTAATTGTTGAGATAAAAAGAATTTATACGAAACAAAGTTTATAAAAGTAAAAGAAATAATAATAATAAGTTAAAAAAAAGGAGAATTTTATAAAAAAAAGGGAAGAGGGCAGTATAATATATATATGTATAAATATAATATAATATTATAACTAATGGTGGCCATCGAATGGGGATCTGGGTGCAGTCCGCTGCCAGTCCTTTTCTCCCAAACTACACCGTTTTGGTGTAGTTTGGGGGGGGGGGGTTAAAGGGGTTGGGTTTTTTTTTTTGTAAAAAAAATGGAATATAGTATTTTAAAATATTTTTTGGAAGTATCTAGTATTTTAAAATATTTTTAAGTAACATGTAGTATCCTAAAATAATTTTTAGTACTTTAATTCCTTAAAATATTTTTTCAGTTGTACCCACTGTGTTAGCAGACTGATTGCAATTTAGCCCTTAATGTATTTTTTCAGTTCCAAAAATCACGTTAAAATATTTTTTTGGTGTTTTTAACCCTTTAAAATATTTTTTTGGTGCTTTTAACTCTTTAAAATACATTAAGAGTTAAATTGCAATCAGTTTGCTAACACACTGGATACAACTGAAAACATATTTTAAGGGGTTAAAGTACTAAAAATAATTTTAGGATATTACATGTTACTTAAAAAATATTTTAAGATACTAGATACTCCAAAAAAATATTTTAAAATACTATATTCCATTTTTTTTACAAAAAAACCCAGCCCCTTTACCCCCAAACTACATCAAAACGGTGTAGTTTGGGAGAAAAGGACTGGCAGCAGACCGCTAGGCAGCGGACCGCAGCCAGATCCATCGAGTGGAGGGGTATTATTAACCCAAAAAAATCGAACTCCCTCCTCTTATTATTGAAACCTGTGGCTGCTCCCTCTGGTACCTTCTTTCTTTTTGGTTCGTGGCGCTGGTGAGAGGGTGAGAGAGAGGCAGGCGTGGAGAGAGGGAGGGAGGGAGGGATGGAGAGTGAGAGAGGAAGACAAAGTTTGGGTTTTCTCTACTATATTTGGGTAAGTAATCGACCCTCTCTATTTCAAAATTCCTCTTCTTATTTTCAATTTTTATGAAAGGTATAATCTAGGGTTTGTTAGATTTTAAGATTTTGGGTAATTCAATTTATTCTTTAGCTTTTGATGGCACTAATAGGGGTAGAATAAGAATGGTTATGATTTAGTTTTAACTAAATGGTTGATTTAAGGAAAATAAAGTTAAGGTTTGGTAGGAAATTTGTAATTTATGACATGAGGTATGATGATTCAAATTTAATGATTTCCTTTAACTTATTAGAGGTTATATTGATGAATGAATGAGTTAGTTTTGAGGTTTATAAGAAAATATGAATATATGGGATTTTGGGTGAAACTTTAAGTATAGGGAATTTGATATTTTGAATAATTTGAGAAGATAGTCGAGTTCTAGTGATTCTAAATTTCTAATAGTGAAAAATAAATTATGAAAGGAAGAAATGTGATTGTGATGATAATTTGGAGAAGAATTTATTTATGGGATTTGCACTAAAGGTTGAAGTGAGCAAATATTGTGAATTTTAGTAGGAATGGAGGAAAGTATTATTGGATAATAGAAATATTATTAGAATAAAGAAATTGAGTTATGATGGTAAAATTGAGAATTTTGAAAATTTGTATTAAAGTGAACAATTTGAAGGTTATATAAAAAAATTGAAATAGAGTTTAATTTGTGAGTTAGATTTTGACTTGATATTGATAATGAGATTAAAAGAAAAAAGCTTTGGTAATTGGTTGATTGAGAATGGTCAAATATGATAGTGGAACCTCTAAAGAGACTTTAAGTCTATAAATTGTTTTTGTTAACTACTCATTTAGTTTGAATTCTAAATTGTGGTTTTAATTGATTGTTATAGATTGATTTGTGAATTGTGGTAGAGCTTGGAGCTTGGATTCTTGTGGTAAATTTAGCTTTAGCGAGAGGTAACTACTTTTCACTTGTTATGTGTTTTGGTATGTTATTTGTGAGTATTTTGTAAAATGATTATAAGAATGAAAATGGAATATTGATATTGATTAGATATTTCAATGAGTAATTTAAAATGTTTATTGAGATTGAAAAAGTTATCATGATGTTGATAAGTATTTCGATAGAAATTGCCTTGTGGAACCTTATGACTTGAATTGTGAAATATACATATATATAATTGACATATTGTGGCATGCATATGAAGATGATTGAATAGCTATTTATGAATAATAATTGTGATCATTGAATTGAGATGGGATGGAGTAGTTTGTTCTACCACGTAATATAACCTTCATTTTGCATGATGGTTGGCTTTTTATTGTCCCACTAGTTCAATGAGGGACTGCCTCACTGTTCAATAAAGAGCTGCAGCACCCCAATAGTTCAATGAGGGCAAAAGATTCATGGTCTGGGGCATATGCTCTATGGATTTTGGCCCATGGGTCTAGTTAGTGGAAATAAGACAATTCAGTTGGATTGATGGGAGTCAACTTGGGAATTGTGATACAGAATTTGTGATATAGAAATTGTGATACGAAATTTATGATATGGAAATTCCGATATAGAAATTGTGATACGAAATTTGTGATATAGAAATTGTGATATAAAATTTGTGATATGTAAATTGTGATACGGAATTTGTGATGTGGAGTTTGTTATGTGGAGCTACATAATAGAATCTATGGTATGGAATTTTGTGAATTATAAATCAAATACTTTGTTATATAATTTGTTCCACTTGGCACCTCATTTAGGGTGTGTTTGGTTCAACGGAAACGAGGTTAGATGAGGTTTTTTAAAGTCAAGTTAAGGGAGGTATGAGCTTTATTTGGTTCAAGATAAGGGGATATGAGTTTTGGTTTCTTGTTTGGTTCAGAATGATAGGTGAGGGGAGTTAATTATAAGTTGACAAATATACCCTTCTCTTTATCTATATATTTTCCTTCTTTTACAATTTTTTTTAATAAAATGATTATTTCTTAATTTCTTATATAACATTCCTTAAAATTTTTACATAGCAATATATATTTTAAGTTACGACATGTGTTAAGTGAGTACATGTGTGAGGAAAAGTTGGCAAAAAAAAAAATGTGAGGAAAAAAGGTTTTTATATTAGAGGAATATATGTGGAATAATCAAAAATTATCATGAGCAATTTGGTCAAAATGATTCATAAAATTTCTTTCACCTAGGAAAAACCCCAAAGTTGGAGGTTTGAGAAGGGAGGGGAGGGAGCAGTACAAGAAAAAAAAAATCTCTCCTTATCTCCCCTACTTCCAACCAAACAAGGTTTTTTAATCTTCAACCCTCCCCTAACCTCCCCTAACTTAGAAAAGCCCCCCAACCAAACACACTCTTAACATGTGTAATGAGTTGGGTAGTTGGTTACTGAGCCTTTTGTCTCACCCTATTGATTTAGCATTTTTCAGATAATAGTTCTTTTGCTAGTTAATCGGGGAAGGCTCTGAGGCTGGATTATTGTGATAATCTTTGTAAAGCCTCCTCCTTTTTATTTATATGATGAATTGTTGTGTATTGCCACTGTAGGGCTCATATTGGATACTCTGATGTTATATTATGTTTTGGATTATACTATTTTGTATCATGGATAAGTAAGTCAAGGGGATATTTGAGAAAATTACTATTTAAGTATTTTATTAATTGAGTTGGATATTGAACTTGTGGTCGGATGAGTATATTCTGGACTTTGAAAGTCCAAGGCTCAAGTGTGTTGATTAATTATAATTTAGTTTGTCAAACGATTAGAAGAGTTTCATGATCCATGATGAATTTGAAATGTTTGGTTAATGGATAGTTGACTTTTGACATTTGATAAATATTTGAGAAAGAATAGTACTAAAAAATGAGTTTTATCTTTGAGCTATGATTGAATATTATATTCTGAGCTTCGAGAAGCTCAAGCCCAACTGTTAATTGAAATGACTTTATAAATATGTTGATTTGAAATGACTTAGTGTACAATTAGAAAGGTTCTATGATCTATGATAAATTTTAAATGACTAGTTTACTATTTTCCATTATGGATAGATATTAGCAGTAAATCTTTTATAACCATGGTAGTGTTTTCAAATGCTTATCCGCACTCTTTTTCTCCCATGGTTAACTTTTGAAAGATAAGTTACAATAGTTTTTACTATGATAGACCTCAGGATTTAAGTTTTCCCTCTTACTCCATAGAATTGTTTATTATCCATAGGATTGATCAAGTGTTTGGATAATTGATTTTTATGGAAGTGTGATGAATTTTTTTTAAGAAAATCAAATTAAAATCATCTGCCACAAATGGATTTTGAAACCCAGGTAGAGGAAAGTAACAGCTTGGTAGCCCTGATCAGTGTAATACTCACGTGGGATGGAAGGAGGGGGCTGGATGAAGCCCGGTGGAGGAACAGGTTCATGCCAAACGGTGTCATGAGACCAAGGGAGGAGCCGAACATGGGAGGTGACACAGGCAGTCACATGAGCGTGGGAGGAGACCGGCAGCCTTTGCGACGACTTCAAGAGCGAGAGACAAGTAGGGAGGCGACAATGAAGATAGAGAGCCGTAGAGAGAGGAGGTGGGAGGCGATAGTGGCAGGACCCTTATGCGTCCTTTATATGAAAAAGGGACTAGCGTCCCTTTCCAACTAATGGATACCAAAAGCCAACCTTTTTTGTCCCCTATTTTAGACGAACGCCAAAAGCTTGAGTTTTTGCTATCCGTTTATGTAAAACGGACGTTGAAGATGGCAGACACTAAAATTAACACGTATAATTATAAAAATGTCACCGCTTTCATTTTTTACTTCATTTTTTTAAAAATAGACATTTTTTAGGTAAGTAAAATATATATCCTATAGTAGCGACATAAATAGTGTTCTCTCACTAACAAATAATTATTGTCCTATAAATTGATAACTTAAACTAAACATAACAATTAGAAAAAGCTGAATCACTTGAAGATTTGGTCAAACACAAAGTTTGAGTCTTTATTATGAGGGATTTATAGAGACATGGGTGCTGACCAGAAGGGATTCTGAAAGGAGGAGAACAAGAGTGACCGGTTGTTCCTATTGTACATCAATCGAGGATTATCCATATAAAGGCATATATATATAAAGGTAACAGTTTATGGGATTTTATTATGAAGTTTCAATGATAAGAAAAGTTATCTGCTGATGACATAAAGTTCACAGGAGTTTTTGTATATAATTTACCCTAATTATTATGTCTTAGATTGAGTATTTTGGACTCAAATGTCCTTGTTATTAATGCTTAATTTAACTTTAGCTTCTGATTTGTGCATCTCCTCGTCCGATGCCCCTGATTCGTCTACTTCTGCTTCCACTCCTGCTGCTGCAGTTTTTGTGCCATTTGATTCTGCAGTGTTGCCATCTTCTCCTATGCATGTGCCATCCACACCTTTAGAACCTCCTACTAGCCGGCGTATGGTTACTAGATCCATGAATGGCATTTACAAGCCAAAGGTTTTTGGTGCAGAAACTGAACCTTTCTATTGTGAAGGAAGCTCTTGCTTCACCATTATGGAAGAAAGCTATGGATGAGGAGTATGCTGCCTTGATGAGAAATAACACTTGGCATTTGGTCTCTCTCCCTCCCAACAGACATGTTATAGGGTGTAAGTGGGTATGGAAACGTAAAACAAATCCAGATGGCGGCACAGCTAAACTCAAAGCTCGGTTAGTATCTAAAGGTTTTCATCAGCAGGAGGGTTTTGATTTTACAGAGACTTTCAGTACAGTTGTCAAGCTTGTGACTATTAGAGTGGTGTTATCTGTTGCTGTGACTCAGAAGTAGAGTATTAGACAAATCGATGTCGATAACGTTTTCCTCAATGGTACTCTATCTGAGGAAGTATACATGCAGCAACCACCTGGCTATGAACATGGCACTTCCTTGGTCTGTAAACTTGATAAGGCTCTATATGGCCTCAAACAAGCTCCTCGTGCTTGGTTTGAAAAACTCTCTTGTGCATTTCATAAGCTAGGTTTTGTGAGTAGAAAATGTGATCACTCTCTTTTTGTTCGAGCTACTAAGACTGACATCATTTATGCCTTAGCCTACGTTGATGATATCATTATTACAAGTGCTTCTTCTGCTAGTATTTCAGCTGTCATTACTGCCTTAAATAAAGAATTCTCACTTAAAGATCTTGGTAACTTCAGCTACTTCTTGGGAATTGAAGTCAAACGCTTATCTGATGGAACTTTGGTTATGTCCCAAGCCAAATATGTTAAAGATATCTTACATAAGCCTGGTATGATGTCTGCTAAAGGGGTGGTCACTCCTATGGTCACAAATCTTAAATTGTTTAAAGAAGGACCTCATCTTTTTGATAAACCATAACTTTATAGGTCCATTGTGGGTGCTCTACAATATGCTACAATTACTAGACCTAAGATTAGTTTTTCTATCAACAAAGTTTGTTATTTTATGCAGGCTCCTCTCAAAGAGCATTGGGTTGCAGTCAAACGAATCCTCCGGTATCTTGCTGGTACTGTTAGTTTTGGTATTCATTTTTGGCCAAATGTATCCATCTCTTTGGTTGCCTTTTGATATGTTGATTGGGCATCTGATTGTAATGATAGACGTAGCACTAGTGGATACTGCATTTACTTTGGGAGTAATCTTGTCTTATGGTCCTCTAAGAAGCAACCAATTGTCTCGCGTTCTAGTACTGAGGCCGAGTACCGCAGTATGGCTTCAGTCATCTCAGAAATTCTTTGGCTGACATCTCTCTTCTCTGAACTTCACATTCCCCTACCTGAGGCACCTTAGATCTTATGTGATAATTAGGGTGCTGTGTTGATCACTGCTAATCCAGTCTTACATGCTCGGACTAAACATCTTGAACTTGATCTTCACTTTGTTCGTGAATGAGCTATTCGTAAGGAAATCCAAGTGGGTCATATTCCAGCTACCGCACAAATTGCCATGGAACAAAAATTTGGACCAGACCGGCCGGTCTGACCAAAAAACTGGTGAACCGGTCCCTAGTTTGGTCTAGTTCGTTGCTTGAGAGGGGAGGAGAGTTGAACCGGTGGAAACCGGTACAAAACCGGTGGATTAATGGTTCAACCGGTTTGTTTTTTTTTTTTTGAAAAATGAGATATCTTTGGAAGGGATGTAGAAAAATGAAAAAAAAAACAGAGAGGGAAAAAGATGAGACGTTTCAGCAGCTCCTCGTGCTCTTTCGTCTGTTACCTCATGTAGTCTTTGTTTGTTTGAACATTTCCCTTCTTGACATTAACACACGCCCATGGAAGAAATACAACAATTGAAGACCAAGAAGAAGAAGAAGGAAGGAGAAGTGAAAATGTCGAAGTAAAGAAGAAGAAAGAGAAAAAATATCCATCAATGCAATTAAACTTTGCGTGTTGACTATTGGGCTTCATTACTTTTCAAATTGTCATATAGGTAAACGTGTTTTAGGACAAGTGAAGGTTGACACTAGAACTAGAGTATAGGTGATAGGAATTGTACTATTCATTAAGTCACTCTCTCTCTCTCTCTCACGGTTTTAGTAATTTTTTTATAAATAGGTTTCATTTTTTTCCCAATATAAATAGTTTCATATATCAATATATATTTGAAAAGTTAAACATTTTTAATATTATCTATTTTTATATTAAATTTTTAACAATTTTAATTTTACTTCAAGTAATCGAATCTAACATAATCAATTAAGTTTATCTATAGAAGTTAAAAAATATATTAATATATATATATATTGTTACTAATAAATTGTAATATTTTAATATGACTGGTTCGATCCTCGGTTAGACCCCGGTTGACCTATTAACCCTTGAACTTGTTCTGTGACCTGTTCATTGCCCAGTCTGATTTTTTGTTCCTTGCAAATTGCTGATGGTTTGACCAAACCACTTTCTGGCTCCTAATTTTCAGATTTCACCCACTATCTTCAGGTTGGGGAGTACATCAAATTGAGGGGGAATGATAGTGTAATTAAGTAGTTACTCCCTCCGGTCCTATTTATAAGCAACTTTCTCTCTCATAGGGCTGGTCTCTTTTATAAGCAACTTTCACTTTTTGTCTGAAAATTCATGCTTCTTTTTCCTATTTTACCCTTATTAAATAGGCTAGATTAGTTTCAGATATGTAACTAATATCTGTTTGTAACTATTTTGGGTAACTGACTTATAACTATGTCAGTGGACATGTGTTAGTCTCTCTAGCCTATATATACTGTACAACTATCTCATCTAATACATCAATTACTCATTTCTCTCATCTAGATTCTATACTTCTCTAAATCCTTCACCCCTCACAAGGTACATGTGCAGTCCTAACCTTCCAATCTTGTTCCATGCGTTCCCATTTTTGTGATTTTTCACTTGGTCTTTCTCTTGTTCACTGAATCCTTACTTTGAGTGATAGCAAATAGCCATATATGAGCCACCATCCACTATGAACCTCTTGATGCCTAGGGTCTTCATAACTTGGAAGCCTACTACAATGTTCCAAAGATTTGCTTCAAGTGGGATGAAAAGGCCCAACCTATGCATGAATTCTCCTATCCACTTCCCATCCTTGTTCTCAACACGGCTACCACCTGCTGCCATATAATCATAACCCTTACTATCCCGTCTAAGGTCACCTTTGTTGGTGTTGTTTTGGTGTGTGTGTGTGTGGGTTGGGGGGGTGATATTGAGAGAAACAAATGAGTTCTTATTCAACACCTAATCAGATACGCATGTTCTTCATAATCGGTCCTTAACCCTATTGCCAGTTATCATTTGTCTTGCCTGATTAGGATCTGCGCCTTGCTGTGTTTGAAGGCCTACTATTGATCAGTAGAGGGGGCGATATTGAGAAAAACAAATGAGTTCTTATTCAACACCTAATCAAATACGCATGTTCTTCATAATCGGTCCTTAACCCTATTGCCAGCTATCATTTGTCCTGCCTGATAAGGATCTACGCCTTGCTGTGTTTGAAGGCCTACTATTGATCAGTATGTCATGGTTCCCACTACTATGCATATAAGTGATGAGTATTAAAAAGTACTTTATTAAAACTTTCTGGTGGTAGTTGGGAGCCTTCTTCAAACCTAGCAGCATTTCTCCATGTCCAGAGGCACCAACATGTGAAAGAGTGTATTCCATGGTATCCTTTCACTTTTACATGTAATAAGGACTGCTTTGGACTCTGTCTACCTTTGGGAAGTTTCCCCTAGATGTTGTTTGGCATTAAGCAGTCCTTATTACATGTACTGTGGTTTCTTGCATGTCTAGCAGATATCCCAATTTAAGTTGGTCATGGGCAAATATTAGTGGAATGTTTAAATGGGTAAGAGCCATGGAAGTACTTAAATAACATATGAAATATGGTAGATTTGAACTTGGAGATCCAAGATCTAAGAAAAACTGCAAGTTAGGTCGGCACTACATTTTCTGCCAACTTCAACCTTTCCCCCTTCAGCATTGCCTTATGTTTCTTTGATTTAACCAGAATCTCCCAACATGAAAGGAGAAACAAATTCATATAATTATTATGTTGTTAGAGTAATGTTAGGTAATTGAAATTTTAATTCTTTTCCCCTAATGTGTTTGGGCAACCTTGTTTAATCATTGTTTCTAATTAAGATTTATGTCCGGAAATGTATCAAACTCATGATCATGCCAAGTGCACGTGTTGACAAGTTTCAATTAATAATATTTCAAAACTGAAGGAAATATTGACTTGGAGATATTGACAATGGATGATGTTAATCATTGTGGATAGTTTTGGCAAAATTGAGATGAGAGCCTGTGTGGCGTGTATAAGCAGCTTCTGACAATGCAATAAAGTTGTTTCCATTATGTGAAGCTACTTAAACTTTTCTATCAACAGAAGTATCTGTTCTTGTGGGCTATCTCTTTATAAAGTTCAAATATAATTTTATGTGGTTTAATATTTCTCTACACAGTCTGTTCTACGTGATGTTCTTGACAAGTTTCTGCCAGAAGATGCTCATATTAGATGCAATGGGAGAGTTCGAGGTAATGTTTCATGCTCATTTTCTGTTAACAGTTGTTATAAGTAATAGATACTTGAAACTTTATTCGTGCAAAGAACAAAAGGAGAGTTGTTTCTTCTAGGATTTTAAAAAGCTTTGATGAACCTTATGTCATAGGTTTTCTGTTGCAGTTGCTGTGACGCAGCTTTTTTGGAGACCTAGGGGCTTATTGGTGGATCAGTTTGATTCCTGGGATGATCTTATCAATGCAGTTTTTACTTCTTCCTTTATTCCAGGGTGAATTATTAGCAACATGCTGTTTTATCTTGTTTTGCAGGCTATTTTCACCCACATTTTAAAGTACTGAGGAAACTTAAAGTGAGTTATATCTCGCTACAGGTATCTTGCACCAAGATCAGCAACAATGTTTAGAAACCGACTATGCATGGATGGTGGTTTGATGTTGTTTATGCCACCAACATCTGCTGCACAAACGGTATACAAGATTTTCCGGAGTTGATTCCCTTGCGAGGCTTTATCTAATTAATTTCCTTTTCCCCTAATTTTAATAATATTCTTCTTCTAAGCTAGGGGATTCCTTCCTCTGTTGCATTTTGTCTAGTGAGAATATCTATTGGGTCCAACTCCTAAAAATTTCTTCATGTTGGCTGCATGTGAAGTATTGATTACATTCGCTGCTCACTTGGCCAATTTGTGTGAATAAGGGTGTGAAATGGGAGAATGAATGAATAATTTTTCCATAAAAAAATCTCTTAAATGAATAATTTTCATGGGATAACTTCTATTAAAAAACCTTTTTGGCCCTTTATATCTTGATTTTGTCACTATTCCTAATCCAATAATAGTGGCAACTTCGGGAATAGTTGTCAATATTGTTATGTAATTAATAAATGAGAGGGAAGTTAGTAAAATGTTAATAGGTAGTTATGTTGGTTAATTGGGCATTAAGGATTGTAGTCAGTTCTTTGAATAATAATAGTTGAGCCTTTCTCATTATCTACTTCTTTCTCTTCTGTCATCTATCTATCTTCCATCTCTCTCTACCTCCCCTGTTTCTCTCCTTTTGTCCCTCTTCCATACATCAGTATGCTTTAAAGTAATCAACAGTAATATTCTGTTTTCTGGTGCTGCATCATAAATATGGCTGGCTGTACTATGGACGTGTGAATTGAGGGGATGATTATTAAGTTTATTGCTGAAGAAATTCACTTGCAGCCTGTTGAACTTTTCATATGAATTTCCTCTTGGGTTTCATTGCCATTTGTGTTTTAATGTTACCATATTTCAATCTTCATCATAGCTCGTTTTGCCTCTTGACAGGTTCGTGTTTGTGCTTTCCCCACAAGTCTACTCAGATTGGAAGGAGCAGGGATCATCAGCCCAGACTGTAATCCTGAAAATGTGGCCAGTCCTCGCCAGGTACATCTCAGTTTTTGAATCAAGAAAGACCTTTACTTGTCGTAAGGTGATGATCGTTATGCTTCAAAAAATTTCAGCTTTTCAAATGGGCTCTTGAGCCAGCAGAAGATGACATTCTCGACCGGCTCTTTGAATATGGGTTGAAAGATGCTGCTGACTGGGCAACGGAAAACCCTGCTGAAAAAATACTTGAAGAAGAAAAGGCTGTAATTGGAAACAGCATTTCAACATATATAGCTCATTGTGGATAATCCTCATTTCTGTTTGGAGATTGTAGATGGATAAGGAAGGTATAAATCCTTGTCTCCAATTGTGTCACGTGGAAACCTGTTCATTGTGGTATAAAAGGAACAGAAATCATAGGATAGGAAGATAAAGTTCATCACATTGGAGTGCATAAATTCATTTCTTATTATTATTGTATATGTTGTAATCAAAATTTTGATCTTGACAAGAAGATTAAGACGAAAAACGAATTTAATGCCACTAGATATAGCTTAGTGGTAAGGGGTGTGTGAATAGGTTAGCAAGAGATCACACACACAGGAAAAGGTCATGACATTTGAAATCCACGACTAACCTGATTTATTGAGAATAATCATTTGTTGTAAAGTACAAAGAAAGATGAGTTTTGTCTACATTTGATTCACAAATAAAAGGTGCTTTCAGTTTTTTTAGTGAATGTACCTAGTGATTCAAAATGATCTACCTATATTTTGTTGACTCCGTTGGTGTTGTCCAAATATATGAATTTTTAGCATTTTCAATTAGTAGTTGCCCTTGAGTTCTGTAGCTTTTGTGAGTACATGTTTCTGTTTTGTTAAATATATCTGGATTTAAGACCGGATAGGTTAACTTGGCATTCATATGAATGCATATACTTTCACCTGTATTAGTCTTTTGCTTTCATATTGACACACTAATTGCACAAAGCTGCAAATTCCTGTAGCCCGGCTTAACACTCGGATGCTTTGATAATATGTTCTCAGTTCTCACACATTCATGCTCAGAACTCCATGTTATTACCTGAAGCTTCATATTAATGAAAATTTAGCGCATGAACCTTTATTTGATCCTAATGTCGTTATTTAAAAAAGGGCAGACTAATACACAAGACTCCATCAAATGAAGTTTGGGAAGGGATATATATATTTATATGCATCTATTCCCTTGTAAGATGAGAGGTTGTTTCAGAATTTGAATTTTTAACCTCCAGGTCACATAGCAACAACCTTTTTATGCTTCGAGGCTCATTTTAAACCTAATGCTATTATTAACACCTAAATATTTGTTTCCTTATTGTCATTCTATTAAAGGATTTGGAAACAGACATTTAAAAATTGTGCAGATTTTTTCTCCTTTCAAAATTATAGGTGTGGAAAGCTATTATGCCCCATATTTATTTTCTCCTTTCATTTCAAAACTAAAGGTGTGGTGACATTTGCCACTCAAAAAATCCCTATTGCCCTTTGATATTTTTGGGAAGCGAGTTTTTTCATGGAATTGTAAGTGAAAAAGAAGTAGAAATGGGAAGAAAGTAGGGTAGAAGTGGGTATTTTAAAAAATATTTGGTATATCAATAGAACCCTGATATAATTTTTGAAAAGACAAAAATAACCCTGCTAAAAAAGGCAAAAACTGCAAAAATAATCAACAAACCTAAAGATGGAGGGGCCCGGTTCCATTGCAGTACCAACCATAGGGCAATCAAAGACGACGATTTGTGTCGAGCTCATTGGAGGAGCTTATTCAAAGGCTCCTCTGGATTACCAACAACCAATTGGTTTATGTGGTGCGCAACCTTATCTTTTTTTTAAAAAAAAGAATACGACTTTGAATATTAGGAGGTGACAAAATACATTTATCGGGAGTGGTGAAAGCCTTTTATGTTCTAAGTTTCGAAAGGAATTAGTTTCAAATCTAATGTAGTTTGAAGATACTTGATCAAATAGAAAAGCTACTCTACATCCCATTTTCACCTCCAACCAAATGAGACAAACAAAAAAAACTGAATTCAATAATATATCATGTAAAATTTAGGGAAAATCCTTGATAAATGACCACAAAATGATGAAAAGACACAGAGGTGATAGAAGATTATGAAATACTGCAGAGGTGACAGGTGACTGAGCAGGGATTTTTATTTTGGGATCAAAAGACGGGTTTTCCCTTAGGAGCTGAAAAGGAAAGAGAGAGATATGTGCCGAAGTGACATGGTGCAGCTGCAAGACGAGAGTGAAGGAGCAAAGCAAGCCAGCGAAATGTAAGGTAGCTGAGGTATGTACAAATAATCCCTTGCCCCATCGATCATCATTAATTATTCTTCCTTATCGTCATTTGCATTTGCGTGGGAAGTGAGCGTTTCAGAGTTGGGTAGTTCTTGGGTTGGAGGGACGTGATGCTTGGTGTTAGTGCAGGGGTAAAATTGCCAATGCTGAGTGAATGTGGTAGAAGATGGCGATGGAAGATGATGTGAGTTAGAGCTATAAGAGTGAAGAGAAAAGATAGAGTGGATTTTGTAGGAAATGAGTAAGAGGAAGCTGAGAAACCCTAATGCAGAGCTGTTAAACACTGAAGTGCACAGTTAGTTTTCTTCTTTTTACTGATACTGTGCGCATTTATTTGTTGCAGGGGAAGTAACAAAATGAATGAAAATAGTAGGGGCTGTGCTACGAAGGAGTTGTTTTGTTATTTTCATGTAGGGGGAATTTTGAAAGTAATGATGATGGTGAAGTTAAGTACATTGGAGGTAGTATGAAGGTAAAAATGCTAAAAGAAGGGATAAGGCTGGAAGAATTAAGGGAAATCATTGCAATATGGACAGGTGATGTGGGGAGTAGTTGTGAAATTAAATATAAAGTTATGTTTGATGAGAGGACTTTAATTGATCTTGATAGTGATAGAGAAATAGGAAATTTGTTTCGGTTCAATGACAGCAGAGCTCATATGTTTGCAGCCCATAAGGATAATGTGAACCAACCTTTGCGATATGATCTGTAAGTTAGAAAAAGTTGTTGTAATGAATATGTTGGCATTTTGTAAGCAAATGTCGGTAATCGTTAATGAGATTTTGTAAATATTTAATGCAGGATTGAGAGATTCCTGCAACAGTCACCAGAAGCAGAGGTCATCAAGCCAGGAATTATAGTTTCAAAATAGGAAGATATATCATTGTGCACGGTGCCATGAAGCTGGGCACACATGGAGTTGCAAAAATCCCTATCCTAGTTGAAACTAATTTCTGTGAAGTAGTAGGTCAAATCTTTTGGTATATATATACTTTGGCCTGACTCTTCTGTGTTATTTTTTTGGATGAAGAGATGGGGTACATGGGGTAGCAAATGTTGTAAGTAATTAGTAATAGATATAGGGTAATGTCAATGACAAAGGAACATTAAGAGGAACCACTTTCTTAATGTCCTGTTGTCAATGCACATGTTAAAATAATGTTTATTGTTGCTAGTTTTTTGGCACTGACAGTGAATTCCCCATTTTTGTGTATGTAAGGTCATACCTCTTTATAAGGCCTACATGTAAGTATGTCATGTTTTTGGGTATATATTGTTCACTCCTTTCTTTTTGTCTATGTAAGTATTGTTTTGGCTTGTTTTGATGTGTTCTTATAACGCAATTGCACTGTCATGGCATGCTGATGTTTCAAGTGTAATGCTGCAGAAGTTATGGAGGAACATGTTAAGTGTTAATGTAGATTTAGGAAATGCGCATCGTCCATTCAGGGAACCTTAACCGTTGTTGGGAAAAATCTTGCAACAGTCTGGAATTTTGCTATCGTAGATAAAAAAAAGTTATCAGCTGCTAATAGTATAGACGTCTACGAAATGCAAATCATAAATCACGAAACATGTAATCCGTAGATGATAAACCTTTATGCGGATTTGGGGAACCAGTTTAACGTTAAGGGGCTTCAAAATTTGGAAGATTCAAAATGTTAGCGTACACGCCTGCACAATCCTTATCTACAATTGCGAAAAGCTTATATGAACCTGATACATGTTAAGATAATCTTGGGGAAAACAATTTGCTTCAGTTCTAGCGTCCAAGCTGACCAAGTAGTTAATACGTCTGCGAAATGAAAATAATTACTTGCGAAATAGGTAATCCTTATATGATAAACCTTTATCTGGATTTGGGGAACCATTATACCATTCAAGGGCTTCAAATTTCAAAGAGTCGAAATGTTAGCGTAAACGCCTGCGAAATAGTTAGCAAAACTTGTGAAAATATTATTTTAACCTGAGAAATGTGCTTGCGTCCAAGATGACAAAATAGGTAAGATGTCTGCGAAATGCAAATTGTAAATCGCAAAACAAGTAATACTTAGATTATAAACCTTTATCTGGATTTGTGGAACTAGTTTAACATTCAGGGGAATCAATTTTCAAAGATAGGCCAAATGTTAGCGGTATCATCTACGAAAGACTTATCTAACATTGTTATTCGTTTATATATACTTAACAACTGTTAATATAATGATGAGGTAAACAATTTGCTTCAGTTCTTGTTTCCGTCCAAGTTGCCAAAATTAGTTACGACATCTGCGAACTGCTAATCATAAATTGCTAAACATTTAATCATTAGGTGATAAACCTTTATCTGGATTTGGGGAACCAATATAACGTTCAGGGGATTCAATTTTTGAAGATAGGCCAAAAGTTAGCGGTATCACTAGCGAAATATTTATCTAACATTGAGATTAGCTTATATAAAGTTGACAAATGTTAATATAATGTTGGTGGGTCATATGCTTCAGTGCTTGTTTGCAACCAAGTTAACAAACTTGTGGGTGTGTCTGTGAAGTGCTTATCCTATATTGCTAAAAGGTTAATAGAACTTGATAAAACGTAATCATGCATTGCGGAAGCCGTGAAAAGTTAATGTAATTAAAGTGTCAGGCGAGTGACACAATATTTGCGTTACCAGATGCGAAGAGCTAATGTATGTTTGCGAAACCCATAACATGAGTTTGTATCTTATAATGTTAACTTGGGAAAAACAAAGTACCTTCAGGCTGTGTTCGCAACCAAGTCCACAAGCAATGAGGGGCGTGTGAGGAAATGCTTATCAAATTTTGGTAAAGACGTAACAAAACTTGATAAAACCATATCGGGAATTGTGGAAGCACTTTCACTAGCAGAGTATGAAATACACAAAGATTTGAACAATGTAGGCATTATAACCTGCGGAACTGCTTATCTAAGTTTATGAAAAAGTTATGACAAGTTCAAAAATTATAATGTAACGTGGGGAAAAACAAAAATAGCTTCAGCTCTTATTGGAATCCAAGGTGCAAAACGTGGGACGCTGTAACAGGATATGCTAAACAAATATTGGGAAATAGAATTCATAACTTGATAAACTATTAGGTAGCATTGTGGAACGTCCAAATTCAGGGGACATTTACAAAAATGTTAGCATCGGCATCAGCATCAGCACTTGATAAAGTTTTGTGTCTGTAAATGCTTGTGAGCATGGGACAACGCATAACAGTGATTTTGCCGCAACTCAGCGACTAATGTCTACGCCAATCCAAGAAACGACCACTTCCAGACCGCCGTTGTCTCCCTCTGTCAGCCTGCGGTGGACCAACCGACTTCTTGCCCACCGTCGACGCCTCCTTCGCAACACAAAAGCACACCCAACTCACCCCAAATGACTGCTTTTACTGGTATGGGTCGTTGTTTGTTCTCATTTTTTAGCCGTTGGAACAGTCGACCTCTTCTCTACTTCAATGGCAGAATGTGGCACACTCCCTAGCCCCGTCAACTCCTTCCTCCCTCCTCAAATCGACCCAACCCACTTCGGACCCACTATGCAACTAACAACCCCTACTCCCCACCACTCTTTTACTCCTCCAAAACCGCCACTGACCCACTCCCGAAAAAAACAACTCCCTTTCTTCCTCTTTTCTTTTCAAATTTGCCTAGAGGCAAACCCATCTTTTGATCCCAAAATGAAAATCCCTACTCAGTCACCTGTCACCTCTACAATATTTCAGAATCTTCTATCACTTCTGTGTCTTTTCATCATTTTGTGGTCATTTATCAGGGGTTTTTCCCTAAAATTTATAGCAAGTCAATTTTTTTAATGTAAAATGTTAAAAAATAGATGCTAGATGTATTACAAGTTACCTTAGCGAAGATAGTCATTAAAGTACCAAGATTTTTGTACACATTTTATAAAAATGTTTCAAGAAAGTAAATGCTTAGGTTCGGTTGAATCATTTTTAAACAACCCATCCATTTAATATTAGTTGATGGGTCATATTATGAACTATATAGGCTTGGCTAATTCCACTAACTTGATGCAACTATATATAGATATGTCAAATCATGCAAACGTTCAAGGGGAACCAAAACTTGTGGTATGGAAATTACTTCATCTGGCCCTTCCTTCTATAGACATCCTGAATGGCCACATAATGCTTGTTTGGATGTAGGAATAGTGAATCTTTGGATCATATTTTTTCGGATGTTCTTTTGCCAAGGCAGTTTGGTTTGGATGTTTCTCAATTAGTCCTCCTGACTCCTCAGCTCCATAATTGCTGTAATGGCTCAAAGGCTTGTTCTTGCATCTGATGAATAACGGACAACCACTCAGATTTGGTGAAGGGAATCATCATCATCAATCATCAATATCTATATCATTCATTATCATCATCAATATATACATAAGAGGAATAGGAAGGGCTCGGGTGCCAAGCGGTTTTCATACATAAAAAAACGGTTTAATTCTTTCCCTCCATCCATTTTAAATTTTGAAATTTGAAATTCAATTTACCTGATGAGAAACAAAATTAAATGGTGGAGAGGTAGTGGTGGTGAATGGTGGAGATGAAGATGGAAGGAAAGAAGGTCAGAATGGTGCTGTACTACTCTCAAGTTTTGGTGGTATGTGGTGGAGATGACAAAGGTGACTGTGGCGACGTGCATCTCCGGTGGTGATTTAGGGAACAAGAAGACAGAAGTGGTGGCTATGGTGGCCGAACGGGGCTGTGACTAGCGGTGGTGGTGTTTGGTTCAAGACTGCCGGAAATGGGGGCCGGAAGTTGAACTTAGTTGCCGGAAGTTGCAGAAAATTGCTGGAAAATATAGAGTTTGAGACGGCAGTGGGTTCTTGAGCTGCGAAGGGGGTGGTGGAGAGAAGAAGGTCAGAATGGTGCTTTGGTTCTCTCAAGTTCTGGTGGTTTATGGTGGAGATGACAAAGGTGATGATAGTGACGTGCATCTTCGGTGGTGATTAAGGGAACAAGAAGACAGAAGTGGTGGCTATGGTGGCCGAACGACGCTGTTACTGGCGGTGGTGGTGTTTGGTTCAAGATTGCCGGAAATGGGGGCGGGAAGTTGAACTTAGTCACTGGAAGTTGCAGAAAATCGTTGAAAAATATAGAGATTGAGACGGCAGTGGGTTCTTGAGCTGCGAAGGGGGTGGTGGAGAGAGAAGGTCAGAATGGTGCTCTGGTTCTCTCAAGTTCTAGTGGTCTGTGGTGGAGATGACAAAGGTGACGGTGGCGACGTGCATCTCCAGTGGTGATTTAGGGAACAAGAAGACAGAAGTGGTGGCTATGGTGGCCGAAAGGCGCTGTGACTGGCGGTGGTGGTGTTTGGTTCAAGTTTGCAGGAAATAGGGGCGGGAAGTTGAACTTAGTCACCGGAAGTTGCAGAAAATCGCTGGAAAATATTGAGATGGAGACGGCAGTGGGTTCTTGACACTACTACAAAAAAGTCAAGCTGTGGCGCTTCAACATTTTAAATTTTTTTTTAAAAAATAACCTCCTGTGGCGCTTACGTCAGCAAGCGCCACATGAGACTTCCTCCTGTGGCACTTCCTCAAACAAGCGCCACAGGAGGGTCCTTTTTTTTCTTTTTTTTTTCTTGTTTCTTCTTCTTCTTCGTTTTTTTCATATGGCCCTTTTTTATGCTTCCTGATTGTGAAGCTTTATATAAAATGAGTGGCTTTCGTGTTTATCATCTCCACAAATTGTCAATCTTTCTATTTTATATTTCAACCTATTATATATATATATATATATATATATATATATATATATATATATATATATATATATATATATATATATATATATATATATATATATATATATAATTTTCACATTTAAAATTCAAATTCCCCAACAATAATGTTCTTACATTAATACTCTCCAAAGCTAACATAAAAAAATATCACAATACAAGAACTTGATATGTGAACACAGTATATCAACAACTAATTTTAAGTAAATTAAAAGATTACTAAAAAACGCAAGCTTGTCGGCAAAAAAATTTAAACAAAGCAAAAAGGCAAACGAAACAAGCTAGGTTTTCACTCTTTCCTATTAAATTAGGAACAAAAAGGCAAACATTATATTATGGTTTATCTTGACTAAAAAAAATTTAATTAAAGCAAGCTAGAATGAAACAGTCTTCTTCTTACAAATCTATTAATTGACCAGCGCAAGGAGTGGGAGACCACGTTGGTGACGCTAGCTTGAGTGACGAGTGAGCGTGTGGGTGTGTTTTTTAGTGTGAAGATGATAGGAAATGGAGGGAGGGGGCCGACGGATCCACTAAGAAGATGAGAAAGGGAAAGTAATTTAATGGATGAAAGAGTAGTTGAATAATTAAAGTGGAGTAGTAGTCAAAAAGAGAAAGAATGGGGGACGGACACGGGACTACTACGCGGGAAATGAAAGAATTAAGAGATATATACTATCCATTTGAAATTTTTCCTTTTTTTTTTTTTTTAGAAATGGGCATCAGCTATGGCGCCTAAGCATTAGGCGCCACAGCTGATCTTTGATGCAGCTGTGGCGCCTGGTGGGTCAGGCGGCCCAACTGCTCACGTGGCGTCAAGTGTGGCGCCTGTGTAGGCAGGCGCCACACTAGGCCTCCCCAATTGTGGCACTTAACCTATTAGGCGCCACAGCTGGTACCCGAAAAAAAAGTATACAGGTAAAAAATAAAAAAAAGGGAAGCTGTGGCACTTGTTTAAAGAAGTGCCATAAAATATGCGCCACCTTTTATCTTTTTTGTAGTAGTGTGAGCTGCGAAGGTGGGGTTGGAGAGAAGAAGGTCAGAATGGTGCTCTGGTTCTCTCAAGTTCTGGTGGTCTGTGGTGGAGATGATAAAGGTGACGGTGGTGACGTGCATCTCTGGTGGTGATTAAGGGAACAAGAAGACAGAAGTGGTGGCTATGGTGGCCGAACGGCGTTGTGACTGACGGTGGTGGTGTTTGGTTCAAGACAGCCGGAAATGGGGGCCAAAAGTTGATCTTAGTTGCCGGAAGTTGCCATAACGTTTCAAATGTGTTGTAATAACGTCTGATTTCTGTCCTTTTTCTTCTTCGTTTTCTTTTACGTTTTCTTTTCGGGAATATATATTTTTGTCTGGCCAAGTTCAACTTACATAGCATGCATATGTATTCATAAAATATCGTACGTATTAAACGTTTTTTATTTGAAAAAAAAAAAACGTTTTTTTTGGCCATCCGTACGTATTAAATGTTATGTATGATTAATTTAATTAATATTTCATATGAATAATAGAGAAAGGAGAAGCAGCTGAAAAATTGAAAAAACTTATACTGTGTTTGAATTAACTTTTGGAGAATAGTTTCTAGAAAAAAAATGAAAAATAAATTATGAAAAAAAATGATTTTGACAAAATAAAAGTGTTTCAGAATATCTTTTTTATGATCATACATATACATATATGAGAATGCTTAGTGTGTATGTCTTTATAGTGTGTGTCTTTATATATATACATATATCTATTTCAAAGTTCCTTCCGGATGATAATAACAACGTAACATAATACCAATCGAGTGGGTCAAAGGTCTCTAGTGGACAGCAAGTTAAACACGTGGCATGGGAATATTTTTGAGGAGGCGCTTACGTATTCGATGACGCAGAAAATTCCAAAATTCCTTCACAAAACCTCTGCATGCAATTAGTATATATAGCCTTCTTACTCCGAGCTCTCTATAGTGCGCTCGCTTCTCAATTAAGTTCTTAAAAATCTTGTTCTCGCCCTCCCTAAAAAATGAGCCAGATTTTCTCAGCCACAGATTACTACCTAGTTAAGCAACCTTTCATCCAGAGCTTCATATGGATTCCGAACAAAACCCTAGCCTCTTCTCCCCAGTTTCTCGTCTTCACCGTCGTCTCTTACCTCTGTCTCATCTTCTTCCTTACTTGTCTCTCCCTCCCTCCGGTTCCTCCTGTCATCCTCAAACCCATCACAGTTGTCCATAGCACTGTCCTTCTCGTTCTCTCCTTCATCATGGCCCTTGGTTGCCTCTTGTCCACCATCTCCGACGCGCCTCACCTCCGCTGGATCATCTGCTTCCCTCTCGACACGCCTCCCTCCGGCGCCGTCTTCTTCTGGGCCTACGTCTTCTACCTCTCGAAGATTCTAGAATTCCTCGACACCTTCCTCATCATCATGTCGAACTCCTTCCGACGCCTCACGTTCCTCCACTTGTACCACCACTCCACCGTCGTCGTCATGTGCTACATTTGGTTACAGACGTCTCAGTCGCTGTTCCCGGTGGTGCTCATGGCCAACGCCTCCGTCCACGTGCTAATGTACACCTACTACTTATCGTGCGCACTCGGGGTTCGTCCCAAGTGGAAGAAGCTCGTCACAGACTGCCAGATCGTTCAGTTCTACTCCAGCTTCGTCGCCTTAAGCCTCATGCTCTTCTTGCACTTTTCCGGGTCGGGTTGCTCGGGGCTTTGGGGCTGGAGCTTCAACGTGGTTTTCTATGCTTCGCTTTTGTTGCTCTTTGTTGACTTCCACGGAAAGAATTATGGTATTGACCCCAACAATCGAAGAAGGTGATGATGGTGAAGGAAAAGTAAATATGACGTACGTGGACGTTTGCAGCATGGTTCATTAGATTCAGTTTCATGGGTTTCCTTTCCTAGCTATAACTATAATGCGTCTGTTTCCTGTCTTTTCTCTGTTGGGGAATGTTGTTATTTGGAATAAGTTAAACCATGTACTTTTGGTTTTCAATTAAATGTTGGTTCTGTTTGTTACATGAGATTTATGATAAGAATTGTTAATTACATGTGAATAAATAATGTGTGACTTTTGTACGTGGATTTTATAGGTATAATTTTTTTGACCTGTAATTTTATATGTATAATTGAAACATTGTTTATGCTAGCATATATATGAACTGAACTATATCTTTTTCAGAAATTAATTACTAATTAATAATATGAATGTTATGTTGGTAATTGGAATATAATTGAAATAGAGTTCACTAAAGAGATGCTTTAATTAGTACGTTTTTAATTATATATATGCTATTAATACTTGATATATATATATATATATATATATATATATATATATATATATATATATATATATATATATATATATATATATATATATATATATATATATATATATATATATGGTATACCTAACAACTACATTGAAGGTAAAAAAAAAAAAAAAACTACCAATAGATTATGAGTAGAATAGATTATGGGGAAAAAATGATTTTGATAAAATGAGAGTGTTTGGATATTATTATCAGAATAATCTTTTTTCATGGTTAAATTACTAAAAAGGACATTAGCTTTTATGATAATTATATATAAAGAATAAGATTAAATTTTAAGTATTATTTAACATTAAATTGTATAATAAATACAAAAAATGAAATAAATTTGTCAAAAAATTTTAAAATTATAACATTAGTCAATTATGTAATATAAAAAAATAGATCAAACATACATACTTGTATATATATATATGTATATTAATAAATTGTATAATAAAAAATTATTTATCTATTCCAAAACTTATTTGTGTCAGATGCTCTTCAAAAAAAAAAATTGGTAGTTAAATTTGCACCTTAACTCATTACTTAATATTAAATTTCACAATAAATATAAAAAATGAAATAAATTTGTTTATATGTGATATTAATTAATTTAACTAAATTTTTTAATATAATTAAATTAGATAAATAAATCTTATATTAAGGTTAGAGAGAGAATTATAATTTTAAAATTCTAAACAAAAGAGGACAGATGAGAGGGGGAGAGAAGTTTGAAATTCTAATAAAAAAAGAAAATAAAAAAGATAGACGAGGGAGAGAATGTTGAAATTACGTACAGATGACAGAGAAAGAAGGATAAATGAGAGATAGGGCCTGGGCCCACAACCTAAAAAATAAAAAGAAAATGATTTTCCAAATGGTTTTGGATTAACTTTTTTTTTAATATCTTTTACTATTTACAAGTTAAGTGTATAAGAGGAGTTTTATCTCGAATTGCGTAAACTATGGTTTCAGGAGGTTTGCCAAACAGACACTGAAACCATGGGTTTGGCGAAAACGGGGTTATCCGGAAAATATCAGTATTTGGGATCTTTTTTACCAAAACCATGGTCAGATGGTGCTCTGCTTCTCTCAAGTTCTGGTGGTCTGTGGTGGAGATGACAAAGGTGACGGTGACGTACATCTCCTGTGGTGATTAAGGGAACAAGAAGACAGAAGCGGTGGCTATGGTGACCGAACGGCTCTGTGACTGGCGGTGGTGGTGTTTGGTTCAAGACTGCCGGAAATGGGGGCCGGAGAGTTGAACTTAGTCGCCGGAAGTTGCAGAAAATCTCTGGAAAATATAGAGAGATTGAGATGGCAGTGGGTTCTTGAGCTGCGAAGGGGGTGGTTGCATGTGATGTTCTCCGATAGTCTGACGAGATGAGAACAGAGGACGGTAACCGACAGTAGTGGAGTGGTGGTCGGCGAAACTGACAGGCTGAGGATCTGACGGTGGTGTCGGGTCTTCTTATCAGCGTGCAGTCTCGGCCCTTCTCTCTCTATGAAACTCGCCGGAACGATGGTGTTGGTGTTATTGAAGACGGAGGGAGTGGAGGAGGAATGTAGAGGGTTGTTGACGGTGAAGGAAGATGGTCATTGGTGTTTGAGAGAAGGAAGGCCGAAGCTCGCGGTGGCCTTGGTGGTGAAGGTTGCCGCCGGCGAGAGGAAGAAGAAAAGGGTGTTCCTGATGCTCCGCTAATGCTCTGTTTTTTTTTTTTTTTCAAAGAAAGGAAGAGGTTGTATGGTATGTTCTCCGTAAAAGTATACCTTAAATTATAGGATTTGAGTGCATATGTGGTAGAATTATTTAATTTAATTTGATTATTATATATTAACGATATATTTTTATTAGAATCTTATAAGAGGGGGACAATGAGTTTGCATTTAAATAATGGAATTATTTAAATTATATTTTCCGAATTATTTAAATTATATTTAAGTGGCACAAAACGTAATTTTTTCAAGTTATCTCATCAAATATTATAAATTGAAGTCACCATCTATAATATCTTTATGAATAAACTGAAAAATAATTTAAAATATTGGGTGCTTCTAGAAATTAAACATATGGAGTGATGGAAATTAAACACACATATTTATATAGTAAAAAAAAAAAGCTCACTGGTATTAATGCTGACTTTTTTACTTAGTTAATTTGTCTTTTTATTAATTTTGCGTGATTTTGTAAAAATCTAAACACTGTTGCCCGCCAATCTTTTATCTTAGTGGGTCTTTTCCTTTCGACAAGAAAAAACAGAGGGCCTTTTACTTTAATTAATACGTTTTTAATACAAATTTACTATTAATACTTGATAAATACTCCCTCCGTTCTTAATTATAAGATAAAGTTGACTTTTTTAGAAAATTTAAGAAAACTAATTAAATTAATTTAGATTATTTTTATTTTTATTTTTTCTTCAAATTAATTAGTTTACTAATAAATTAATATATAATCTAAGAATACATAACATATGATATGATTAAGTAACTTATTTAACTTCCCTAACCTCTCCAAAAAAAAGTTAAATTTATCTTATATCTAAGACAGAAGATAATAGTATACCTAGCAACGACAATGAAGGTAAAAAAAAACTACTATATGTATACCTAACTATTATACGTATATCCAGCATCAACACTTCCAGCTAAGAGACGTGTTTGTTCTTACACGCATGAAATGATTTGTTTGCAAGAAAAGGACATCCAGCCACTATCAATCAGGGTTAATGAGTCCGGACCGGACCGGATCGAAAACCGGTGAACCAGCCGGTAGACCGGTCCTGTTTGGATTCCTATTTTTTAATTTTTTTTTTTAAATTTTCTTTAGAATTTCATATTAATAAATCTAAAATCTTCAATTTTTTATTGGTTTGGCTCCGATTTAGTTCCAATTTTGTCCCGATCTAACCTGCTAACTCTTAACCTAGTATCCGATCAGGTCAGTACCCAATCCGGGTTGATGAACATTGCTATCAACACAATTTCACGTCCCTTTAATATATATGCGTTTGTGTTTCTTGTGGATGACCCCTTGGCCTGTACGGATTTGACCTCCTCCTCTGGGTCAGCCATCTCAACGCGGCGTTGTCAACGATTGCTTTGAATTCCTAGGCCTTTCATATTTTATCACTTTATGTGATACTTCAACTCATGTGGAAAGCCTTTTCGAAAGATTGCTTTCCTGTCCCCTAAAACCCCAATAAATCTTGGTTTGTTTTGTAACTCAATTTAATCTTTTTAATAAATTGTCTTTGAATTTTTTTTTGAAAAAAAGGAAAGTGCATAAGTAGGTGGCTAATTCAAGTGGAGAGATCTTCAAAAGCAATGGCTTATTACAAGATACTGATGTACGTAACACACACACACACACACACACACAAATATGAATTGTCAAGGTTTAAAAAGCAACTATGAGTGTGTTTGGATTAGCTTTTGGAGAATAGCTTCTGGAGAAAAAGTAGAGAATAGCTTTTAGAGAATAGATTATGGGAAAAAAGTGATGAGACTGTTTGAATATTATGATCAGAATATTTTTTTTTTCATTATTAAATTATAAAAAGGACATTAACTTTTATGATAATTATATATAAAGAATAATATTATATTTTAAGTATTATTTAACATTAAATTGCATAATAAATACAAAAAATGAAATAAATTTGTCAAAAAATTTTAAAACTATAACATTAGTCAATTATGTAATATAAAAAAATAGATCAAACATACATACATATGTGTGTGTGTGTGTATTAATAAATTGTATAATAAAAAATCATTTGTCCATTCCAAAATTTATTTGTGCCAGACGCCCCTCAGAAAAAATTTGGTAGTTAAATTTACTCCTTAACCCATTATTTAACATTAAATTTTACAATAAATACCAAAAATGAAAAAAAAAATTGTCTATATATGATATTAATTAACTTAACTAAATTTTTTAATATAATCAAATTAGATAAATAAGCCTTATATTAAGGATAGAGAGAGCATTATAATTTTAAAATTCTAAAAAAAAACGACAAATGAGAAAGGGAGAGGAGTTTGAAATTCTAATAAAAAAAGAAAAAATAAAGATTTTTTTTTTGCCAACAAGAAAAAATAAAGATAGATGATAGAGAGAAAGTTGAAATTACGTACAGATGACAAAGAAGAAGGACAAATGAGATATAGGATGTGGGGCCTACGACCTAAAAAAGCAAAAAAAAAAAAAAAGATTTTCCAAAACCATGGTTTTGGCAAAAACGGGATTATCCAAAAAATATCTAAAAAATATGATTATCCAAAACCATTGGGATCTTTTTTACCAAAATCATGGTTTTGACACAAAAAACACTTCTTATTTTTGGCAACCAAACACACTATCAATGTTTAATGCATAAGTCTTGGGCAAAGACCACTTCTGTAATGCTTTTATTTTTTTCAAAAAAAAAAAAAAAACTGCATGTTGCCATCACAACAGGCACAAATGTTTTTATAAGAAAAACGAGCATTTCCTTTATGAAAGAAGAAGGCGTCAAAAGCAACTAGGCTATCAACTTAGCCTGGTGATATGATTGCATAAATAAATAACAAGTCAAACGACCCAGGCCATGGAAAAATGTAATACTATAGTTAGACATGCATTACTATACCAACAATGATGCAACAATATTCAAAAAGTGAGGAAATGGAATGCATCCATTCATATCGTGCATATAATGTGGGTAACACACTCTTTAGTGGGTAGCAAGTTAAACACGTGGCAGCAAAACTTTTCAAATGCAATGCACTGCTCCAACCATTTCTTTTTTTAACTAAATAGGCAGACACTATCGACCTGGGATTATAGGCGGGATTGAACTTGTGACCTCTCACTCAAAGTAGAGCTCTCATGTCATTGGCTCTCCAACCATTTCTTGAAGCTTCACAAATACAACTTGCTTGAGTGGTTGATTAATGTTAGCCACTTTGATCTTCACTTTTGCATCTAACAACACCAAATCAACACTATGATTTGAACCTACCATTTCACAAGTCCACAGGCCGTTTCAAGTAATAAAGAGTGATTCAAGTATCATTCCCACATAGAGACTCAATTGAACTATGTACTGATTAGATAGGCATTAAATTTTCTTATTTCATTTAAGTTGAACAAATCAAACTACTAAAAGCAAATGTCAAAATGAGCAATTTAGAGTCATCAATCCCTCACTAGCTTTATAGATCTTGTTTGCACTTAATTAATTAGGCTTAATGTCAGTTTTGTTAATCTCAAATAGTATTAGTAGCCCTCTCTCAAATATATAATGTTATATCTAGCTAGCGCTATTACTCAGGAGGCAAAACAATTCCAATACACTTCTCAACAATTATATAGGGCTATTAGCTGGGTAGGTTGGTCCTAGTCACAAATTAGATTAAATATAATCCCATATTAATCTCATAGTCTAATTAAAATTCTCTTTGTCAAGGAAAACCCTAATGTTTCAATTCACATTTAATAGTGGCCAGTCATCGAATAGACATAACAAAATACAATTAAGTAACCAAAACTAATATTAAGTATAATTAATTAGTGGAAACAGAATCTAATACACTAATAAGTTCATATTTCCTATATTTTGCAAAACAAACTAGCCTCTTATGGCTTCAATCAATATCATATAAGAAAAGGCAAAAACTAATTCAATCTAAACAATACTCATTATGAAAAATCATTGCATGCAAATCCAATTTATAATCAGTGCTCATATTTCCCAACATGTTATCAACAATCAAATGAAACCAACCAAGGTAAAGTAGAATAAGACTCCCTCTTTTTCCCTTCTTCTGTACTTTTAAATGTTTTTTATTGTTACTATCAAAGTGGAACACATCATCAGGACCTACAAAAGCCTTACAAAATCAAACAAACATAAAAACTATAATGCCCTTATCTCATTTTCACCTTTATCAGAGTATTCACGGAAAATGATATGCAGTTCGGTAGGTAACATAGGAATAATGTAAATACACTGATAATATGTGCATGATTACAGAAATTTCCCTCAGGGATTCGTACTTGATAATTACAATTAATGTAGCCACACAGGGCTACTTGGCTGTCTAAACCCATCCCAGTGAAACGGAGGCATCTTCCCGTTTTCGTTCCACCACTGCAATCCCTCGTACGATTCTCTTCTTTGTTCTCAGCATATCTTCTATCTTCTCCTGTCTAAATTGTTGGTAGGGGAGGGTGAGATTCGAGAGAATCTCAGTAGGAAACATATACCAATATACATGCAAGATAAGTGCTTAATGATGACATGCTTGCATTACATAAACTCATGCTAACACAATGACATATCTGCGTGCTCAATGTTTCGTGCAACAAAACTATGGCCACAGTATAAACAAAAACAGAGTTTCAATCATGCATATATGTTTCACATAATCAAGCAAAGCAATAACATGCATCAATACACAGCACAAATATCAAATATATGCAGGAGAGACAACTTCCTTACCTTAACCCTTTCCTGCCTCGAAACTTGTGCCTTGTAAAGTGTGACAACAGCTCGGGCTCCATTTCTATCCTACAATGCCAAAGGTACCATTCAGACACTTCCATAGTATTTCTGGGGGTTATATGAGCCTATTATGAAAATTTACTAAAATGCCCTGGGGACCCGGCCCGGCCCTACAGTACCCGATCCGGTTGTACTTTTCCTGAAATTCTATCCTGAGCTATCCTGACATATTTCCGTGCAAGGAATCCATTTCCGGACTAGGAATTATCAAATTCAATGTCAAATTACAAAAATACCCTTGACAGCCCCACTTTGAGGGTTTTAGGGGCATTTTCGTATTTTTGCTTTTTCGCTCTTTTCCGAAAAAGTCACCAACTGTAACCCCACCTAATTTTCCCTCCTGAACTCAATGGAACCATCAAATCATTGAAAATCCAACTCTAAGACCCATTTACAGCCTTGGCTGAATTATATGGGTTTTCTGGGAAAAATCGGGGTTTTTCGGTTTCGGCTCTGTAAACACGTTCATTTCTACTCCTAACCACTTTATTGACTATTCCATTAGGTTACAACTATCATTTAGTATCAATTTGGGTAGCATAACCTCTAGGCCAACCCATTTCCAAAAATTAAAACCAATGACAATCCGGTAAAATTTCACCGATTAAATTGTCCACAACAGCCAGAATAGTCAATACACAAAGGTTTGGAAGTTACCTCAAGCTCCCTCTAGCTCCCTCTAGCTTTTCTCAAAATGGCTGAACCCTAACCCTTGTTCACAATGAAAATTGAGCTTCCCAAACCTTAAATACATAGAATAATAACTTAGGAACGGAGTTATACGCATTAAGAACCGATTTACCGAAGAAATCACTTACCTTTGTAAGTTTTTCCTCCTCCTTTTCTCTCTCTACAATTTTTCTTTTCCTTTCTCTTCACATCTGAAATGGCATCATAAATGAGGCTTGAAGGAAGGAGGATCTGATTTATAATATATATCAATTTAATCAATTCATTTTCCAAATTTCGGATTTTTACAAAATTCTAGCAAATTTTTTGCCTAAACTTTGAAAAATCATAAATAATTCTAGAAAAATTCAATTAGAGTGATTCCAAAGCCTCTAGAACCCTTATTGAGTCTAGTTTCAATACAAAATATAAACTTTTGCGAGATGGAATCAAAAAATTCCTAGAATTTCAATCTTTACATGCTGTTTCAGAAACTTTTCAGTTTTTCTGGGCTAACTTCAAAAATTCATATCTTTTTGTATATAGCTCTAATTGATTCATATGACCTATCACATTAAAGCTTAGGATGTCTAATTTCATCCTGTAAAATTTCATAATTTTTTATCATCATTTGATCATTCAAAATCACATGACAAGCTCATTACCTCATAGGCAATTTCACCAAAAACATAATTATATTCTCTAAAATTCACCATTTTACTTTCTTAATACCTCAAAGATATAAGAATCATTAGGGGATAAATTTGGGCTCCTGCTAAATTGGGGTTTAGCAGTCCACTTCATTTAGGCTTATTCTCAAGCTTCCAATCCCAAAATTCGGGGTATTACAAAAACAAATCTACCAAAAAAACAAAAGGGAATTGAACCACCATAACTTTGGGTTGCGTCCCAAGAAGATCTTGGTTTATAATACTTAGCTTGACTATACCATCAATTTAAGGAGGCTGTGGCAAGCGATAAACCGTTGTTTGCTAGCCCATTTCACCATAATGATAATTCTTTAGTGTTTACCCATTTGATCTAAAACACTCTCATGTTCTCTCACCTTTAACTTTGATCGCACCTTTTGATAACACATAAACCATTTTGAAAGGACCAGACCACCTCACTTAAGCTGCTTAGGGAATAGCTGATCACCTTGAGCTGAATAAAAGCACCAATTGCCCTGGCTCGAAAGAGCGCTTCAAGATATGGTTGTCATGTCATTTCTTTGTCCTTTTTTTATGTAGTTTGGAAAAACAATAGACCATCCATAATTTTAAGGATAAAGGATATAGAACACTTGTTTAGCTTGAGAAGTCAAAATGAAAGGCTATTCTTTATACCCTTACTTATTCAAATTCAATTCTATCAACTCTAAGTCATCAATTCTCAAGCCATTATTATTGTCATCCCACTTACAATCAAATATAAGAACCTGAAAGCCAATATAATCGTGACCTCTTAGCATATGTTATTTAGTTGATTTTTTTAAGAAGTCTTTAATGGGCCTTATGAGATTGGGTTTTTTTAGCATTCTATTTCTCTCATGTTTGTACATATATTATTGTTTTTTTAAATTCCCTTTTTATTCTTATAATCATATTTTAGGTAAATTCTCTTTACTTAGATAATTATATTGTAAATTTCATTTATTATAAAATAATGTTTTCTAATATTATTTAAATTTGAGAATAAAAATTAGGATGTTACAAACACTCCCTCTTTTTCCCTTGTTATGTACTCTCAAATACTCTTGATTGATGCTACCAAAGTGGAGTACATCATCAAGGCCTACAAAAATCCTGTAAAAGCAAACAAATACCAAAACAACTCTACCAAAAAAAACAAAAGGGAAATTGAACCACTAAAATCTTGGGTTATCTCCCATAAAACGCTTAAGTTTATAGTACTTAACTTCACTATCACTACTACAAAATCGTAAATATATGTACGCTCAATACTTAGTGGTTATAACAAATCACCATCATATACGTCAAGACGGAGTTTGCAAAAAATATATATAACAATAACACTTAATGGTTAAATAGAAGAACGGTCATATATTGAGAGCTTGAATCTACAAAAACAACTACATAACGATTATAAAAAATAACTGTAAAGTATGATTATTAAATACTTGATGATAAAATATGATAATTGTCAACTATTTTAACCATGTGTATGATATGCAGAAACATAATGATTCTTTATAAACAACTGTCATGTAATACTTTCAAATAGTTTGTTTTCCCAACGTAAAAGTACCTTTTCATAACCCTCGTTCGGCTTGGCACCTAAGTACCTTTCCATATTGTAACACCCCTACCTTCATGGTCATCTGATGAGTTTAAATGCATAGTGAGTTGAACCGTTAAGCCAAGAATTTAGTTTTGGAACAACTATACTTTAGGAAATAGTTATAAATCCTAACTTCAAATCCGGGTCAAACTAGTAATTGAATGAGATTTTCTGATGAAATTTAAAATTTTTCAAATGGGTTTCATAAAGATTTACAATTCTATCATAAGTCATCAGTTCTTAATTACTTTTTTCAGAATATGCGAGTGTTTCTCTACTTAAACGTTATGTTTCATAGATCGGTTATTGATTCATTTACAATTTCGTATGGAAGCATTATTCAACTAAGTTACCAAGCATTAGTCACTACTGGTTCTACCATTGTACTATCATTATGTTTACCAAGTTATATACCTCATATACAATACCAAAGTAGACAACCAATAGAAGAAAAATCTCTCAACTTTGTCCTCTAGTTGTACAGGTTTACCTTCTTGCTCCTTGAGCTGCTAGCCTGTACTGTAGTTATTATAGGAAAAGAGTGAAATTCAAAAGAGTCTCAGTAGTAACAGAAATTAAATCACATATATACAAGAACACAGAGCATGCCACACAGTCATCATATACACAGAAATAGCAATCATCATTCAAAACACATTATGCAGCACTTCACATTACCATAGCATTAGGTCTACAAATCACTTGGCCTCTAGTGTTCACCTACGCAACAGGCCCTAGAATTCCACTCACGTATAACAGTAATTTTCATGGCCAAGGCATCCACCAGAGCAACAAGCCCCAGGCAACCACCCCGCAAATTGTGAATGCTTCCAAACCTTATGATGAAGCCATTCTCATACAACATATCTTATAACATATGAAAGAAAGAGTTACTACCTTGTCGCTTGTCCTGAAGATCATCCAAATGTTTCTTCGAGCTCGGTAAGGGCTTAGATCTAGGACAGCTATCATGTCCTATAATGTATAGTTGATAAAGATAGGGTCATTACTTAGTATAGATCTACCAGAATAAGGAACTATATACTGCTCTTGACCCATACTTAGTCTTGTCCTTACTTTAGTCATGTTGGTTATCTATAAGACTCATGTATTGTACCACATAATGTCTATTCTAAGACACAGTATGTGTCTCTTGACTTCTAGGACTTGGGTGTCCAAGATGACCCCACAGCTCCCTAAGCTATATGATCCCTCTTATCTTAATTTAAATCAAATTCTATAAATTCGCAAATCAAACCTAATCTGTCAGTCTTGATTAGTCAACTTTGAAAAATCATAACTTAATCTATAAAATTCTAAATGAAATGGTTCAAAGTCCTATTTGAAGCTCTCTAAGTCCTCTGTAAAGGAAAAATATTAACCACTACCACTTGTAACCACAAAAATACAGAATTCCACAAATTGCCACACTGTTCTAGAATCTAGTTCAGTTTCAAACCTCAAACTTTAACAATTAATATCTCCCAAACTAATGACCCAAATTTAACATATTATATATCAAATTAAAGCTTATAATGTCTACTATCATTTTGAAAAGTATCACATCCATCAGACAACATTTGATCAATCAAATTCGTCCCATAACCAATCTGGTTTTAGACTGGCAGCAACTAACCACAAGTACCTTAAAGCCAAATTTTAGTTTTTCATTTCTACCGATTAAAATTTATAATCAGGGCTTATTCCCATATAGTTTTCCATGTCGAACACAATTTAAGCCTCAAAAATATCAAAATCAAACTCCTTCCTTTCCTACAAGGTCTGGCCCAACAGATCCTTAAAACCACCACCAACCAAAATGCAATTTCACCCATCAAATTAGTCCAATATCATCATAAATCATCATTTTATCACAAATACATAGTCAAAACATCATTATTCCTCTAAAATCCCAACATGGCCAAAACCCTAGGCCCCTACAAAGTTCATGAAACCTCATCAAAACCTCAAAGTAACCGATTCAAATTAAAGCTTACGCTTACCTCAACATGTTTCTACAATTGGCTCTAAAATCCGGCAATACTTCGTCCAGCAAGATGCCACCAAACACCTCTAAATGAAATTCTGAAACCGTGGAAATGAAGCTTAGGATGAGGAGAAGAAGATTATAGAAGGGCTTTTCAAGTGAAAACGCCAATTTGGTAGTGTTTCGTATGATTAAACTCAAGAACGGTTACTATTCATCTTTTCTCTTTCCTCTAACTTTTTTCTCATTTTTTCATGATTTTTCCTTATTTTTATGGCTGCTGCACGAATTTGAAGAGGAGAGAGAGATGGTTATATGTTTTAATATTCACTAAATAGCCTTCTTGAAATACTTGGCCAAAAATGGCCTAAAGGAAAAAAGAAGAATATGTGCTCAAAATTTAGTCTTCTAGCATAAGCTTGGTTAATTAAGTGTTTGACTTTTTCTTTCTTCTTTTCTTCTTCTTGTTGGACGAAATTGAGCTGCCCAAATGGAGGAAAAATGTTGACCTGCTTGCTTCACTTTATCTTGCCATTGGTCAATTAATTTTTCAAGTTGGAAAAATTGACTTTTTGACCAAACTCTTCTCCCTTCTTTTACCCTTATTTTGATCGAAATTTAACCCTTGTATAGGAAGGGTTAATTTGCTTTTTGATTCTCATAATCACTTCTTATTTTTGAAAAGCAAATCTATCAAACCTCTTAACATTTCGATATTCACTGAGTGATAAAGGCACAGTTCCACAGGCGTACAAAAATAGCACAAATATACTGATGTTAAGTACATGTTTACATATAGGAGTCTCCCCGCAGGGTTTGAAAGTATATATACAAATTGCCCAACAATGATAAAATAAACTAATAATATAACTAATAGCTCTGCTTTTGTAACCCGCACACCTCAGTTGGTAGTATTTGCTGCCTTGCCCTTAGAGCCACTAGCTTATGTTGGAATATTTTTATTTTTGAAAAAGGTTGAGGTTCAATTAAATCTCAATCGTAACATACAATCAATCATATAAAATACGAAAATTAAATATGCAATACACCATATAATGTAAAATGAAAATTCATACTATATCATGTGTGTGCATAATACTCAAGGCCAAATGACCGTTTGGATCCCCTACTTGTCCATGTACCTCATCTGAATCCCAGACCATAGCTAGGTAATGTGCCCCATGCACGTGTTCATATCACATAATATACCAACAAACAACATATCAACGTTCACATAGTGTATGAGAGATAAAGTTACTACCTTGTGTCCCTTTTTATAACAGAAAGAGGTTCCTCGAATTTCATGTCAATAGCTTGGCTCAAAGTCAGTCCTAAAAATCCAAATGTGAAATAATTAGGTTAAAGCTCATGCATGTATCATTATAGACTCTTCCAAAGTGTTTTTGTTGGTTATATTAGTCCAAAGCTAAAAAATTACCAAACTGCCCCTGGGGACCCCGTCCAAGTCCCTTTTACCCAGTCCGACCGTACTTTTCCACAAATTTTGACTTAGGCTATTTCTACACAGTTTTGCATATAGAATCTATTTTTGACTTTGATTTTCATAAAATCACTGCCAAATGAGAGTTTTGCCCTTGACAGCCCTTAATTAGAGTTTTAGGGCTATTTTTGCAACTTCACATTCTAGGACTTTTCTCATCAAGTGATCAATATCAACCCTACATAATTTTCCCTTCTAAACACAATGGAACCATCAGATTAATGAAATTCCAGCCCTAGCCCCCATTTTCAGCCTTGGCCGAAACCTATCTTAAGGTAAAAGGGAATTGTGTTTTCCATGATTCAACCCTCAAAGTTCCTTCATTTTCTCTCCTAATCACTTATTTAACCATTTAAACACTAATTGAACATGATTTGGGGAAATTTGGGCAGCATAACCCCTTAGGGTTTAACATCCCAAATTTTACAAAATCAAGAGAAACAACCACAATCAAGCCAAGAATCACAACAAGAACCTAAAATCAACAAGGAAATCAAGTTTTTTATGATTAATTTTTTTATTTCTCTTCCTCTCTCTCTCTAGGCGTCATCTTCCCCTCTCCTACACCTTGACAATTTTCTTGCTAAACATGTATTCAAGATAGCATAGAGGTTAGAGAGGGTTTCCCATGAATTTGCATGCAAGAACATGTAAATTTCACAACCACATACCTTGATTTTGCTTCTTGGCTCCCTCTTGAACCATAGGCATTTCAAGTTTCTTAAGACACATACTCTCTCTTTTTGGTGGCTTGGGACATGAAATGAGAAGGGAAAGGGATGATGGAGGCTTTTAGTGAAAATATCTCGTTTTCCTTTCTTTTACAATATAATTTTATTAATAGGTTTATGAGAACTTTTCTTTTGACCTTATCTCTTCATAAATTATGTCATAAACTCCCGTTGAATTTGAACCAAATTTCCTTCTTCTCCCTTGTTAGCCCAACATGCCATTAGGGTCCTTTATGAAGCCAATGGGGCTTTTCTCCAACTATCCCATTTCATTGGTCAACATAAAATATTTTATTGCAATTTAAACATGTGCTCATCTTTTTATAATTTCACATTTAATTCCCTTGGCTTGAAATAATGCCACTTGGCATAAATTGTTGAACAACACTTATTTTCCCTTTTATTTTCATGTATGGCGAAAAAAATTAGGAAAAAGGGAAATTATAATTATCCAATGAATTTCCCAAAATATCTCTAATTGATTTGTGCACAAGTTCAACTTTGACTTTTCAAACCCTTGATTTATTTGACCAAGAATGTTCCAATTATAAATTTTTATTTTATTTTCCTTAATTAACTGAAATTAAATTCAATTAATTGGGAAAATAATTAATCTTGTGCTTTATTGGCAAATTACGATTTTTCCATTACGTTTTTTAATTTAATTTGAACTCATTCTTTTTCTTCCTTCTCTTGGCCAAAATTAACCATTCCATTTCATTAAATGCCACAAATAATTACAAGGCATATTGGTGAATAAAATTGGGTGGTACAAAATCCTAGCCCTTAGATATGTCTTCCAATTTTAACCTTAAGATCAAGTGGCAATTGTCTCTTTTGCCCTTGATTATGGCAATATTAATTCTTGTGCCATTAGTTCTTTTAGTTCTCTTTCTTACTTCTTTCTAGACACCATTTCCCTTTTCCTTTAGATCTGGGTTAGGTTTCATATCATTCTGACATATCCTAAAGGAATCGGGTACTTTCTTCCAACTAATTCACACCGAAATTCATATTCTATTGCAGGTGCGGTTTCTACAAGCCATTTTGTTTTTTATGCATTCCTAGGACACTTGTTAAACCAGGGCTTAACAGTCAACTCAATTTGGGCTTATTCTTTAGCCTCTAGTCCCAAAATTCGGGGTATTACATATATCCCTTCCTAACTACATTCGAAGTACACTTCCACTCTATTTATACTCATATATTCCATTTGTTTCTTATTACTTTTTTCCATCAGCCTCCTCTTTCTCTCCTATATCAAGTTAAGAAACTAGAAAGCTCTTTCCATTCACCCTCCTCCTCCTCCTCCTCTTCCTCTTCCACAAGCTTCTCCTACTCCTACTCATCCTCACACTCCTCCTCCTCATCCATCACCATCACATCCTCCACAAGCTCCTCCTCTTCTGCCCTTTCCTCATATGGAGGCTTTGATTCAGATATTGACTAGCCTTGACAAGTTCACAAGGTGTCTCCTAACATATGCCAACAATCTAAATAGCAATGAGCCTCATCCTTCATTACAATGAGGTTGAATATGACTTCCATTCAGACCTTTCATCTCCTTCCTCTGATATCAATGATGATCAAAACAAGGGGGAGGGGCAGGAGGAGGACATATAATAGCAGTAGTGATGATCAATAGTTTTTTCTCTTTTAAATTATGAAAAAAAGACGTAACTAATAGGGCAGATGTAACCCCAAAAAATTTAAAGAATATTAACTTAATACTTCACGGTTATTAATAAAAAACCATTAATATTGTTCCAATGTCTGAAGCAGATGATGAGTTGTAGTGTGCACAGAGTAAAATGGCTCTTCCCAATCTCTCTCTGAACTTGGGTCTTTAAATTGAAATCGCCTTAATTTTTAAGGGTTGAGTTTTTGTTTGGTAATAATTTGTTTTTCCATGTTTGGTGTGATTTTTGTGAAAGAATTATGAGAAAATAGGAAACTGAATGCGGTGAGGTTAGGCCCTAGCATTACCCTCCAAGTTACAAAATCTAAGTGAAGCCTTGGTTTCTTGGTGAATTTTCACAAGGTGCCAAAAATCAACACCAATATTGTTAACTTGCGCTTGGAATGAGGTGATCTTTCTTTATAATCAATATGTGGCGCAGTGGTGCAAGCAGCACATCCTCTTCTAGAGCTTGAGATATCCCCCGAATCACAGCTTGATTAGGCAAAATCAAGATAACATTCACCTTGTTTGGATAATCTTTTGTTTGTTCGTCTCAAAATTATTTAGTTTAGTCTTTAAAGAAGCCCTTTTAGCTAGCATATTATTAAAAATAGATGCTAATATTCATCAAGGAGATTTTAGGAATAGGAATTCCACCTCCAAATTTCCACTATATGGATTAGCATTTAGTGTAATTTTCATGCCACCACCAAAGTATTTTGCATTCCCAACGCAAAGAGCTGTAACTTTAGGACATTTCTCCCAGCCACCATCGTTTACCTACCAACTTTCATATATAAAACATATGTTAACTTTTTTATGCATTAGCATGAAGCCTAAATAGAAGAATATTGAGGACATCTTTCAACAAGTTATTTTGACATTTATAGCAATACAAATTAATATGTTACACTGACTTTGATTCTAAAATCCTGGTTTTAATGCCCTATAAAGGCTTGCAAAGCACCAATGCATAGCATAGTTTACCCAATTTTTTGTACCTAGATGCATAAAAACCTGCCTTGCCACTTGTAACAAGTACAAAGGAAATGGGCCTAGATGGGCTTTCAATAAGAAGCCTACAGTTAAGCATTCATGTTTGGCAAAGCAAGAAGGAGCCAAAGAATGATAATTGGAAGATGATGCAACAATATAAAAGGATTAAAGTTGTTAGAAATGGGTGTGGATGAATTTAGTGAAGTTTCTTCTCTCTCACACTCACCTATCGTCTCGTTGGGCATCACTCTACTTCTTCTTTTTCTGTTACTCTTTTATTCTATGCTGTCTCATTTCTATTATGGCAGAGCTATTCTCTTTTCCTTATATTGTTGAACTCATTATGTGTATTCGATATTGGAATTTCCATTACAGTTGGTTCAATTTTATTGAGTTGAGTTTTATCATCTTGTGTTTGTTTTAGGTGATCGTTACAATTGGTGCTTTCATTGAGAGATTCCCTCTAATGGCTGATGATCTCCCTTCACCCATTGATCGAGTTGAGGCTACTCTTCTTCAACTCGCGTATGCTAATGATTACTTGATAGGACGAATGGAACAATCCAACCTGAGCACTTCATATCCAAACCCTGAATTTGGTAAGATACGGCCGGAACTTCAAAGTGCTATACAAAAGTATGAATCATCATTAACTTTTTTTGGTTCACCATCTGTGACTTCTGAAGAAGTTGATGGGTCAGAAGCTGTTGAGCTGCTTACTTCTGATCCGCGTGATTCATCGCTGGCTACTAACATTGTGTTGCAGGCTCCCATCAATGTACTAGCTAATGCTTTTAAATCTACTAGTAATTCCCTATATTCCATTATAACGACACCATCGTGCGACCTTAAATTAGATAACTCTATAAGAAAATTTTACCAAGGGCTTGTGGTACTCGATATTGATGTCGATGGTCTCTGTCTCATACCATCAGAAATCAAGCCCGAGGGTTTGACCCCATCGCTGCCTTCACTTCTTTGTCCCATCAAAGATTACGCATATATTGGCCTCCTCTAGTTAGATCTTGCTCCTTTGATATCGACTTACTTCAACTTTTCCTTCATCTTAATTGGGTACAAGTTCAACACTATAATTGCTATGCATTGCCATATAGGTTAATTTTTGATCTTGGTATAAGTCACTACAGTTCGATGGTAGGGTCTCAACAGGTTTTCCATTCCTTTATACATGGCTTCACTATCGAACAGAAGGATGGAGTTATGTCCTCCTATCATATTTGTGTTAATTTTGCCCCATACAATGAAGCCCAATTTGGGTCATTCACAAATGCTAATACTAAAACTCAATGCTCCAACCTTCTATAGATAGGGTTGATTAATCAGTCTTCTGAAGGGTTATCAGTGCTTGTTACGAATGCCAATAGTTTTCCCACTACAATTTTGCTCAACGATTTCCATTGGGGTTTATTGTCAGAGGTCAAGTGCAAGGTTATTCCTCTGTGGCTACCTTTTCTTTTCTGTTTGGGTATATATTTTCCAACAACAAGGACAATAGTAGTAAGCTCTGTTCTGCATGCAGGTCTCTTCAATTTCATCAATGACGATGTGCCTTTGTTACTTATATGTGAGAATATTTCTTATGAATTCTCAAATTTACTGCAACTTCGTGATGCTCTGTCCTGGTATTGTTGTAGTGATGATACATTGGATTTATTACCTTGGGTTGTGAATAGTGTAACCCCCTTCCTACCTTTGGCCGGGATTTAGTTCTTAAACTCATACTTAAGTTGTAATTAGAGACCATAATGAAATTGGGACTTAATAAGATACTTATTTGCCCAAAAATCGGATTTGCAAAAACATTTTTCAAAACTTATTCACAATGGTCTCAAGTTCTCAATACAAAATAATACTGGCCTGAACAGGTGGATTCCATTTACAAATATCAGAGTGCAAATAAATTCCCGACTCACTCGGGTTCCATTCACTAGATAAGGGATTTACAAAGGCACAAAGCCACAATTCAATACCCTTAACTTGGGGATTACACAAAATCTATATATACAATTCCAAAATCTACAATGATAACCATTAATTCCAAAATACACTCCTAAACAGGAGCTCTAACTACTCTTCGTCGCCTGCTTGCCTCTCGATCCTTCGGCCCTGTCTAAAAGGTTTAATTTTGGGAGAGTGAGATTCTAAAGAATCCCCGTAGTAACAAGTCAATCATATAATGTACAACAATAATGCATGTAATCAAATCATCATCCACACAAGCAACTACAACGGCAGTTACAGCGGCAATGGTTAGTATGACACATGTCATCCCTGACGATTGCTCACGCTGAATTGCTCACGCTGTATTGCATCACAACAGTCAACACAGTATAATTCACCACAGCTGGGATCCATATAAAGCATATCATATTCGCAAGCCACATAGGCAAGATACACACACACAGCCCACGGCTGGTTTTCACATACGCTGCCACCACGGGTCGGATTCACAAAGATCCATGTCGATTACGACGGCAGTCCAACGGCCGAACTAGAGATGACCACTGTCACTCCCTATACGGCTCACGCTGACCTGCTCGCGCCTTAATGGACCATGGCACACATTTCACAAGTTCAATGATAAGATATGCATACCAAAACATCATACAAGATATGAGAGAAAAGTCACTACCTGAGTTCTCCCGGGCGTTTCTTGGCACCGGTCTCTCCCGCGTCGGGCAAATATCAAATCCTATTTTCACAATTAGGGACGAAGAGTTATTCTCTATTCCAAGACTTGATTCACTTTATAATGCTTAATTGGTTATCATTATTTCTCTTTTGGAGTCATTAAACACCCCTAACAACACTCCTAAAGGGTAGGAAGAACTATCCCAAAGATCCCCTTTTGGAAGCACAAAACTGAGATTTTACACTGATTCACTCGAGCACAGATGACCATGCTCGAGCACAGATGTACGGACACTCGAGTGAAAACGGCTTCACTTGAGTGATGGTACGGACATCACTCGGGCACAAGAGAGAGTGAGAGGCAGCGAGTGAACACCCGAGAGCACAAGAGAGTTTTCAGAAGCAGGCTCACTCGAGCACGAATGCCCTCACTCGAGCACACGTACGGAAATCACTTCAAGCACAAGGAAGTGAGACAGAAAGCACACGCCCGAGAGCACCATCCTACACTAGAAGCACAAGATCACTCGAGCACACACGGCTCACTCGAGCACGGTGCCCATACCCGCTAGTGAGAAGGCACACCCGTGCACCTACTCGCGAGTGACAACCCGAGAAGCAAGCCCTTTGGTGTCAAATACACTCATCACTAGAGCACAAAATCCTCACTCGAGTGATGTTCATCCCTCACTCGCGAGTGAGGCTATGCTTGCTATGACCCAGAAAGTGCAATAAGAACACAGAAAGCAAGAAACGAGAATTGCACTACCGCACTCGAGCAGACCCATCTCTGCTCGGGTGATATTCATCCCTCACTCGAGCAGACCCATCTCTGCTCGGGTGATGTTCATCCTTCACTCGAGCAGACCCCTCTCTGCTCGAGTGAATCCCTCATATAGCAGAAAACGCAGAACAGAGGCACACTCCTTAACCTTTGCCCAATTGATTCCTATGGATACAAAACTTAACCCAAAACCTTTCCCACACAAAAACACCCAACAAACTCAATGGAATACTCAGAATCATCAAAATCCTACTCCATTATCATGCTTTGGGTTTTGGGCAACAATTTCAATAATACACCAATCTTTACCAAACTTCACATTTCAATCTCTAATCAATCTATCTAACATAAACTCATTCCAAAATGCCATTCTCATGCCATAAACATACCAAATGAACAGTGGCACTCATTTTCATGGTTAGGCCAAAATTCCCAGAATTTATAAACTACTTCAAATGGTATAAAACATAGATAGATAGATTGGGTTCCCTTACCTCTTTCACTTTTCCAAAGACACTCTTTGATTCACCACTTTCCAGATTTTCGTGTAGCACAAATCAGCACCAAATGGCCACACTATACACACCAAAATGAAGCCCATGATTCAGGGATCAACATTTAAGAATGGTGTTTGAGCAATGGAGATGATTTACTTACCCAAAAATCAAGCTTTTCCCTCCTTCCTTTGGGCACAAACTGACGAGAGAGAGAGAAAAGAGAGAGAGCACGAGAGAGAGAAAGAAATGGAGAGATGGAGTGAGAGAGAAAAGAGAAAAAGTGTTCCCTTGTCCTCATATGATCTCATCCAATGGCCACCACAACGCCACATGTCAGCACCTCCTTCATTCCTTCAATAAGCTCACACAAGCTAAATGCACTGGATTCCGACCCACGGTCAAGGAATCACCACCCTTGATCTTAAATACCACACATATACACTAATATTTCCAATTTTCACTAATTATGACATTAATTAATATGGTCATAAAACACTTAATAATTCCAATAAATTCATAATTATCATTAATAATCATGATTATCCCTTAATCAAAAATTGGGATATTACAAATAGGATGCTACTGAGATTGGTTTTTGATACTAGTACCTTCAATTCAACTAAGTTTTATTATCTGAATTACAGTGTTGTTGTGGATATCGTTTGGATTTACCTTGATTTCATTACTCACATCCCTTTGAGTTGACATGGCACTTTTGTTTCTATCTTGGAGGAATCTCATAATCATTACTGCCCCACCCATCTTTTTGCTCTTGAGATGCACATTAGTTGTTTGATAAAATGCTCCCTCATCTTTGTGACGTTACCTACTAAAATTTGTAACTTCTATCTTAATATTCAACCTTGTACTTAAGTTTAATCAGGGGATTTGATTTTAGAAGTGCAAAAGCAAATTGGAGTATGACTTTGGATGTCAAATCATGGACAATTTTGTTTATGCAAACTCTAAATTTTGGGCAAGCTCTAGAGTACACAGAGCATAGGAGTGACGCTATTGTAAAGGTTTATCTTGGTATTTTCATATTGCAACTCTATCTCTCCAATGCTGTTTTTCCTTTCGCATGGATATTCATAGAAGCTCTACTTACTAACTATCAAAGTTAAATAGATTTTGAGAGAAGGTTGCTGGACTTATTTGATAATATTTTCATCAAGCTTTGGATGGGCAATAATAATTTGACTACAGATTTGCTGTGGGAAAATTATAAACTAGTGAAAAAGAAATTGAGAACAAACCCGAAAGGCATTCAAAACGATGTTTCGCTAGTTCACTGATTTGGTTCTGGGATGAGCTTTGGAGTGTAGAAAACCAGGGGTTGAACTTCAGTTTCATTTATGATCTAGGTGGTGTAATTTCTATTTCATCAAATACATCTTTCAATTTTGTCTCCTTCAAGAAGTCGTTTCTCTTGGGCTACTATATATTTGTTTGGCAAAAAGTTTCACTTCTTTTGGAGTGGATAATTGTTTTTTTGTATTTGGGCTGATTGTAGCCTTACATGTTTTAGCCAAAACTATAGAGATCAAAGTGCTCATGTGCATTTGAACATGGCACAACTTACCAAGATTGTAGATTTCTTATACGTTGCCTTCTTACCATTGGCTACAAGTTCTATGTCTACTATTGGTTTACTATGATTCCTTACATTGTTAGCAGGAAAAATTCACAAAATTTTGTTAGCTTTATTGAATTGCTGCAAGTTCGATTATGCTAGGTCTATGTTGCTTTTGTGGATAATAACTTCCAAGATGTGGGTGCCTTTATATGGTTTCAATTATGTGTTTTAAACACTCATAGAGTCTTGAATTGTGGAGCTTGTTTTATTGGTAAGATGACACAGATAATGTACAAAACAAGCTGCCAAGTTCAATCATTTGTCAGTAGTTGCTCTCAGATCATGTACAAGAGAAATGAAGAATTGCATTTTGTTGCTCCTACTCTAGTGGTGCTCTAGGTCCCTTTAAATGACATCCACACAGTGGATCCTCCAACAAATTTTAATGTTATTTATCAGTCCAAGTATGGGGTGTTATCAAGTGGTGGATGGAACTGCAGCCTACTATTGCTCTGTATCCAAGATAGACAATTCCACGACCTTGAGGGCAAGGTGGCTTTTAATAGGGGGAGTAATGTAACAAGTACAAAGGAAATGGGCCTACATGGTCTTTCAATTAGAAGCCTAAAGTTAAGCATTCATGTTTGGCAAAGCAAGAAGGAGCCGAAGAATGATAATTGGAAGATGATGCAACAATATAAAAGGATAAAAGTTGTTAGAAATGGGTGTGGATGAATTTAGTGAAGTTTCTTCTCTCTCACACATACCTATCTTCTCGTTGGCCGTCACTCTACTTCTTCTTTTTCTGCTACTCTTTTATTCTATGCTGTCTCATTTCTATTGTGGCAGAGCTATTCTCTTTTCCTTATATTGTTGAACTCATTATGTGTATTTGATATTGGAATTTCCATTACAGATGGTTCAATTTTATTGAGTTGATTTTTATCATCTTGTGTTTGTTTTGGGTGATCTTTACACTACTCCTGCAAATTTTTATAAGGCATGTATTTAGATAATGATCTGAATCATGACTCGCAAGGCTCAATCTTGAATTTCCAAGTTACCCTTACAAATGAATGTCAGCATCATTTACAAAGTAGTGCTCTTCTCCAGTGATGACACCAACATCTATCCTTGATCTCACCCCTAAAGAACTCCTACATTAGCATTTATAAAAGAAAAAGCAAAAGCAAATATAGTAACAGGTTTTGCTGCAAGTTCTGCGAACCATGAACCATAACATGACTGGAATAGGCCAACAAGGTAACTGAAGATCAACACCTTTAGAAAAGCGTTCAATGGCTTCATATGTATCCATTCAATCAATTCTCTCAAGGTTATATACTCCATACAAATTAGAGATTAAACAATAAATAAGGCAAAGAAACTAAAAATAACCACCCAAATGTTCCTGCGAAATCAGAACTAGTACCCAGGGGAATGAGCTGTACAAAGGCAGAACATAGTTACATCCTGTTAGAAGTCAGAGAAACATATTCAGAAATAACATCTGCCGACAGAGAAGAATGAGATGAGTCAGGGATATCGTCCACCTAACATACGTGTTTTCATATTGAACTAATTGTATATAAATATGCATTTGTACATTACATAAATGAGAACCTTTGATTTCACTTCTGTACATGGTACTAGAGCCTCGTTCCTCATTTTGCATCTGGCTTCATTTCTTTTCCAGTTAAAACTCCATTTTTTCTGGTAAGCAAGCTCTCTTCCCTCTCAGATCTGTTGCTGTCAGTGCTCCTATTCGCTACACGAGCCATATCACTGTGTTCTCCACCTTAAGATCAGCCAGACACCTATTTCTGGTAGCCTTCCGACTGCGCGTGGCCAGGCACGTGTTGCCCCCATCTCCAGTGCTCCAGTACACGCGCGGCGCGTGTAGCTTGCTCCGACCTCCGTTCAAGACGGCGTTTGCGACGCACTGATCAACTTGGCCTGCTCTACCCCCTCTTAAATTTTTGTGGCCATCCAACACTTTTGAATTTTTGAGCTTGGTTCTTCGCTTCCAGTTTCAACGTTCGTGGATTGCAATTTGTTACTAACTTCAGTTTTCTGAGTTAGTATTTCTGTCTGTGGGTCCCTTGCCTTGATTAAGGTAATATATATTGGTTTAATATATTTCTTCGGGTCCCGTGGGTTGCAACTTAAAGTTACTCTACTGGTTTGCTAGTGAAACATTGTGAGTCCTCCTGTTTATTTGTTGATATTTTGTGAAAATCGTTTGTGCATTGCTATTCAATTCACATCATGAATGATTCTAAAAACTTCGATATGTTACCTATGTCTGCAAAGATTACTACTTCACAATTAAGTTGGACAAATTATAGTGATTGGAACAAAACAGTTAAAGTTTATATTTTGGGAATTGAGATGGAAACCCATTTAACTAAGGATCCTCCTTCTGGTAATGAAACAAAACTTTTGACTTGGCAAAGAGCAGATGCTCGACTTTTATTCCAAATTCGAAATTCAATTGAACCAAGGATTCTATCTTCTGTTAGCCATTGTAACACTGTCAAAGAAATCATGAGTTATCTTGAATTTATGTTTTATGGAAAAGGAAATGTTACTCAGGTTCATGAAATCTGCAAAGGTTTTTATCGTTCTCAACAACAAGATCATCCATTGAAAGATTTCTTTTTAGACTTCAAGAGGATGTATGAGGAAATGAAAGTACTTATGTCTCCGCAATCAGATCTCTCAACTCGAATTAGGAACTTGGAACTTCAGGCTATAATAAGTTTCCTTGAAGCTCTCAACCCGTCTTATAAGACTATTCATTCTCAAATTCTGTCTAGTCAAGAGCTTCCTTCTCTTGAAGATGTTTTCTCCTGGATTCTTCGTGCTGATAGCTTGATTCACTCTTCTATAGATCCAACTGTAGGTGCTCTAGCTGGACGTGGTCCCTTTGAGAACAGGAATTATGGGTACAAACAAAATACCCATTCTCCTATAATCACTTATGGCAGTATTATTTGCAATTATTTCAAGGAACCTGGACACATTAAGAATAATTGTCGAAAATTGCAAAATAAACAGCAGCATGATCAACAGCGTGGCCTTGCTTATATTGCCCAGACACCTGGTCTCTCTGATTCTGGATCTTCTTCTGCCGGGGCTCTAGCCACAAGTACTCTGTCCTCTGGTCTTACTACTGCTTCAACTAAGTGGATCCTTGATTCAGGTGCCACCGATCACATGACAGGTAATAATCAATTATTCTCTTCATATGCCCCCTATACCAACCCATCATCCATATTTGTCGCCAATGGTTCTCCCGTACGTGTTACTGGCTCAGGCACTGTTCAACCAACTGCCTCCCTCTCATTATCCTCTGTTCTTAATGTTCCAGATCTCATATTTAACTTTTTATCTCCAAGTAAACTCACTCGTAAGTTAAACTGCTTTATCTCATTCTTCCCTGATCATTGTTTAATTTAGGATCTATCGAAGAAGCAGATTATTGGTAGAGGCTATGAATCTGGTGGACATTACATCCTTGATGATCAGGTTCCACGTTCTGTTACTTGTTCTGGTGGATCGTCTCTCTTTGAAGTTCATTGTCGTTTAGGTCATATGTCGCTTTCGTCTCTCCGAAAAGTGTATCCTCATTTTTCTTCTGTGTCTACTTTAGAATGTGAGTTCTGTCAGTTTGCCAAACATCATCGTATTCATTTGTCACCTCACGTCAATAAACGGGCTGCGTCCCCCTTTGAGTTTGTACATTCTGATGTTTGGGGTCCTTGTTCAGTTATGTCTCAGACCGGTTATCATTATTTTGTCACTTTTGTTGATGATTTTTCCCGAACTACCTGGCTTTACTTAATGAAACAGCGTTCTGAATTGTTTACTCATTTTCATAATTTTTGTGTTGAAATTCAGACCCAGTTTAACACCCCTATGAAAATCTTACGAAGTGATAATGCAAAAGAATATTTTTCCGCCCCATTCACCGATTACATGCAAATTCATGGTATTCTTCATCAATCCTCTTGTGCTTATAACCCTGCTCAAAATGGTGCTGCTGAAAGAAAGAACTAACATCTCTTAGAGACTGCTCGAGCTCTCATGTTTCATTCCTCAATCCCTAAAAGTTTTTGGGCTGATGCTGTCTCTACTGCTTGTTTTCTCATCAATCACATGCCTTCGACTGTTCTTGATGGGGATATTCCATATTCCGTTCTGTTTCCCACCTCTAAGCTGTTTCCTGTTGATCCTAAAATCTTTGGCTGTGTTTGTTTTGTTCGGGATGTCCGTCCTAGTGTTAGCAAACTTGATCCCAAGTCCCTAAGATGTGTTTTTCTTGGATATTCTAGAATTCAGAAAGGTTATTGGTGTTACTCTCTAGATCTCCGTCGTTACCTTGTGTCCACCGATGTTATGTTTCATGAGTCCTCTCCGTCGTTAGTCTCCAGATCTTCGAGACTTTGTCCGTTTCTGAGTCTCCCTTTGTCATGGATAATTCAGATAACATCCTGGTTTATCATGTCCTTCTCTCACCAGTACAGGATGTTGTTCTGGAACCTGACATAGTCAATGATGCTGATGTTACTAATGATTCACCTTCGCCACCTTCTGCTTCGCCAATTGATTCTGTTGATATCTCCCTCGTTCCTGCCTCTGTTTCCACCGATCCTCCTATGGCTGTTACTAAACCACTTGTTCCTGCTTCTATTGGTGATACTTCTGATGACCAACCCATTGCACTTCGTAAAGGTACACGTCCTCATTGTCCTCCCAAACGATATGCTGATTGTATCTATCCTATCTCATCTTTTGTCTCTTATCGGTCTTTATCAACTATTTCATCTTCTCTTGTGGCCACCCTTGATTCCATTTCCACACCTACTACCCTTCACCAAGCTCTAGCTCACCCTGGTTGGCGTATCACAATGGAAGAAGAACTCTTGACATTGGAAATAGCTGGTACCTGGACTCTTGTTGATCTCCCTCCTGGAAAGAAAGCCATTGGATGTAAATGGGTATTTGTTGTTAAGACTAAGGCTGATGGTTCCTCGGAATGACTAAAATCTTGCCTTGTTGCCAAAGGATATGCCCAAACTTATGGTCTTGATTACTCTGAGACTTTCTCTCTTGTAGCCAAACTCACTTCAGTTCGTCTTCTTATTTCTTTGGCGGCCACATATCATTGGGATCTGCATCAATTAGATGTTAAAAATTCTTTCTTAAATGGCGATCTTCTGGAAGAAGTTTATATTGAGCAACCACTTGGGTTCGTTACTCAGGGGGAGAATACGAAAGTGTGCTACCTCAGGAAGTCACTGTATGGTCTAAAGCAAAGTCCTCGAGCCTGGTTTGATAAATTCTGTAATGTGGTCAAGAAGTTTGGGTTACGTCAAAGCAAGTGTGATCACTCTGTGTTCTACCATCAATCTGATACAGGCATGATTCTTCTCGTAGTATATGTTGATGATATTGTGATTACAGGAAGTAATTGTTCTGGAATCTCAGAACTTAAAATCTTCCTGAACTTTCACTTCCAGACAAAAGATTTGGAATCATTAAAGTACTTCCTTGGTATTGAGGTTTTGAGAAGTAAGAAAGGTATTATTTTGAATCAAAGAAAGTATGTTCTTGATCTCTTAAAGGAGACTGAAAAACTTGAAGCTGCACCAAGCAGCATCCCCATGATTCCGAATCCCTTTCTAGATCTTGATGCTAGTATGTTTGATGAGCTTCCTGATGATTTGAAGAAGAAGATTGATCTAGAGAAATTAAAGCCATTTCCATTTCCTGAGAGATATAGAAGACTTATTGGGAAAATGAATTATCTAACAGTAACTCGTCCTGATATAACCTTCTCAGTCAGTAGGCTCAGCCAATTCATGGCATCACCAACAGTGGCACAATGGGAAGCTTTAGAACATATCTTGCATTATTTGAAAGGCTCTCCAGGTCTTGGTATTCTCTATACAGATTATGGGCACACTAAAGTCGAGTGCTTTTATGATGCGGATCATGCAGGATCAAAGGCCACAAGACGATCTACTACAGGTTACTGTGTGTTTGTTGGTGGAAATTTGATATCTTGGAGAAGTAAAAAGCAAGGAGTTGTGTCAAAGTCAAGTGCAAAAGTGGAATACAGAGCCATGTCACAATCAGTACAAGAAATTGTGTGGGTACTTCAGCTTTTGAAGGAAATTAGATCGTCACAACATTACTTGTAAAACTATGGTGCGACAATAAAGCAGCACTTCATATAGCATCGAACTCTGTGTTTCATGAACGAACAAAACATATTGAGATTGACTGTCATTTTATTCGTGCTAAGATCAAAGAAAATATTGTATCTACAAGGCACATACGATCCGACGATCAACTGGCAGACCTTCTGACAAAAGCCTTAAATGGGACACGGGGTCAATATCTTTGTAACAAGTTGGGCATGATAAATATATATGTTCCAACTTGAGGGGGAGTGTTAGAAGTCAGAGAAAACATATTCAAAAATAACGTCTGCCGACAAAGAAGAATGAGATGAGTCAGGGATATTGTCCACCTAACATACGCGTTTTCATATTGAACTAATTGTATATAAATATGCATTTGTACATTACATAAATGAGAACCTTTGTTTTCACTTCTGTACACATCCCTTGCTGAGAAATCCAATCACAAGATGTGTTACAGATGACTGAATCTAAGACCCTTCACAAGATGCGTTACAAATGACTTGTTATTAACAAGTACGCAAAAATGATCGGCCCTTCACTCCCATGAGCATGCAACGAACAGAAAAGGAAAGATAAATACGACAAAAATGTTGCATCCGCAGAAAAAAATTTTCGAACATCTTTAGTGTTATGTAATATCTTAATTTTTATTTTAAGATTTAATCATGATTAAGAAAAAATTAATTATGATAAAAGAATTTATCATGTAATTGTTGAGATAAAAAGAATTTATCCGAAACAAAGTTTATAAAAGTAAAAGAAATAATAATAATAATAAGTTAAAAAAAAGGATAATTTTATAAAAAAAGGGAAGAGGGCAGTATAATACATACATATATATAATATTATATTATATTATAACTAATGGTGGGCATCGAATGGAGGGGTATTATTAACCCCAAAAAATCGAACTCCCTCCTCTTATTATTGAAACCTGTGGCTGCTCCCTCTAGTTCCTTCTTTCTTTTTTGTCCGTGGCGCTGGTGAGAGCGTGAGAGAGAGGCAGGCGTAGAGAGAGGGAGGGAGGGAGGAGAGTGAGAGAGGGAGACAAAGTTTGGATTTCCTCTACTATATTTGGGTAAGTAATCGACCCTCTCTATTTCAAAATTCCTCTTCTTATTTTCAATTTTTATGAAAGGTAAAATCTAGGGTTTATTAGATTTTAAGATTTTGGGTAATTCAATTTATTCTTTAGCTTTTGATGGCACTAATAGGGTTAGAATAAGAATGGTTATGGTTTAGTTTTAACTAAATGATTGATTTAAGGAAAATAAAGTTAAGGTTTGGTAGGAAATTTGTAATTTATGATATGAGGTATGATGATTCAAATTTAATGATTTACTTTAACTTATTAGAGGTTATATTGATGATTGAATGAGTTAGTTGTGAGGTTTATAAGAAAATATAAATATATGGGATTTTGGGTGAAACTTTATGTATAGGGAATTTGATGTTTGAATAATTTGAGAAGATAGTCAAGTTCTAGTGATTCTAAATTTATAATAGTGAAAAATAAATTATGAAAGGAAGAAATGTGATTGTAATGATGATTTGGAGAAGAATTTATTTATGGGATTTGCACTAAAGGTTGAAGTGAGCAAATATTGTGAATTTTAGCAGGAATGGAGGAAAGTATTATTATATAAAAAAAAATTGAAATAGAATTTAATTTGTGAGTTAGATTTTGACTTGATATTGATAATGAGATTCAAAAAAAATAAGGTTCGGTAATTGGTTGATTGAGAATGGTCAAATATGATAGTGGAACCTCTAGAGAGACTTTAAGTCTATAAATTGTTTTTGTTAACTACTCATTTAGTTTGAATTCTAAATTGTGGTTTTAATTGATTGTTATAGATTCATTTGTGAATTGTTGTAGAGCTTGGAGCTTGGATTCTTGTGGTAAATTTAGCTTTAGCGAGAGGTAACCACTTTTCATTTGTTATGTGTTTTGATATTTTGTTTGTGAGTATTTTGTAAAATGATTATAAGAATGAAAATGGAATATTGATATTGATTAGATGCTTCAATGAGTAATTTAAAATGTTTATTGAGATTGAGAAAGTTATCATGATGTTGATAAGTATTTCAATAGAAATTGCCTTGTGGAACCTTATGACTTGAATTGTGAAATATGCATATATATAATTAACATATTGTGGCATGCATATGAAGATGATTGAATAGCATTGTTTGAATGTGAAAATTTTGAGAAATTCCAAATGAGCTATTTATTAATAATTATTGTGATAATTGAATGGAGATGGGATGGATCGGAGTAGTTTGTTCTACCACGTGATATAACATCCATTTTGCATGATAGTTGTCTTTCTATTGTCCCACTAGTTCAATAAAGGATTGTCTCACTAGTTCAATGAGGGAATGTCTCACTAGTTTAATGAGGGGCTGCAGCACCCCAATAGTTCAATGAGGGGAAAAGACTCATGGTCTGGGGCATATGCTCTATGGATTTTGACCCATGGGTCTAGTCAGTGGAAATAAGATAATTTGGTTGGATTGATTGGAGGCAACTTGGAAATTGTGATACATAATTTGTGATATAGAAATTGTGAGACAAAATTTGTGATATGGAAATTCCGATATAGAAATTGTGATACGAAATTTGTGATATAGAAATTGTGATATGAGATTTGTGATACAGAATTTGTGATGTGGAAATTGTGATTTGGAGTTTGTGATTTTGAGCTGCATAATAAAATCTATGGTATGAAATTTTGTGAATTATAAATCCAATACTTTTTTTATATAATTTGTTTCACTTGGCACCTCACTTAGGTTGTGTTTGGTTCAACGGAAGCGAGGTTAGGTGAGGTTTTTTAAAGTTAGTTAAGGGAGGTATGAGCTTTGTTTGGTTCAAGATAAGGGGAGATGGGGTTTGGTTTCTTGTTTGGTTCAGAAGGGTAGATGAGGGGAGTTAATTATAAGTTGATAAATATACCCTTCTCTTTATCTATATATTTTCCTTCTTTTACAATTTTTTTTTAATAAAATGATTATTTCTTAATTTCTTATATAACATTCCTTAAATTTTTACATAGCAATATATATTTTAAGTTACCACATGTGTTAAGTGAGTACATGTGTGAGGAAAAGTTGGCAAAAATAAACGTGAGGAAAAAAGATTTTTATATTAGAGGAATAGATGTGGAATAATAAAAAATTATCATGAGCAATTTGGTTAAAATGATTCATAAAATTTCTCTCACCTAGGAAAAACCCCAAATTTGGAGGTTTGAGAAGGGAGGGGAGCGAGCAGTACAAGACAAAAAAAATCTCTCCTTATCTCCCCTACTTCAAACCAAACAAGGTTTTTTAATCTTCAACCCTACTCTAACCTCCCCTAACTTAGAAAAACCCCCAACCAAACACACTCTTAGCATGTGTAATGAGTTGGATAGCTGGTCAATGAGGCTTTTGTCTCACCCCGTTGATTTAACATTTTTCAGATAATAGTTCTTTTGCTAGTTAATCGGGGAAGGCTTTGAGGCTAGATTATTGTGATAATCTTTGTAAAGCCTCCTCCTTTTTATTTTTATGATGAATTGTTGTGTATTGCCACTGTAGGGCTCATATTGGATACTCTGATGTTATATTATGCTTTGGATTATACTATTTTGTATCATGGATAAGTAAGTCAAGGGGATATTTGAGAAAATTATTATTTAAGTATTTTATTAATTGAGTTGGATATTGGACTTGTGGTCAGATGAGTATATTCTGGACTTTGAAAGTCCAAGGCTCAAGTGTGTTGATTAATTATGATTTAGTTTGTCAAATGATGAGAAGAGTTTCATGATCCATGATGAATTTGAAATGTTTGGTTAATGGATAGTTGACTTTTTGACATTTGATAAATATTTGAGAAAGAATAGTACTAAAAAATGAGTTTTATCTCTGGGCTATGATTGAATATTATATTCTGAGCTTCGAGAAGCTCAAGCCCAACTGTTAATTGAAATGACTTTATAAATGTGTTGATTTGAAATGACTTAGTATACAATTAAAAAGGTTCTATGATCTATGATAAATTTTAAATGACTAGTTTATTATTTTTCATTATGCATAGATATTTGCAATAAATTTTTTATAACCATGGTAGTGTTTTTAAATGGTTATCTGCACTCTTTTTCTACCATGATTAACTTTTGAAAGATAAGTTACAATATTTTTTTACTATGATAGACCTCAGGATATAAGTTTTCCCTCTTACTCCATAGAATTGTTTATTATCCATAGAATTGATCAAGTGTTTGGATAATTGAGTTTTATGGAAGTCTGATGAAATTTATTTAAAAAAATTGAATTAAAATCATTTGCCACAAATGGATTTTGAAACCCAGGTAGAGGAAAGTAACAGCTTGGTAGCCCTGAGTGTAATACTCACATGGGATGGAAGGAGGGGGCTGGACAGAGCCTGGTGGAGGAATAGGTTCATGCCAAATGGCGTCACGAGACCAAGGGAGGAGCCGAATATGGGGGGAGACACAGGCAGTCACATGAGCGTGGGAGGTGACCAGCAGCCTTTGCAATGACTTTGAGAGCGAGAGACTAGTAGGGAGGCGACGATGAAGATAGAGAGCCGTAGATAGAGAAGGTGGGAGGCGACAGTGGCAAGACCCTCCTACGTCCTTTATTTGAAAAAGGGACTAGCGTCCTTTTCCAACTAATGTATACCAAAAGCCCACCTTTTTTCTCCCCCACTTTAGACAAACACAAAAAGCTTGAGTTTTTGCCATCCCTTTATGTAAAACGGACGTTGAAGATGACAGACACCAAAATTAAGGCATAGATTTATAAAAATACCACTGCTTTCATTTTTAAAAAAAAAAGACATTTTTTAGGTAAGTAAAATATATATCCTATAGTAGAGACATAAATAGTGTTCTCTCACTAACCAATAATTATTGTCCTATAAATTGATAACTTAAACTAAACATAACAATTAGAAAAAGCTGAATCACTCGAAGATTTGGTCAAACACAAAGTTTGAGTCTTTATTATGAGGGATTTATAGAGACATGGGTGCTGACCAGAAGGGATTCTGAAAGGAGGAGAACAAGAGTGACTGGTTGTTCCTGTTGTACATCAATAGAGGATTATCCATATAAAGGCATATATATATATATATATATATATATATATATATATATATATATAAAGGTAACAGTTTATGGGATTTTATTACAAAGTTTCAATGATAAGAAAAGTTATCTGCTGATGACATAAAGTTCACAAGAGTTTTTGTATATAATTTACCCTAATTATTATGTCTTAGATTGAGTATTTTGGACTCAAATGTCCTTGTTATTAATGCTTAATTTAACTTTAGCTTCTGATTTGTGCAGCTCCTCGTCTAATGCCCCTGATTTGTCTGCTTCTGCTTCCACTCCTGCTGCTGCAGTTTTTGTGCCATTTGATTCTGCAGTGTTGCCATCTTCTCCCATGCATGTGCCATCCACACCTTTAGAACCTCCTACTAGCCGGCGTATGGTTACTAGATCCATGAATGGCATTTACAAGCTAAAGGTTTTTAGTGCAGAAACTGAACCTTTCTATTGTGAAGGAAGCTCTTGCTTCACCATTATGAAAGAAAGCTATGGATGAGGAGTATGCTGCCTTGATGAGAAATAACACTTGGCATTTGGTCTCTCTCCCTCCCAACATACATGATATAGGGTGTAAGTGGGTTTGGAAACGTAAAACAAATCCAGATGGCAGCATGGCTAAACTCAAAGCTCGGTTAATAGCCAAAAGTTTTCATCAGCAGGAGGGTTTTGGTTTTACAGAGACTTTCAGTACAGTTGTCAAGCTTGTGACTATTAGAGTGGTGTTATCTGTTGTTGTGACTCAGAAGTGGAGTATTAGACAAATCGATGTCAATAACGCTTTCCTCAATGGTACTCTATCTGAGGAAGTATACATGTAGCAACCACCTGGCTATGAACATGGCACTTCCTTGGCCTGTAAACTTGACAAGGCTCTATATGGCCTCAAACAAGCTCCTCGTGCTTGGTTTGAAAAACTCTCTTGTGCATTTCATAACTTGGGTTTTGTGAGTAGTAAATGTGATCACTCTCGTTTTGTTCGAGCTACTAAGACTGGCATCCTTTATGCCTTAGCCTATTTTGATGATATCATTATTACAGGCCCTTCTTCTGCTAGTATTTCAGCTGTCATTACTGCCTTAAATAAAGAATTCTCACTTAAAGATCTTGGTAACTTCAGCTACTCCTTGGGAATTGAAGTCAAACGCTTATCTGATCGAACTTTGGTTATGTCCCAAGCCAAATATGTTAAAGATATCTTACATAAGGCTGGTATGATGTCTGCTAAAGGGGTGGTCACTCCTATGGTCACAAATCTTAAATTGTTTAAAGAAGGACCTCATCTTTTTGATAAACCAGAACTTTATAGGTCCATTGTAGGTGCTCTACGATATGCTACAATTACTAAACCTAAGATTAGTTTTTCTGTCAACAAAATTTTTCAGTTTATGCAGGCTTCTCTCAAAGAGCATTGGGTTGTAGTCAAACAAATCCTCCAGTATCTTGCTGGTACTGTTAGTTTTGGTATTCATTTTCGGCCAAATGTATCCAGCTCTTTGGTTGCCTTTTGAGATGTTGATTAGGCATTTGATTGTAATGATAGACGTAGCACTAGTGGATACTGCATTTACTTTGGGAGTAATCTTGTCTCAATGTCCTCCAAGAAGCAACCAATTGTCTCGCGTTCTAGTACTGAGGCCGAGTACCGCAATATGGGTTCAGTCACCTCAGAAATTCTTTGGCTGAAATATCTCTTCTCTGAACTTCAGATTCCCCTACATAAGGCACCTCAGATCTTATGTGATAATCAAGGTGCTATGTTGATCACTGCTAATCCAGTCTTACATGCTCAGACTAAACATCTTGAACTTCATCTTCACTTTGTTCGTGAACAAGCTATTCGCAAGGAAATTTGAGCAGGTCATATTCTAGCTACTGCACAAATTACTGATGGTTTGACCAAACCACTTTCTGGCTCCAAATTTTCAAATTTCACCCGCTATATCTTCGGGTTGGGGAGTATGTCAAATTGAGGGGGAATGATAGTGTAATTAGTAGTTACTGCCTCTGGTCCTATTTATAAGCAACTTTCTCTCTCATATGGCTGGTCCCTTTTATAAGCAATTTTCACTTTTTGTCTGAAAATGCATGCTTCTTTTTCCTATTTTACCCTTATTAAATATGCTAGATTAGTTTCAGATATGTAACTAATATCTGTTTGTAACTATTTAGTGTAACTGACTCATAACTAAGTCAGTAGACACGTGTTAGTCTCTCTAGCCTATATATACTGTACAACTATCTCATCTAATACATCAATTACTCATTTCTCTCATCTAGATTCTATACTTCTCTAAATCCTTCACCCCTCACAAGGTACATGTGCAGTCCTAACCTTCCAATCTTGTTCCATGTGTTCCCATTTTCGTGATTTTCACTTGGTCTTTCTCTTGTTCACTAAATCCTTACTTCGAGTGATAGCAAGCCATATATGAGCCACCATCCACTATGAACCTCTTGATGCTTAGGGTCTTCATAACTTGGAAGCCTACTACAATGTTCCAAAGATTTGCTTCAAGTGGGATGAAAAGGCCCAACCTATGCATGAATTCTCCTATCCACTTCCCATCCTTGTTCTCAACAAGGCTGCCACCTATTGCCATATAGTCATACCCCTTACTATCCCGTCTAAGGTCACCTTTGTTGGTGTTGTTTTGGTTTGTGTGTGTGGGTTGGGGGGAGCGATATTGTGAGAAACAAATGCATTCTTATTCAATACCCGGGGGGAGTGATATTGTGAGAAAAAAATGAGTTCTTATTCAACACCTAATCAGATATGCATGTTCTTCATAATCGGTCCTTAACCCTATTGCCAGCTATCATTTGTCTGCCTGATAAGGATCTGCGCCTTGCTGTGTTTGAAGGCCTACTATTGATCAGTAGGGGGCGATATTGAGAGAAACAAATGAGTTCTTATTCAACACCTAATCAGATACGCATGTTCTTTATAATCGGTCCTTAACCCTATTGCCAGCTATCATTTGTCCTGCCTGATAAGGATCTGCGCCTTGCTGTGTTTGAAGGCCTCATATTGATCAGTATGTCATGGTACCCACTGCTATGCATATAAGTGATGAGTATTAAAAAGTACTTTACTAAGACTTTCTGGTGGTAGTTGGGCGCCTTCTTCAAACCTAGCAGCATTTCTCCATGTCTAGAGGCACCAACATGTGAAAGAGTGTATTCCATGGTATCCTTTCACTCATTCTTCCTTTGACTGATTCGTCAGAAACCACCCACTTTTACTCCCGCTAAAAAGCTTTGGACTCTGTCTACCTTTGAGAAGTTTCCTCTAGATGTTGTTTGCCATTAAGCAGTCCTTATTACATGCACTCTGGTTTCTTACATGTCTAACATATATCCCAATTTAAGTTGGTCATGGGAAAATATTAGTGGAATGTTTAAATGGGTAAGAGCCATGGAAGCAGTTAAATAACATATGAAATATGGTAGATTTGAACTTGGAGATCCAAGATCTAAGAAAAACTGCAAGTTAGGTCGGCATTACATTTTCTACCAACTTCAACCTTTCCCCCTTCAGCATTGCCTTATGTTTCTTTGTTTTAACCAGAAGCTCCCAACATGAAAGGAGAAACAAATTCATATAATTATTATGTTGTTAGAGTAATGTTAGGTAATTGAAATTTTAATTCTTTCCCTCGAATGTGTTTGGTCAACCTTATTTAATCAACAACAACAAATTAAAGCCTTTATCCCACTAGGTATGGTCGGCTACATGGATCGCACGACGCCATTGTGCTCTGTCGAAAACCATATCTTTAGGTATATTATTAATCAAATGGTCTCTCTCTATGACCTTATTGTTTAATCCTTGTTTCTAATTAAGATTTATGTCCGGAAATGTTCCAAACTCATGATCATGCCAAGTGCACGTGTTGATAAGTTTCAATTAATAATATTTCAAAAGTGAAGGAAATATTGACCTGGAAATATTGACAATGGATGATATTAATCATTGTGGATAGTTGGCAAAATTGAGATGGAGCCAGTGTGGTGTGTATAAGCGGCTTCTGACAATACAATAAAGTTGTTTCCATTTTGTGTAGCTACTTAAACGTTTCTATCAATAGAAGTATCTTTTCTTGTGGGCTATCTCTTTATAAAGTTCAAATATAATTTTATGTGGTTTAATATTTCTCTACATAGGCTGTTCTCCGTGATGTTCTTGACAAGTTTCTGCCAGAAAATGCTCATATTAGATGCAATGGGAGAGTTCGAGGTAATATTTCATGCTCATCTATTTCTGTTAACAGGTGTTGTAAATAATAGATACTTTAAACTTCATTCGTGCGAAGAACAAAAGGAGAGTTGTTTCTTCTAGGATTTTAAAAACCTTTGTGAACCTTATGTCATAAGTTATCTGTTGCAGTTGCTGTGACACAGCTTTTTTGGAGACCTAGGGGTTTATTGGTGGATCAGTTTGATTCCCGGGATGATCTTATCAATGCAGTTTTTACTTCGTTTATTTTCGCTGCAGGTATCTTGCACCAAGACCAGCAACAATGTTTAGAAACCGACTATGCATGGATGGTGGTTTGATGTTGTTTTTGCCACCAACATCTGCTGCACAAACGGTATACAAGATTTTCCTGAGTTGATTCCCTTGCGAGGCCTTATCTAATTAATTCCTTTTTCCCGTCATTTTAATAATATTCTTCTTCTAAGCTAGGGGATTCCTTCCTCTGTTGCATTTTGTCTGGTGAGAAGATCTATCGGGTCCAACTGCTAAAAATTTCTTCATGTTGGCTGCATGTGAAATATTGATTACATTCACTGCTCACTTGGCCAATTTGTGTGAATGAGGGTGTGAAATGGGACAATGAATGAATAATTTTTCCATAAAAAGATCTCTTAAATGAATAATTTTCATGGGATAACTTCTATTAAAAAAACGTTTTTGCCCTTTATATCTTGATTTTGTCACTATTCCTAATCCAATAATAGTGGCAACTTCGGGAATAGTTTTCAATAAATGAGAGGGAAGTTAGTTAAATGTTAATCCGTAGTTATGTTGGTTAATTGGGCATTAAGGATTATGGTCTATAAAAGGGCATAATAGGGTTATTGTAGTCAGGTCTTTGAATAATAATAGTTGAGCCTTTCTCTCCATCTCGCTCTTTCTCTTCTGTCATCTATCTATCTTCCATCTCTCTCTACCTCCCCTGTTTCTCTTCTTTTCTCCCTCTTCTGTAACACCCCAAATTTTGATTAAGGCCTAATGATAATTATTGAGGATAATTATTGGATTAAAGTTGAATTAATGTATATTGATGACAATATTATTTAATATGTCATAATTGTTGGAAAATTGAAAGAATGGAATTATTGGCATAAGTTGGTAATTAATGGGAAAATTAATTACTAGCTAAGAGAGAAATGAGAAGTGTAATTAAAATGGCTAATGGAAGGATTAGAGAGATTAATTGGTGATTTAGTGTAAGAGCCAATGAGGGGTGGACACATGGCAAGCTCACATGTGGGGGGGAAGGTAAAGAAAAGTCAAATGAGATAAAAAAAAATGTATTTCTCTCTCCTCTCTTCCCTCACTTGGCGTAGAAAAAAACTGAAATGGAGGGAGTATAATCATTTGTTCACTTTCTTCACTCCACCTCCATCCTCCATCTCTCTCTCTTGTCCTCTCTCTCCTTCTCTCTCTCGCCATTGTTGCAGAAAAATAAGGGGGGAAAAGCTTGCAAAAAGGTAAGGAAAATGGCTTCTATTGCTCAAACTTCCTTCTTTAATGTTGATCCTTGAATGAAGAGCTTCATTGTGATGGTTGAAATGTGTTCATTGGTGGTAGTTTATGACCTCAAGAGATTGTGAAAGTTGAAGAATCAAGAAATCTCTTTGGTAAAGTGAAAGAGGTGAGTGTTATCTCCCTTTTGATATTTATATTGTGGATGTTGGTGAGCATTGATTTTTCTGGAAATTTATGCCCTATTTTCGAAAATTAGGGTCTTAGTGAGTTTGGCATATTGTGATAATGGAAATGGTATATTATGATGTATTTTGGACAAAGGGATTGGTTTGAATCATTAAAAGTAAAGTTTGGGATCTTTGTGTTGGTTTTGGTGTGTTGATCAAAACAGGGCATGTGGTTAGATTGTGAATTTGGTCATTTTGAGGTTATCATTGTGTTCCTTGTGGAAAATTGTATGGGAATAAGCTTGGTTAATGATTTTGGAGTCATTGAACACTTTGGTAGAAAAGTTGGAAAATGCTATCAATGTGAACTCTGTCTAGACAGTTTATTGGTGTGGACGTTTTGAGTGACCAAATGATTTCAGAAAATTGTGAAACTTTCCAGTCTTAAATTTCACATCCCAAGCTTCATAATGGACATATATTTTGTGTCATTTCGTTTAGTATTCTGAGATTTATGCTTTGCCAAAATTTGGTACAAAAACAGAACTCTGTTTTGGAGTAATGTTGGGTTTTGGGTGATTCTGTATTTTTGTGATGATTTTAAGTTATAAGCCATATTTTTCCTTGAAAGAGGACTCAAATACCTTTCATTTGGCTTTGGAATCACTCTATTTTGAATTTTCTAGAATTAGTTATGGTTTTTCAAAGTTCAGCCCAGAGTCAGGAAATCTCTGGGCCGCGGCCCAAACCTTTCTGACCTGATTCGGGCTGCGGCCCAAGAGTGGCGGGCCGCAGCCCAAGGAAGGGTGGGCCGCAACCCAACCCTGTATTCCAGCACTTAGTGTTTTCGAAAAGTGACCTTCAACCTTTTGTTTCCTAACCTTTTAGGGGTTTATTTAGAGGCATTTGTGGCTTCTTAAGGGTCATTATTGATAACCAAATCTAAAAGTTGAAGAGTTAATTGAGTATTGGAATAGAGAATGATGTTTCGTCCTTAATTATGACTTTAGGATTTGATATCTGCCCGAAGCATAGAAGGCCTGTGCCTGCTTAAGGAAGGAAAGACAAAGGTAGTGACACTTTATCCTATATCATGTGTATTGCATTGCATGTTTGCATTAGTCATTGAATACAGTGAAAGTGAAGAGGACGTGGCGAAAGCCCGGACTCGATTACAGTGAAAGTGAAGGGGACGTGGCGAAAGCCCGGACTCGATTACAGTGAAAGTGAAGGGGACGTGGCGAAAGCCCGGACTCGAATATTGATAAAGTGATGGGGCGTGGCGTAAGCTCGACCTCGTATATAGTGAAGGGAACGTGGCGAGAGCCCGGTCTCAAATATTGATTGCTGCATTGTGATATATGTGACTTGCTTTGTATATATGCATCATATAAATAAACTGTTGCTACTGGGATTCTCTAGAATCTCATTCTTTCCAAATAACATTTTTAGACAGGGCAAGTGGATCGAAAAGCAAGCAAGTGGCAAAGGACGATTAAGACTGCCAGCGGTAGTCTTAGTAAATATTTTGGCTTTATATCGAACTGGTTATCATTTTGGATCATTGTAAATATATTGTATAGATCATAGTACTATAGTTTTGTGTAATCCCCGGTATGGATATTGAGATGGGCAATGATGCCTTGTATAAACCATTGGATTAATGTTATTATCCCGGGTGAACGTCGGGAATTGTGCTTACTCTGATATTGTATATGTAACAGACCAAACAGGCCATTTGTTTTAATGAATGAAATGAATGGAAATCCATTTGTACAGGTGTTTTAAAAAGTTTTCTAATTGTCTTGGATTTCTTATTTGATAATTAAATGTACTTAAACGCTAATCTCGGCCTGATTATCGAAGGGGGTTACATCTTCCATACATCAGTATGCTTTAAAGTAATCAACAATACTATTCTGTTTTTTGGTGCTGCATCATAAATATGGCTGGCTGTACTATGGACGTGTGATTTGAGGGGATGATTATTAAGTTTATTGCTGAAGAAATTCACTTGCACCCTGTTGAACTTTTCATATCAATTTCCTCTTGGGTGTCATTGCCATTTATGTTTTAATGTTACCATATTTTAATCTTCATCATAGCTCGCTTTGCCTTTTGACAGGTTCCTGTTTGTGCTTTCCCCACAAGTCTACTCAGATTGTAATCCTGCAAATGTGGCTAGTCCTCGCCAGGTACATCTCAGTTTTTGAATCAAGAAAGACCTTTACTTGTCGTAAGGTGATGATCGTTATGCTTCAAAAAATTTCAGCTTTTCAAATGGGCTCTTGAGCCAGCAGAAGATGACATTCTCGACCGGCTCTTTGAATATGGGTTGAAATATGCCGCTGACTGGGCAACGGAAAACCCTGCTGAAAAAATACTTCAAGAAGAAAATCCTTTAATTGAAAACAGCGTTTCAACATAGCTCATTGTGGATAATCCTCATTTCTGTTTGGAGATTGCAGATGGATAAGGAAGGTACCAATCCTTGACTCCAATTGTGTCACGTGGAAACCTGTTCATTGAGGCATAAAAGGAACAGAAATCATAGGATAGGAAGATAAAGTTCATCACATTGGAGTGCATAAATTCATTTATTATTATTATTATTATTATTATTGTATATGTAATCAAAATTTTGATCTTGAGAAGAAGATTAAGACGAAAAAAGAATTTAATGCCACTAGATATAGCTTAGTGGTAAGGGGTGTGTGAATAGGTTAGCAAGAGATCACACACACAGGAAAAGGTCATGACATTTGAAATCCATGACTAACCTGATTTATTGAGAATAATCATCTGTTGTAAAGTACAAAGAAAGATAAGGTTTGTTTTTATGTGATTCACAAATAAAAGGTGCTTTCAGTTATTTTAGTGAATGTACCTAGTGGTTCAAAATGATCAACCTACATTTTGTTGACTTGTTGGTGCTGTCAAAATATTTGAATTTTTAGCGTTTTCAATTAGTAGTTGCCCTTGAGTTCTGTAGCTTTTGTGAGTACATATTTCTGTTTGGTTAAATATATCTGGATTTAAAACAGGATAGGTTAACTGTATTCATATGAATCATAGATTTTCACCTGTATTAGTCTTTCGTTTTCATATTGACACATTAATTGCACAAAACTGCAAATTCCTGTAGCCCGGATTAATGCTCGGATGCTTTGATAATATATTCTCAATTCTCACACATTCATGCTCAGAACTACAAGTTATTACCTAAAGGTTAATATTGATGAAAATTTAACGCATGAACCTTTATTAGATCCTAATGTCATTATTTAAAAAATGGCAAACCAATGTACAAGGCTCCACCAAGTAAAGTTTGGGAAGGGATAGATGAATACATCTATACCCTTGTAAGCTGAAAGATTATGTTTAGAATTTGAATCTTTAAACTTCAAATCACATAGCAAAAACTTTTTTATTGCTTCGGGGCTCATCTTAAACGTAATGTTATTATCAACATCTAAATTTTTGTTTGGTTAGTGTCATTCTTTTAAAGGATATGGAAATATATATTTAAAAATTGTGCTGGTTTTTTCTCTTTTCAAAACTAAAGGTGTGGAAAGCTATTATGTCCCATGTTTATTTTTTTCTTTCAAAACTAAAGGTGCGATGGTGACATTTGCCACTAAAAAGACCCCTATGGCCCTTTGATATTTTTGGGAAGCGATTTTTTTCATGGAATTGTAAGTGAAAAAGAAGTAGAAATGGGAAGAAAGTAGGGTAGAACGGGTATTTTAAAAAATATTTGGTATGTCAACAGATTACAGAACCTTGATATAACTTTTGAAAAGACAAAAAGGGACCTGTTAAAAATGACATAAGCTGCGAAAATAATCAACAAATCTAAGATGGAGGGGCCCGGTTCTATTGCAGTACCAACCTCAGAGCAATCAAAGCCCACAATTGCAGAGAGCTTATTTGATGTCCAACATTAAAATTTAAAGGCTCCTCTAAATCATCAATAATTGATTGATTTATGTGATAAGTAGTATTATCTTTTAAGAAAAATAATATAAATTTAAATATTAGGAGATGGTAAAACATATTTATTATGAGAGATGAAAACCTTTTATATTCTAAATTTTAAAAAGGATTGGTTTATGCGGCAGACGGTGGTGCCGTAGCTCGTTAAACAAAATAAAAAAATGAGCCAGATTTTCTCAGTCACAGATCGCTACCTAGTGAAGCAACCTTTCATCGAGAGCTTCACATGGATTCCGAACAAAACCCTAGCCTCATCTCCCCAATTTTTCGTCTTCACCGTCGTCTCTTACCTCTGTTTCACCTTCTTCCTTACTCGTATCTCTCTCCCTCCTGTCATCCTCAAACCCATCACAGTCGTCCATGGCACCGTCCTTCTCGTTCTCTTCTTCATCATGGCCCTTGGTTGCCTCTTGTCCACCATCTCCCACGCGCCTCACCTCCGCTGGATCATCTGCTTCCCTCCTGACACCCCTCCCTCCGGTGCCGTCTTCTTCTGGGCCTACGTCTTCTACCTCTCGAAGATTCTAGAATTCCTCGACACCCTCCTCATCATCCTGTCGAACTCCTTCCAACGCCTCACGTTCCTCCACGTGTACCACCACTCTGCCGTCGTCGTCCTGTGCTACTTTTGGCTACAGATGTCTCAGTCGCTATTCCCGGTGGTGCTCATAGCCAACGCCTCTGTCCACGTGCTAATGTACGCCTACTACTTATCGTGCACAATCGGGGTTCGTCCCAAGTGGAAGAAGCTCGTCACAGATTGCCAGATCGTTCAGTTTTACTCCAGCTTCATCGCTTTGAGCCTCATGCTCTTCTTGCACTTTTCCGGGTCGGGTTGCTCCGGGCTTTGAGGTTGGAGCTTCAACGTGGTTTTCTATGCTGCGCTTTTGTATCTCTTTGTTGACTTTCACAAAAAGAATTATGGTATTGGAACAACAAATAGAAGAAGCTGATGATGGTGAAGGAATAGTAAATATGTCGTGGACGTTAGCAGCAACGTTAGTTAGATTCAGTGCCTGTTTGGACTACCGGTGGAGAATGAGTTTTTTTTTACAGATGGGTTTTTGAAAAGGTCATATAAAAAAAAAGGAGTTTTGTAGATATGATTTGTGTTTGAATTGGCGGAGTCAGAAGTGACTTTTTTTTTTTTTCATAAAAGTTGAGAGAAGTAACTTGGATGAACTTCTCATAAAAGCTCCATTTTCTTTATAAGCTCAACCATCCCAAAAACTTTTCCAAACATATCAAATGAGCTTTTAGAGCTTTTAGCTCCCAGATGAACGTTTTTTTAATCCAAACGGATTCCCCAACATACCCTCCGTTTCATGGGTTTCCTTTCATATAACTATAATGCGTCTGTTTCCTGTCTTTTCTCTTCTGGGGAATATTGTTATTTGAAATAAATTAAACCATGTACTTTTGTTTTTCAATTAAATGTTGGTTCTGTGTGTTACATGAGATTTATGATAAGCTGAATTGTTAATTGCATGTGAATAAATAATGTGTGACATTTGTACGTGGATTTTATATGTATAATTTTTTTGACCTGTAATTTTATATATGTATAATTGAAATATTGTTTATTCTAGCATATATATAGGAACTATACCTTTTTCAGGAATTAATTAATAATTAATATGAATGTTATGTTGGTAATTGAAATATAATTGAACTAGAGTTCACTAAAACAGATGCTTAATTATGTCCCCCAGCTAACATCTACTTTTTGTTTGAGCAAATAGCTGACATATACTGTAATTACTACTTTTTTAATATGAATTTACTATTAATACTTGATATATATATATATATATATATATATATATATATATATATATATATATATATATATATATATATATATATATATATATATATATATATATATATATATATATATATAGTATACCTAACAACTACAATGAGGGTTTAAAAAAACAATTACAATGTGAATATCTCTCTCCATCTGCTTTTTTTTTTTTTTTTTTTTTTTTTTTGGTGAAAGAATCTCATATTAGAGGTGGTGGCAATGTTCATAATTTAATTATGACCTCCAATAGATTTTTTATTATAATATATAAATACATTGATATTTTTTTAAATTCGTTTCAGCTTTATTTGTTTATATTTTTTTCTATAGAAGGGAAAGATGACGGATAAGGCCCGATATGATGAAAGTAATTTTGAGGAGGATCCTTCAAAATTCTTGAGATGCTAATTCTTTATTTCATCTTTATTTCAAACGTTACAACTGGTCTTAAGGTTGGTTAAATAAAACAATTTTTGGAGAAAAGTTTTAAAAATTAAAAAAGACAAAAAAAATTTATTTGGATAGATTGTTTTGAAAAATTTGTTTTTAAAATGATGTAGCAGTGCGGTTGTTAGTGGCAACATGATAGTGGTCATCATTGATAGTATAGTGTCAATATGAGATAAGTGGTGACCTCAAAAATAAAAAATAGAAAAACAAAAACAAAAAAACAAATAAAATCTATTTTTGTTTTTTAGTTTTTAAAAACAATTTTTTATTTTTTTTTTCAAAAACAATTTTTTGAAAATAGTTTACTAAACAAGTTTTATTGTTTTATTGATTTTAAAAACAAAAAAAAACATTTTTTTAAAACAAAATCAAACAGCCCCATACTTTCCAGTAAAGCTCCCAATGCTAGTTGTATCACATATAATTTGGTGACGAGGATAACAGCTAAGAGACGTGTGTTTGCCAGTGTTTTGGGACCTGGACCAGATCGGCCGGTTCGATCCGGGAACCGGATCATAAACCAGTCCGATCCGGTGACCGAACCGGTTCACCATATTTTTATTTTTTATTTATTTTTAAATTGATTTTTTAATATTTTTCTTTATAATTTTATATTAATAAACCTAAAATATTCAACTTTTCAGTGGTTTAGCTCCAGTTTGACTCCGATCTAACCCACTGACCCTTGACCCAGTACCCCAACCGGTCCGGGTTTCAGAACCTTGGTGTTTGCTCCTACATTCATAAATAACTAAGTAAATTTGGCCTGGTGATGTGCTTGAATAAATAAATAACAAGTCAAACAACCCACGATCTTCTTCTTCTTCTTTTGTTGTTAAACGGGGCAAAACGCCAATCAAACTGTATTTGATATTACTACTAAACGTGGGAAAGCAATACTCACATAATCTCTGGACAAATATAATCTGACTTCCAGGGGAGGGTCTCAAAAACACTTACCAGTTACCACCTTCTCCTGTACAAAACTCAAATTGACCAAACAATCGGCACAGTAATTTCCTTCTCTATACACATGTACAACTCTCACGTGGTTAAAACATGAAAGCTCATTCAAAATGGATTTTAAAAAATACGATCCTGCATGCACAGCCCCTCTCCAATGTCTGTTCTAGCACATGCACAACACTACTAGAATCACATTCTATTATTCCTTTCACCTTGCTCATTTCTCGGTCTTTTATACATTTCAGCTACTACATAGTCTCTCTGGACACCCCCTCCCCATTTAATCTCATCCTCTCCAAAATTAGTTCTCGGTGGATTATGTACTGCCATGATGCACTTAATATCTTCTTCAGGGAGTATCCTCTCTAGTTTCCCATAATCCCACCCTCCCTCACTGTTTATTACATCCATAGCAGTGTTTCTTCATTCAGACTTCCTGCACATTTGTTAATCAACCTTCTACCATCCTCCAGCCATTTATCTCTCCAGAAACCTATCTTTCTGCCATTTCTCACCTCCTGTATGCAATCAGTCAGCTACGGCAACAACCTTGCTAAGTGCTTTTGTAATACCCCGAATTTTGAGACTTGAGGCTAGAGAATAAGCCTGAGATAAGTGGACTGCTAAGCCCCAGATTAGCAAGATCCCAAATTGTGATTAAGAGATAATGACTCTAAAAGTGGATGTGGTTAGTGATAAATAAACCCTTTTGGAGATTATGGTGTGATTTGGCACCCGATGTGATTCATATGTATTGTGGGCAGCGCCGAAACCTTGTATTTAAGTTCAATTATGGATTAATATCTAAATTGACTTAAAATAGAGGGGAGGGCGCATTGTGGAAGAAAAGGAATGATATGGTGTGTTTGGTGGTGATTCAAGAGGAATTGTCATAATCAGGGGCAAAACGGTAAAGTGACCGACCGATTGGTCAGTTACCGAAGAGGAAACTCATTAGTAACTTCAAGATCAATGGTTGAGATTGATTTGTGTAATAGATCAAAGGGTGGAATCCCATGTGCTTGTGTGCATGTGAGCTCATAGGAGATGTGGTGAGATTGAGACAAGTGGCAAAATGTGGACCTTTGGATTGGGTCAAGATGTCAAACTCTTCCCTCTCTCCTCTCTTCCCTTTTAGGTCGGTTAAGTGGGCTAATTGGGAGCCAAAACTGATCTCATGCTCTCTCTCCTTCATTCTCCATGGCGCCATGCTTAAGGGAAGAAAGAGAAATCAAAAGGTGAGTTTTTGGTTGGCTTAATGTCCTCTAATGCTTAAACACCTTTCTATAAAGTTGTTCATAGTGATAAGAGCTTCATCTCTATGGTTTTAGATTCTTGATTGGAGGTGTTTGATGGCTTGAGAAAAAGTGGAAAGATGAAGATTCAAGGAATTGATTTGGGTAAGAGGAAGAGGTGAGTATTTGGAGCCTTTTGATCTAAGTTTTGTGATTTGTGGATGAGTATTGTGAATTTTGGTTTTTGCCCTGATTTTGGTGGAATTGTGAAATGCATGAATTTTCATGTGTTTTGTGTTGAAAATGGTGTTTTATTGTGTAATTTGGTCATTGGAATTGATTTGGGAACTTGAGATGGAAAGTTGTGCAATGTTGAGTTGAAATGTGATATTGTGTGACATGTTGCAATTCATTGTGAAACATGTCAATATAATGTGAATTTGGTTGATTTGGTATTTCCAATGGATTCCTTGTGAAATTTTGTGTGAGAATGATGTTTGATATGAAAATTGGACCATTGGAAGCCAATTGTGCAAATTTGGAATTCTATCTTTTGAAACTCTGTTCTGGACAGTCTGCTTGTGTTGCCGTTTTGAATGGGCAAATGATGTTATAAAATTCTGAAACTTTCTAGTCTTGAAGTTCACATCCCAAGCTTCAAAATGGACATATAATTTGTGCCATTTCGTTTTGCGAACTGGGATTTATGTTTGCCCAAAGTTTGAGGTCGAAACTGGGTTTGATTCTGGAGCAGTAGTGGATTTTGAGGAATTCTGTATTTTTGTGGTGATTTCCAGTAATGACTCATATTTTTCCTATGAAGAGTACTTAAATATATTTCATTTGGCTTTGAAATCACCTTATTTCGATTTTTTTGGAATTAGTTATGAATTTCCTACGTTGCCTTGGCTGCAACAGAAAATCCTGGCTGCAGCGCAAAAGTTTCTGTGCACGTTTTGGCCGCAGCCAGAAATTCTTGGTTGCAGCCAAAAACCTTCTGTGCGTGTTCTGGCTGCAGCCAGAGGATTCTTGGCTGCAGCCAACCCCCATTTTCAGCATTTTGAGATTTGAAAGGTGATTTCCAACCTAGTATGTCCCAATTTTTTAAGCTTTCGTTGAGCTTATTTTAGCCACCTAAAGGGTGTGAATGGTAACCAACTTTAAGTAATATGGAAGTAAGGATTTGGAATTTAGATTGGCCCTATGTCCTTGATTTGGTTATAGGGTTGGGTATTCGCCCTGATCGTGAGTAGCCGGAGCTGGAGCTTATGTGGAAAGAACAAGTGTAGGGAACTTACCTCTCTTGCATGCTTTGATATTTGTGTTTGCGTATTGATGCATGTATTGCTTTGCTGGATTATGTGAAACATGTATGAATGATTGTAGCTCTGTTTCTAGTTATGCTATGGCCATGAGTATGTTGTCGAAACATTGAGCACGCAGATATGTCATTGTGTGAACATGAGTTATGTATTGCAAGCATGTCATGCATTAAACACATATCATACATGCATATAGGTATATGTTTCCTACTGAGATTCTCTCAAATCTCACCCTCCCCTACCAACATTTTAGACAGGGTAGGTGGATCGAGGATGGAGCAAGCATTCAAGAGCGACAAGGACTCCTTCGGGTTGTCAGTTTGGTAGTTGGTTATCGATTCAATAGTTGGGATTATGTATATATGGTTGGATAGGTCGTGATGTGTATTCGGATGACATATTTGGTTACTTATTTGGAATGAGTTATTGGATATTTGTATAAGTATTCGAATTGGATTGTGTAATCCCCATTTGAGTAATTGTAATGGGTTAATGTGCCCTTTGAAACCCAATAGCGAAGGTATGAACCCGGGATTGCCAGGATGATTATGTTGTGCACTCTAATATTTGTAATGAATGTGATTTATCTTCGCATAGTAATTGTATTCGAAATTGAATATGAAACCAGGTTAATTAGATTTCAAAAGTTATTGGTGAAAACCCTAACAGGAAGATGATATTTTAAATAAGTTTTGTTTCTTATTGGTCTCTATTTCATTTTAATCGTGTATTTCGGATATAATTACGGCAAGGGGTTACAGCTTTCATATTTCTGAGTCAGAATTTTTAACAGCACATTCTTTTTCCATCTCCTTCTTCCTTCCATATTTACTCTGAAGCACTAATGAACACAGAGTTAGGTTTTGTGATCACATTTCACTCCACTCTTCCAAGCAAAGCATCATTCATGGCACCAAACTCCTTGAGTCCATAGCCACCCAAATCTTTAGGTTTACATAACTCCCAACTAACTGCGTGTATCTTCTTCTTTCCTTCATCATGGTTCCAAATAAAGTCCCTTTTGGATTTTTTCTAGCTTCTGTCTTACCCCTATTGGAATATGGGAATGTTGCATATGAAAGACTCCCATTGATTTGTTACAGTCTGCACCAAGGTTAATCTCCCGGCTAATGACAGATTCTGTCTCTTCTAACCACTAAGTCTGTCTTGCATCTTATCTATCAGATGCTGAAATCTTCCCCTCTGATTTCTCCCCTTCAAAATATATGCACCCAAATACCTCCCCATTTCCTCCATTCTCTTGAACCCCGAGAATCTGCAAATGTCATTCTGCATTACTCTTCCTGTATTTTTTGAGAAGTAAATGCATGTTTTTGCGCATTTAATTTCTAACTAGATAAGTCTCCAAACTTTCCCAGCACTTCTAGGACATTATATTGTTCAATTGATCCATATTTGCCTCACAAAACAACAACAGGTCATAAGAAAACATTAGGTGTAATACAGCTGTACCTCTTCTTCCAAACCTCAAAGGCTTCCATTTCTTATCATTTACAATACAATCATATGTATAAGCTTCTCCATACCCAAAACAATCAAGTATGGGGAAAGAGGGCTTCCTTGTCTTAATCCTCTAGAAGGGGTGAACTCTTCCTTCTTACTTCCATTCCACATAACTGCCATTCATGTTATACACTTCATGATAACTTCTTGTAAATGCCTTTCCATACCTATTTCCTCCAATACCCTTTATGAAATCCCAAGACACACTACTACACATTTGGGCTTTTATAATGCCTAATACATAATAGTTACAGCTAATAAACGTCATGTATGTCAAGGCGAAGGTCGCACAAGGATATATAACGCTTAAACGTAATGGTTACTTATGCGCACTATTATTTATTGTGAGGCGAAGTTCACAAAACACTAAAATAACAGTTATATTTCAACCGTCTTTTATTTAGCGACAAAACCAATAGTTCTTTTGAAACAACAAAAACAACCTTTCATGAGAAACATGTAACACCACAAATTTTATTCACTAAGAATGTATTGTAAATATGTAAGGTATTCAATAAAATGGTGAATATTCATGGCCATGGGAATTAAATATTGGAAATAGAAAAGTGAATAATGCTTCCAGTGAAATCACATGCGAGGCAGTGAGATTGTCATGTGGTTTTGGATGACCAAATGATGAAAAAAATTTATGAAATTTTCTAGAATGAAAGTAGAATCCTAAGCTTTAATTTGATAGGTCATATGAATCAATTAGAGTTATATACAAAGAGTTATGAATTTTTTTTGAAGTTAGCCCAAAAAAATTGTTGATTTTCTGGAACAGCATTCAAAGAATTTAATTCTGGGAATTTTTTCGCTTCCAATTGGCTAAAGAATATATTTTTCCTTGAAACTAAACTCAATAAGGGTTTCATAGCTCTTAGAATTACTCCAACTCGATGTCTACAAATTTAGTTATGATTTTTTAAAGTTTAAACAGAAAATCTGCCAGAATTTGTATAAATCCGAAAATGGAAAACATTTTGGTATTAAATTGTTATCAGGCCATTTTGGCTCTAATTTGGACCCTTAAACGTGATTATGAGTGGACCAAGAGAGGGAGAAATTAATTCAAGCTCAAGGGAATTTTATGACATGTACATAAGGTTATGTCATAATAGTTAAAATTTGTGAATTTTGTTAATTTAAAATTAAGAAAAATGGTGTCATAAAGCAATATGATATAAAACTCATTTCCCTTCTTCTTCCTCCATGAAAACTAACGCCATTTGCAAAGGAGAGAGAGAGAGAGAGCAAAATTTTAGAGAGAGAAGGAGGAGCCATTTCACTTGGTAAGCTTGATTTCTTCGGTGATTTAGCTCCTACCCTGTGTAATTCTTCCTCTAAGCCTCTCTTCTACATGATGCAAGGTGTTTGAAGCACAAATTTTGAAGTTGAGAGGCTAGGGTTTCCAGCCAACAAAGGGAAAAGCAAGAAGGAAGTAAAGGTGACTTCTTGAACTTCAAATATTGGTTGTTCTGACTGTTGTGAATAATTTAATCGGTGAATTTCTGTTGGATTTGCTTGATTGTAAATTTGGAAAATGTTGTGTCCTAAATGTTATATGCTACCAAAATTGGGTCTAAATAGTAGTTTTAACATAATTAAATAGTTAATAAAGTGGTTAGAACTAGAAAGGAACAAGTCTGCGGAGTCAAAATTGGAAAACCCCAATTTTTTTCAAAGAATTAGGAACTTTGGCCAGTGTTGGTTCAGGGGTTAGGGCTAGATTTTTTATGTTCTGATAATTCCATTTAGTTCAGGAGAGAAAATTAGGTGGGGTTACAGTTGATCACCTTTTCAGAAAAGCCCGAAAAAGTATAAGTATCAAAACGCCCCTGAAACCCTGAAATAGGGGATGCCAAGGGCATTCTTGTCTTTTGGCAGTGAATTTGGAAATTCTGAGTTTGAAAATGGATTTATTGGGCAAAAATATGTCAGAATAGCCCAGGTCAAAATTTCAGGAAAAGTACAATTGGATCGAGTACAACCGGACCGAGCCGGGTCCTCAGAGGCATTTTGATAAATTTTCATAATAGAATCATATAACCACTAGGAACATATTGGAAGTGTCTAAACTAGTATATGAATGAGTTTTAACCTAATTCTTGTACATTTAGAATTTTAGGACCCGATTGATAGCTTAAGCTACGACACGAAGTTCGAGGAGCCTATTTAAGGATAAAAAAGGGTTAAGGTAGTAAATTTATCTCTCATGTACTATGTGATTGTTGATATGTTGCTTACTACTGTATTTTGTGATGTGAACATAGTGTCTGAGGTATGTTACCTAGCTGCGGTTAGATACCCAACTGAGGTACACCTCGGGTACATTACCAGTTATGGTTGAGGCCCAGCTGAGGTACATGTAAGGGATCCAAATAGCAATTTGGCCTTGAGTATTGTGTACACACATGGAATAGTACAAATTTTCATTTAACACTATATGGTACATTGCATATTTAATTTTCGCATTTTATATGATTGATAGTCTGTTACTACTGAGATTCCTTGGAATTTCACCATTTTTAATAAATAATAAATGTGCCAGCGGGAACTAGCGGATCCAAAGGCAAGGGTGTAGACATGGGAAATTGACAGGAACGGATCCCAATGCAAGGATGAGTGGTTATATGTAGTCTTATTTTGGGCATTTGGTATAAAATTGTAAATATAATCAAACCTTGCAGGGAAAACCTGTGCTGTAATCAAGTACCTTGTATCAATATATCAGTATATGTATGCTATTTATGTATTGCTGATTGAACTGCATGCAATCACTGTGAAAATGGATAAAATCAGATAAAGGTATGACAAAACAATAATCATTTAAAGAATAACTCTTAAAAGCACAACCGCCTCCTTCTCCAACTATGTACGTACTCTTTCCCCAACTTTGAACTACTATTATATTAATTACATTTTCATAAATCTATAATTAATTCTCATCTATTTAAACCTCAAGGATCATAGCTCTTCCCCTACAAGCACTTTCTCCTCCACAGTCATGTAATTCTCACTAGTTGTGAATGGAACTCGTGATGATTGGATATGTGAAACTTGTGATTACTAGCCTTACATATCTAGTCATCTCAAATTCCACTCCAATTGGGAGATTTTCCAATATGGGACTCAACAAATTCTTACTACTTTTCTTTTTCGGTCCCCTCATTCTCTCTCCTTCATCATGTTAAGATCCTAGGGAACTCCTCCTTCGTCGCCACCCTTTCTTCCACCACCTCCTTTTCTACAAATGGCTCAAGTACTGAGGCAAAAAATAGTGGTTACTTATGAAAGTAACATTATGGACAAACACAAGAGAACTTCTAATTCATCATATGGCAAAAAACCTAAAGATGAACTCCCCTTACCAACAAGCATTAAAGGTCTCATCCAAGCAAACTACCCTCTCCATCATATGGTCCAAGGTTACTTATGAAAGTAAGGACGTATGGACCAAACCTTAAAGGAACCTACCTCTCTCGTTTACTCTTTGAATGAGAAGGTGGGCAAATTACTCAAGAAGGAAGAATCCGATGATGAATTCTCAAAACATCTCCGTAACTTTTGATTTTCTTTCTTTCTTTCTTTCTTTTTATTTTTTTACTTTTTTTTTTGTAAAATGGTGGTTGCAAACCACCAATATTAATATTTAAAAATATAGGTATGTACATTAAGGTTATTAAGTAACAAATGTCACTTATTAGAATACTATGCAAATACATAATGAATCTTAGAACATTTTTGAAAACTGACCACTATGAGGCATCACTATAGTGAAGTAATAGCGATGAGAATTTTATCACATCACTCGACTAGCCACCATAGTGACCTTCTCTTAATTTATAGGAAATATGATCATTAAATGATCCACTGTAGTGATTTGACAGTGATGCACTTTGTAGCATATCACTCGAGTAGTCACCATAATGATAATGCTCTATCACTACTAGTGATCACTATGGTGATGAGTTAATTTTTCAAAGACTACTTCATCATTATTGTATAAATGAGTTCATAGGCTTTTGTCACATCACTTAAAATGGTCACTATAATGATCATCCCTTATCATTACTAGTGATTAATGTGGTGATGATGTTTTCCTCCGTAAAAACATTTCAAGCCACAGTATCTCTTTCAAAACACTTTCTTAATTATTCTTAAGTTTTGTTATCATTAAAACATAAGCTCTAAAAAAATTTACACCCGGCATTTGTTTTTGTCCTAATTAAATCTGAACTGAGAGGTACTCATTGTATGCAATCAACTTACTCAAGAAGCTAAAGTAGTTTTCTTTAAAAAAAATCAGGTTTGCAGTCAATTTAACTAATTGAAGGCTTAATTTGGAGGACATTCTTTGAATACTGACTTCTTTCTTGAATATCATAGTTTAAATAGCACTATCTACACCTTTATATAGCCTTTTAATTCTCGTCAATTTCACTTTGTATTATAAGAAAAATAATTATTTTCTTTATATCTGTATTATAAGGCTATCCTTTTTCTTATTATGTCATCTTATCTTTTATTAAAAAAAATATGTGATAATAAATTCAAAAGAAATGTCCATTAATTTAATTCATATTTACTTTAAAACAATCAAATAAGCCCAATCCATCAAATGATCAATACTACAAAATATAGATTTAGTGGCGCTAATCTTATAGTACTTCTTCAAAAAAGCATTAGAGGAGACTTCTATTTTTTTAAAAAATATATATAGCAGTTATGGCGCTTGTCTGGGAAAGCGCCATACAAGAAGTTATTTTTTTAAAAAAAATTAGACCCCGTGTATGGCGCTTGCTTAGGCAAAAGCCATACAAGGATATTATTTTTTTTCTTTAAAACCCTTGTATGAGCAAGTGCCATATAATGATTTTTTTTATTTACACACCTTGTATGGCACTTGCCTTACAAGTTATTGGGTAGCTATGGCACTTTCCTGGTTAAGCATCATAGCTACCACATGTATTTCCAAAAAAAAAATGAAAACCCTTCTCTAGTGACCCTTTTTCCTTATCCTTTTTCATCAAAACCTTCTCTCGTGTCCTTAACCCTAAACTCCTAAAAAAGAAGAAAAGTGTCCCAAGAACACCAAGTTCGTATTACATAACGTACTCAATTTCTTCTTCACTGATTTTAATTTCTCTCTAGATTTAAATTTCGCATTGTGACTTGCACTTACAGATCCAGATGCGGAAGTCATTGCTCTGTCACCCAAGTCTCTCATGTTTGAAGAAATACGCAATTCAATCCGATTGGAAACCTTACACCAAAGCTTGTGGTACTAAGGAATATAAGTGTGGTACCCTCTTCTCTAAGTACATACTAAATTCTCAAATCTCATAAGCTTTTTTCTTCTTATTGTCTCCTCCTATAAAAGCTCCCTTTAAGTTTTTTTTTTTAATATAGAAGCTTTTGTCGATTGGCACTATAGTTTCCTTTTTTATTTTAAGTTTAAAATATCATAAATCTTAGCTTGAAGTTTTATGTATATTTATAATTTTTTTCAGGTATTTCCTTGAAGTTATAACTCTCTCTTATTAAACTTCCTATACATTGTAAGTTTTTTTTAAATATTTGAGCTTACAAATATAATTTTATTAGTTGTTTCTAGTTTAATTTTCTCAATTTAGTTATTTTTTAGAATTATTTCATTCTAGTTTGGTTTGATTTTGATTTGGTTTTGTTCATGTTGCTGTGAATTTCTACTGTAAAATACAAAGTTCATTAGGAAAAGAAAAAAATTATGTAAAATTATTTTTTTAAAAAAAATACTTCCTATGAGCACCATAGGAAGTATCACACTTCCTATAACACTTATCCGAAGAAGAGCCATAGGAAGTGTGTATATAACTCTTCCTATGTCACTTCCTCAACGAAGCACCACATGAAGCTATTTAAAAAATTAAGAATAAAAATAAGCTATGCCGCTTCCACAGCTTCAAGAAGCGCCACAACTTCTTTTAATGGCGTTAGAAGGTGTGGTGCTTCCTAAGTGTCATAATATTTATAAAAATTTTCACCACTTAAGGTGTTTTTTGTAGTAGTGGATACAAATAACAACATACCTTCTCTATTAGGTGTTGTTGGCTATATGGATCACATGACACTATTATGCATTAATCAACAACCAAATCTTTAAGATATTATTAATCAAGAGTTCTCGTTCAATGACTTTCTATTACATTTGGCAAGTCATAACTTGAGGATTACATCACTAGTGAATAAAACCAATTAGTTGAGGATTTTGCCGAAGATCCTCACCTAAAAGATATTCACACCTAGGAAGGGGCATGTACGATAGTTGAAATTCTTCTAGCATATAGAGAGCTTCCTTGGCAAGATAATCCTCACACCTGATGGCTTCTCTAGGAGTGCACCGTACTTCACCTCCCACTCTGAGAATAAAAATTCATAGACTTTGGTAATTTTTGGACTGTAATGGGTGATTCAGTCCCCCCTCTCTCATGATTAGATTGAAAATCTCTAAAGAATTAATATATGCTATTATCTTAGTCAGGCCTTGTTGGCAACACAATTGAATACTTGTTATCAGAGCTAATAATTAAGCTTTAGATGATGTTACAAAACCCAATTTCTTTTGGATTCCCATCACCCAATTTTCGGATGAATCCCTAGCTAGTCCTCCACTTGCTCCCAAACGCTGAGAGTTGACTGACCCATCAGTATCTAGTAGCACATAATCTTCTAGTGTTGGTTTCCATTTGTCTTCTTCTACCATATTATATTAAAAATCTGATGCTTGAATTTCTCTTATGCAATGGATTCCATTAGCTGATATAATCCACCATGAATGATTTCCTTCATAGTACCACGGACCCCCTTCATGATTCCTTTGCACCGGTTTGTCCACAACCTCTAGCATATGATAGCAAAAACTATGGCCCAGGGCCACTTCTGCACTTTAGTAAGTCCAAAATTCTGGTGCATGTTTCTTCTTAACCAAACCTACAAATCACATTGAAGAAAACATAATAAATGATTAGGATGAATAATCTTGACCCACACATTTCTTGCAACCTCACAATCTTGAAGTATGTATAGGGTGTTTTCCTTACCATGACACTCATACGGACAATTCACACTACTTGCTAGCCCTTTTTGGGCTCTAAGTGAGTTTGTTGGAAGCCTCTTAAGGAACACTTGCCATAGGAAGAATTTGATTTTATGAGGAATAGGAAATTTCCACATTTTTTCTACCAAACATATTCTTGACATTCCTGGTATGCCATCAGCATCTTATATGCAGCACGAAGGCTGAAATTTCCATCGAAGGCATACCTCCAACTATATACATCAGGTTCATTACCTTGAGGTGGTAAGCCTTTAGTAATAATATTAATTATCCTGGGAGGTAGGAAATGATTAATTTTTTGGGTGTCCCACGGGCTATTCCGAAAGGTGAAAGATCACATATTACTACATAAATTTAACAAATGAAAATTTCTATCAAATAAATTAATCAATGGCTCATTAATCGGAGACCAAAGATCCCACCAGAAGTAGCTTGAAATGTCATCTTTAATTCTCTTTCCCACTCCTTTGTAAAAAATAGCTCAGACCTTTATAATGCTACGCCACACACCCGATGCATTTGTTTTTAGGCAAACAAGTGGGATTACTCCCTTCCCACATCTATATTTATTCTTTAGACATTATACCCAAAGAGCTTCCGGTTCAGTGAGGAGTCCCTAAGAAAGTTTTATTATGAAAACTTTGTTTTGACTAATCACATCTTTAATACCCAAACCCCCAAAATCCTTGCCTGCTTGAATCCTATTCCATGCTATTAAGTGCATTTTTCTTCCTTCTTGTCATTGATTCCACAAAAAGTTCCTACTGATGTTGTTTAACTCTCTTAAAATAGTAGTAGGTAAAAGCATTTTTTGCATGTGATACCTTGGGATGGCTACAAGGACTGATTGAATCAATGTTGTTCTGCCAGCCATTGTGAGGAACCATCCCTTCCAGCCTGCCAACCTTTTCTGCACCTCTGAATAAGGGGATAATGTGTGATTTGGAAACTCGCTTATGTAACAAAGGTGCCCCTAAATATTTTCCTAGATCTCCAGTCAGTCCAATTCCCAGTCTCTGACTCAATTCAAGAGCTCTATTGAAATATACTTTCTTAGAAAAGAAAGCATTGGATTTTTCCAAACTTATTTCATGCCCGAATACTTCACAGAAAGAGACCATAACGTGCTTCATAAGGTCAATCTACTCACTGGACCCTTCTCTAAACAAAAGGAGGTCATCAGCAAAAAATAAGTGGGAAATGGGAGGGCCATGTTTGATTATTTTGAGTCCTTTCCATCTCTTTTCCTCTACCATTTTATCTATCTATTGTCCCAGCCTTTCCATACATAGGAAAAAAAGGTAAGGACTCAAAAGATCTTCTTGCCTAACACTATGTGTAGGGGAGAATCGTTGAGATTCAATTCCATTCCAAAGAACTGGCATTAAGGCTAATGACGTACATGCCATAATAAGGTTTACCATATTCTCTTGCAGACCAAGAGCACCCAAGGTATTTTGAAGGAACCCCCAATCCAACCTATCATATGCCTTTTCCATATCTACTTTAACCGCCACAAATCCAAATTTACCAGTCTTTCTTTTCATAATGTGAATAGCTTCTTGTGCAGTGATGATATTATCACCACTTTATCACCCTTCAATAAAAATGCACTGTAGACGTTGAACTAACTTATTCATGAGCCTTTTAAAGCGGGTTGCAATGACCTTGGAAATGATTTTAAATATGACATTATATAGCGATATAACTCTGTTACTAATATTGGATTCTCCACTTTGGGTATGAGAATTATGTGGGTGTTATTAATTTCCTTAACCTTGTTTGGGTTGTGCCATGCTTCCCTAATAAAATCACACACTTTTCCCCCAATTCGGTCCCACTGTAACTGCTGTTGTAGTTGCTATGTGTTATGTGATGATTTGCTTTCATGCTTTTTTGTTGTGCATACTATGAGTGATTTGACACTATGGGGATTCCTTAAAATCTCACTCTCCCAAAACAAATTTCAGACAGGGTTGGTGGTTCTAAAGAAAAGCAAGTGACGAAGGGCGATAGAGCTCCAGGATAGGTGTTTATTTTGGTCTCTGGTTATCATTTTTGTAAATCATTGGATATGTTGTTGGGAATTACATGTATATTTTGGATCATAGAATAGTAATTGTGTAATCCCCTTGTTATAGGAAACTGTTTATGGGCATTGTGCCCTATAAACCCCTTTACTGATCAATAGAACCCGAGTGTATCGGGAATTGCATTGTACTATGATATTTATAAATAGAATCGTACTGTACATGCCATTTATATAATTAAAATGTGAATATGAGACTATATTGAGCAGTCTTTTGAAAAGCTTTTAAAAACTATGTTTTCGTAAAAAGGAAATTTTAATAAGTCCCAAATCATATTACGGTCTCTAATTCCACATACTTATGTATTTACAAACTTGATCTCGGCCTTGGATGGATAAGGGGTTACATAGTTTTTTTTAAATTAAGCGTCACAGCTTGTGTTTTATGTAGTAGTGCAAGTTTATAGAGACCAGTTGATATATTATTAGCTCTTGCTCTATATATGCCTTCTAGTCTCTTAAGGATATGGCGTTTCCTTGGTAGAATGCTGCCCAGGACATTATTACTTCATTTTGTTACCTCTTTTTCAAATGAAATCACTCCCTCACACCAGTCTTTTTTAGCCCAAGACCTACATACCACATCATTAAAGCTATCTTCCAACGCCCATACAGAGTGGTATCTAAATTTTCTATGTGGGGGTGTATTATTTTGTTGATCACAATCAGCTACAATACAACCTTGTGATCAAATTTGTATTTAAGCTTATGGAAGACTTTACACTGGGGATGGGTTAATTCCCATTGCACATTACCAAACACCCAGCCTAGTATTTCCATTACCCCTTCTTTTCCCAGGTATATCTTTCATCACAACAAGAATTTCTATTAATTCAGTTTCCCTGATACAGTCAAAAAATTGTTTCATGGCTGTCAAGTTTGGGAAGTATCCACCCAATTTGTCGAAAGGGTCTGAGAAAGTGTTAAAGTCACTTATCACTAACCAGACCTCATCTATATGTTGAGCTATAAGTTTAATGCTTTCCCATAGATCAATCCTTCTTAGCGTAGTAGTTTCTCCATAAACAAAAGTAACCACATATGTGTCATTTGTATGTTTATCTGTTAATTTACATTGAATAAATTGAGTGTTGGAGGAAATATATTCCACCACCGTATCATTTTCCTCCCACAGTATCCAAATACCACCTGCAAAACCAGAAGCTTCCAATCAAATCCAATTACTAAACCCCAATTTCCTTACCACTTTACCAGCTTTATTTCCGTTAATCTGTGTTTCCATAAGACATAGCACATCAATTCTATTAATCTTGACAATATCTTTGGCAATCCTAGCAAATTGTCTACTCCCTGTACCTCTATAATTCCACGATGCAACAATCATTGGGATTAAAATGAAAAATTCTGAGAAAGAACACTTGCTTCTCAGTTGGATTATCTTCATCCCACGTGTTACTATCTGCTAGCTTTGCAAACCCCATCTTTGCCACCTCAGTGTTCATTATGTCAGCTGATACTATGCAATCCTCCTTCGAAACAGCCATTTGCATCTCTTGCGAAGATTGTGCTTGTAGGTCGATAGGCTTCTCTAATGACTCTATCACGTTCAAGTCTTCTTTCCTGTTCGAATTAGCTATCACAAATGTGGTTTCCTTTGGTCTTGCATCTGTGTCTCTTTCAAGTTGAATTGGGCTTGAACCCATTTTGTCACATCCCCCCTTCAGTCAACCGGCCTACCTGCCACTGGGCGTCCCACCCAGGGCGTGGCAAGGATGCTGGACCCACCCACCGGTGCGGTCCATTGGGCTTACGGGCCCAAGACTCACAAGAGTCCCCCGCCCCCCTGGCGGGATTTTTCGCCTCCATGGGAATCGAAGCCACTACCTGGGGGTAAGTAGCGCCTCAATGCATTCCCACTACTACTTGAGCTATGAGAAATCCAGAACAAATAAAAAATTTTTAAAACACATGTACAAATGGATCTCCATTCATTTCATTCATTAAAACAAATGGTCTGTTTGGTCTGTTACATATACAATATCAGAGTAAGCACAATTCCCGACATTCACCCGGGATAATAACATTAATCCAAAGGTTTATACAGGGTATCATTGCCCATCTCAGTATCTATACCGGGGATTACACAAAACTATACCACTACAATTCTATTCAATATGATTACATTGATCCAAAATGATAACCAATTCGATATAAAACCAAAATATATATAGCTAAGACTACCGCTGGCAGTCCTAATCGTCCTTTGCCACTTGCTTGCTTTTTGATCCACTTGCCCTGTCTAAAAATGTTATTTGTAAAGAATGAGATTCTAGAGAATCCCAGTAGCAACAGTTTATTTATATGATGCATATATACAAAGCAAGTCACATATATCACAATGCAGCAATCAATATTCGAGACCGGGCTTTCGCCACGTTCCCTTCACTATATACGAGGTCGGGCTTACGTCACGCCCCATCACTTTATCAATATTCGAGTCCGGGCTTTCGCCACGTTCCCTTCACTTTCACTGTATTCAATGACTAATGCAAACATGCAATGCAATACACATGATATAGGATAAAGTGTTACTACCTTTATCTTTCCTTCCTTGAGCAGGCACAGGCCTTCTATGCTCCGAGCAGATATCAAATCCTAAAGTCATAATTAAGGATGAAACATTATTCTCTATTCCAATACTCAATTAACTCTTCAACACTTAGATTTGGTTATCAATTATGACCCTTAAGAAGCCACAAATGCCTCTAATAAAACCCCTAAAAGGTTGGGAAACAATAGGGTGAAGATCTCTTTTCAAAAACTTAAAGTGCTGAAACACAGGGGTGGGCCGCGGCCAGCCCTTCCTTGGGCTGCGGCCCAAATATGGTCAGAAGGCCGTGGGCCGCGGCCAGCCACCCATGGGCTACGGCCCGAATCAGGCCAGAAAGGCTTGGGCCGCGGCCAGCCACTCATGGGCCGCGGCCAAGAAATTTCATGACTCTTGGCTGAACTTCGAAAAACCATAACTAATTGTAGAAAAATTGAAACGAGGTGATTCCAAAGCCAAATGAAAGGTATATAAGTCCTCTTTCAAGGAAAAATATAGCCCATCACTGGAAATCACTACACAAATACAGAATCACCAAAAACTAAACACTACTCCAAAACAGAGTTCTGTTTTTGTACCAAACTTTGGCAAAGCATAACTCTTAGAATACTAAACGAAATGACACAAAATATATGTCCATTTTGAAGCTTGGGATGTGAACCTTAAGACTGGAAAGTTTCACAATTTTCTGAAATCATTTGGTCATTCAAAACGTCCACACAATTAAACTGCCCAGACAGAGTTCACATTGACAGCATTTTCCAACTTTTCTACCAAAGTGTTCAATGACTCCAAAATCATTAACCAAACATATTCTCATACAATTTTCCACAAGGAACACAATGGTAATCTCAAATTGACCAAATTCACAATCTAACCACATGCCATATTTTGACCAATACACCAAAACCAACACAAAGTTCCCAAACTTTACTTTTAATGATTCAAACCAATCCATTTGTCCAAAAGACATCACAATATACCATTTCCATGATCACAACATGCCAAACTCACTAAGACCCTAATTTTCAAAAATAGGGCAGAAATTTCCAGAAAAATCAATGCTCACCAACATCCACAAAATATATATCAAAAGGGAGATAACACTCACCTCTTTCACTTTGCCAAAGAGATTTCTTGATTCTTCAACTTTCACAATCTCTTGAGGTCACAAACTAACACCAATGAACACATTACCACCATCAAAATGAAGCTCTTCATTCAAGGATCAACATTAAAGAAGGAAGTTTGAGCAATAGAAGCCATTTTCCTTACCTTTTTGCAAGCTTTTCTTCTTCTATTTTCTGCAACAATGGCGCCACCCAAGGAGAGAAGAGAGAGAACGAGAGAGATAAGGGATGGAGGTGGAGTGAAGAAAGTGAAAAATGATTATACTCCCTCCCATTTCAGTTTCCAGCGCACAAGAGGGAAGAGAGGAGAGAGAAATGCATTTAAAAATTCCCTTTTGACTTTTCTCATATCTCCCCCACATGTGAGCTTGCCATGTGTCCACCCCTCATTGGCTCTCACTCACTAAATCACCAATTAATCTCTCTAATCCTTCCATTAGCCATTTTAATTACACTTCTCCTTTTCTCTTAGTTAGTAATTAATTTCCCTATTAATTACCAACTTATGCCAATAATTCCATTCTTTCAATTTCCAACAATTATGACATATTAAATAATATTGTCACCAATATACATTAATTCAACTTTAATCCACTCTAAATCACAATTACCTTCTCAAAAATCCTCATTAGCCCTTAATCAAAATTTGGGGTGTTACACATTTGACTTAACTTTCCACTTATAATTACATGTTCCCTCCGGCCCACTAGGGCTTTACTTTATGAATTTGCCATCAACACTTTTTCATTTTTCTACATGTAATAGGTTTTACTTGAAGCCTTGGTTATCATAATCTTATCTTATTTTGACTTGTAGCGGAATATTAATGCGTGGTTCGGTAGACAACATAGGAATAGCATAATTATACTAATCATATGTGCATGATTACAGAAATTCCCCTCAGGGATTATATATATAACAGTTACAAATTATGTAGCAGCACAGGGCTACTAGGGTGTCTAAACCCGTCCCAGTGAAGCGGAGACATCTTTCCATCTACGTTTCACTATTGTAATCCTCTTATGCAATACTCTTCTCTAATCTCTAAGTACCTTAGTATTCACCTGTCTAAATTGTTGGTAGGAGAGGGTGAGATTCAAGAGAATCTCAGTAGGAAACAGTACCAATATGCATGCAAGATAAGTGCTTAATGCATGACATACTTGCATTACATAAACTCATGCTAACACAATGACATATCTGTGTGCTCAATGTTTCAAACAACATACTTATGGCCATAGCATAAATAGAAACAAAGTTTCAATCATTCATATATGTTTCACATAATCAATCAAAGCAATAACATGCATCAATCCACCACCATAAATATCAAATATACGCAGGAGAGGTAAGGTCCCTACCTTAAGCCTCTTTCTCCTTGAAACGTGTGCCTCGATTTGCATGCCAAACTCAGGCTCCCAACTCGGTCCTAAAATATCAAATGTATAATTTAGACACTTCCATAGTACTTCAAGTGGTTATATGAGTCTATATTGAAAAATTACCAAAATGCCCCCATAGACCCAGCCCGGCCATGCCATACCCGGTCCGACCGTACTTTTTCAAAAATTTTGACATAGGCTATTCTGACATAAGGAATCTATTTCTGGCCTTGGAATTACCAAATTCACTGTCAGAAGACCAGAATGCCCTTGACAGCCCCTATTTTCGTAATTATGCTTTTTAGGGCTTTTCTAAAAAAGTGTTCAACTGTAACCCCACCTAATTTTCCCTCTTGAACACAATGGAATTATTAGTTTCATGAAAATCCAACTCATATTCCAATTCTACCCCTAACCAAAATTCTCAGGTTCTCTGAGAAAAGTTAGGGTTTTTCAATTCTGACTCCGCACACTTGCTCTTTTCTACTCCTAACCACTTTGTTAACTATTTAATTATGTTAAAACCACCATTTAGACTCAATTTTGGCGACAAAAAATATAGTCCTCCACTTTTTCCAAATTCAAATTCAGAGCAAATCAATTAAAATTTCACCGATTAAACTATTCATAGCAGCCAAAACAAGCAATTTTCAAAGTTTCGGAGGTTACCTTAAGCTCCTTCTGGTTCTCCTCTTGTAGCTAAAAACCCTAGCTTCTAAAGAACTTATTTTGTGCTTCACAACCTTACATTATATAGAGAAGAAGTTTAAGAGAAGGGTTATACATGTTAGGAACGAATTCACCAAAGAAATTGACCTACCTCGTGAATTTTCTTCTCCTTCTCTCTCTAAACTCTCTCTTTCTCTATTTTTGCTGTGAAGGCATCAGTTTTGAATGAGAAAGATGAAGGAGATGGACTTTTATAATATATGGCTTATGTCATAATTTCCTATTTTTAATTAATTTCCAAAACTCAGAAATTCTAAACTTGTGTATATAAACTTGATGTTCATAAAATTGGGTCATGAAGCCTAATTGATATCAAACTACTTCTCTTCTCTCTTGTTACATGGAAATGACATCCCAGTTGTCCTTTAAGTCAGCAAAAATAGTCTAATGGGTTATCCAATAAATTGTAAAATTTCCATCACATTTTTATTCAATTTTTGAATTTAATGATAATTCTGGCAGATTATCTACCCTAACTTCAAAAAATCCGAATTAAATTTATAGGCATTGAATAGTGATTTCAATGGCTATAGAACCCTTATTGAGTCTAGTTTCAAGGAAAAATAGACTTTTGCCAATTGGAAGCACAAAATTTCTAGAATTAAATTGTTTAGACGCTACTCCAGAAACTTTCTAGTTTTTCTGGGCTAACTTCAAAAATTCATAACTTTTTGTATATATCTCTAATTGATCCATATACTTATCAAATTAAAGCTTAGGATGTCTACTTTCATCCTGTAAAATTTCATAATTTTTGCTCATCATTTGTTTTTCCAAAACCTCATGACAAACCTATTATCTTGCTGGAAGAAATGAAACGACATGCTCTTACAACTTCAATAAATTCCCTTTTTGTATACAAATTTCCCATACTATTTAATTCACTATTTTATTCCCTTTAATACCCCTAAGGTATAAGAAACATTAAGGAATAAATTTGGGACACCTGCTAAACCAGGGCTTAGCAGTTCACTTACTTCATGCTTATTCTCTAGCCTCTAATCCCAAAATTCAGGATATTACATCAGCCTTAGTAGATTTGATACTTTCTTTCCTTTTAGTTTTTTTCCATCTTCATTACTTTTGTCACCTCTTTTTTTTGACTCCTCCTTCATGAAATTGGACTTCCTACCTTTCAGAGCTAGTCTTACTTCCAGCCCTTCTTCAGATCGACGTCATAGCTTATCGATTGAAAATATTGAGCCCCCAAGCGTGTAGAATTTGGTTTCCCTTTGGTACGATATCCCCCTCTTCAACTAAGTCAACTATCACATTGAACCTTGAGCTCCTGTAGCTATTATGGGCCTTCCTAACATAAGTGTTGTCCTTCCCTTGTTCACCTTTGACGTCATTTTGGAAAGTTTTTCTTAGGAGTCAAGATTTTCTTGTTCTTCCGGCTAACATCCACTTCCAAACTGTTCACCGGCCGATGGAGGGGCTTTCACGTGTGGCGATTATGCCACCACCTCCAAAGTGCCTTCATTTGCAGAGCTTGTCAGACACGTCGCTGCATATATCCAAGAACAATTCTTCTTCATATGTCCGCAACTCCCATAAGAAAAATAGATGAGATTAATACCCTCATACTCTACATAATAAGGCATATATGCGGCACTAACTCTTGAAACCAGTCTCTTCTGCAAGTCTAATTCCACACATATTCTTGCACATTTCTCTCTATCCACTTTGGAAGAAACTTGCGACAAATTTGACTGAGTCACCATGTCAACCTTTAGAGTTCGTCTGATTTTATTCCCAAGCCTGGTGATGAATTCTTTATTGTACACTGCATCAAAATATTAGGGACTCTAACCTAAGTGACTATTCTTCCTGATAGATTATTAAATGGATTAAAGGTTGGTGTCCACCACTGCACCAGTACACTATGCCCTTGAATGACCCACGGTTCATCATATAACACTCTCCGGTATATATGAACCCATCAATCCTTTAGTAGAAATTGAACAATGAAATAATTATTAGGAAGATCAGTTAGTTCAAAGTCAGGTGTAATGCCCCAATTTGGGATTAAGGGCTAATGACTTCAAAAGTGAATGTAATTATTGTTAATAAACACTTTTGAAGAATATGATGTGAATTATAATCTGAATGCATTCTGATAAGTACCTAAACCCTGTATTTAAGTTCAATGGTGGATTAACATCTAAATTGAATTAAATAAGAGGGAGGGCTTATGGTAAGGTGAAATGGAATGATAAAATGTGCTTAGTAGTGATTCAAGTGGAATCGCCATAATCAAAGGCAAAATAGGTAAAAAGGAAAGTTACCGACCGATTAGTCAGTTACTGAAGAGGAAGCTCCTTGGTAACTTAAATATCAATGGTTGAGATTCATTGAGAAAGAGAGTGGAATTACATGTATGTGAGCTCATATGTGCCATGCAAGGGAAAGCAAGATCTTGACAAGTGGCATTATTTGGACCATGGGATCAAGGTCAACTTTTCAAATTCTTTTGCTCTCTCCTCTCTCCCTCCAAGCCGGCTAAGTGTGCATGGGGAAGGGAAAATCGCATCTTCATCATCACCTCATCTTCTCTCTCTCAAGACTCCATTTTCGTCAAGCTTGTGAAGGAAAGAGAAAGTGAAAGGTGAGTATTTGGTTTTGTTAAGGGCTTTGTTTGCTCAACTCATCTTCTTTAAAGTTGTTCATGGTGATGAGAGCTACTTCTTCATGGTTTTAGATTTTTGAAAGAAGGTGTCTAAGAGCTTGAAGGAATTTGAAAGTTGAGGAATCAAGAAACCAACCTTAGTGAGAGGAAGAGGTGGGTATTTGAAACATTTTGACATGTTCATTGTAATTGTTGGTTAAGTTTTGAGATTTATGGATTTTGCCCTGATTTTCATGTGATTTTAAAATGGATGAATTATCTAGTGTATTGTAGTGGAATTGGTGGCATAGTGTGTCATTGATACAATAGAATTTGGTTGGGACTTTGGAAGGAAAATGGGTGCATTTGGGTAGTATATGGTAATGTTGTGTTCAAAGTAAAAATTTGTTTTTAGAAGGTGATTTTGGTTGTTTTGGTGTTTCCAATGGGTTCCTTGTGAAAATATGTGTGGGAATGAGTTGTTTGTGAAATTTAGGAACCATTGGACACTTTGGTGGGAAGTTTGGAAAATTCTGTCAGCTGCTGTTTTTTGGCTTCTGCTAAGCCTCACTAGAGTACTTAGGGGTATCACTTGAGTACAGCATCCTATTTTCCCTTTTCCTTCAACTTTCGGTCGCACTTCTATGTTAGAATGTAAAAGTACATTTTCTTACTTGTGAGTGATATGGGTCATCACTCGAGTAAACTTTGTCTCACTCGAGTGTAAGAGTATTATACATTATGGACTCGCGTCTCGATGAAACACTCACGGCCAAATTATTAAGAGTGTGTGCTAGCACTCGCAAGTGTTTTGCTATCACTTGGGTGCCAGAGCCAGTGCTCGAGTGCACTTCTCATTCTAGGGTTTCTATTGCTCTCAGGTAGTCACTTCTTGTGCCTCAATCTGTAGGACTCGGGTGAATATGAGATCATCACTCAAGTGTTGGGTCTAAGACTCGAGTGCTGTGATCATTTTCTGTCTTAGTTTGTGCTCTCGGCCAAGCACTCACACGAGTGAGTTGTCCTCACTCGAGTGCAAGTTGCTCATCACTCGAGTGTGCCAGCTATCACCCGAGTGCATGAGTTAGAAATTAGTGTTATATATCTAAAAGAGGGATCTTTGGTGTAGTTCTTCCAACCTTTTAGGCATATGTCTAGGATTCTAGTAGCCACCTAAAGAGTTCAAATGATAACCAACTTTAAGTATTATGAAAGTAAGAATTTGGAATAAGAATTAATCTGTCGTCCTTGATTTTGGTTTATAAGCTTTGATATTTACCCTTATCGCAGGCAACCGGTGCCAGTACACACTAGGAAAGAACAAGGTAGTGACGCTTTGCCTTATACTAATGTGATACACTGTATGTTTGATTTTTCATTATTTGTGAAGTCCTTCACCTGCGGCCCATCGGTGGTTTCGGTAGGAGGACCGTACCTGTGGGGCGGTAGAGATACTGGGGATAAGACTATATGACTATGTGGAATCTATAAGGCTATATGTGAAGGTCGAAAGGCTATTTATGAATCCTTCACCTGCGGCCCATCGGCGATTCCAATTGGAGGACTATACCTTCAGGGCGGTGGAGATACGGGGGATAAGACTATGTGATTATGTGTATATGTGACAGCTGGTATGCTGTGTGATAATGTCATTGCATGCTTTGTGACTATGTATGGTATGAGTTTTTTGTTACTTCTGGGATTCTTTTGAATCTCATTCTTTCCTTTAACCAACCGTTAGACAGGGCAAGTGGCTCCAAGGGGAAGGAGACGACCAAGGGCGGATAGGGCTCCTTAGGGAAATTTTGAATTTGGTTGTTGGTTATCAATTTTGGTATTGGGATTACTGTACCTATTTGGGATGTAAATATTGAGATGATTTTGTGTAATCCTCTAAATGGGAATTTATGAACCCTTAGTTTATATATGAAACACGGGGGTTGCCGGGATTTTATTGTACACTATGATATATAAATGTGATTTAACTGCGTAAGATAATTATATTCGAATTGTGAAATTTGAGACCAGGTTTAAAAAGGGATTTTGAAAGAAATTTGTGAAAACCCTACTATGACGATGGGATTGAAATAAGTTTTTTTCATCCGTTGGTCTCTAATTCATCTTAATTATGTATTTTTGAATCATAATTAATGTTTATAAGGTAGAGGGTTACATTTTTGGTATCACAGTTGTAGTTCCTGACAAGCGTAGAAATTGCTAGGATAGTTTCCTTAGTTTGGCCTTAGTGGTAGAAGATTATCTGTGATAATGATTGTGTATACACTTGTATGTTTGGTATGTGGATATATATGAGATTTGTGAACATATGTGTATACCTTATTTGTGATATTGATGGGGTGAGTTATTTGTAGAATAAAGAAAACAAAAGGTAGCCCCAGAGTACAGCAAGTAGACCCTGAGGTGGAGGTGGTCAATAACAATTCCCCAGACCCTATGCAGGAGATGATGGGTCTGATTTGGGATCAGAGGGATGTGATTATTGAACTGAGGGAAGAGCTCATAATAGAAAAGGCAAGATGGAATGAGGGTCAGAGTCAATCCACCCAGGAGAGACTCGGGAAGAGACCCAAGAAGAGACTAGACATAAAGAAACAACAGAAAGGTCGGCACGAACACCAAAGTGACCTCCTCACATTGTACCAAATTAGGAATCACATAAGGTTCAAGTTAGATAAGAGATAGATCTGCAATATTGGGTCTCCAAGTTCTGCAAGCACCTGCCTCCAGTGTTCAGGGGGAGGTTTGATCCCTAAGCAGCCGAAGACTGGTTGAATCGGCTAGAGAAAATATTCATAGTTCTTGAGTGCCCGTCTGAGGTGAAGGCAACCTTGGCTATCTACAAGCTAGAAGGGGATGCGGATCGTTAGTGGCGGAATATCGCCCTAACACTACGAAGTCGCAATGTACCACTAACCTAGGAATTATTCCAGCAGCAGTTTAATGAAAAATATTTTCCCAAGTCGGTGTGGCTAGAGAAAGAGACTGAGTTCCTCTCCATCAAACAGGGGGACACAGAGACTTTTGATGATTATCTGTCCTATTTCATCCGATTGTCTAGGTATTCTTCTTATCTGAGACGTATGGATGATAAGGAGTGGAGTTCGGATATGTTGATTCATGGGTTACGGTGAGAACTAAGAAAGAGATTAGCCACCCACCAGTTCACCGAGTTTAATAAAGCGGTGGAGGAATGTAGAATTACTGAAAATAATCTGAGAGATTTGTATTCGGCTAAGGGTACTGCTAGCCGCAGTGAACCCAGCAAGGGTAATGCTTCTCAGAAGCGGAAGGGTTAGGGATCCTCTTCTCTAAGGGTAGTGGTAAAAAGCCCTACCAGGCCAGAGATCATGAGCCTTAGAGATTTGCACCAGAGTGGTTATGTCCCCGTTATGGTAACCCGCATTATGGTAGAACCATCAGGGTCAAATAATCTGTTTCAATTGTAAACAATCGGGGCACATTTCTAGAGATTGTAAGCTGCCATAAGCAGAGCAAAGGCTGAGGACTCAGGGTGAGTATTTGCCATGTCTCATGAGGAAGCTTGAAAGTCCCCTGATTTGATACAAGGTAAAGTCCTTCTTAATGGTAACTAGTTACAAGAGTTGTTCGACTTGGGTGCAAGTCACTCTTTTATTGCCTATGATTGTGTAAGAAGCTTGGGCCTACATGTGAATAAATTTCCATTTGATTTGGTTGTGTCGATACCTATGGGTGTCAAGATTGTGACTGTGGAAGCCTGTTTAAATTGTGTCATAACTGTGGAGGGGCACGAATTTGTTGTTGATTTGATTTGTTTGCCGCTCTACCAATTAGAAATCATTTTGGGTTTTGATTGGTTAACGGCAAATAATGTGTTGCTTGATTGTGAGAATGAGAGAATAGCGTATCCTACTTTACAAGGTTTGAATGATGTAAATGCCAGATTGAATTTCTTATCGACGGCCAAAGCTGAGAAATATCTAGAAAAGGGTTGCCAGGGGTATATGGTATTCTTTTCTATTCAAGGAGAAACTGGAGAAACTTTGAGTATTATACCCGTGGTAAATGAATTCCCTGAGGTATTTCCAGATGATCTCAGTTGATTGCCTCCTGAAAGGGAAGTCCAGTTTCCAACTGAAATTGTGCCTGGAGCTGGTTCGATATCAAAGGCCCCATACCGTATGGCCCCAAATGAAATGGCAGAGTTAAAGAAGCAAATTGAGGACTTGCTTGAGAAAGGTTTCATTAGACCCAGTGTGTCGGCTTGGGGTGCTCCAGCATTGTTTGTCAAAAAGAAAGACAGGAGTCTTCGTTTGTGTGTTTATTATAAAGAGTTGAATAAGATTACTGTTAAGAACAAGTACCTTCTTTTAAGAATCGACGAAGATCAACTATCTGGTTTGTGTGTGTTTTCAAAGATTGATCTATGGTCGGGATATCATCAAATGCATATGAAGGAAGAGGATGTACAAAGGACTGCTTTCAAGACGAGATATGGGCATTATGAGTTTCTGGTGATGCCTTTTGGGCTAACCAATGCACCTGCGGTATTCATAGATTACATGAACCATATTTTTGGACAGTATTTAGATCAGTTTTTTATTGTGTTTATTGATGATATTTTGATATACTCCAAAAGTAGGAAGGAACATGAGCATCATTTGAGGATTGTGTTGAACATCTTGTATGAGAAGCAACTCTATGCCAAGTTGAGTAGTTCTGGGTACCAGAATTAAAATTTTTAGGCCATGTGATCTCGCAAAATGGGGTCTTAGTGAATCCCAATAAAGTGGTAGCAGTACTAGACTAGAAGAGGCCAGAAACTGTTGCTGAGGTACGCAGTTTTCTGGGTCTTGCTGGTTACTACCAGAGATTCATCCAGAATTTCTCTCGTATTGCTTTGCTAATGACCAAGCTCACGAGAAAGGGTAAGCCATTTGTGTGGGATGAGCGTTGTGAAAATTGTTTTGTGGAGCTGAAGGAGAGGTTGAATACGGCACCTGTGTTGATTATACCTGATCCCAGCTTGACTTATGTTGTGTATCGTGATGCGAGTAAGCAGGGATTAGCGTGCGTCCTTATGCAATAGGGACGTGTGGTGGCCTATGCCTCTCGACAGCTCAAACCTCATGAAATGAATTATCCCACTCATGATCTGGAGCTTTCGGTAATTGTATTTGCTTTAAAAATTTGACGGCATTATTTGTATGGTGTGACGGTAGAGTTGTACTGCGACCACAAGAGTCTTAAGTATCTATATGACCGGAAAGAATTGAATATGAGACAACGTCGTTGGATGGAGTTACTAAAAGATTACAACCTAGAAATCAAATATCATCCGGGTAAGGCAAATGTAGTCACGGATGATCTTAGTAAAAAAACAGTACTTGTGGCAGCAATGATGATACAAGAAGGGAAGTTGATAGAAGATTTTTGAGATTTGAATTTGTCAAACCAGATCATCTATGTCAATTATACTATTTCCCAAGGGGAAAACTATTTGAAAGATGAAATTAAAGAAGCTCAAAGGCAAGATGATCGAGTATAGAGAATTCGAGCTAGAATCGAATGGGGATAAGCTTAGGACTATGATTTGTCGCCTAGTGGATTGGTTCGTTATCAGGAGAGAATTTGTGTTCTACTTAAGATAGAGTTGAGACAAAATATTCTTGATGAGGCACACAAGAGCTTATATACTCTTCATCCTGGTATGACCAAAATGTATCAAAACTTGAAATCTGAGTATTGGTGGCTGGGATTGAAGAGTGATGTGATGAAATATGTAGCGCCAGAGACTGCCAGGTTTGTTGCAGAGTCTTGAGATTCTGGAATGGAAATGGGAAAGTGTGACCATGGACCTTGTTGTGGGATTACCCAGGATAAAAAATTTTAATGCGATCTAGGTGATTGTTGATAGGTTAACAAAGTCGGCACACTTCATACCGATCAAAGCTGGTTACTCTCCGGATAAACTAGTAGAGATTTACATTCGAGAGGTTGTGAAGCTCCATGGCATACCCAAGAATATCATTTTTGACTGAGATCCCCGATTCACTTCGAGATTCCGAAGAGCCTTGCATGAGGCTCTAGGTACTCAATTGAGATTTAGTACGGCCTATCATCCTCAGACAGATGGACAGTCAAAGAGGACTATTCGGTCGTTAGAAGATATGCTACGAGCTTGTGTCCTTAACTTTAAAGGGAATTGGGATTACTTTCTTCCACTTGCTGAGTTCGCCTACAACAATAGCTATCATGCGAGCATCCAGATGGCTCCGTATGAAGCGTTGTATGGGAGGAAGTGCCAATCACCCTTATGTTCGAATGAGTTATCTGAGAGAAAGCTTTATGGGTTAGATCTTGTTGATCAGACATCAGTACAGATTTGAATCATTCGAAAGAGGCTTCTTACAACGCAGAGTCAACAGAAAAGCTACACTGACAAGAGGAGAAGACCTCTAGAGTTTAAGGTTAGTGACCATGTGTTTCTGAGAGTATCTCTAGTTACTGGCATTGGGAGAGCTATCAAGAGAAAGAAGCTGAACCCGAGTTATATGGGTCATTTTAAGATTCTTGTGAGAATTGGGCATGTTGCTTATCGAGTAGCCCTACCCCCAAACTTGAGCAGACTCCACAATATGTTTCATGTTTCTCATTAAAGAAGTACCAACCAGATCCATCTCACATTGTTTGAGTATGAAGAGGTCGAACTACAAGATAACTTCACATATGCGTTAGAGCCAGAATAGATCATTGATCGAGAAGAACGACAGCTCAGACATCGAAGCATTCCGTATGTGAAGGTGATCTGGAAAGGAATGACTCGGAGAGAAGAAACTTGGGAAGTAGAAGCTGATATATGGAGGTGGTATCTGGAGCTTATGACTCAGGTTGTGTGACAAATTTTGAGGATGAAATTATTTTTCGAGGGGAGAATTGCAATGCCAAAATTTGGGATTAAGGGTTAATGACTTCAAAAGTGAATGTAATTATTGTTAATAAACACTTTTGAAGAATATGATGTGAATTATGATATGAATGCATTCTGATCAGTGCCTAAATCCTGTATTTAAGTTTAATAGTGGATTAACATCTAAATTGAATTAAATAAGAGGGAGGGCTCATGGTAAGGTGAAATGGAATGATAAAATGTGCTTAGTAGTGATTCAAGTGGAATCGCCATAATCAAGGGCAAAATAGGTAAAAAGGAAAGTTACCAACTGATTGGTCAATTACTGAAGAGGAAACTCCTTGGTAACTTAAAGATCAACGGTTGAGATTCATTGAGAAAGAGAGTGGAATTACATGTATGTGAGCTCATGTGTGCTATGGAAGGGAAAGCAAGATCTTGACAAGTGGCATTATGTGGACCATGGGATCAAGGTCAACTTTTCAAACTCTTTTCCTCTCTCCTCTCTCCCTCCAAGTCGGCTAAGTGTGCATAGGGAAGGGAAAATCGCATCTTCATAATCACCTCATCTTTTCTCTCTCAAGACTCCATTTTCGTCAAGCTTGTGAAGGAAAGAGAAAGTGAAAGGTGAGTATTTGGCTTTGTTAAGGACTTTGTTTGCTTAACTCATCTTCTTTAAAGTTGTTCATGGTGATGAGAGCTACATCTTCATGGTTTTAGATTTTTAAAAGGTGTCTGAGAGCTTGAAGGAATTTGAAAGTTGAGGAATCAAGAAACCAACCTTAGTGAGAGGAAGAGGTGGGTATTTGAAGCATTTTGACATGTTCATTGTAATTGTTGGTTGAGTTTTGAGATTTGTGGATTTTGCCCTAATTTTTATGTGATTTTGGAATGGATGAATTGCCTAGTGTATTGTAGTGGAATTGGTGGCATAGTGTGTCATTGATACAATAGAATTTGGTTGGGACTTTGGAAGGAAAATGGGTGCATTTGGGTAGTATGTGGTAATGTTGTGTTCAAAGTAAAAATTTGTTGTTAGAAGGTGATTTTGGTTGTTTTGGTGTTTCCAATGGGTTCCTTGTGAAAATATGTGTGGGAATGAGTTGTTTGTGAAGTTTAGAAACCATTGGACACTTTGGTGGGAAGTTTGGAAAATTCTGTCAGCTGCTGCATTTAGGCTTCTGATAAGCCTCACTCGAGTGCTCAGGGGTATTACTTGAGTGCAGCATCCTATTTTCCCTTTTCCTTCAGCTTTCGATCGCACTTATATGCTAGAATGTAAAAGTGCATTTTCTCACTTGCGAGTGATATGGGTCATCACTCGAGTGAACTTTGTCTCACTCGAGTGCAAGAGTATTATACACTATGGACTTGCGTCTCGGGGAAACACTCACGGCCAAATTATTAAGAGTGTGTGCTAGTTCTCATAAGTGTTTTACTATCACTCAGGTGCCAGAGCCAGTGTTCGAGTGCACTTCTCATTCTAGGGTTTCTGTTGCTCTCGGGTAGTCAGTTTTTGTGCCTCACTCTATAGGACTTGGTGAATTTGAGGCCATCTCTCGAGTATTGGGTCCAGGACTCGAGTGCTGTGATCATTTTCTATCTTAGTTTGTGCTCTCGGCCAAGCACTCGCACGAGTGAGCCGTCCTCACTCGAGTGCAAGTTGTCTCATCACTCAAGCACGCCAGCTATCACTTGAGTGCATGAGTTAGAAATCAGTGTTATATATCCAAAAAAGGGATCTTTGTATAAATCTTCCAACGTTTTAGCATGTGTTTAGGCTTCTAGTAGCTACCTAAAGAGCTCAAATGATAACCAACTTTAAGTATTGTGAAAGTAAGAATTTGGAATAAGAATTAACCTGTTGTCCTTGATTTTTGGTTTATAGGCTTTGATATTTGCCCTGATCGCAAGCAACCGATGCCAGTACACACCAGGAAAGAACAAGGTAATGATGCTTTCCCCTATACTATATGTGATACACTGTATGTTTGATTTTTCATTATTTGTAAAGTCCTTGACCTACGGCCTATCGGTGGTTTCGATGGGAGGATCATACTTGCAGGGAAGTGGAGATACTAGGGATGAGACTATGTGACTATATGGAAGCTCTAAGGCTATATGTTAAAGATGAAAGGTTTTTTGTGAATCCTTTACCTGTGGCCCATCGACGATTCCAGTGGGAGGACCGTACCTTTGGGGCGGTGGAGATACGAGGGATGAGCCTATGTGATTATGTGTATATGTGACAGCTGATATGCTGAGTTTCGTGCTGCTATGCTGTGTGATGATGTCAATGCATGCTTTGTGATTATATATGGTATGAGTGTTTTGTTATTACTGGGATTCTTTTTAATATCATTCTTTCCTTTGACTAACCATCAAACAGGGCAAGTGGCTCCAAAGGGAAGGAGACTACCAAGGGTGGATAGGGCTGCTGAGGGAAATTTTAAATTTGGTTATTGGTTATCAATTTTGGTATTGGGATTACTGTACCTATTTGGGATGTAAATATCGAAATGATTTTGTGTAATCCCCTAAATGGGAATTTATAAACCCTTAGTTTATATGTGAAACCTAGAGGTTGCCGGATTTTTGTTGTACACTATGATATATAAATGTGATTTAACTGCTCAAGATAATTATATTCGAATTGTGAAATTTGAGACCATGTTTAAAAAGGGATTTTGAAAGAAATTTGTGAAAACCCTACCATGAGGGTGGGATTGAATAAGTTTTGTTCATCTGTTGGTCTCTAATTCATCTTAATTATGTATTTTTGAATCATAATTACTTTTATAAGGCAAGGGAATACATCTGGAGTATTCCAGAGTAGGTGAGGTGATCTTTCAATGAATATTCATTTTGTCTTTTACCTAACACCATGATAATTAATGCCGCATTCCATGGCTTACACCACTCACTATATTCCTGAATCGTGACAGGAACCACAAGATATTGCTTTATCATTCCTTTCACTTTTGCTGTTAACTCAGGTAAATCCCATTCCCTATTTAACACATATGACATTAGTTCATCTTCATCCATGTCTCCATTGCCTTTAGTTGCCCTATTAAAACCAAGTAATGAATCTCGATATGAAGCGGGGTTGAAGTAGACATTTTACAAACCAAATCTTTACACCTATCATGATCCATTATGGTGCTCCCTTCTTCGATAGCAACCTCCTCTGGAGTTTTAGCCATCGTGGTGTCATTTGTTGATTGCATGTTTTTAGTCTTTTTCTTGCTTCAACACACAAGAATGTCTGAAGGTCTATCAAGAGGAATCTTTCGGTGGTGTTGCTCCTGTAACCCCCACCATAATTATATTCGAAATACGTGATTAAAATGAAATAGAGACCAATAATAATCAAAACTCATTTACAATCTCATCCTTGAGATAGGGTTTTCTCAAATGCGTTTCAAAATCTAATACACATGGTCTCATATTCATATTTCGAATACAATTACTTTGCGAAGATAAATCACATTTATTATAAACATCAGAGTGCACAACAATAATCCCAGCAAACCCCGAGTTCCATATCTTAACTAAAAAGTTCATAGGGCATATTTACCCTATACAAGTTCTCATACGGGGATTACACAAAATCTCATTCCAAATATACATCCAAATAACCAAAAATACATCCAAACCATATACAATAATCCCAATCCATATTGATAACCAACTACTAAAACTATATCCCGAAGGAGTCCTCGCCGCCCTTGGTTGCTTGCTCCCTCACGAGCCACTTGCCCTGTCTAAATTGTTGGTAGGGGAGGGTGAGATTTGAAAGAATCTCAGTAGGAAAACAATACCAATATGCATGCAAGATAAGTGTTTAATGCATGACATGCTTGCATCACATTAACTCATGCTCACACAATGACATATCTGCGTGCTCAATGTTTCAAACAACATACTTATGGCCATAGCATAAATAGAAACAGAGCTTCAATCATTCCAATATGTTATACATAATCAAGCAAAGCAATAACATGCATCAATACACCAACACAAATATCAAATACATGCAAGAGAGATAAGTCCCCTACACTTCTTTCCACCTGTGCTCCAGCACCGGCTATTCACTATCAGAACGAATACCAAACCCTATAAACCAAATCAAGAATATAGGGTTAATCTCTAATCCAAATATTTAATTTCATATCACTTAAATTTGGTTGTCATTTGAGTCCCTTAAGTGTCTAATAATAAGCTCAACAAAAGCTTGAAAGGATTGGGAAGTATTAGGTTGGAAATCACTTTTCAAAATCACCAAGTCCTGAAAACAGGGGTTGGCTGTAACGCCCCAAATTTCAATTAAGGGCTAATGATAATTATTGAGGATAATTATCGAATAACAGTGGAATAATTATGTGTTTTGGTGGTAATATTAATTAATATGCTATAATTATTGAGAAATTGAAAGAATAGCCATAAAGAAGTAATTAATAGAAGAAATTAATTATTAACTAAGGAGAAATGAGATATGTAACCAAATGGCTAATGGAGGGATTAAAGTAACTAATTTGGTTACTTACTTTGAGAGCCAATGAGGTGGAGACATGTGGCAAGTGGTTAGGATGAGAGAGGGTGTTGGAAAAGTCAAATGGCCTTATTTTATTGTTTTCTCTCCCTCTCCCTCTCTCTTATGCGAATTGACATAGGCATGGGGGCATATTTTTCTGCCATTCTTCATCATTTCACACTCTCTTCATTCTCTCTCTTTCGTTCAGCCATGGCAGCTAAGAAGGGAGGAAATGCTTTGTGAAAAAGGTCAGTTTTTGACCTTCTTAATGGCCTCTAATGGAAAAACTCCCTTTTATAAAGTTGTTACTTGGGTTGGGAGCTTTACTTTCATGGTTTTAGATTTGTCATTGGTGTTGTTTTGTGGCCACAAGGAAATCTAGAAGTTGGAGATTCAAGGAACTTATTTGGGAAAGTTGTTGAGGTGAGTGAAAGCTTCATTTTCATATAAGTTTTGTTGTCATTGGTTAGGCCTTGAATTTCTGGAATTTTAGCCCTAATTTTTGTGATTTAGGGTCTTGGGGAGTATAATATGTTGTTGTCATGGAAATGGTGCCTTGTTTGGTGTTTTGAATTAATAGAATTGAATTGAAGCCTAAATGTAAAGTTTGGCACCTTTGTGTTGGTTTTGTGTATTGGACAAAAATAGGGCATGTCAATGGGTTGTGATTTTAGTTATTTTGAGGTTACCATTGTGTACCTTGTGAAAATTTATGTGGGAATAGGCTTGATTGTTAATTTGGAGCCATTGGACACTTTGGTAGAAAGTTGGAAAATCTGTCTTGTGTGAACTCTGTCTGGGCAGTCAGTTTGCACGAACTTTTTGTGTATCCAACCCATGGGGCGATGTTTGTGAATCCAGCCGTAGGCTGTGTGTTGGTCTTGCCTGTATGGCTTGTGTTATGAAATGCTTTATATGAATCCTAGCTGTGGTGAAATATATTGTGTGGATTGTTGTGATGTTATGCAGCGTGAGCAATCGTAAGGGATGACATGTGTCATACTAACCATTGTTGTTGTAACTGCCATTGTAGTTGCTTTGTGTGGATAATGATTTGATTTCATACCTTATTGTTATACATACTATGATTGATTTGACACTACGGGGATTCCTTAGAATCTCACTCTCCCAAAAACCATGTTTTAGACAGGGCAGAAGGATCAAAGGGAAAGCGGGCTACGAAGAGCGGATAGAGCTCCGGTTTAGAAGTATATTTTGGGTTATTGGTTATCATGTATATCATTTGGATGTTTTTGGGAAACAATTGTATATATTGGGATTAGTGGTATAGTTTTGTGTAATCCCCAAGTTAAGGGTAATGAATTGTGGGCTTTGTGCATTTGTAAAATCCTTATTAATGAATGGAACCCGAGTGTGTCCGGAATTTGCATTATACTCTGATATTTGTGAATGAAATCAACCTGTACAAGCCATTTAGTATTGAAATGTGAATATAAGACCGTCATGAACAGGTTTTATAAAAGTTTTTGTAAGCCATGATTTTGCAAAGTTTGATTTTGTTTAAGTCCCAAAATCATCTAAGGTCTCTAATTCTACATCAATTACGTGTTTATGAACTAAATCTCGGCCTATGGTGGAAGGGGGTTACATTGGCTACAACCAAGAATCCCCTGGCTACAGCCAAAAAACAGCACAAAAGGTTTTTGGCTGCAGCCAAGAATTTCTGGTTGCGGCCAAGACGTGCACAAAAAGTTTTGTGCTGCAGCCAAAAACTTTTGGCTGTAGCCATGGAAACTTTGGAAATTCATAACTAATTTCAGAAAAATTGAAATGAGGTGATCCCAAAGCCCATTGAAAGCTATTTAAGTCCTATTTATTGAAAAAATATGGACCATTACCAGAAATCACCACAAAAATATAGAATTACTCGAAATCCCCTTGCTGTTCCAGATTTGCATCCAGTTTTAACATCAAACATTGGAAAACTATACCTCCCAGCTCAAAAAACGAAATGACACAAATTATATATCCATTTTGAAGCTTGGAATGTGAAATTTAAGATTGGAAAGTTTCATAATTTTTAAACACCATTTGGTTATTCAAAACTTTCATGCAAATTGACTGCCCAGAATAGAGTTCACACTTGACAGCATTCCAATTTTCTACCAAAATGTCCAATGGCTCCAAAATCAACAATCAAATCTATTCCCACACAATTTTCCATAAGGAATCCATTAGAAACACCAAAACAATCAAATTCACATCACATTGACATGTTTCCACATTGGCACAACATGTCACTACAAAACACAATACAAAACACACCTTGCCATTCTTTCCATTCTAAGGTTTCAAACCAAACCAAACCAATTCCAATGGTTATATAACATAAAAAAACACCAATTGCAACTCAAAACACATGATAATTCATGCATTTCAAAATTACCACAAAATCAAGGCAAAATTCACAATCCACAAATCACAAAACTTAGATCAAAAGGCTTCAAATACTCACCTCTTCCTCTTTCCCAAACCAATTCCTTGATTCTTCATCTTTCCACTTTTACTCAAGCCCTCAAACACCTTCTTTCAAAAATCTAAAACCATAGCAATGAAGCTCTCATCACTATGAACAACATTAAAGAAGGGTATTTGTGCTAAAGAGAGCATATACAAGGCTAAAAACTCACCTATAGCTTTCTCTTCCTCCTTGTCATGGACGAAAATGGAGAAATAGAGAGAGAGTGTGTGTGTGTGTGTGGAGATGAAGATGATGATCAGATTTTAGGGTGACCAAATGCACTTGGCCATATAGAAAAAGAGAGGAAAGAGGGAGAGTGAGTTGAAAATGTTGAACCAATCCAAGGGTCCACAAATTGCCACTTGTCACACACTTACTCCATCTATCATGAGCTCACATACACACACCCACATAGGATTCCACCCTTTGATCTCTTACACAAATCAATCTCAACCATTGATATTCACATTATGCGACCTCCCTATATTTTAAGTCAATTTAGATGTTAATCCATAATTGAGCTTAAATACAGGGTTTCTACACTACTCACAACGCATACGAATCATAGTTCACATCATAATCTCCAAAAGAGTCCATTTATCACTAATCACATCCACTTTTGGAGTCATTTACCCTTAATTGAAACTTGGGATCCTGCTAAACCAGGGCTTAGCAGTCCACTTATTTCAGGCTTATTCTCTAGCCTCAAATATCAAAATTTGGGGTATTACAGCTCCTCCATCAGAAACTCAGGAAAGTAAGAACGCACATATCCCAAGAGAGAGAAAACACAAACCCACTCAGAGCTACTTTAGTTTGTTCAATGACTTTATTTGGTGTTTTCTTTGACCTTTCTCAACCCCTTTTAGAGAATTTTACACTGATAAGTAAAATATTTACATATTTATTTTCCCTTATATCATTATTTTTTGGATGATATATTAGCTTGATTTACTGAATTTGGGTGTAATTGCTAAATAAATAATGATTTTGGCATAAAATAGAATTTATGGAAAAATACAAAATTCTAACCTTGTTTCAGTTATCAGGCAATATCTGGAGCTCTAGATGTTGGATTGGGATATTCTTTATGTAGATAAAAAACTAAAAAAATCCCTACAACTTTTATGTTGAGGGCAAAACCCAGTTCTATTTTCAAGAGTTTCGAAGTTTGCCTAGAAGTTGAGAACGTGATTTGTCCAAGTCTGACCTTCCCCACTAATTTGACCATAACTTGAGCTACAATTGTTGAAATGAGGAGCTCTCACATGTGTTTTCAAGCTAAGATCCAGATCTACAATTTCATGAGATAAAAATGTGAGAATCCACCATGTTGACCATCAAAATTTGGCTGTAATTGAGAAGCATGGTTGCCACAAGGTCAACATTGGTGGCTTAAAGTCAAGATTCATCTTAACAAGTGGAAATATTTGCAACCTATTCATCCATAAATAGAGGAATGGAAGACACAAGGAGACACAATCTTAGAGTTTAATTTCATGTATTGTATTGTTTCTTACATCTCTCCTTCTTTGAAGGCTTAAGTATACCTCCTTCATGGATTATTTAGGTTGCCACCTACATGGAAGGTTTTACCTCCAATAAGGAAGGCTAGATTTTCCATTTTCATGTATCTTGTAGTTGTATCTTTATGTTTTAGAATTTAATAATTAACTTTTAGGGTGTGTTTGGTTTGAGAGGAGGGGAAGGGTGCAAGGAAGGGAGGGTGGGGAAATTACAATTTTGGAAAAAAGAAACCCAAAATTTACCTTCTCATTTTTTAAATTTTGGATTCCCGCCTAAAATTTAATGTTTCATTCCTTTTAAATTTTGGGTTTCTGCGCAAAATTTAAATACCTGCAACCTAAAAAGGTAATTTACCCACCCTCCCATTCCCTCCCCCTCCCTCCCCTCCCCTCAAACCAAACACACCCTTATGCAATGTTTATGAAGTTTTCAATTATTTTGGTTTTGTTTTTAATTTCATCATTGTGCTAAATTTGCATTTTTCTAGGGTGATGATGTAGCTTACTAATGACATATTGAATCTTAACTTATTAAATCTAGTTTTAATTTTTCCTTCATGATTGAGTTTTGATTATTGTTCTTAATGCTTTCAATTGATTGACCATCTTTTGAATGATTTAAATATGTATTTAAGACCGGAAGGAGATGCATGTGTGTAAATCCTATACTTAAAACTATAACTTGTATTTGAAATAGAAATATATTCATCTGGGTTGTGTGGTCTTAATGAGTTCTATAAATCTTAATGTATGATTAATTATTTGAATTCATATAGGGATATATTGGATTAACAATTAATTATAGAATTGCTTGACCTTGAAAGAGGCTAGTAATTAAATTAGGGAAACTCAGCTATCAATCATGTGGAATAAATTAGACTAAAATAGATAAGTGATTTAATCTAAAATTTGTTAAGTGAAATCTGATGCCTAGAGCTTTTTATCATAGTTGTTATCATATCAATTGCATTTATATTTAATCTTTTTTAATTTTGTAATCTCAATCACCAACTAATCGATCGACTAAATAGAATTAAGATTACCATTTTGGTACTTAGTAATCAATCCCCATGGGAACAATACTCTACTTACCTCTATATTATTTGTTTACGACAGTGTACACTTACACTTTTTAATAAACTATTTACACTTGTAACAACGCCTCCAACAAACTTCTTTAAATATGTCTAAACCATCTCAAAAAGATTTTCTACCATTTTCTCTTGAATAGGCCCTACTCTTACTTTGATACGATCATTTCAAATTTTATCTTTTCTCATATGACCATACATCATCATCTTTGCTACAGTATTGGCAAAAAAATCATCTTTGCTACAGTAGTTTTATGCTCTTGAAATCGCAAAACAAATGTTATGCTCTTGATGTCCCTTTAGAGTCCAACATTTATTGCCATATACTCCTCAATTTAGTCATTAATAGAAGATATATTTACGAAATTTGATTAGATTAAGAAAGTTAGTTGAGTTAATTAATATAATATATATTTTCTAAAGCATCTAAATATCTTCCTTAGTTTCATCATTCCCTCTCCTACTTGATTATTGTTGAAGGAGCATCAATAGGAGTAAATTAGGAAAAGATTATCAAATATTAAAACCATATCTTAATTTAAGACTAAGACTATCAAATGGAATGGATACACCTATGAGCTCAACTATATTACTTGATACTGATGTCAAGGGAAAAGATTACATCACAAGATATAGAGGAATGATTGGATCATTACACTATATCACTGCAAGCAGACCTAACATCCAATTCAATGTTGGTATGTGTGTAAGATATCAATCAACACCAAAGGAGTCACATGTTGAATCCGTCAAATGTATCTTTCAATATCTTGCTGACACAACAGAATTAGGTCTCTGGTATCCTAAAGGAAGAAATGAATATCTAGTTGCATACTCAGACTCGATGTAAGACAGACAGTAAGAGTACCAGTGGACAAAGTTAGTTTCTTGGAGGTTCACTTGTGTCATGGTTTAGCAAGAAAAAAAATATAGTGTCTCTTTCATCAACGGAAGCTGAGTATATTGCAACATCAAGTTGTTGTGCATAAGTGTTATGGCTGAAGCAACAACTATAAGATCTTGGTATTTATTTGAAGGAGATACCAATATACTATGACAACACTAGCACGATAAGCTGGGCAAAAAATCTAGTTCAACATTCCAGAACCAAGCATATTGATGTTAGACATCACTTCTTCAGAGATCATGTCCAAAAGAAAGATGTCAAAGTAATATTCATTCCTACTCATCTTCAACTAGATGATATCTTCACAAAACCCCTAGCAAAAGATCAATTTCTATTTATTAGAAGAGAATTAGGAATGGTAAATCCTAATGAATTGTAAGTTATTTAGTGTTTACAAAATGTTAGATGATGTTATTTATTGATGTTTTGATTATTACTAACTTAAACATTGGAGTTTCTAGCAATTTGTTTTACAGGATCTTGATATTCTATTTTAGGGTATGAAAAGCAGAGGTTAACAGAATACTATATCACTCAAGGGACAACTTCAAGTAATCTATATTACCTAAGTGATAACTGGAAGTGATGATAAACATCACTCGAGTAACCACTCAAGTGATGCCCTTAAAAATAAGGCAGAGAATCATTTATCCAAAGGGAAACGACAAAACGATTGAAAGTAAACAAGTCAGCAGCTCAAAAGACTAATCACTCGAGTAGCTACTCGCTACTCGAGTGATGCCACAGAGTCACTCGAGTAAGCCATCGAGTGATCATGACAACAGATTACAAATCAACTTGTTTTTCAACTCAATTCTGCCTTAAAGTGTCATCAAATTATCAAGGGAATATACATGGATAATTACAATATTATTCATGCCAGGTATGCATTTAAATTCGCTTTATTTTAAAATTTTTGGTATGATCACTCGATTAGCTACTCAAGTGATGTCTCAAAATTACTCAGTAAGCCCTCGAGTGATGTCGGGCACTAGGGCTTTATTTATCGCAACTCGGTCATTTTTCACAAAATCTCCTAGAGTGAATCTCCTAAAAAATTTTCACAAATATCTTCTCAGCTTATTTTTGTCAAAACCCAGTGAATTTCACTTCTAAAAACCTCTCAAATCTCTCAAAATCTTGTGCCCTAAACCTTCGACCTTTGAAAGTAAATTTCTAGAAAATCTTGATCAAAATGGTTAGAACCAAAACCACCACTCCCGATAGTCCTTCTGAATCATCTAATCCTCATAAATCACTTGATTCTAATCCATCTCCTCCAACCAAAAGACAGAAGCTCACTCCAAGATCGAAAGCTAAAATCAAGCCTTAAGCCAAACCCAAGGTGAAGGGGGTAGTGATCAAGGAAACCACTGCCTCAAGAGCTTAGTCTAAGAAGGATATTCCTCCTGGTAAAGGCAAAGAGACTAAGGCACCTTCTCCACCTCCTTCTGATTCCTCTGACACACCATCTTTTTCTGAAAAGCCATCGAAAAAGGCTAAGTTTGACAGAAAACTTGCTCAGGCCATGGCAAGTTTACTAGATGAGGCTCACAAATCTAGAGGAGAGAAGCATAGCCAATCTTCAAAGGAACCAAAGGAAGAAGAAATCACATTCCCTCCAAAGGTGTTCAATGTGAAGAAGATTGAGGAGTCTCAGAAATTTAAAGATCACTTTTCAAGAAGAAAAGTGTGCAAGATGCACTTTATTGACTCCAAGCTTCTTCAAGAGGTATTGAAGTTCAATCTCATGCCCTGCCTTGAGTCTTACATGCCTTGGCTTTCAATTAAATTTCCTTTTTGCACCAAGATAGTAAGGCATTTTTATTGCAACTTAGAACATGTGAATGATCCTCTTCGAGATGCCTTAGAAGAAGAAATGGTTTCTAAGGTTAGAGGTCAAGAAGTCCTAATCTCACATTCCAAAATAAACACCTGGCTAGGAATAGAGGATCCCCTTGAAGATATTTATCCTACCCTAGACTCGAGCCAGTTGTTTTCAATTCTAAGACCTAGAGAGATTGTGGGACCTCTTAATTTTAACCCGAGTGATATGTGTGATTTTCATTGAGTTCTATGGTATATTTATTCGAGAGCCATAACCAACAAATCCAACAAGTTTACTCATTTCATATAGAGGGACTTCAAAAATATGCCTCAGTTCTCCTCAAAGAGAAAAAGGACTTGGGAGAATATATCTTTACTGAAATCAAAAGATATAGATTTGAAGGAAAATCCACCACTCCAATGCCTTATCCTCATCTTATATCCCTGTTTCTCAAAAAGAACAAGATTTGGTATTTGGAGAAGGGAGAACTAATTGAGAGGCTAACTCCAGTGGGAAGAAACCAAATTAGAAAGTTACACATTGCTATTCCCCTAAAAACTCCTCTTGAATTTGGTCCCAAGAAGAAAAAGACTGAGACTGAATCAAGTAAGTTAGCTGATACTCAGTCGTCTGCTCCTGCTTCCACTTCTGCTCCATCTTTTAAGGGTTTTCATTTGACATCGCAAATACTAATGCTGAATTGATAACCTACATGAATTTCAAGATGGGAGAGCTTGTGGAGAAAATGGACAAGAGGCATAAGGAGATGTTGGCAGAGCAGCGGGCACAGGGTGAGCTTCTGAGATCACTTCATGTCAGACTTAATGCTATGGCATCTAGCTCATCCACTCCTGGTTCATCTGTGCCTACTACTACTAAGCCAGTACCACCTTCTAAGCCTGGACCTTCTTCTTTTCTTCCTCCTCCTTTGCCTATCACCATATCCAAAAATCTCCTATTCTCTATAGATGATCCAGAAACATCTGAGCCCATTCACATCACCATTGATGAGTCAATTCCTCCAGCCCAGCCAGTTCAACCTGCGCCAGTGCCCTTACCTATTGCATCCCCAACTGGCACTAAGGAATTAGTTATCTCATCTAGTGATCATCAATCACCTAAAAGAACAATGGAAGTGGAGATTTCTTCTCAGGTACCAGTCTCACAAAGTCGTTCAAAGGATCTCATTGTGGTTCCTCCTCTAGTAATTCCCGACCCTGAACCTTCTAGCTCGTCTTCTGATTCTTCCAATTCAGATGACTCACATGGCTCTGGCTTCACACCTCTTCCTGTCAAACCCATCTCTGCAGTCAAACCATCCTCCTCTCTTGATTGATTTTATCCTTGTGATGAAGATAAAAAGGGGGGAGAAGAACTTGGGGTGATTTTGTGTAAAAAATGATGTGATTTTGTAAAAATGTATACAGATATGGGTGTAAAGGGATTAAGGGAGCTTTATTAGCTTTAAGTTTGATTATGTTGATATCATGAACCCTTTTCTGCAATTTCAATTGAAGTTATATTACATTGTGGACTAATGAGCTTTTGATTGTATATGCAAGATGAACGAATGAAGAATTATAACGTACCTTCAAAATTATAGGCTTTTGACTTTAACATCATTAAAATTGGATTCAAAAAGGTTTCAAAAGCTAAATTTTCCAAGACCATTAGATTTGAAGTCAAAAAGATCTTTACCAAGTTATTTCAAAACCGTGTTAAGTTTAAATTGAACAAATGATTGCATATGAAAAGTTTTCAAAAACTTTGTTCAAAATTACCAAGTTTTGTTATCATAAAAAAGGGGGAGAATGTTAGATCCCATATGTTTTGATTATAACAAAGATTGGATTAATATTACAAAAGTTTTAAATCAAAGGTTTGAACAAAGTAACTAAGTTCTTGGTTGCAGGCAAAAGCATTACTCAAGTGGGTACCCAAGTAATGAAGTTGAAGGAAAAGACAGAGCATTGAAAAAGGAACACTGTGAGATTTTGAAGACATTACTCGAGTGAGCACTCAAGTAATGACCTCATTACTCGAGGGACCACTCGAGTAATGTGTGAGAAAATGTTCTAGTAAACTCTCTGTAATGCCCCAAATTTTGAGACTTGAGGCTAGAGGATAAGCCTGAGATTAGTAGATTGCTAAGCCCCGGTTTAGCAAGATCCCAAATTGTGATTAAGGGTTAATGACTTCAAAAGTGGATGTGGTTAGTAATAAATAACCCTTTTGGAGAATATGATGTAATTTGGCACTCGAATGTGATTCGTGTGTGTTGTGAGCAGCGTCGAAACCCTGTATTGAGTTCAATTGTGGATTAACATCCAAATTGACTTAGAATAGAGGAAAGAATTGAATGGGGTTTTGTGTTGGAAATGGTTTCATAGTGTGTTTTGATGTCATTGAAATTGGTTTGGAACTTTGGAATGGAAAAGTTGCAATGTTAGGTTTTGAAATGTGAATTGTGTTGACATGTTGAGATTGCTGTGAAAACATATCAATGAGATGTGAATTTGATTGATTTGGTGTTTCCAATGGATTCCTTGTGAAAATTTATGTGGGAATGATGTTTGGTATGAAAATAGAACCATTGGAAGCAAAGATGCAAAATCTGAAATTCTGTCCAGTGAAACTCTATTCTGGGCAGTCAGTTTGTGTGAACTTTTTGAATGACTAAATGGTGTCTAAAAATTATGAAACTTTCCAATCTTATATTTCACATCTCAAGCTTCAAAATGGATATATAATTTGTGCCATTTCGTTTTGGGAACTGGGAGATATGACTGTCCAAAGTTTGAGGTCAAAAATGGACTTTGTTTTGGGGCAGTGATGAAATTTGTGTAATTCTGGAATTTTTTGTTGATTTCTGATAATGGCTCATATATTTTCAATGAATAGGACTTAAATACCTTTCATTTTGCTTTGAAATCAATTCATTTCGATTTTTCTAGAATTAGTTATGATTTTTCAAAGTTTGGGCAGAAAATCTGCCAGAAAATCCGAAAATGGGAATTATGACATCATCTCAATAAAAGATGACATCAGCATGGAATTAAATATGTTCTCATCTTCTTCAGCTCTCATTTTCTGTCGTTCTGAACCAGCTGAAACTAGTGAGAGAAAGTTGAGAGCTCTTAGAGAGAGAAAGAGGAGAAATCTCGCAAGGTAAGCCGATTTCTCCGACGATCTATCTCCTAACGCGTATAACCTTGCTTCTAAGCTTCTCTTTTATGTTCTTTAAGGTGTTGGAAGCTCAATTTTCATGGTTTAAAAGGGGCTAGGGTTCAGCCATATTGAGTAAAAGCTAGAGGGAACTTGAGGTAACTTCCGAAACTTCAATCTTTGATTGTTCTGGCTGCTGTGGTTGATTTAATCGGTGAAATTTCACCGGATTGTCTTTGTTTGTAAATTTGGAAAATGGGTTGGCCTAGGTGTTATGCTGCCCAAATTGATACTAAATGGTAGTTCTAACCCAATGTAATGGTCAATAAAGTGGTTAGGAGTAGAAAGAAACACGTTTACGGAGCCGAAACCGAAAAACCCCAATTTTCCCCGGAGTACTTGTATATTTCGGTTATGGCTATAAATGGGTCTTAGAGTTGGATTGTCAATGATTTTATGGTTCCATTGAGTTTAGGGGCAAAAATTAGGTGGGGTTACAGTTTGTCACTTTTTCGGAAAAGGCCGAAAAAGCATAATTATGAAAACGCCCCTGAAACCCTTAAAGTGGGGCTGCCAAGGGTAAATTTGTAAATTGACATTGAATTTGATAATTCCGAGTCTGGAAATGGATTCCTTGGGCGAAAATATGTCAGAATAGCCCATGTCAAAATTTCAAGAAAAGTACAGTCGGACTAGGTACGATGGGGCCGGGCCAGGCCCCCAGGGGTATTTTAGTAAATTTTCAATATAGCCTCATATAACCCCCAAAAATACTATGGAAGTGTCTAAATAGTACATTTGACATTATAGGATCGAATGTGAAGCCCCGAGTTGCTGTCACGCAAATCGAGGAGAAAAGACTGGAGGTAGGGAACTTATCTCTCCTGTATGCTCTGATAACTGTATTAATGTGTTGAGGCATGTTATTGCTTTGCTTGATTATGTGGAACATGTATGAATGATTTGAAGCTATGTTTCAATATATGTTATGGCCATATGTGTATCGTTCGAAGCATCGAGCTTATAGATTTGTCATTGTATGTGTGCATGACTTATGTGATGGAAGCATGTCATGCATTAAACACTTATCTTGCCTACATATTGATAATTTTTCCCTACTGAGATTCTCTCGAATCTCACCCTCCCCTACCAACAATTTAGACAGGGCAAGTGGCTCGTGGAGGGAGCGGCTAGGACTGCTTCGAGATGAGAGTTGGTAGTTGGTTATCAATGAGTTGTGAAGACTGTATATGATTCGGTTGAATATAGGGTTATGAATTTGAGATGAGATTGTGTAATCCCCATTTAAAGAATTGTAATGGGCAATTGTGCCCTGTGTATCTTTAGCGAAGGTATGTACCCGAGATTGCTGGGATGATTATGTTGTGCACTCTGATATTCATATGAATGTGATTTATCTTCACGTAGTAATTGTATTCGAAATGTAAATATGAGACCAAGTTTATAAATGATTTCGAAAGGTATTTATGAAAACCCCGTCATGTGATGGGTTAGTAAATGTTATTTGTTTATTATTGGTCTCTATTTCATTTTAATCGCGCATTTCGTATATAACTACAGAGGGGGTTACATTTTTGGTATCAGAGCTGCAGTTCCTAGTAAAGATGGGATTTTGCTAGGATGGTGGTAGTAGTTGTTGCCTTAAGTCATAGAGAATGACTTGGTTGTTTGTGGTATACACATTAAAGTCTTTGCTAATTGTGGATATATGAGAATTGTGGACTATTTGTATACATTATTTGGTTATGTTGTAGTGGCGAATCATTGTGGAATTGAAGGATATAATGGTTCACCTAAGAATTTGATGTGTAGACCCAGAGGTGGAGGTAATCAGACCCATCATCTGATTTGAGAATGGATGAAATGATTTCCAAGTATGTGAAATTAAGGGTCTAGGTCTCGGGATGAGCCTAGATGTTGGGTGTGAAAGCCCAGGTGGTGTGACATCACTAGCCATGGCATACTGGATTTGTGTGTTCAAATGCCCTAAGACCTAGGGGACTAGTGTGCCTTAGGCTGGCAAAGATGCTTGAAGGAACTTTGTGTGTTAAAACTCATATCGATCAATATATTCTTTGTGCTCTGTTTTCTTATATTCATTATTTGTACTTCAATGATCATACATTTGCTCTATGAGAGAGTTTTTCATTACAATGTGTAAGGGGGAGCGAGTGTCCAGTGAAGGAACTATTGGAAATTGTGCACAAAGGGCCAATCATTGTACTTTAAACATTATTAATTTAATGAAATTTCTCCATTTTGTTATCATATTATTTGCATGTTAACTGTGATAATTGTATCATTGGATAATTCATAAAGATTGTCCTAAAATGTCCCTGGTCGGTCATCTATGCGGGAGTAGAGATGAAACAAGATCAGTATGACTTTGATAAGATATGGAGATATGAATCAAAGTCTTAGGCACTTGTAAGAGTATAAGGTGCTGGACCGACCCACTATGAGAAAGCTACATGGATCAAGTCATAAGCTTTTCTCATGTATAACCACGTCACAATGCCCTTTGACCTGAGGTCATCATGGATTCCTACATGAGAGTTGCTAAGCTTTAAACTAGTCAAAAGTCACCTTTAACCGGGTGATGATAAAGACTACAATCGGGCTTGGTGGCTTTTCATGCAGAGTTGCTAAGCTTTAAACTAGTCAAAAGTCACCTTTAACCAGGTGATGATAAAGACTACAATCGGGCTTGGTGGCTTTTCATGCAGAGGAATATGAATGATCAAGATGGAATTTGTCCCTCACATTAGTAGAGAGATATTATTGGGCCCCTCAATGAGTAAGTCTGAGAAATGTATGGTCATACTACAATGGAAAGGAGTTTCCAATTCTATTGTCAGACTACTCAGAAATCGAGAAAGTAATGGTCAAGAATAAGATGATGACATTATCCATGCCTCATCCTTGACCGATATATCGTGTGACAAAAGGGACGTGACATGGTTGTATGACAGGTTGCATCGTGTTAACGATCCTCATATGAATTGGGTAGTCTTGATGTCTTGCTAGAGGCCGCTTGCGACTTGTGGGTTAATACAGTTATTGGCCCACTGCTAACTTCATATGGGCCTACAGGGTCGCACACAAGAATGGCCCAACACGAGATAATGTTTAATTAGGGTGGACGAATTTTATATTTATATATATATTTATGTAATATAAAAAAAAATTCGTTAATAATATTATATAGATATGTATTTTCGAAATACATATTATATATATATATATATATATATATATATATATATATATATATATATATATATATATATATATATATATGTATGTATATATATGTATTATATGATATTATTATATTGTGTTAGTTTTAAATTTAATTTATTAAGATAAAACAAATCTAATAACTAACATGATAGAGATATGGTATCTCAGATTTAATTTATGAAAATAACTTAAATCTAATGGCTCTTTATTTGGATTAAATAAATAGGTTAAATTAAAACTGTTAGACAGATTTAATTTAAACTGAATTTATTTAATTAGCTCATCAAGATAATTAATAGTTAATTAATTTTGAAATTAATGATGATTAATTTTGAAATTTGAAAATAGCCCTCATAGGTTATAAACTTGATAGAGCAGATATAATGAGATACACATTAGAATTGAGAGCCGCAAGGGAAACCCTAGGAGACATTAGAGGCACTAGCACGCAGTCTCGGTTGGAGAGCATTCGTTTGGATACCGGTAGAGGGAGCGGACCTGACGTGTTGGCTCCTAGAGATCGTGAAAACCCTGAATCATAAAAGGTATGAATCCTTCCAACTTGGTTTAAACGTTGTTAATAGATCCTCGATTAGGATCGGTGAAAATTTTTAAAATTCTTCCGCTGTGCCTGCCGATCCTAACAGGAACTTGCTATGTACTGAGGTGCCAAAAACCCATTGAATCTTGGAAGATATAGTGAAACTCTCAGAGAAGCTCTGAGGACTGGACATAGGTCAAAGTGGTTGTGGCCGAACCAGTATAACTCCCGGTGTACACCTCGGTGATATTTCTCCTAGCTCTTAACTGCTTTAAATTTCCAGTCAATTTTTATATAAGCGATGAAATTTCTAGTATCACCCAATTCACCCCCTCTTAGGTGAAACGCTTACACTAACAAATAGGACTTCAGGGTTTAGACCGATGCTTGTACAGGGACTATGTAGGCTCTTCTAAGCCTAAGAGTATTCTGTTTTAGTTTGAGTTTAGTCTTTTGTCCCTTGTTTTCTAATTTAAAAAAAAAATTAGGACTGGAGTATAATGATATATTAAGCCATAGTAAATATGAGTAATGAATAATGTAACTTATTGTTTTAAAATTAACTTAATTTGTTATAATTTTTTTGACAAAAAAAGCTCTTACAAATTTTAGATTTAATTATATATAAACTTTAAAATTTGAGTTATGTATTTATAACCTTACTTTCTTTTATATTTAGATATAAACTAAATGAAAAATATAGTAACACTTCAATATTGTCTTTGTTGTAAATTTAGAATACAAGATAATTGCCTCTATAATTTGGGTGATGTAGTGATAATATCTTTATGCCGGCAAAAAAAGAAGAAGTAATAATAACTTTACAATTTTCAAAATTTAAATAGAGAAGAAAATCAAAAATATAATAACAATTAAATGCTATTAATTTAGAATATTACTTGTTATGAATTTAGAATACCTCTTGTAAAGTTTTAACAAGATAATTGATTTTGTAAATATATTTTAACAAGGTCATTGGATGAAAACAAGTGTAAACTCCAAAATAAGTAATAGATCGAAAGAAGGGTTAAGATGGAAAAATATACTTGAGATTTTTTCAAAGTGAGCCCAACACACGTGTTTTTTTGAGAGACAAAAGTATATATGAATTTCTAAAATATGTGCAAAAATACATATTGACCTTTGTTTGAAGTTTTTGACCGAAAATGGTAATATGGAGAATGATGTGAGAATAATTAAGAAACAACATAGAATAATAATTTATTGGTTGGGCAATAGAAATTAATTTTCTCCTAACCCTTCATCTCCTCTCACTTTCTCTTCCAAAAGAAGTGATGAGATGGGTATAGAGGGTTGGGTGCAAATTAATTTTCCTTATTCAGTCAACAAATTATTATTTCAAGTTGGAGAAATACTTAAGAAAATATAAACTATATCATATGAACTATATCAAATGAAAATATAACAACTCATATCATTTGAATTATAGTTAGTTGATGACTCATTTAAAAAAAAAAAAAAATCAAATTTTATCTTCTTTTTAAGAAAAAACATCTTAATTTGAAAAAAAAAAAAACTAAAACAAAATAATCAACTAAAATTTTTCTTAACCATCCATGTCATCCTTAATGTCACCATTTTCAGTCAAAAAATTCAAACAGTCAACTAATACTCAATGTGTATTTTTATCAGTGTTTTGGAACCTAGACCGGACCGGCCGGTCCTACCAAGAAACCGGTGAACCAAACCATAAACTAGTTCAGTCACCATTCACCATTTTTTTTATTTTTAAATTGATTTTTTAATATTTTTCCTTATAATTTCATATTAATAAGTCTAAAATATTTAATTTCTCACCGGTTTAATTCCGGTTTAGTTCCGGTTTGACTCCAATCTGACCTACTGACCCTTAACCCACTACCCCGACCGGTTCAGTGATCGGTCCGGGTTTCAGAACCTTGATTTTTATACATATTTTGGAAGTTTATAGTTACTTTTGCCCTAAAACACATTTGTATAAGGTGCACTTTTAGAAAAATCTTATATGCATTTTTACACCTTAACCCTTAAAAACTTAACTAAACGGTCAATGTGTATTTTTGTACATATTTTGAAAGTTAATAGTTACTTTTACCCTTCTGGTGTTGGACACACTTTTAAGAAAATCTTATGTGTATTACCATAACTTTTAAAAGAATAACTTGTATATGACTTCCATGCTAGTAATGCTCTCTTCTATAAAAAAGAATAGTAATACTTTCACTTAAGAAAAGCGATTTTATCAGTTTTTTGTCCTCTTTTTCTAGGTGTTTCTCCGAACAGTACAATATTAAGTGTATAATCAAATAAAATTTTAGATAGAAGTATTAAAAAACTGAATGAACAAAAGTTTATACCCTTGATATAAGGCATTACCTGTTAAGCTTAAAAAATAAAACATATTAGCCTAACTTTATCTTTAGGACATAAAATTATCTCTATATTGCTTGTCTAGCATGTTTTCAAATTGATTTGAACTCAAGAATGCGATTATGTTTTAGATCACATATTTTACTTGTTTAATCAATTATAATTACTTCCCCAAGAGGGAAGTAAATCAAATTTATCTTACAAATCCAACCTCAGTGGATTGTAAGACCTTCAGCAGTGTATTGATAAAGACAGTCACATGATTCGACTAAAAAATAAACGAGACATTAGTTGGTGATTATTAATATTGACTTCAAATTCATACACTAGTACTAATAATTAGAATTTTGCGCGTTGATCTTAATTGTCAGCTCAGCTGAGCTCTTAATGTATTTGAATATTTTTGTAAAGAGATTAAAAATGCCAATCAGTGTCTTAAGTTTAGCGCTCTTGTTGCTACCTAGAAAAATATTTTAAAGGTGAAATTGCACCCTATAGTATTTTTCCAAAAGCATAAAGCATCCTAAATAAATTTTTAGGAGCATTTAGTATCTTAAATTTATAATACTTATTGTTACTGAGAAAAATATTTTAAAGATAAAACTGTACCAAAAATTACTTTACGATACTAGATACTCTATTGAAAACAAAAATTATGATACTAAATAGGGAAAATAGCCTAAAAATACCTTTAGGGTAAATTAATTGTTGAATGCTACCATGGAAGGTCGATTGCACTTTAACAGAAGATATGTTGCATACAAAGGAAGATGGTTCACACATTTATATGAAAGATTTGTACACACACGAAAGAGTATTTGCACATAACGGAAATTCTTTTGTACACATGGAAGATGACTTGCATGCTTAATAGCATTCAACAATTAATTTATCAAAAAAGTATTTATTCCCAATTCTCCCTACTAAATATACCGAAAAATAGTTTAGGATATTGTGTGCTTCTAAAAATTAAACATACGGAGTGATGGAAATTAAACACACATATTTATATAGTAAAAAAAAAAATAGTTCACCGGTATTAATGTGAAGCGATTTTACTCAGTTAATTTGTCTTTTTATTAATTTTACTTGATTTCGTAAAACTCTAAACGCTGTTGCTGGCCAATCTTTTATTTTAGTGGGCCTTTTCTTTTGTCATGAAGAAACAGTGGGCCTTTTCCTCACAACTTCCTCCCAGTTCTTCGATTGCGTCTCTGTTTCGGGCAGGTGGAAAAAACGACGTCGTCAAGCTGAATCCCTTCGAGGGGTGTTTCGTTTCACTTTAAAAAAAGCCATTTTGGACCTAAATCTAATATCATGTTTGTTTAGGCGTTATGATTGCTTATAAGTTACTTTTTATGTAAATCGAGACACAACTCCTCTCACATACTTACTTCGTATACCGTAAATCACTATTAAAAAGCAACTTATAAGCAATTGAATCGCTAAAACAAATATGCCTTAAGTTTCCTAAAAAAACATTCAAACATTTAACTTTTTTAAATAATTTATTTTGACCACAAACTATGGTTTTGGACATTAGAACCATGATTTTGGTATAATCTTTTTTTTTTTCACTTTTTGTACTTTGTGACCTCCACACGCTTAAGTATTTTTTCTGTTTGTGGGTTTTGCATCACACTCTCTCTCATCTTTTTTTTTTTTTTTTAATTTCAACATTTTCTCTTTTTTTTTTTAGAATTTAAAATTTTAATACTCCTTCTTATTCTTAATAATATAAGACATATTTATCTGATTTGATTATATTAAAAAAATTAATTAAATTAATTAACATTACATATAAACAAAATTTATTTCATTTTTTGTATTAATGATGAAATTTAATGTTAAGTAATGGGTTAAGATGTATCATTTTTAATACTGTTAGGAGTTCTCTTCTCTTATAATTTAACACTATTAAGTTAAATTTAACTGTTTTGTTAAATTTACATATTTTTTAATTATTCATTGTTATTTTTCATTTTCTAAAATTTATTTATACCAGACACCCTCAGATAAAACTTGACTGTTAAATTTGGATATTAACCCTTAAATAATATATAAAATATAATCTTATTATTTATATATAATTATAAAAAAAAATTTTATCTTTTTTAATAATTTAACCATAAAAAATTATTTTAATAATAATATCCAAACACTTTCATTTTATTAAAAATATGATTTTCCAAAATCTATCCTTCAATTTTTCTCCGTAAATTCCTCTATAAAACTTAATCCAACCTCTCAGCCAGTCACCCTCTTCAGTCTTCACTTGTTCTGCAGAAGAGAAACCCAGCTGTGTCTTTCGCCTCTCTCGCACTACGCAGTCCTGTAAACCCTAACGACTTCCCTTGTGCGATCGCGAAGGATTTCGAGCTTTATGATGAAGAAGAAGGAAGTGGAGGCCGACAATCCATTTCTTCCTCAAGAAATCATTAGAGACATTCTCATACGACTTCCGGTAAAATCCCTAATCCGACTTCAATGTGTGTGCAGACATTGGAGAGATCTCTTTAAGGACCCATCTTTCATTGCTGACCACCTCCAGCTCTCAAATCGTCAAAACCCTTATATCCTTTTCCAACAGGGGCATTCGTATGATAATCATTCGGCCTTGTATTCTCTTGGTGCCGACATGCAAGTCCAGAGATTTCGGAACCCACCTTTGATCGAACATTTGAACCACGGTAAGATCGTGGGTTCCTGCAATGGCTTGCTGTGTGTTCAAACCAACAGGCTTCATTATTCTCCTCATTCCCTTTTATTGTGGAATCCAGCGATTAAAGAGGTCAAACTGCTGCCCGAAACTGATTTTTGTCGGGATTCTTATTCTTATGGTACTTATTCTATAGGATTTGGGTTCTGTCCATCCCTCAATGATTACAAGATAGTGATAACTTATGTTAAGAAGGATTGCTTTGAGATGTTTAAAGTGTATTCTTTAAGGTCAAGGTTGTGGAAGGAGGTAAAATATAGGCTTGATGCATGTTCCATTGATTATCGTGTCACTGTTAATGGTGTTATGTATTGGTGGGGGCAAAGGAAAATTAGGAAGGATCATGGAGAGGATAATAGGAAGAATTATGAGCTTCTGTTTTTTTCATTTGACTTAGCAATGGAAGTGTGGACAGTGATGCCAGTGCCTGAGCAACACCCTAGTACCATTTATGATAATGTTATGGTGTATGAGGGAAAACTTGCATATGTTTCTTGCACCAAACACTTTAAACATTCCGTTATCCATATGTGGGTAATGGAGGAGGGTGTAGGTGCATCTGGGGAGACATTGAATTGGGCTAAGAAATTTACTAGCAACCCCTATCCATCTAGTGGGTTATTTCCCAAGACTATGTGGGGAAATGAAATTTTCTGCAGGCTCTGGGATAGTGCATCAACAAACACGGTTCTCTTCAATCCAACTACTAGAAAATTCAAGGAGCTCAACATCAGCAAATGTGACGATGAGCATCAAATCTTCAATTATGTTGAGAGTCTTGTCTCAATTGGAAGGACGAAATCATTCACAAGATATCTGAAGCATCGGGCCTCATCCAGTGAAGTGTGGACATTGTGTCGTTGGTAGATTTTACTTAGTTTGAGCACTTTTGGCAAAAATGAACCCATATTAGGTTAGACTGTTATGTACCTCGCGAATCTTTAAGACCTTTTTGAGTTGTTTAATCTAGACAAATGAATGTGAATATCTAATTGCAGATGTTTCTAGTTGCATTTGACATGTATTAGTTTGTCCCGTTTTCTTTCCATTTGATTATTATGCGTTTATTAAGGTATCCCTAATCTCTAAGCAAGCATTAAATGTTATCACAGGGAAACATGTTCTTGAGGCTTAAGTAATTTCCAAAGCTAGTGACGGGGTTGAAGGTGTTGTGTATGCCTCCAATTTCTGAGTGTCTATCCAAATACCTCCATTCTCAAGTTAACGGAAACAATTTTCTGTCATACTCACTTTGTAATGACCATTAATAAGAGTCAAGAATAAAACCTATATGAAATTAGGTTGTATCTATCTGCGTCTATGTTCCCACATGGTCACACACACACACACAGTGCTATTGTAGCTATCGATTATGAATGCTCATTGTCAATAAATAGAGGTGTTAATATGTTCCGGCTCATCGGGTTTGGACTAACCCACTATGGGTTGGGATCATATGGGTTCGGGTCTAAAAGGACCGTATCAATAAACCCAACCCATAACCGCTGACTCGTCAAACCCATATTATTATTATTTTTAAACAATATACTAAAATTATTTTTTCTACAAACTTAAATCATAAAAAAATTAAAAATACATTACAAACTAAAATATTCATCACAAGTCCATACATGATAAAACATAAATCCAAAAGCCATCAATAGAACTTAAAAATAATCAATAATTAATTAATATTCATGGTGCTTGAATTTGAAGCATGATGTAAAGTTGCAAGATTTTCTTGAGTTCGATCACTTTGTTTTTTCATAAGTAAATCTGCCACTGCCACAGATAATAAAACAAAGTAAAAGATAATAGTATGCTAATTTTAAATAAATGAGTAAATGATAGTGAGATAAATGAGTAAATATAATTAGGAGATAAATGATAATGAGGAGTGGAGTGACAGTAGGCTAGGGCATGAAATTGGGTTTGGAACTTTAGATCTTTCGGCTTGGGGCTTTCAATCTTGGGTTACATAAAAAGAAAATATGGCAAAACCCGTCAATCCAGTGGTCCAACCCGCCATAGGTTGGGACCATATGAGTTCAGACTTTAAAGAACCGCTTCCAAACGGTCTCAGTTTTGCAGAACCCAAACCGCCCATTTTGTTAGGTTGGCCAGACTCGGCCCACAGTTTAAACCCATATTACCAGCTCTATCAATAAAGTTGTCCTCTTTACTTCTTTTTTTTTTTTTAAAAAAAAAAAGAAACAACTACCGCCTATGACCTCTTTCTCTTTAATGTGTGTTTAGGATAGCTGTGGGAAAAATTGCTTATTTACAATTTGACTTATAAAAACGTGTGGCAGTTCAAAAAAGAAGACACAGTACGTGAGTGTTGACTATTTATCAGATTTATTACAGTATTTTTTCACGGCAATATTATGAAATATTATAATGATACTTAAGAAAATATTCAAAGACTTAAATGAAGAATATTAACACAATCAATGATTTCAAAACGCCTCTTAAGAAAACAAAACTGCTTTGAGCGTTAGGGGGAAAAAAGCAATGGCAAAAAAGTTGGATTTGGGGCCTGCCTCTTCCCTGCTGTCCTCTCTATTGGGCCCTTATTTTGAGGGCTTTCTCAAATATATTTTTTATGACTCTTTGGATAATTAGATTCTACACAAACTGAATGAGATTTTGACAAATTATGGGTAAAAAATGTATCTGTTTTCAATTTTTTATGATTTTTCAAAAAAAAAGTGCTTAAAGTGAAAAAAACACCATTTTTTTTTTTAAAAATCATAAAAAATTGAAAACAGATCCATTTTTTGTTCATAATTTATCAAAATTTCACTCATTTTGTGTAAAATCTAATGATTCAAAGAGCCATAAAAAATACTTTTAAGAATGCCCCTAAAATAGAGGCATAGCAGAAAGGGCAGTAAGAAAGGGCCAATAGAAACTCCAAATCCAACATAAAAGTTAGCGGTGGGGGGAGTATAACACTGTTCAAAGCGTATATATTTTGTTTTTTAATTGCCTTTTTTTGTCAGAATTAATATTAATATTATGTTGCCCATTCTCTCCAAAAAAAAAAAAAAAAAATTATGTTGCCAATTTTCCTTACAGAACTTTTTTATATCTAATATTGCAAAATACATATTAGAGATTCAGGGATTTTTTTTGTTATAAGAAATTCAGGTATTTATTAGTCGATATTTTCCTATTCCATTTAATAATATTTGAATTTTGAACTCATAATCCCGTCTGAACTAATTTAATTAAGGGAAAGAGATAATAAAATCACACTTAAACTTAAAAATCTTAAACCAGTCTTATTGACTATAAAAAATTCATTTTAATAGAAAATCACTTAAAATTTTAAAGTTGAAGTAGGATTTTTTTTTTTCTTGATTAACAGTAAAATAAAATTATATAAACGTGCATAGTAATTTCCCGACCAAAAAAAGAAGCTTTTTCTCAACAAACAACGGTCAACAGGTCAGAAGAACCCTTCCTTGATTAGTTCATGGCTTCTTCTCTCGTTTCGCGCTTCTGTTCAGCTCACACCCTTTATCTCGCTTCTGCGAAACCCAAATCCAATTCCATTGTCTTCCATCGCACCAGAACACTAACCTTCTTTGACAATTCTTCATCCCCACGTGATACCGATACCTCTACTAATAGAGATTCTTCTTCTACTCCCACTTCTTCCGAGCAAAGATCCCTTGCTGGGGCCATCGGCGAGCTTTTCTTGGGCCTGGCATCACGGATGTTTATGAGACGGCGCTTGTTCGGGTTCAGCGGCGATGTTTGAGGATTCAACAGAGAAAAGGAAACTTGATGAAGAGGACATCGGGGCAGTAACGGAGGACGAAATTCAGCCAGATGTCGTGTGGGAACAGAGGGTTAAAGATGTCGAAGTTGAGCAAAAGAGGCGCTTGGTCACGAGTCCTGGATTTAACTTCTCTGCTGCTGGATTCATGTTCCCTTACCATCTAGGGGTTGCCCAATTTCTCATTGAAAATGGTTACATAAAGGTAACGTTTTATACTAGAGAGGATCAGTTGGCTTTCCTTGTGTTGTTTGGGCGCAACTTTTTTAAAATTGATATATTGTTAGAATTAATGTTATTGGGAGGTATCATCTCTAAAATTGAAGTTGGCTCCAAGGTTCTATTCTCATTTATAGATTTTGTAAATTTAATGAACATTTTTAAGACACCTGCAATCTGAAATATGGTGCCATCTTAGTTCCTGGTTACATAACTTTTTTATGCTTTCTTGTTTTTCCTTGAGCCTCCACAAGTTTGTTCATTCTGCCGTTACTTTTATATCTTACTGGTTTCCTCGCGTTTGTAATTTCCATTTTGATGCAGGAAAGCACGCCATTGGCTGGTGCCTCTGCTGGAGCGATAGTTTGTGTCGCTATTCCTTCTGGAACAAGTATAGAAGAAGCCTTGAAAGCAACTAAAATATTGGCTGAGGATTGTCGTAGACAGGGTACTGCATTTCGGCTGGGGGTATGCGTTTTGATACGTGTTCGGATCATCAATTAAATAGTGCAAGTGTACACTATCGTAATCAAGTAATATAGAAGTGAGTAGAATATTGTTTTCACGAGGATTAATCACTAAGTACCAAAATGAGTAATTTTAACTCTATTCAGTCGATTGATTAGTTGGTGATTGAGAGTACAAAATAAAAGAAAGACAATTAAATATGAATGCAGATGTTATGAAAGCAAATATGAGAAAAAGCCCTAGGGGTCAGATTTCACTTAACAAATTCCGGATTGAATCACTTATCTATTCTAGCCCAATTTATTCCACATGATTGATAGTCGAGTTTCCCTAATTTAATTACTAGCCTCTTCCAAGGTCAAGTAATTCTATAATCAATTGCTAATCCAATATATTCCTATATAAATTTAAGCAATTAATTATGCATTAAGATTTATGGAACTCAGTAAGACTACACAACTCATATGAATATATTCCTATTTCATATGCAAGTCATGGTTTTAATTATAGGGTCTACACACATGTATCTCCTTCCGATCTCAACATGCATATTGAAATCATTTAAAAGATGGCCAGTCAATCAAAAGCATTAAGAATAATAATTAAAACTCAATCATGAAGGAGAAATTCAAACTAGATTTAATAAGTTAAGATTCAATCCGTCATTAATAAGCTACGTCATCACCCTAGGAAAATGAAAGTTTAGCACATGATGAAATTAAAAACAAAACCAAAATAAATTGACATTATATAAAGCTAGAATGAAATCCTCAGAAATACTGCATAAACTTGAATATTAAATTCTCAAACATAAATATACAACCAAAAGATGCATGAAAAATGAAGAAATCTAGCCGTCCATTTAGGAGGTAAAACCTTCCATGTAGGCGGTATGCAAAATATAATAAAATCCTAAGCCTTCCAAGATAGAGGCATGCAAAAAGTAATAAAATCCTAAGCCTTCCAAGATAGAGGCATGCAAAATGTAATAAAATCCTAAGCCTTCTAAGATAGAGGCATGCAAGAATTGATACAATGTATGAAATTAAATCTAGAAAGTAACACACTTTTTTTCAGAACTGTCAGAGAAAGGATCTCTCCTTGTCAGAAAAGGGCCTCTGATTCTCTTCCTCTCGTCCCCTTTGAGCTTGGCATTGATCTCTATTTATAGGGAAAAAAACGTGTACTACAGTACTGCTACAGTGTCCGTTGACTGCTACAGTGCCCTGGCGGCTGTTACAGTGCCCGATGACTGCTACAGTGCTCGGTGGCTGCTAGTCTGCTACAATGTTCGTTGACTGCTATAGTGCTCGGTGGCTGCTACAGTACTTTCATTTTTTTATTTTTTATTTTTATTTATTTATTTTTTTTAAATGCTGTTTATTCCAAAAACAATATTTATTTATCAATCACACCCAAATTTAATATATTAAACGCAAATATCATCCATAAAATCATCATATAAAGAAAAATGAATATGCAAATATTTTACTTATCACGTTTCTTCTGAGAAAATATTAACTGATTCTCAGTTCTACCTGTCAGTTAACAATGCCAATTCTCTCTTCCTGTTTTAAAACTTAATTGACAACACAGCTCAAAACCACCTTGAGTAAGTTACCTTGGAATCATTACTTCTTTTCTTATAACATATAGGGCTACAAGCCCAGACAATTAGAGACTAAGCTACTTGAGGGCTATGAGATACCTTGATGTCTATATCGATACAAATGAGCCTAGTTAGACAGAAAGGTTCCTCTTTCGGGAGCTTAATAATAGATACTGGGGACTTACTTTTGCCATTGCATCAGCACACAAGTTCCCCTCACAGGGTACATGTGCAGTCCTAACCTTGCAATCATGTTCCATGGGTTCCATTTTCATTCTCGTGATTTTTCACTTGGTCTCTCTCTTGTTCACCGAGTCCTTTGTCTTCATAACTCGGAAGCCTACTACAATGTTCCAAAGATTTGCCCAACCTATGCATGAATTCTCCTATCCTCTTCCCATCCTTGTTCTCAATAAGGCGCAGATCCTTATTACATGTACTATGGTTTCTTACATGTCTAGCAGATATCCCAATTTAAGTCGGTCATGGGCACATATCAGTGGAATGTTTAAATGGATAAGAGCCATGGAACCAGTTAAATAACATATCAAATATGATAGATTTGAACTTGGAGATCTAAGAAAAACTGCAAGTTAGGTCGGCACTCCATTTTCTGCCAACTTCAACCTTCCCCCCTTCAGCATTGCCTTATGTTTCTTTGATTTAACCAGAAGATCCCAACATGAAAGGAGAAACAAATTCATATAATTATTATGTTGTTAGAGTAATGTTAGGTAATTGAAATTTTAATTCTTTCCCCCTAATGTGTTTGGGCAACCTTATTTAATCATTGTTTCTAATTAAGATTTATGTCTGGAAATGTTCCAAACTCATGATCATGCCAAGTGCACGTGTTGATATTTCAATTCATAATATTTCAAAACTGAAAGAAATAATGACAATGGATGATATTAATCATTGTGGATTGTTTTTGCAAACTTGAGATGAGAGCCTGTGTGGTGTGTATAAGCGGCTTCTGACAATGCAATAAAGTTGTTTCCATTATGTGAAGCCACTTAAACGTTTCTATCAACAGAAGTATGTGTTCTTGTGGGCTATCTCTTTATAAAGTTCAAATATAATTTTATGTGGTTTAATATTTCTCTACACAGGCTGTTCTCCGTGATGTTCTTGACAAGTTTCTGCCAGAAGATGCTCATATTAGATGCAATGGGAGAGTTCAAGGTAATATTTCATGCTCATCTATTTCTGTCAACAGTTGTTATAAATAATAGATACTTGAAACTTCATTCATGCAAAGAACAAAAGGAGAGTTGTTTCTTCTAGGATTTTGGAAAGCTTTGATGAACCTTATGTCATAGCTTTTCTGTTGCAGTTGCTGTGACACAGCTTTTTTGGAGACCTAGGGGTTTATTGGTGGATCAGTTTGATTCCCGGGATGATCTTATCGATGCAGTTTTTACTTCTTCCTTTATTCTAGGGTGAATTATTTGCAACATACTGTTTTACCTTGGTTTGCAAGCTATTTTCGCCCACATTTTAAAGTACTGAGGAAACTTAAAGTTAGTTATATCTCGCTGCAGGTATCTTGCACCAAGACCAGCAACAATGTTTAGAAACCGACTATGCATGGATGGTGGCCAACATCCATGCATAGTTTGATGTTGTTTATGCCACCAACATCTGCTGCACAAACGGTATACAAGATTTTCCTGAGTTGATTCCCTTGCGAGGCCTTATCTAATTAATTCCTTTTTCCCCTAATTTTAATAATATTCTTCTTCTAAGCTAGGGTGTGCTTTCCTCTGTTGCATTTTGTCTAGTGAGAAGATCTATTGGGTCCAACTGGTAAAAATTTCTTCATGTTGGCTGCATGTGTAGTATTGATTACGTTCACTGCTCACTTGGCCAATTTGTGTGAATGAGGGTGTGAAATGGGACAATGAATGAATAATTTTTCCATAATAAAATCTCTTAAATGAATAATTTTCGTGGGATAACTTTTATTCAAAAAACCTTTTTTGCCCTTTATATCTTGATTTTGTCACTATTTCTAATCCAATAATAGTGGCAACTTGGGGAATAGTTTTCAATATTGTTATGTAATTAATAAATGAGAGGGAAGTTAGTTAAATGTTAATGGGTAGTTATGTTGGTTAATTGGGCATTAAGGATTATGTTCTATAAAAGGGCACAAGAGGGGTTATTGTAATCAGGTCTTTGAATAATAATATTTGAGCCTTTCTCTCTATCTCCCTCTTTCTCTTCTGTCATCTATCTATCTTCCATCTCTCTCTACCACTCCTGTTTCTCTCTTTTTCTCCCTCTTCCATACATCAGTATGCTTTAAAGTAATCAACAGTACTATTCTGTTTTCTGGTGCTGCATCATAAATATGGCTGGCTTTACTATGGACGTGTGATTTGAGGGGATGATTATTAAGTTTATTGCTGAAAAAATTCACTTGCAGCCTGTTAAACTTCTCACATCAATTTCCTCTTGGGTGTCATTGCCATTTATGTTTTAATGTTACCATATTTCAATCTTCATCATAGCTCGCTTTGCCTCTTGACAGGTTTGTGTTTGTGCTTTCCCCGCAAGTCTACTCAGATTGGAAGGAGCAGGGATCATCAGCCCAGACTGTAATCCTGAAAATGTGGCTAGTCCTCGCCAGGTACATCTCATTTTTTGAATCAAGAAAGACCTTTACTTGTCGTAAGGTGATGATCATTATGCTTCAAAAAAATTCAGCTTTTCAAATGGGCTCTTGAGCCAGCAGAAGATGAAATTCTCGATCGGCTCTTTGAATATGGGTTGAAAGATGCTGCTGTCTCGGCAATGGAAAACCCTGCTGAAAAATTACTTCAAGAGGAAAAGCCTGTAATTGGAAACTGCATTTCAACATAGCTCATTGTGGATATCCTTACTTCTGTTTGGAGATTGCAGATGGATAAGGAAGGTACAAATCCTTGTCTCCAATTTTGTCACGTGGAAACCTGTTCATTGTGGCATAAAATGAACAAAACTCATAGGATAGGAAGATAAAGTTCATTACATTGGAGTGCATAAATTCATTTCCTATTATTATTGTATATGTTGTAATCAAAATTTTGATCTTGACAAGAAGATTAAAACGAAAAAAGAATTTAATGCCACTAGATATAGCTTAGTGGTAAGGGGTGCGTGAATAGGTTAGCAAAGGATCACACACACAGGAAAAGGTCATTACATTTGATATCCATGACTAACCTGATTTATTGAGAATAATCATTTGTTGTAAAGTACAAAGAAAGATAAGGTTTGTTTACACGTGATTCACAAATAAAAGGTGCTTTCAGTTGTTTTAGTGAATGTACCTAGTGATTCAAAATGATCTACCTACATATTGTTGACTCGTTGGTGCGGTCAAAATATTTGAATTTTCAGCGTTTTCAATTAGTAGTTGCCCTTGAGTTCTGTAGCTTTTGTGAGTACATGTTTCTGTTTGGTTAAATATATTTGGATTTGAGATAGTATAGGTTAACTTTGGCATTCATATGAATGCATATACTTTCACCTGTATTAGTCTTTCGTTTTCATATTGACACATTAATTGCACAAAGGTGCAAATTCCTGTGGCCCGGATTAATGCTCAGATGCTTTGATAATATGTTCTTCTTTTTTTTTTTGGGTCAAATTGATAATATTAATGAAAATTTAACGCATGAACCTTTATTTGATCCTAATGTCATTATTTAAAAAAAGGCAGACTAATGCACAAGGCTTCACCAAGTGAAGTTTGGGAAGGGATAGAAATATGCATCTATTCCTTTGTAAGATGAGAGGTTGTTTCAGAATTTAAATTTTTAATCTCCAGGTCACATGGTAGCAACCTTTTTATTGCTTCGAGGCTCATCTTAAACCTAATATTATTATTAACACCTAAATTTTTGTTTCCTTATTGTCATTCTGTTAAAGGATTTGGAAATAGATATTTAAAAATTGTGCAGATTTTTTCTCTTTTCAAAACTAAAGGGGTGGAAAGCTATTATGTCACATGTTTATTTTCTCCTTTCAAAACTAAAGGTGTGGTGACATTTGCCACTCAAAAAATCCCTATTGCCCTTTGATATTTTTGGGAAGCGAGTTTTTTTCATGGAATTGTAAGTGAAAAAGAAGTAGAAATGAGAAGAAAGTAGGGTAGAAGTGGGTATTTTAAAAAATATTTGGTATGTCAATAGAACCCTGATATAATTTTTGAAAAGACAAAAATACCCTTGCTAAAAAAGGCATAAGCTGCGAAAATAATCAACAAACCTAAAGATGGAGCGGCCCATTAATAAGTCCTAATTTTACCACATATTTTCATAGTTTTTTGGGAGGTTTTAGTGATAATAATGTGCTCAAAATTCAGTTGTAATGAGGAATTGTGACTAATATTGAATTTATGAAATGAGTGATTAAGATTAGCTTAATTGATATATCTCATGATTTCTCTTAAAGTGTTGATTTGGGGACGAATGATATTGCATTGATGTGAATTACCTTGTAGGAAGCTTGAAGGAAAATAAGATAAAAAGGGGTTGGAAGAAGAAGGAAGGACTAATTGGTAAAGTTTCAGAATTATGCAACCAATTAGAGAAGGGACTTAAGTGCAGAACATAGGAAACCTTTTGAGCTCAACTGCAATTTTCTCCAATGCCAATTTTTTTCACTTCATGTTATGGAGAGTTCACGGGAGACTGAGAGGAGAAATTCTAAGAAATGAATTGGGGGTGAACGTTGGTGACAGGGGATCGAAAAACAAAAGAGAAAAGGAAGACTCAGGTAGATTTGGATATGGAGGGCGGATCACCACCGATACCCATTTTCTGATTCTCCAATTTCTTCGATCAGCTACCATGGCAAGAGCTCAGCTGAGGATCGATGGAGTTCGTTCTCTTGTCATGAGTAGCTGAACATTGTGATTCTTCCTAGAAGCAATGCTGAACCCAAATGCATGCACTGAAATCAGAGCTCACTAAGATTTGTATTCTTAATCGATTCTGTTTTCTTAAGATTATGCGAGTTGTGTAGTTTTGGAACAAAGTTGATTTCGAAATTCGGTGTTGTAGTGTGTCGAACCATGCCTGGAATTAACTGTTTTGAATCTGTTTGCATAAATTCAGTCGATGATTATATTCTCTAAATTTGGTGGATTTAATCACATTAACTGATTCGAGTTGCATCAGTGTATTGGATAATCTTGACTGATTCTGTGATGATGAGCAATAGCCATCATTAGTGGAAATTCAGATTTGCTTGTTGCACTATAATGCTTTGTGGATGAATAGAATGCCATGTCAATTTACTCCCTGCATGTTGTCTAGTCGAGTAACTATAGGTAGTAATTGTGGATACAATGTATATGTTGAGCTCACAATCATGATTGGATAATGAAGGTGAAGTAGAACTTCTAGGAAGGATTGTTTTTATCATTGTGTCAAATCATCATTCATCTCATTTGCGTCACTTTGTCATTGTAAAAGGATCAAAAATTGAGAAACATAAATAAATGCATAGTAGATTTAATTCAATCAATTCATTACATCCTTGCTGTACTTATTGTGGCTCATAATTTTGTTAAGAATTATTACAATAGTTAGGTTCCTTAGAGAAGAATGACCTAGGCTAGGTATCACTTTACTATAGTTAGCTTAGTATTTTTGGTAGGGTTAACGACAAGCTTTATCAAAATGGCGCCATTGTTGGGGAACCTTACTTGTTGAGATTCTTTAGCAATCTTTTGGGCCCAAAAATATTTTGTGACTCTATTATTGTAAGTAGTGCTGATATTTTGCTGCTATAATTCTCATTGTTCTATGTTGCTTGCCTCTATTAGTATGTGGTAACTGCTGGTTGCTTGATTGTGTGATTTAACTCTTCACCATTGAGGTTGCTGTTTGTGAATTTCCATTTGGATTTTGTGTTCAGAATTGTCTCTGTCACTGGTTAGTAGGTTGAACTTTCGTTTGGGGTTAAGGTAGTGTGTTGTATGACTAAGAGTCAACCAACACCATTACTTCCTCCAAGTGAAGAAATTAATAGGACTGTTAGACAACTTAAGAAACTCAAGTCCCTTGAGCTTAACCATTCACCTCTGTTGAAGAAAGTAGTTCCCAAGGTCATAAGCACATCAGCAGTAATTTGGGTAGAACCAGTGGAACATATTTAGATAGACATTTCATAATGGATCATGTTGAACAACCTAATAATGAGGGGCACAACAATGATATACCTGGGAATAATGGTGAAAGGAAGACTATAAAAGACCTTACCTCTACTGCTGAAAATGTGGATCAATCCCGTATATATCCTGAATTTAACATTAACTTTGAATTGAAGAGTCCTTTGTTGAGCAGGTTACCCAGATTTACTGGTCTAGCAAGGGAAGATCCTCGAAAGCATCTCAGCGAATTGAGGCTAGTCTGTTCTTCTATGAAACCAGTGGGTGTGGATGTAGATGAAGTGCTTCGACAAGTCTTCCATTTTACATTGGAAGGCAAGGCTAAGGAATGGTTCATGATGCTGTTTCATCATTCTGTTGCTGCTCTAGCTATATGGTCTAATCTGCAAGCAGCCTTCCTAGAAAAATATTTCCCTGCCTCCAAGATTACCTCATTGACTAAGGAAATTTTTGGAGCAAAACAAGCTGTACAAGAAACTTTTTTTGAATACTAGATCAGATTTCAGGAGCTTTTCTCTAAATGCCCAAACCACCAAATACCAGAAGCAAGATTGGTTCTCTATTTTCACAGTGGTTTATTACCTCAGGATCGAAAATATTTGGATTCTTCAACTGGGGGTACAATTCAATTAGTCACCCCTGCAGAAGCTTGGGAACTCATTGAAAGAATTGCAAACAATGATCAACAGTTTGAGGGATTAGATGCACGGCAAGTTCATGAACTTTCTGCATCTAATAGAAGTAATAGAGTCACTGATCCAGTAGCTATGCAACTCGCTGCTATGAACGCAAATCTCAATAAATTGTGTCAACTTGGTAATCTAAATGTGCAAGGCCAACCAGCTCCATCTCAAGCTTTGGTGGCTGCAAGTTGTGAAATATGTCAATCTCCAATGCATATTACCACAAATTGCCCTCATGATAATTAGACTGTTGCATCCATGTTTCAAGGATGTCAAGGACAAAATTCTAGACCTTGGAACCCATATTCCAGTACTACAATGAAGGGTCTCGAGCACACCCAAATTTTAGTTTGAAAAATAATGATTACAAGGAGTTCCAGAATCAGTTTAATGTCAGCCAGCCAAGCGTTAATCAAGGGCAATCTGTTGGGAATCAAGGTGTTTCTAATAGAGCCATTGTGCCGGCTGAAATGGGTGCCTCTAAGGATGATATAGCTCAGCTGATTAAGAGTATGAATAATCTCTCACAGTCACTCACTTCTAAGCTTGATGAGGAGCGAGCTCACACCAATTCTAAGCTTGCTGCTATTGAAAAACAAATGGAGCAATGGGAGATTAAAAGCAATAATATTTCTGTTTTTGTGACTCAATTGTCCGATAGCTTAAATAATCTCCAAGCTCAAAGTGGTGGCAAATTACCTTCCAACACAGTAATTAATCCCAAATCACTTAATGCTATTCAGTTGAGGAGTGGAAAGCGGGTAGAAGTCAGCAGAAAAAAAGTTGATACAACTGAGGATCTGATTACAAAAACTTCTGCCTCTCTTCAATCTGAGTGTCCCAACTCTGGCAATGACAAGGAAATGAAATTAAAGGAGAAGAAGATAGTTTCATCTGAGCTTCCAGAGGAGCATGACACACTGGATCAAGTGATTACTCATACAACAATGCAAAATGACCCCTCTGTTGATCCAGAACCTACTAATGCTGATATGAAAAATTTACCATTTCCAAAAGCCTTCTTACTTGGTCCAAAAAGGGAAGCAGAGAAGCAGAATCAAGATATAGTTAATTTTTTCAGAAAAATCGAAGTCAATGTTCCTCTTTTAGAGTGGGTGCAACGTATGCCAGAGTATGCTAAATATTTGAAAGATTGTTGCACACATAAGAGGAAATTTAAACCCAATTAAGTGGTGCAAGTTGGGGCAAATGTTTCAGCCCTATTTAAAGTTCAAGAGCTGCCCATTAAATGTCAAGATCCAGGTGCTTTCTCAATTCCCTGTACTATTGGTAAGCTTCCTATTGCTAAGGCCTTGTTGGATTTAGGTGTTGCAATCAATGTTATGCCTACTTCAGTTTATGAAGCTCTGGGAATAAATATGCTCAAACCTACTAATATGCAAATCCAACTAGCTGATAAATCTGTGAGGAGACCTAAAGGAATTTTAGAGGATATTTTGGTTTAGGTTCAGGACTTAGTTTTTCTTGCAGATTTCTATGTTTTAGATATGACCAGCAATGTCCTTTGTGATAGTACATTGATTTTAGGAAGACCTTTCTTAAGGACTACTGAAACAATGATTTCCATGAAAGAAGGTATTATTACCATGGAATTTGCTAGGCATAAAATTCAATTTAACATCTATGAGGTGATGAGACATCCACATGAAGATTACTCTCTTTTAGGAGTCAATTTGTTAGATTTGGCAAATGAACCTGATTGTATTTCCTTTCTTGATTTTGAGCTAGATGACCTCTTTGAAGATTCTGGTATATTTGACTCACTTGTTTCCACTACTCCTATTTCTGGGTCCTCACATGGTACTCCTCTTTTATCTGATTATGAGATAGATGCATGGCTAAATTCAAGGTATGACACTTATTCTGCTTCTCCTGGTGTTCTTGCTGCTGATAATCAGAATTATGCCATATACACTAAGACCATATTATCTAGTGTTACTACTGACTATAATCAAGAGGTCAGTGCTTATTCAACCACATCACTACAGCTGCAACCTCCTGCATATTTGCTTGATGATATGCCTATTGTATCAACTATTTCTCAACCTAGTTATGGGAAGGCTTCATTATCATATCAGTTTTCAAATTTCTTCCACATTCTCTATGAAATCTTACATTCCTCTCCACCTCACAGGACTTTCAGGCCCATTTTTCTTGAGATCGCCAAGTCTGCAGAATTGCAGAAGTTGTTACAGAATATATGCATACTGCCTCTTAGCCAATCGTTGCTGTTGCATTCTGATTTTGCAGTAGTTCCTAGTGCTTTTCCATGTTCTGCTGCCCCCTATATGCAATGTTTGTGCCACCACAGTTCTAAGGTCTGATACTACTACTTTAAATGGGTTAGAGATCCTGGATTTGATTCCCTCTGTCATACAACCACCTAAATTAGATCTCAAACCTTTACCTACCACTTTAAAGTACGCTTTTCTTGGTGATGGTGACACACTACCTGTCATTATCTCCAGCTCATTAACAGAGACTCAAGAATTTCAGTTGCTGAATGTTTTAAAAAAATATAAGAGTGCTCTTGGGTGGACTTTGGTAGACATTCTTGGTCTTAATGCCTCTATTTGCACACACAAAATTCTGCTCAAAGAGGATGCCAAACCCATTCGGCAACCTCTGCGCCGATTAAATACTCTCATATTAGATGTGGTTAAAAAGAAAGTTACTAAACCACTCAGTGCTGGCATCATTTATTCCATCTCTGATAGTGAATAGGTTAGGCCAGTACAAGTTGTTCCTAAGAAGAGTGGTATTACAGTCATTCGCAATGAGAAGAATGAACTCATTCCGACAAGAATTTAGAATTCATGGCGATTTTGCATTGATTATTGCCGACTCAATGACTCTACTCAGAAATATCATTTCCCACTTCCATTCATTGATCAAATGTTAGAGTGTTTGGCTGGGAAATCTCACTATTGCTTTTTGGATGGCTTCTCTAGCTATTTCCAAGTCCCTATAGCACCTGAGGACCAGGAGAAGACCATATTTACTTGTCCATTTGGGATATTTGCCTGCCATAGAATGCCTTTCAGGTTATGCAACGCTCCGGGCACTTTTCAACGATGTATGCTTTCTATATTTAGTGATTTGCTTGAGCATGGCATTTAAGTCTTTATGGATGACTTCACACTCTATGGTGACAATTTTGAGGCATGTTTGACTAACTTGGAGAGTGCTCTTGCACGGTGTGTTGAGAAGCAATTAGTCTTGGACTTTGAAAAATGCCACTTTATGGTTGCACAAGGTATAGTCCTTGGTCATTTAATTTCTCATAAGGGCATTGAGGTTGACAAATCCAAAATGAGATTATTGCTTCTCTACCTTTTCCATCTACCATCAAAAAGTTAAGATCATTTTTAGGACATGCTGGGTTTTATAGGAGGTTTATTCAAGATTTCAACACTCTTGCTTTGCCACTTTCTAAGTTGTTACAAAAAGATGTTGACTTCAAGTTTGATGTAGTATGTCAAGCTTCTTTTAATGCTATTAAGGCCAAATTGACTTCACTACCTATATTGGTTGCTCCTAGCTGGAATCTGCCCTTTGAGTTATGTTGTAATGCTTCTAATGATGTAGTGGGTGCTGTCTTGGGTCAGAGGCGTGACAAGCTATCTTTTGTCATTGCTTATACCTCTAAAACATTAGACAAGGCATAAGTTAATTACACTACAATAGAGAAGGAATTATATGCCATTGTCTTTTGGATAAATTCAGACCCTACTTGTTACACTCTAAAGTGGTGATATTTACTGACCACAGTGCTATTAAATATTTAACTAGCAAAGTGCATACCAAACCAAGACTCTTACGTGGGATGCTGCTGATTCAGGAATTTGATACTGATATTAAAGATAAGGTTGTTGTCACTGATCACTTGAGTCGTTTACCTCTACATATTGCTGGTGTCACTGATTCTACCACAATCTGTGATAGTTTCAGACCCTACTTGTTACAGACAAGGCATAAGTTAATTACACTACAATAGAGAAGGAATTATATGCCATTGTCTTCGCTTTGGATAAATTCAGACCCTACTTATTACACTCTAAAGTGGTGATATTTACTTACTACAGTGCTATTAAATATTTAACTAGCAAAGTGCATACCAAACCAAGACTCTTACGTGGGATGCTGCTGATTCAGGAATTTGATACTGATATTAAAGATAAGGTTGGAGCGGAAAATGTTGTCGCTGATCACTTGAGTCATTTACCTCTACATATTGCTGGTGTCACTGATTCTACCACAATCTGTGATAGTTTTAGGGATTGTTCTGTTTCCAGTATTGATATTTTAGATCCTTGGTATTGTCACATTGCTAACTACTTAGCCACAGGGTTGATTCCCCCTTCCTTATCGAAATTTTAGTCTAATAAAATCAGGGTTGATTCTAAACATTATATATGGGATTCTCCAATCCTATGGAAGATATGCAGTGACCAAGTGATTAGACGATGTGTTCCTCAAGTTGAAATTAGTGCTATTTTGACCAGCTGCCATTCTTTTACTTGTGGTGGTCATTTCAGCCCTAACAAGACAGTTAGGAAAATTTTAGAAGCTGGCTTCTACTGGCCTACTATCTTCAAGGACTCTCATGCACATTGCAGCACTTGTGATCATGGCCAAAGATTTGGAAGTCTGGGTAAGAAACATGAAATGCCTCAGCATCCTATGCTCTTTTGTGAAGTATTTAAGGTATGGGGTATTGATTTTATGGGACCTTTTCCTTCTTCTGCTGGATATATCTTTATTTTGCTTGCTGTGGATTACTTATCACAGTGGGTTGAGGCTATTGCCACTAAGAAGAATGATGCTTCTACAGTTACTCGCTTCATGAAGTCTCATATATTTTCTCGGTTTGGGGTCCCTAGAGCTATTGTGAGTGATAATGGCACTCACTTTTGCAACTTACAACAAGTTGCTTGAAGGGTTGCTTTCTAAACATGGTGTGCAACACAAGGTGGCTACACCTCATCACCCACAGACCAATGATTAGGCTGAAAATTGCTACAGGGAAATTAAGAGGATTTTAGAAAAGATAGTATCTCCTAATAGGAAGGATTGGAGCACTTGTTTGAATGATGCCTTGTGGGCCTACCGTACAGCCTTCAAGACCCTCTTAGGCATGTCTCCCTATCAGACGGTCTATGGTAAAGGATGTCACTTACCGGTTGAAATTGAGTATCACTCTTACTGGGCTGTTAAGGCATGCAATCTGGATAGTGTTGCAGCAGGTGATGAACGACTATTACAACTCCAAGAACTTGATCAGTTGTGTATGGAGGCCTAGGAAAATTCTCATTTGTATAAGGAGCGTACTAAGGCAATTCATGACAGACATATCTTGCGCAAGCACTTTCAAGTGGGTGATCAAGTTCTCAAATACAAGGCAAGGTATTCCTTTGGGCCTGGAAAACTCAAAACTAGATGGAATGGTCCTTATGAAATCCTCAAGGTTTACAATTTTGGCATGGTTAAATTGTTAGATCTATGCAATGGTCATACTTTTAAAGTGAACGGTCACCCACTCAAGCTTTATTCTGGCTCAGCTGTTCCTCCTTAGCCCCCGGTTGTCCCTTTCCCTCACTTACATTTTTTGTTTTGTTTTGCTTCATTTCCTTATGGTTTTGCTTGTTTGACATAAGTGTGGGGGGGGGGGGGACCGCACCAGTAGCTATAGGTAGTTCTTTGTTTTCAACTTCCTTATTTTGCTATTGTTGTGTGGGATTATTGGATTTGGGTGCAGATTTCCTTTGCTTGCTGGCTTGACACTTCCCACACAAGTGGTTTCACTTTGCATGTGTGTTGTACCTCTTTCTTATGCTATGCCTATTTAGGTTTCTGCCCTGTCTTTTATTTGCTTGCATTAAGGACAATGCAATCCATAAGTGTGGGGGTGGGGCTGTGATATATATGTGGTTCTATGTGTCATGTTTTGTGGCTTGTTAATTACCTTGCAAGTAGTATTTTGAAAGCTTGGGTAGTTTTAAGTGTGTTGTATCCTTCTAACAAATCTAGGAATGATAGACATATGAGTACATGAGTGTTTGAGAGAATGTATTGAACAAATCTGTTCCAAGGGATACAAACCATGTGAACTTGGGAAACTGACAGTATTGAATTTAGTAATACATATGGCTTAGTCATTGTGAGTGAAAGCAAGAGAATTAGCCTACATGGAAGGATATTTGAGCTTGTTTGATTCATTAAATTTTGTGTGCATACTCTCTAGTTCTATGACTCTCTAGAACTTGTCCTAGCTCTTAGTTGAAGCCAATGTGCACATGAGGTTACATGTATATGATTGAGGCATTCATTTCACACCCATATGACCTAAACACAAGCCACTTACACCTCTTATCTCTTGCTAACCCATTTGAGCCCATCATTTTCATTTCTCATCCCTTTTATGCAGTTTTCAATAAGTATGCCAACAGTGCTATGATGTTGTGTTCACAGTTGCATATGATTGAAAGAAAGAGTGATCTCTGACAATGAAAAAAAATGAGAAAAAAAGAGAGAAAGAGCTGTCTAAAAAGACAAGGAAAATATATGTATATATGCTCTCAAAAAGAATATTTAAAAGTCAACTGAAGAGAGCAAGAAAAAAAAAAGAACAGCATGTTGTGCTAATGCATTTCATCATGCACACTTATTTGGGCTGTATAGATTGACATTCCATATATTCCATCTTAGCCTTACCAACATTACAACCTTAATAAAGTCCTCTTGATGTATAGAAACTTGTGTTTGTATGGTGGAAATGATAGAGTTTTGACAAGCCTATGGTAGAGCATAGACTAGAAGAGAGGAGTGAAATCAATTACCCTATAGTGAGTGAGAGAGCTAAACACTTAACCCTGAGAGTCTCTTTAATTCTCTTTGCAATGGCTGAATCATATATAGAGTTAGATTAGTGTTGGGTGGTAGGATTGTTTGCATAGGGAATTGAACTTGAGATAGTGAAGGGAGATACATAACCAAGGGCATGAATAAAATTCATATGGATAGAATTGCTAGAATAAGTAAGAAGGATGGAATACTTGATTTTGCCCAGGAATGCAAAAGCTAAGTGTGGGGGAATTGATAAGTCCTAATTTTATCACATATTTTCATAGTTTTTTGGGAGGTTTTAGTGATGATAGTGTGCTTGAGGCATGCAGTAATGAGGAATTGTGACTACTATTGAATTTATGAAATGAGTGATTAAGAGTAGCTTAATTGATATATCTCATGATTTCTCTTAAAGTGTTGATTTGGGGAAGAATGATATTGCAGGAAGCTTGAAGGAAAATAAGATAAAAAGGGGATGGAAGAAGAAGGAAGGACTAATTGGTAAAGTTTCAGAATTATGCAACTAGTTAGAGAAGGGACTTTAGTGCAGAACATAGGAAACCTTTTGAGCTCAACTGCAATTTTCTCCAATGCCAATTTTTTTCACTTCATGTTATGGAGAGTTCGTAGGAGACCGAGAGGAGAAATTTTGGGAAATGAATTGGGGGGTGAACGTTGGTGATAGGGGATCGGAAAACAGAACAGAAAAGGAATACTCGGGCAGATCTAGATCTGGAGGGCAGATCACCATCGATAGCCATTTTTTGATTCTCCAATTTCTTCAATCAGCTACCATGGCAGGAGCTCAACTGAGGATCGATGGAGTCCGTTCTCTTGTCATGAGTAGCTGAACACTGTGATTCTTTCTAGAAGCAATGATGAACCCGAATCCATGCGCTGAAATCAGAGCTCACTAAGATTTGTATTCTTAATTGATTCTGTTTTCTTAAGATTATGAGAGTTGTGTAGTTTTGGAACAGAGTTGATTTCAAAATTCGGTGTTGTAGTGTGTTGAACCATACCTGGAATTAATTGTTTTGAATCTATTTGCATAAATTCAGTTGATGATTGTATTCTCTAAATTCGGTGGATTTAATCACATTAACTTATTCGAGTTGCATCAACGTATTGGATAATCTTGACTGATTCTGTGATGATGAGCGGTAGCCATCATTAGTGGAAATTCAGATTTGCTTGCTGCTATAATGCTTTGTGGATGAATAGAATGCCATGTCAATTTACTCCCTGCATGTTTTCTAGTTGAGTAACTACAGGTAGTAATTGTGGATACAATGTTTATGTTGAGCTCACAATCATGATTGGATAATGAAGGTGAAGTAGAACTTCTAGGAAGGATTGTTTTTATCATTGTGTCAAATGATCATTCATCTCATTTGCATCACTTTGTCACTGTAAAAGGATCAAAAATTGAGAAACAAAAATTAATGCATAGTAGATTTAATTCAATCAATTCATTACATCCTTGCTATACTTATTGTGGCTCATAATTTTGCTAAGAATTATTACAATAGTTAGGTTCCTTAGAGAAGAATGACCTAGGCTAGGTATCACTTTACTATAGTTAGCTTAGTATTTTTGGTAGGGTTAACGACAAGCTTTATCACCCGACTCCATTGCAGTACCAACCGCAGAGCAATCAAAGCCCACTATTTGCATAGAGCTTATTTAATATCCAACGTTGAAATTCAAAGGCTCTTTTGGATCACCTGTGGGAAGCAGCAACCTTATCTTGTAAGGAAAAGAATACAAATTTAAATACCAGGAGGTGGTAAAACACATTTATTGAGAGGTAAAAACCTTTTATTTTCTAAATTTTGAAAGGGATTAGGTTCAAATCTAATGTAGTTTGGAGATACTTGATCAAATAGAAAAGCTACTCTACATCCCATTTTCACCTCCAACCAAATGAGACAAAAAAAAAAAAAAAAAAAGAAACTGAATTCAATATATCATGTAAAATTTATAGAAGTCAATTTTTTTAATGTAAAATGTTATAAAGTAGATGTATTGCAAGTTACCTTAGCGAAGATAGTAATGAAAGTACCAAAACTTTTGTACACATTTTATAAAAATGTTTTATGAAAATAAATGCTTGGGTACAATTGAATCATTTTTAACCACATTTAATATTAGTTGATGGGTCATATTAGTAATTTGATGCAACTAGATATGTCAAATCATGCAAACGTTCAAGTGGGCACCAAAACTTGTGGTATGGAAATTACTTCATCTGACCAAATAATGCTTGTTTGGATAATAGTGAATCTTTGGATCATATTTTTTCGGATGTTCTTTTGCCAAGGCAGTTTGGTTTGGATGTTTCTCAGTTAGTCCTCCTATGAACATTTCCTCCTTTGCTTTTCTCCATGCTCAAAATACCGTTCTCTTCGTCAGAATGTTGACCCTCAATGGAACCTGATCATAGGTAAGAAAAGAATATTTGAATCAAACTCTTTGCTTGCAGTCACTTAAAATTTCAATCAATAATCTTATAGCATAATTTGAGTTTAAAATAAATAAAATAAAAATGATGTTTAGGTTCGAACCAAACCTTATGCATGGACTTTGTTGGAAGAGGAAAAATCTCCACACCTAGAGAGGATTAGTCTCAAACTATTGGGTTGCAAAAAAGAAAAAAAAAAATTTAAGCAGTCATTTTCTTAATAGTAAAAAATATTTTTAACCCAAAGTAAATTATGTCTTTTTAAAAAAAACTGTGATATTTACAATAAAATTCCATCAAAATAATGCACAAAATTGATTTGATCTTATAACAATATAATTTTATAGAAATCTCTCCAAACTGCATAGATAATATATTAATTTATTAGTTAAACTAATTAGTTTGAAGAAAAAAATAAAAATATAAATAATCTAAAGTAATTTAATTAGTTTCCTTAATTTCTCCAAAAAAATCAACTTTATCTTATAATTAGGACCGAAGGGATTACTACCTATGGTCTTTAGTATAACATATAATTGGAGGTTAAATTTGTTCATAATATAAGACATTAGTCCACTTTATCTTCCAAATATATAATTTTTTCTTCAAAACGTCCCTATCGATTGATACAACAAATACCACCATTAATCCATTATCCTGCTATATAGGATCGGTATATGGATCACATAATGCCATTAAATTATATCTATAAAAATATGAAATTAGCGATATAATGAAATTTTGCCGCTCATGGTGGTAGCGGCAATGACATGACGGCAATTTGCGACCATCGGTTGGCACCAACGGTGATGTGGCAGCGGTGTCAGTGATGTGGAGTCAATGATGGATAGATAGCTATCTCAAACCTTTAGCGGAGAAGAAAGAAATTCCCTATTTTACAAAATAAAGAATAAGAAATACATAAAAACTAGAAAATATCTATTTTTTTTTTTAAAAACACCAAACTCAAAATAATTTGCTAAATTTTTTTTTCCTAAAAACAAAAAAAAAATGTAAGGAACAAATAGGGCCACAATATTTCTAAGAAGTGACTTGTCGCTGAACTTAATTTTAAGCTCGCCAATTATCGTTTTAATTTTTGGAATCATCCACTCCAGTAAAAATCGGGCTTCTCTCTCTATTGCTTTCTCATCCCTTGCATCTTCCTTACCCAAAACACTACCGGAGGGGGGTGTTTTTTAAAAAAAAAGGAAAATATGTAACACCCTGAAATATTTTTTTCAGTACCAACTAGTATCATAAAATAATGTTTTATGTATTCAGGATGGTAAAATATTTTTCTAATTACAACGAACAGTCTAAACTTAAGATACAAAGTGATGATAAATAAATACCCTGTGCTTATTGGATCACATATAATTTGGTGACGAGGATAACAGTTAACAGTCACGTGCTTGCTCCTCCATGTCATGATATGATTGGTTTGCAATAATAAAAGGAAATTCACAATCAACACAATTCCACGTACCTTTAGGGCTTGTTTGGTGGGAGGGGAGGAGAGAGAAAGTGGGCAGAGGGAAAATGTTTTTAAGTTGGATTTAAAAAAATAAGAAAAGTCGGGTTAAAAGTTTTAAATTTATTTTTCTTACTCTTTTATCTTACATATTCTCTATATTACAATTTTATAACCCCACTTCTCAAATTTTCTTAAAATCTAATTCATAAAAATTTTTCCTTCCCTCCACGTCCCTCATACCAAACAGACCCTTAATATTTATGCCATGCGTGTCTTTGGCTCGAGACCACTTGAGTGCACTAGCACGATTGAGGAGGCGAGGCAATGCAAGTGGATAGATTTTCAAGATAGATACGACTCACGCTCAAGACTACGCGTATGTATGTGCATGCAGTAAACTGGTGGATCTATCATTCATTTCAAATTAAAGTATCAATTTAAAAAACTTATTACCTTATTTTATTTGTTCATGATAAATAATACATCATTCATTAAATATTATATTTCAAAAATTAAAATTTTTTATTCATTTTAAATTAAAGTATCAATTATGTTTAAATCATGGGCAAAGGCCAGCCACTTCTGTAATTTTTGTATTGTTAAATGCATTTGAAAAGGCCGCAATGATTTTTGGATGTTGTCACTTCGCTACTGCGCTTCAAACAGGAGATGCTTGTATAAAAAAATGTTGGCATGTGTTGGATGACATATATATATATATATATATATATATATATATATATATATATATATATATATATATATATATATATATATATATATATATATATATATATATTATTCTCTGCACCTTGGATGGCTACTTGTTATAATCGCTTGAGTAGTGCTTTATTTGCCACTAAGATCTTCACTACTTTGCATGATATCAAATCAACAACACGATCATTGCAAAGTCCATAAAAAAATATATATCTCACATCAATATGTGTATGTGTGTGTGTGTGTGCATGCATGCTTGCTTCGTCCATGCCAAGTTAGATTTTTAGATTTTTTTATTGAAAACTTTAATTGCCCGAGACGTTGCCATAATAGGTTGTTGTTGGGCTCTTTTGGCTGACACCAAAGTGTTGCACGCAATCTTCTTAGCTTTCTCCCACTAAGGATAGAAGATAGCAACGTTAGTAAGCAAAAGGCACAACCTAGCTATTGGAAAAAAGAATATATTATAAGAGATAGAGGGGTAGTTGGTGATGGGTCAATTTAAGTTTCAAGCGTGTTGCACCAATTCGTCTGATTTTTTTCCTTTTTCTTCTTCGTTTTCTTTTACTTTCTCTCCTTTCGAGAATATATATTTTTGTTTGCCCAAATTCAATTACTTACATAACATGCATATGTATTCATAATAGATCGTAAGTATTGAATGTTATGTATAATTAATATTTCAAATGAATAATAGAAAAAGGAGAAGCAGCTACCAAATTCTTTTTTTTTTTTTTTCCAAAAGAGTCAATTTGATTAATCACAAAAAAAAATGTTCTAAGAAAATAAATGCCTGGGTACAATTGAATCAGTTTTAACCAACCCATCCATTTAATATTAGTTGGTGGGTCATATTATAAACTATAGGCTTGGCCAATTCCAGTAACTTGATGCAACTATATATAGATATGTCAAATCATGCAAAGGTTCAAGTGGCACCAAAACTTGTGGTATGGAAATTGCTTCATCTGGCCAAATAATGCTTGCTTGGATCATATTTTTTCGGATGTTCTTTGGCCAAGGCAGTTTGGTTTGGATGTTTCTCAATTAGTCCTCCTGACTCCTCAGTTCCACGTACAATTGCTGCAACGCCTCAAAGGCTTGTTCTTGCGTCTGATGAATGACGGACAATCACTCAGATTTGGTGAAGGGAATCATTATTCTCCTCAACACTATTTGGAGAAAGAGAAGCCTTGCTTTACAATCCTCTGCAAGTTATTAATGAAGTGTTTGGATCTATATGAACTTTTCCTCCCTTGCTTTTCTCCATGCTCAACATACCGTTCTCTTCGATCTTCAGAATGCTAACCCTCAATGGAACCTGATCATAGGTAAGAAAAGAATATTTGAATCAAACACTTTGCTTGCAGTCACTTAAAATTTCAATCAATAATCTTATAGCATAATTTGATGAGTTTAAAATAAACAAAATAAAAATGATGTTTCGGTTCGAACCAAACCGTATGCATGGACTTATACTTATTATAGATGACTATCATAATTAACGTCATTAATCTACCGGCTAGGATGTTGGAACTTGGAAGAGACTTGGAAATAAAATTAGAGAAGTATAACCTAAGTAGAACATCAATCAATAAATCATGAATGTTTAAATCATCCGCAAAGCCCACTTCCGTAATTTTTGTATTTTAATTGCATTTTGAAAAGTCAGCAATGATTTTGGATGTTTCCACATCACGTGAGCCACAAATTTAAAAGCAGCTGCGGCATATGTTGGATGATATATATACTCCCTCCGCTATATTATATAGGGCATTTTTATTAAAAAAAAAAAAAAGCATGGTCAAGAATATAAATCACTTTCTATTTAATTAATGTTCTTTTTTCTATTTTGCCTGTGTAATTAATACCCATTTTCTAACTTTTCCCCGCTCATTATATCCCCATCTCTCTAAAATAACACTTCCAATGTAATTAAACACATTTCTCAAAAAAAAAAAAAAAGAGTGAAGAAAAGTTGTATTTTGAGACATATTAAATAATTTAATTATCATTTCTTGTTTCCCATGATATAGTTAAAGTACTCTATATTGTAGATAGGGAGTATATTATTCTCTGCAACTTGGATTGCTACTTATCATTGCTTGAGTAGTGAGTAGTTCACAATGTCGGCCACTAAGATCTTCACTACTTTTGCATGATATCCAATCAACAATACGGTCATAGCAAAGTCCATAAAAAAATTAAAATCAATGACACCTTGTGTGTGCATTCATACGCGTACACACCCTTAGCTTGCTTCGTCGATGCCAGGTTAGATTTGAACAATGCTGGAGCATGGCTAAGCTACCCTACTCACATTGGACCTAGTGTCCAGGTTGTTTGGTCTATAGTGGGCCAAGAAATATAGCTAGTCGGTGCATTGGTTTTTGCAGCTTTAATGCTTTTTACTGGTTGGTTTCATTACGACAAAGCTGCTCTAAAATTTGCTGGCTAACACATCAGATGAAATTTAGTGTCATGGCGCCTTTTTATTGGTTCAGTGCATGAATAATGTGGTGCTGCCAAGTATTTCTCATCTGATGTGTTCGAAGAAATTCTAGCAGGTGAAAAGGAAATGAAGAGAAAGAAACAAAGGTAGAAGGATCGTGGTCCCCAACAGAAAACGGCGAGGGGGCCGAACAGCGAGGCCACAGCAAAACACTCAAGTTTGGTTCTATCCAAGTGCGTGAAATTACAAAACTTTGTACTCCACCCAAAGGGCCCACACACCCACCATTATGTTTTTAAATACAACCAATTTAAGGAAAAAATTTACTTCAAATGGTCACCCGTTATATTTATTTCATATAAATTTTTAGTCAAATGATAATATTTAAAAAAGATGACACATGACCTGTAATTAGAAAACTCGATATAATAAATATAAAAAACATGAGCTAAGTATTATTTCAATTTAAACATACAAAACTAAGAATCAAACTCGTTTCAAATATATAAAATCTTTTTTCAAATATATAAAACTAAGATTTCATCATTTTTCATTGACTACGTGGTACTATGAATATATTTACTCTGATCCTGTGTACAAACAACTTTCTCTTTTATGGGATTGGTTTTCTTTATAAACAATTTTCATTTTTTATCTGAAAATATAAGCTTCTTTTTCTTATTTTACCCTTATTAAATACCCATTCTTTCTTATTTCTTATACTTATTATCTCTCATACTTTTTATCTATTCTCTCTCATATACTCTTTTCATAAATATGGGCATATGTGATAAAAAATATGATATTTTTTATATACTTATTATTTTTAACTATCAATTCATTTTATATAATAAAAAAATATTTATAAATAGGATAAAGAAATAAAATATAAGGATTAAGAAAAAAAGGCACAGAGCACTTTGCTCCCCCAGGGCCCATGGGCAAGGCATCTGTGCCCCAATGTGAATTTTAGCCACTACATAGGACATATATTCCGTACACTCGCTTACATAGTACATGCATGCGGTACACTCATCACTCACCCTTTCTTTTTTTTTTTTTTTTTTTTTAACTCACCAATTATTAATTTCTACATGCATGCATGTAACCTACATAACCATTCAATATTTCTTGGCCTACTTTAGTCAAACCACCGAGGCACTAGGCCCGAGTAGGGTCGCTTAACCATGCTCCAATAGAATTTCTCCTATTGGGTCCCATGCTGTCACGAACTCTGCCATTAATCATTATGTGTGTGTTTGGAACAGCGATCAACAATTGAACTTGTTTCAATAGGGCTTGTTGTAATATTAATTTTTGTAAAAATCAAATTATGTAATGTGATTTATGTTTGGATCGATGATTGTCAATTGAGCTTTTGCAAAAATAAAACTTATTTAGATTGACTTAAGCATAAGGGCTTTTATGATAATGGTAAGAGAGAATGGGTGAAAAAATATTTAAAAAAATAAGTAAAAATTTAAAAATTACTTTAAAATAGTAGGTGCTACTGGAAAAATATTTTAGAGTTAGTGAAAATCAATAAATCAGTATTATAAGTTTTGGATGCTCTTTACTAATAAAAAAATACATTAAAGGTAAAATTGTAATCAGTCTCCTAAGACTGGATACAACTGAAAAATTATTTTAAAGAGTTAAAAGAACCAAAAAATATTTTAAAGTAATTTTTGGAGTTGAAAAATTACATTAAAGGTAAAATTGTAATCAGTTTGATAATACACTGGATACAGCTGAAAAAATATTTTAAGTGGTTAAAAACACCAAAAAAATATTTTAAGGGGTTAAAAACACTCAAAAAATATTTTTTGAGTGGATACAACTAGAAAGTGGGTAAAATTACAATCAGTCTGATAGCACATTAGATAGTGGGTACAACTAGAAAAATATTTTAAGGGGTTAAAAACACTCAAAAAATATTTTTTCATACTACATACTATTTAAAAATATTTTATGGGAAAAACCAATATCATATAACTAATTTCCAGATAACCTAATCTAGCATAAAATGTCATTAGCTTTTAACAAAAGCTCCATTCTCTAGCTTCTCCTAATTGAGCTTTCACCAATTGGGCTTTGGCAAAAGCGCAATTGCTAATAGGCCTCTCCAAACACTGAAAAAAAAGCTTACTGCCAATCAGGCTTTTACCTCCCCCAATTGGGCTTATTGGCCTCCCCAAACACACACCCCACGCCTCTCTATGATTTTGCCATTATTTTATATTGATAGTAGCTATTAAGTAGTTTTACTTCTTAATGTGTTTGGTATCACTAATTTTTACATAATAAGTTCTTATTATATAAATTGAGATAAAATTTCTCTCACATACTTACCTCATATACCTTGAATCAAGATTTATAAATACTTATTGCCTAAAAATAAGCTATTTCAAACGAGCACTTAGTTTATCGTCTTAGTTTATGTTCGGACTATTTTTTAGAAAATAGTTTTTAGAGAAAAAGTGGAGAATGATTTTTGGAGAATAGATTCTGAACAAAATAAATTATGAAAAAAAAATGATTTTGACAAAATAAGAGTGTTTAGATATTGTGATCAGAATAGTGGGGCCCACAAAATAAAAAAACAAAGAAAGAGAGTGTGGGGCCCACATAAGAAAAAAAACAAAAAAATGGATTTTCCCAAAACCATGATTTGACAAAATTTTGGGTGTTTGACATCCAAACCATGGTTTGAGATCGAAATTATGATTTTAAGAAAACATTTGAACACACTGTTAATCTAGATCAAAGGGTTAAACAAAACAGTGGCATTAGTGGTAGAATATGAAGCAAGAATGTGAGCCCATATATGGAGTATTTCGATATCGTAGGATACACTTATTTTATATTGATAGTAGCTATTAAGTAGTTTTACATCTTAATGTATTCGGTATTACTTATTTTTACATAATAAGTTCTTATTATATAAGTTGAGATAAAATTTCTCTCACATACTTACCTCATATATCTTGAATCAAGATTTATAAATACTTATTGCCTAAAAATAAGCTATTCCAAACGAACACTTAGTTTATCATCTTAGTTTATGTTCGGATTAGTTTTTAGAAAATAGTTTTTAGAAAAAAAGTGGAGAATGATTTTTGGAGAATAGATTCTGAACAGAATAAATTATGAAAAAAAATAACTTTGAAAAAATAAGAGTGTTTAGATATTGTGATCAGAATAGTGATGCCCACATAATAACAAAAATCAATGAAAGAGAGAGGGTGGAGCCCACATAAAAAAAAAAGGATTTTCCCAAAACCATAATTTGACAAAATTTTGGATGTTTGACATCCAAACCATGATTTAAGATCGAAATCATGATTTTAAGAAATCATCTGAACACACTGTTAATCTAGATCAAAGGGTTAAAAAAAACAGTGGCATTAGTGGTAGAATATGAAGCAAGAATGTGAGCCCATATATGGAGTATTTCGATATCGTTTGAGGTGTCTTACACTTAGGGTTTAAAAAAACGAAGGACATTTACTATTAGCGTCAGAGATATGAGGTGTCTGCTTGAAAAAGATTCTTCCAAGTGGCGAATTTCTCTCTCTTCCGTCTCTCTCACAGTTGTTCTTCAATTATATGCCTCGTTCCTATCACCTCTATAAAAACACCCCATCACTTTGATCATATCACTCACAACTCACCAAAACCCATTTCTCTCTCTGCCTTCTTCACTCGCACACCGCTCACAAACTTTCTTCTCCTTTCTCTGCTCTTCAGTTATCACTTTCAAAATGGCCAGTGTTGAGGTAATGATATATAATACCAACACACTGTTCATTTTCTCTTGTTTTTACTTTGTTCTACACCGCGTTACATTCTAGTCCTCGATCTATATCCACAACACCTTCACATATTCACATCTCTCTATAACACTCTAGATTCTCAAGTTCTCAAAAATATTGTTCTCTCCCTCCCTCACGGAGGCAGACGGTGCTGCCGTAGTTCGTAAAAAAACAATGAGCCAGATTTTCTCAGCCACAGAGTACTACCTAGTGAAGCAACCTTTCATCGAGAGCTTCATATGGATTCAGAACAAAACCCTAGCCTCTTCTCTCCAATTTCTCGTCTTCACCGTCGTCTCTTACCTCTGTTTCACCTTCTTACTTACTCGTCTATCCCTCCCTCCGGTTCCTTCAGTCATCCTCAAACCCATCACAGTCCTCCATAGCACTGTCCTTCTCGTTCTCTCCTTCATCATGGCCCTTGGTTGCCTCTTGTCCACCATCTCCCACGCACCTCACCTCCGCTGGATCATCTGCTTCCCTGCCAACACGCCTCCCTCCGGTGCCGTCTTCTTCTGGGCCTACGTCTTCTACCTCTCGAAGATTCTAGAATTCCTCGACACCTTCCTCATCATCATGTCGAACTCCTTCCAACGCCTCACGTTCCTCCACGTGTACCACCACTCCATTGTCGTCGTCATGTGCTACATTTGGCTATGGACGTCTCAGTCGCTGTTCCCGGTGGTGCTCATGGCCAACGCCTCCGTCCACGTGCTAATGTACGCCTACTACTTATCGTGCGCACTCGGGGTTCGTCCCAAGTGGAAGAAGCTTGTCACAGACTGCCAGATCGTTCAGTTCTACTCCAGCTTCGTCGCTTTAAGCCTCATGCTCTTCTTGCACTTTTCCGGGTCGGGTTGCTCGGGGCTTTGGGGCTGGAGCTTCAACGTGGTTTTCTATGCTTCGCTTTTGTTTCTCTTTGTTGACTTCCACGGAAAGAATTATGGTATTGACCCCAACAATCGAAGAAGCTGATGATGGTGAAGGAAAAGTAAATATGACGTACGTGGACGTTTGCAGCAAGGTTCATTAGATTCAGTTTCATGGGTTTTCTTTCCTAGCTATAACTATAATGCGTCTGTTTCCTGTCTTTGCTCTTTATTTTCTCTGTTGGGGAATATTGTTATTTGGAATAAATTAAACCATATGTACTTTTGTTTTTTCAATTAAATGTTGGTTCTGTGTGTTACATGAGATCATGATGAATCTAGCTTCTCTCTATTGCTCTTCCCCTCCTTTTCCTCTCCTTTGTTCTTTATCACAATTGGATTAACATTTCAATGATGCATATTTAACATCTTATCAAAATATTATTATAACTTTATTTTAAAAAATATATAAATAAGTTTAAAATGCTGAAATTTCATCTCAAGAGCTGTGGATTATTATTATTATTATAGAGTAAATTGTTTTCCCATTTTTTCATTACAGTTCAGATTAAATTTTACCAGTTTAAATATTTTGTATTTTTAAGAAAAAAATTAGAAAATATGTTTATAAGATGTTAAATCTGGACTATTGAAATGTTAATCCAATGGTGATAAAGAGTAAAGGAGAGGCAAATGAGGGGAAGAGCAATGAAGAGAAGCTAGATCCATTTAGGATAAGCTGAATTGTTAATTACATGTGAATAAATAATGTGTGGCTTTGGTGAATTTTATATGTATAATTTTTTTTACCTGTGATTTTATATGAACTATATCTTTTTCAGGAATTAATTAATAATTAATATGAATGTTATGTTGGTAATTGAAATATAATTGAACTACAGTTCACTAAAAGAGATGCTTAATTAGTGCCCCAGCTAACATCTACTTTAATTGATACGTTTTTAATATGAATTTACTATTAATAATTGATATATACATACATACATACATACATACATACATACATATGTGTGTGTGTGTGTATATATATATTTAATTAATAAGTTTTTAATATGAATTTACTATCAATAATTGATACACACACACACACACACACATTTAATCAACACGTTTTTAATATGAATTTACTATTAATAATTGATATATATATATATATATATATATATATATATATATATATATATATATATATATATAGAGAGAGAGAGAGAGAGGGGCAAGCACACGTCTCTTAGCTTATGTATTATTCCAAAAATTAAAGCAATATAATATTTAACCAACCTTAAGATAAGTTGTAATGTTTGAGATAAATATGACTTTTTTGAAATAATTAGCATCTCAAAAATTTTGAAAGATCCTCAAAATTACTTTCATCGGACCTTGTCGGTCGTCTTTCTCCTTTATACAAAAATAAATAAATAAATAAATAAATAAATAAATAAAGCCGAAATGAATTTTAAAAAACTATCAATGTATTTATATAATAGAATAAAAATCTATTGGAGGTAATAGTTAAATTATGAACAATGCTACCTTAGCTCATCTCAGACTCTTTCACCAAAAGAAGAGAGAGTAGATACACATTGTAGTTGCCTTTT